>CM064578.1:42791829-42981829 GCA_032716605.1 Paralithodes platypus | reverse complement strand
TCGGGTTCAGAAAAGGTCATTCGTGTACCACAAATTTGTTGAGTTACTATGATAGGGTAATTGACATTGTACAAGGGAGGGAGGGGTGGGTAGATTGTATCTACTTAGATTTCAAGAAGGCATTTGATAAGGTGCCTCATAAGAGATTGTTGTGGAAGCTCAGGACTGTGGGGCGGGTTGAGGGAGTATTATTAAAGTGGATGGAAAACTATTTAATTGGGAGGGAAATGCGAACAGTAATAAAAGGAAAGTTCTCCTCGTGGAAAAGGGTAAAAAGCGGAGTGCCTCAAGGATCGGTGTTGGCCCCAATCATGTTTTTGGTTTTCATCAACGACCTTCAAATGGGAATAGACTCATATATATCTATGTTTGCTGATGATGCAAAACTAATGAAGCATATTACAAGTAGGAGTAGTTGTGAAGAATTACAGAGAGATCTAGATAAGTTATATGAGTGGAGTCAAACTTGGAAAATGGAATTCAACACGAGTAAGTGTCAGGTTCTTGAGATGGGAAAAAGTAAATATAGACCTTCTTGGGGATATAAAATAGGAGATGAAATAATTAGTAAAGCTGTGAAAGCAAAAGACCTAGGGGTAGTTGTGGCAGACAGCTTGTCACCTGAACAGCATATAAATAAAATAACTGGTGAAACCTATGGAGTGTTGACTAACATGAGAATAGCTCTGAATTATTTAGATGAAGAGATGTTAGCAAAAATAATAGGGACAATAATACGACCAAGACTGGAGTATGCAGCAGTGGTGTGGTCTCCACACCTTATAAAACATAATAAAAAGCTGGAAAGAGTTCAGAGAGTTGCCACTAAGATGATAGCTAGCCTTAGAGACCTACCTTATGAGGAGAGATTGGAGAGGCTAAAGCTGCCAACGCTGAGGGAGAGGAGAGAGAGAGGTGACATGATCATGATGTTTAAGTGTGTGAAAGGTTTTGAGAAGATCGACAAGGGAGATTTTGGGGTGAGGGACGAGGGAAGAACCAGGGGTCATGATTGTAAGTTGAGGAAAGTTATATGTAAGTCTGATGTAAGAAAGTTCAGCTTCCCGTATAGAAGCATTGAGTGTTGGAATAAGTTGGATGGGGAGGTGGTGGGAGCAAGAAATATCCAAACTTTTAAAGCAAAATTGGATAAATGTAGAGAGAGAGACAGGACAACACGAGCTTAGGCTCAAATCCTGTATACTACAATTAGGTGAGTACAATTAGGTGAGTACACACCTACACTACCGAGGATTAACCTCCCATTGTAGTACCCGCACCCTCTTTACCTGACTTACCAAAACAGTTTCTGTATGTATGTATGTTTGTGTGCATACGTGAGCGTTTGTGTATACGGAGATGTGCACACTTACTGCATGTTCTTATGTTCCTATATATGTATGTATATGTATGTGCGCACGTACGTGTATATACGCATGTTCTGTATATGAGTAAGTAAATAAATGTGTATATGTACTGTATATCACTTACTCTCATGGTTATTTTATGATAATTTGTATTCTGCACATGCATCATTTTTTTTATTGTATTTATTTATTTTGTTTGTAAACTAAGCTTACCATCCTCATATCTGTACATCTCATGTTCATCCACTAAATTGTAAAATGTATATTTTCAGCTCATGAGGCTGCCATTCTTTAATAAACCGTTTATTATTATTATTATTATTATTATTATTAGGTTGGGGCTATCAGTCCAACCTGGGCCATCAAGGTCAAGGCACATGGTCAGACGACAGTCAGTCCCATATCAACAAGCAAGAGCTTTTAGTCCCCCTCTTTTTTCTCCAAACTCAAGGCATGACTTTGAAAAACAAATCAATAGCATTCCGAATGGACAACCAAACTGCATTTTTTTTTGTATTAAGAAACAGGGCTCAGTAAAGTCACGAGAGTTGTTGAAGGTTTCCGAACGGATTTTTGCCCTGGCCGAATCGCTAGAAATTTCCCTGCATGCAGCATATCTCCCCGGCGTGGCGAACGTCTGGGCAGACGCTCTCTGCCCGGCGGAGCACTCTAGTAGAATGGACAATCAAACAGGCTATCTTCGACAAGATGATTGCAAAGCCGTCCCGTCCACAAGTGGACTTGTTTGCGTCCACAGAGAACCACAGACTCCCCATCTTCCTCACTCGTCAGGAGGTAACCCCGGCGGGGGGGACCCGATGCATTGTTGGCAGATTGGAACAGGTGGACCTCAATCCATCTGTTTCCTCTACCAGATTCTGTGCTAATGTGCAAAGTAATTCACAAGCTGAGGGATTACCGGGGCCGAGTTGCGATGATCGCGCCGCTATGGCCAGCCCAGGTGTGGTACTACCAATTGCAACAGTGGTGCAGGAACCCAGTGTCCCTCCAGGTCTCCGCTTTCCACTTGGAAACAATTGGCAACCTTCGGACCTCGCTCAGTTTTGCCTTATGGATATGTACCATGCCAAATGGTTAGCTCAATTTGGGGAGAGTGTCACTAATAAATTAATGAACCAGTACACTATGTCTACCAGGAGACAATATCAATCCCATTGGAAAACCTTCACAACCTGGATTGTAGAGTCAGGGCAAACTACTGCCTCAAGGGCTTTAATATTCAAATATTTAGACTATCTATTCGAACAAAAACATTTTTCAGTCACCACTTTAAAAAATCATTTGTCTGCCATTAGAACCCCCTTTTTTTTTATCTCACTGGCCTTTCCATACCGCAGGCAGAGGAGAAAGGTTTTATGAGAGCGTGTTTCAAAGCTACGTCCACCGCCCCGTCAGCTCATGCCCACTTGGTCACTTGGCAAAGCCTTATCAGTACAGTACTTCAATCTCGCAAATATAATAATGCACCGGATTTTTCACTTTTGAAAAAGATCGTTTTCCTCATGGCTCTAGCCACCGGATACAGGGTGTCTGAGCTGGCGGCGATGAGCAACGAACCTAATTGCCTTAGGTTTGGGAGACTGCACGATTATGTGCAAATCGCGCCGTCTCCCACATTTATAGCTAAGAACGAACTTTTTGAACATGTATTTTCTGAATTTTCCGTCCCGAGGGGCCTCACTCATCACCTTTTATGTCCTGTGCAAGCACTCACAATGTTTTTTATGGCTGCGCAGCCTCGCCAACCAGGTGCTTTATGGGTCAACCGGACAGGTAAGCGTGTTACAAAACGAAAGTTAGCTTCCTTGCTTGTGGACGTTATTAGGGAAAGTAATCCCGGCGTGATAGGCAGGGCTCACGATATCAGGAAATGGGCAGTCTCTCTCAGATTTCTACAAAATTTCTCAGTAGAGGACATTGCTAATACTCAATTATGGGCTTCCAATCATACGTTCCTAACACGCTACCTGTCCGTCGCTCTAGATAAACCAAAGCGTACCTGTGTAAATTGTAAATTGTTCCATAAATTTAATCTTTTTAGAGTCAATTATTGTGACTGTATTCTAAAATTTGACATCAATAATTTTAATCAAGCATTTTAAACTTGAAGTTTCTTGTATAACCTCTGCTTACTTTTTGTCTGTATTTATTATTTTTTGTCTGTATTTATTGTTTATCTTTTTCTTTTTCTATTATTAATATTAATATTGATGATTTTTTAAATTGATTGTTCTTGTTAAAAGAGTACTCTTTGTTTAACCCTCCTGGCCCGGTTGTCATTTTAAAATGACACCACGAATTAAGGGCAGGTGCCCGGTTGTCATTTTAAAATCTGTAAGCTTGAAAGCCTATTCAGCTTGGTCTGAACGCCGTGCGTCCGACGCATGTAAACAAAGCCGATCGTTACGTCACCGCACCTCCGAAAACATGAAAGAGAAGACTCGTTTGTTATTGTATGTCTGTATGTCGTTGTTTCAGTAGTGAAAAGATCGTCATATTGCTAACATCGCCTGCAAGTGCTCTCCACTGAAATCATCATCACAACTGAACCAGTTGACATAGAGAGCTCTACTCAACGCCAGTCTACAGATTGGAAACCGCACTACATTTATAGATGCGTGGGAAATTTCTAGCAGTTAAACTAAACAAAAATACGGTAGCCTAGGCCTAGACGTTTTTTGGCCAGATCGCCCGGGTAGCCCATACTGTCATTTTGAGAGCCTGCCCGGGCCAGGAGGGTTAAATCTGTTGTTACTTCATATTTTGCAATTATTTGTCTTTATATTATATGTATTCATTGTCGATAGTATCAATTGCTTGCTTTTGCGATTTCCTTAGTTTATTTGTGTGATATATGTAGGTTATTTGTAGGGTAGTTATTGATAGGGGTCACTTGAGGCATGCTATGCTTACAGGGACCTACCCGATAGCACTATCGTTAGTGAGTGCTGTACTGTATTTTATATATTATTTTGTAATAGTATAGATATCTTATCAATATTTGTATTTTGTACTATTGTTAACCCTCTGTTCCCGGAAGGGCTCTTGAACGCCCATAAAAAAGCATACACGAGCTGCCCGGAAGGGCTCTTAAACACCCATGAGGTCAAAGCCTGTGAGCTTGGTGTGCGAGGCGTCGGTCCGACGCATGTAAACAACAGCCGGCTGGACCGACGCTCCGCATCTCCGGCCACAAGAAGGAGAGCGTCGCTTGTTCGTGTGTGCCTGTATGTTGTTGTTAAGTATCGAAAAGTGGTGTACAGTAAAGTGGCTGTTTTGGCCATAAAGTTATCTCCAATGAAATCATCATCACAGCTCAACGATAGTGACGATAGTGCGTTGTTATATGTCCGATTAGTTTGCTTGGAAAACAGATTAACTTGCTCATGTAGTAATGTACACCCTATGTGGTGGATTGTGTTCTTATATTTAATAATTTTCATTTTAGTAAGCGTTGTTTCCACATAGCGATTTTGATAATTTAATTTGACTTTATATTGTCCTTGTCCCAATTTTGGTTTGTTTAGTTTGCAAGTTTTAAATTTTAATTAGCTTTACGTCAACGGGTACAGTAGGTAATGTTCTATTAAGTTAAGTTTTGTTGTTAAAAAGGGGGGGGGGGGTTAGAATCTTGATGTGCTGGCTACAAATTGGCCTGCAAACGACTAGTATGGTTGGCCTGCAACCGACCGGTATGGTTGTTTACCCTTGGCAAATTAGATAAAGAGTTGGGTGGTAATTAAGTAAATGTATATGTTATGTATCATATAATTATACTGTACTACCTATAGTATAATCGCATGTAGGGTATCTATATTTGTAGGGTAGATTACCCTGATGATTAAATTATCGAGGATGCGATGACGTCATCAGCTTATGATGTGAGTGGGGGCGTGTATGCGATGTGGGGAGGAGAAGGGAGTCGGAAAGCAGAGATCGTGGAGAGAGGTTGTGCTAGCGATAGTGGGGAGCGATTGTCCGGCGTGTTTCATGTAATGGTGATTTAAGGCATGCCTAGCAGATGGTGTAAATAGTGAGTTGGATACGGTATGTGGTTTGATTGGTATTACATGGCGTTGCAGTTGTTTGGGCTGTGGTTTTTGTGTGTCGGCGTTTGTGCTTCTTGGTTACGATGGTGGTTTGTTGTTTCGCTGAGTAGCTGGTTCATCGTGGAGGGTTCAACGTTCTTAAGGGCGAGCTACGCATCAGAAAGGTAATTATTGTAAACGTGTATAAAATATATATGAAGTATTTGGGAAGATATCACATATGCAGATTAGCTTAACTATATTTAACAAATTTGGTAGCAGAGCGTGGTTACGGCGTGCTGGGCCCATAACCTAGAGGTCCATAGTTCCGTCATGGCTTCTGTAATTAAGAACCCCCCCATGTTAACTGATTTAGACAAATATGAACAATGGAAGGAAGATGTATTGATGTGGACAGAATTAACGGATATAAATAAAAAGAAGCAAGCGCTAGCCATTCATCTCACGTTAACTGGTCAAGCCAGGGAAGTGGCTAATCAGGTGTCAACAGAGGATAAGAAGAAAGAGAATGGAGTTGACCTACTGATAGCAAAATTAGATGAGGCCTTCCTGAAGGAACCCGAGAGAAGGAAATTTATGGCATATCAGAATTTTGAGGAATGTGTGAGGAAGGATGACATGTCAATTTGCGATTTCATGAGAGAATTTGACATGAAGTACTACAAAATGACAGAAAAGGGCATGGAACTGCCAGATGAGGTGTTGGCTTTCCGTCTGGTGAAGAATTGTAAATTAACGGAAATACAAAGGGAACAGGTTATGGCATCAACAAAACCCCTATCATTTAAGGAGGTTCGATCAACATTAAAACGAATGTTTGAGTCAAGCAGTGTGACAAGGAGTGAAGTAACTCAAGAAGTTAAGGTTAAGTCTGAACCGGTATATATGACAAAGGTGAATGGGAAGGATGATTTGAAGAATAGAAAAACAATTTTGGAACAGGAACTAAAAGAAATATGTTCTAAGATTGAGGAGACTGCTGTATCTTCAAAGGACGGTAATACAGAAGAAGAGATCATGTGGACAACCAATTATGGTGGCCAAGGTGGTTATCATAGGAACTGGAACAATGGTAGATACAATAGGGGTGGTAGATATGGTAGATACCAGAGAAAAAGTTGGAGGAGGAATAGGCTTGACGGTGGATGTTTTGAATGTGGATCGAAAGATCATTGGGTGAGGAATTGTGACAAAGTAAAGGAAGTAGACAAAAAGGAAGTATTGATACCAGAACATTGAGGAAGGAAACTATAGGTTGTGCAGTACTTGACACAGGTTGTAACGTTAATGTGTGTGGGGATAAATGGTTGGAGGAATATCATGAAATGATTGATGTAAATGATAAGAGTAAAGTTAAGGAGTATAGCACCAATAAATCATTCCGGTTTGGTGATGGTAACACAGTGAAAGCCCATAGGAAAGTCAGCATACCCGCTTATATTGGTAAAGAAAGGCTAATGATCGAGACGGATGTTGTTGAATCGGATATACCACTTTTGCTAAGTAAATCTTTCATGAAAAAGATGGGTATGGTGATGAATTTGGCTGAAGACAAAGTTGACTGGAAGTATGGTAGAATTAAGAACTTGAAAATCACTAGCACTGGTCATTATGCTATGCCTATAAATAAATTCGAGAGTTTCAGAGAGGACAGGAACTTCATGAGGTATGTCTTGTACAGCTATGGAAAAGGTGATGCCAAGAAGAAAGCATTGAAACTCCATAAGCAATTCGCCCACCCTACAAAGGAAAAACTTATCACATTGGTCAAGGAAGCTGGTATCATAGATGCAGAGTTAGAAGATGAAATAAGAAATGTTGGAGAATCATGTGAAACTTGTAGTAAGTTCCAGAGAACACCGTCTAGACCTGTTGTTAGTATGCCAATGGCGAGGAACTTCAATGACGTTGTAAGTATGGACCTGAAATTCTTTGAGGATAAGTATTTCCTTGTAATGATTGATCTCGCTACTAGATACTGTAATGCATGCGTGATCAAAAATAAAACCCCAAGTGTGATTATAGATGCTGTTATGAGATACTGGATAGCAATATTTGGCACACCCAAGAAGATGTTGACTGATAATGGAGGAGAATTTAATAATATGGATTTCAGGAGCATGGGTGAGAATTTCAACATTGAGATAATGTGTACTGCCGCAGAAAGTCCATGGAGTAATGGGACGTGTGAAAGACTGAATGCAGTGCTAAAGGCTAACGTACTAAAGATTAAAGAAGATACTAAATGCAACATAGAAACTGCACTGGCTTGGGCTGTGGCTGCCAGGAATGCTCTTCACAACAATAATGGATTCTCCCCTAATCAGTTGGTGTTTAGTTTTAATCCTAACCATCCTAACATAGCAGCAGATAACCCTCCAGCCTTGGAAAATGTTACATCCTCTCAGATTGTAGCTAATAATTTGAATGCTTTGCGTAAGTGTAGAGAGGAATTTGTGAAATCTGATGCTAACGAGAGAATTAAAAGGGCTTTGTCACATAACATTTGTAAAACAAATGATGAAGATGTTAAGATAGGCAATTATGTCTATTATAAACGAGAAGGCGAGGACAGCTGGCGAGGTCCTGCAAGAGTTATAGGTAAGTTTGGTAAGATTAACATTTTGCGGCATGGAGGTTATGTTGTAAGGGCCCATGTATGCAGAGTGAAAGGATACTCGGCCAGTAATGTGGTTAGCTCTAGTAATGAAGGTAGAAGCAGTTTACAGACTACAGAGGAGACGACAGAGAAGGCCGCTGCAGTGAGTGATGATGACAGTGATGGCGATGATGTAAGTGGTGAAACTGTGGAGGATTGTAATGAGGAAAGGAATGCTATCCCAAAGGTAGGAAAGCAATATGAGGTATCACTTACAGATTCCAATGAGAGGATTAATGTCAAGATCTTGAGCAGGGCAGGCAAAGCATCGGGTAAATTTAAGAATTGCTTTAACTATCGTAATGAAGAGAACGGAGAAGAGACCTGGATGGATTTCGTGAAGGACATTAATGAAATTAGAGAAATAGAAGATGAGGAGGAAATAATGATTACATGTTCAGGTGAAAAGTCTATGGAAGCCAAGAGAAAAGAAATAGACAGTTGGAGAGAGAATGATGTATATGATGAAGTGGAATGGTAAGGTCAGGACATTATTTCCACAAGGTGGATTGTGACCGAGAAAGAGACTAAACAAGGTAGGATTGTGAAAGCCAGACTGGTGGCTCGCGGATTCGAGGAAGAGCTTAAGGATGAGGTAAACACCGAATCTCCTACATGTGGTAAAGAATCATTGAGGTTGGCTCTAGCTACTATACAAATGAAAGGGTGGTCATGTTACACGATAGACATTAAATCGGCATTCCTGCAAGGTAACGGCATTAAACGTGAGGTATACTTACATCCTCCGCCGGAATTCTTCAGTGGAAGAATTTGGAAACTTAAAAAGACGGTTTATGGACTGAGTGATGCTGCAAGAGTGTGGTATGACACTGTAAAAGAAGAACTGATTATGCTTGGTATGAGAATGTCGAGATTTGATCCAGCAATGTTTATGTATACCAGAGATAATAATTTGGAAGGCATTGTGTGTATTCATGTGGACGACTTTTGTTGGGGTGGTACTGATCAGTTTGAAGAGTGTGTGGTTTCAAAATTGAAAAACAATTTTCTGGTGGGATCAGCTGATTCCAAGAAGTTCAAGTATGTAGGCTTGAATATACAGCAAACGGCCGATGGAATTAGTATAGATCAAGAAAGCTACATAAAGTCGCTGAAACAAGTGGACATAAGTCATAAAAGGGCTCAAAGAAAAGATTCAGGACTAAACGAGGAAGAAGTTCACAAGTATAGGTCAGTTGTTGGTCAACTCAATTGGGTAGGGACCCAGACTAGGCCAGATATTTCGTTTGATGTTTGTTCTTTAAGCACCTTGATAAAGAAATGTACTGTTGGTGACATGATGGACGCTAATAAGGTAGTTAATAGAGTAAAGACTGATCAAGTACATATATTCATTCCCACTCTGACTGAAGGACTGCACCTAGAATGTTACAGTGACGCTTCATTTGCAAACTTGACCGATTGTGGCTCTCAAGGAGGTTTCATAGTTTTTCTAACTGACACAGAGGGTAGAAAATGTCCTGTCATGTGGAAATCAAGGAAAATAAGGAGAGTGGTGAAGTCCACATTAGCAGCAGAAACTATGGCTCTGTTGGAAGCAGCTGAGAGTGCATATTATATTGGAAAAATACTGGAAGATATTGGTGATATTGGGGAAGTGCCTATAAAATGCTATGTGGATAATAGGTCTCTCGTAGAAGCACTAAGGTCTGTTAACCCGGCAAGCGCGATAGGCCTCACGGAAGGCTTCCTATAGGGAACGCGATAGGCCTCACGGAAGCAAGACCATAAAAAAAGCCTTCCAAAAAAAAAAAAGGGCCTATCAAAACAAAGGAATTTGTCTCTAGGTGAGATAATTCCCCTCCAGTACTCATCCATGTAAATCTCACCCACCCCCCTCCCCTCCTTCCCCACCTTATTCCCCCCTCCTCAATTATCACCTATTTTTCCTCTTATTATCATCATTTATCGGTTATTTTTCTCTCCCGCAATAATGTAGCACAAGTGGGTTGCAGAAAAGATCGTTATGTAACACCCAGACACCGGCCCACACCGCCCCGCTCGTCTCAGTTACCTCACAGACAGCGAGAGAGGAGGGTTGCCTGTGGCTCTCTCTCGCCTGAGATTATGACCGGGTGGCCAATATCTTCGTTTTTCACCACCCAAATGCTTTTCCCACTTATTTTAGCACTCTTGAAGGTTCATATATACATCATATATGTAAAATAAAAGCATACCGAAAACAAATAATGCTCTATATTGTAAATATAACTAATTCTGTCAGAATCCAAGGCTAGAAATGCACAAATAACTACCCTAGCCCCTAGGTCTATTTCGCGCTTGTCAGGTTAAGAAGGTGGATGATAAGTACCTTAGGATTAATATTGCCTGTATGAAAGATATGCTGGCTAAAAGAGAAGTTACTGGTGTGGAGTGGGTAGATACAAGGAGTCAACTTGCAAATTGCCTTACCAAAAAGGGGGCATCACCTCAAATGCTCATTGGAGCAATTACTATGTAGAGTATTACATAGAGATGTCTTATGAACATAGTAGTGACATTGTTGCATTACTAATGCAACATTATTAGATTGTGTGTCGTAATGCAACAATATTAGATTGTGTGTCGTAATGCACAATATTAGACTGTGTGTAGTAGAAAATAAAAAAAAATAAATAAAAAAATAAAAAAAAATAAAAAAAATAATAGGGAATTTTGTTAGAATCTTGATGTGCTGGCTACAAATTGGCCTGCAAACGACTAGTATGGTTGGCCTGCAACCGACCGGTATGGTTGTTTACCCTTGGCAAATTAGATAAAGAGTTGGGTGGTAATTACACTACTACACTACTCCATTAGTTTTTCAGAACGCCCCAGCCAGCAATCCCTCAACGACAAACGTAATGAAGCCATAGAACTCTTAAATTCTGATCTAAATACTATTTCCAATTGGGGCAGAGAAAACCTTGTTAACTTTAATGCTTCCAAAACCCAATTTCTCCATCTATCTACCCGTCAGGATCTCCCAGCGGACTATCCCTTATTCTTCAACAATACAAAAATCAACCCTTCATCTTCTCTCAATATTCTTGGTGTCTCTTTTTCTTCTGCTCTCATTTGGAAGGACCATATTACCAGTCTTGCTAAGGCAGCCTCCCAGAAGCTGGGTGTGCTCAACCGCCTTAGGGGGTTCTTTTCCCCTGCACAGCTTCTTGCTCTGTACAGGGGCATAGTGCGCCCTTGTATTGAGTATTGTTCACATGTGTGGGGAGGTTCCTCTCACACTACTCTCCTAGACAAAGTTGAAAGGAAGGCCTTTCGTATCATTAACTCCCGTCCACTCACCAACTCTCTGCAATCTCTCTCTCTCCGCCGCAATGTTGCATCTCTCTCGCTATTCTATCGCTACTATAATAATCAGTGTTCCTCAGAGCTATCCCAGTGCATACCACCTCCTTTACGTAGGGCACGTGGTACCCGTCTTGCAACTCAATCCCACCCCTACTCTGTGCAACTCTCCAACCCAAGAGTGAAACGTTACTCTCAAACTTTCTTCTACTCAACATCTGAGCTCTGGAACTCTCTCCCAGAATCAGTCTTTCCCTTTTCCTATGACTTAAATTGCTTCAAACTCCGTGTGTCCAGGCATTTTGGCTCGAACGTCCCTTGATTTTGGCCCTGTCACTCTTTCAACTATGGGGGAGGCACTCGCTATAGAGCCCCGGCTAGTTATAATATTTTGTTCACCCCAGTCCCAAGCCATTTTCACTTCTTTTTTTTTTTTTGCTAAAATGGAAGACAAGGATGAGAAATGAAAAAAAAAAAAAAAAAAATCACCTCGGACATTTTTTTTTTGGGGGGGGGGGCCGGTGGGGGGTTGGGGGGGGGGGAGCCTCAAAAAAATTTGTTGAGCCAAAATGGAAGAGAATGGTGAGAAATGAAGACAAAAATAAAAAAAAATAATTTCGGTCATTTGGGGGGCGGCGGTTCAATAGTTCGTCTCCCCCGCATGACCACCCGCCCGGGAGCACTAGTAAAAACTGAGTATGGCATTGTATGGCATACATCCTAAGGAGTGTCTCACATAAATCTCAAGCCTCTAGCTCCCATACGACCGGAGTAATGAAGGTTCAAAGTGGCGGTGAACTAAGGGTGTAAAGTATCCCCACTAAGCCCACCACCACCAACCGCGCGGCTGTCTCGGCCCGCTCACACCTACTGGCCCGGCTCCCACACACACTACGGTACCTCCCCCTCCTATTCTCCCGCCATTTCCTACCTTACGAGCCACGTAAGTGTTTTTTATATGTCGGACGCACGTGATGCGTCGCTGGGAGTTGGTGATCAAACACTGCCGACGCAACACGTGCGACGCTGGGTCTCACCGGGTTAAGGGCGAGCTACGCATCAGAAAGGTAATTATTGTAAACGTGTATAAAATATATATGCAGTATTTGGGAAGATATCACATATGCAGATTAGCTTAACTATATTTAACAGGGGGTGCGGAATAGTCCATATCCCCTCTGTGCCCCTGAAGATTGTGATGAATCACGAGCTGTGATGGACAGGTTCTACAGCCCAATATTAATTTTATGTTAATTTAAGAAGATATCTCACATAGTTGCAACTATGCATGTTTTTTACAAGATTGTACAAATATACAGTATTTAATGTACAAATAGTTTTAAGAATGGAACGAATAACTACTGCAGAGTTACAGTTCTCGGGAACACATGTGTGTCCCACTTTATCATGCATACGATCTAATGTAAAGATCTGACCATGAGCAAGTAGTTTCTTAATGTCACGCACTGCTTGTAAACCTTTTATACTTTTTTATATATTGTTTGCATACAATAAAACTTGAAAAATGTTACTTGGATTCTTCGTCCCTAAGGTTAGGATATTTTACGAATGTCCCGCCTCCAGTCTTGCTAATCAGGCGAAGTCGTCAATGATGGAGGGGCCCTATTAAATTATAGGTTTGATTCCCGTAGGGAAGTAGAGAAAACCTAATATTTAGTAGGGCCCCGTAATCATTGACAACACTGTCCCTCCCGACCATCCTACTTCCCATTCGTTGATTTCTATACTGTAGTTTATTCTTGGTATATCAGTGAAGGAAGACGATGGCCGCTAGAGGGCCTGGTGTTGGGGAAGCGAAACATGAGAAATCCACGCATATGGCAAGTCATATGAGAACAGATATTAAGTTATTTTTTATTTTTTATATTTTACGGAGTTTTTTTCTGTAGGGTACCCGATCAAAATGACGATCCCGTAAGGGAATTAAGCGTGCACTTATGACGAGTACTCCAGGTTAACTTCCGTGCGGGCTATTAAAAATGCTGGCGCGGGATGTTGAATGGAGACTATTATACTAATAGACGAAGTCGTCAATGATGGAGGGGCCCTACTAAATATTAGGTTTTCTCTACTTCCCTACGGGAAACAAACCTATAATTTGATCATGTTAATAATATCCTGGGTAAAGTAAAGTGTGGGAACTTTGTTACGACCGGCACAACGAAATAAACAAGGGCACTTAATATTGGACTATAAGATAGGCCAGATCTGCAACAACGGTACGCTAATTCCAAACCCTCGAACTATTAAGCCGGTGAACAAAACACTTAAACCCTCCAGAGTTAATCTACTGGATAACGGGGTATCAATTAACTGGGTTAAGTGTACTTCTACAAAGGCTTTCCGGTGACGGCAAAGCCTACTCACAACAAGAGTAATTACGTTAATAAAAAGCTCAAATAATAACAATGCTTAAATAAACTATGACATGACAAGATTTAATAAAAGATTATATGCTTACGTTATCTTTAGTGTGAGTCTGAACTCAACACTAAACTCTTCAATGCTCTATGAAAACACTTGAAGTCTAGTCCTACAGCAAACAGATCTGGAATCTTCTGAAAAAGTCTGATGCTCTAAGATGCTCGTCGAATATAGAACAAGAATAATGCAATAATAATAATGGGTTTGATCAGGCAAAGCATCTCCATTGATGATATGCAGTTTGGTTTTATGCCAGGACGTGGTACAACCGATGCTATCTTCATAGTCAGGCAGATACAGGAAAGATACTTACTAAAAGGCAGGGATCTTTACTTTGTGTTTGTGGACCTGGAGAAGGCCTTTGATAGGGTACCTAGAGATGTTGTACAGTGGGCTATGAGGAAACTTGGTGTGGAAGAGTGGCTGGTGCGTGTGATAATGAAGATGTATGAGGATTCGCGAAGTTCGGTGAGGGTGAAGGGTGTACTGAGTGATGAGTTCGCAGTCCGTGTTGGAGTCCATCAGGGTTCAGTGTTAAGCCCCCTCCTCTTTATTATGGTCTTGGAGGCGCTGTCTAGAGCTTTTAGAGGCGGACTCCCGTTGGAACTGTTTTATGCAGACGATTTAGTCCTAATAGCTGACAGTATGCAGGATGCTGAGGCCAAATTCAGAGAGTGGAGAGAGGGCATGGCGAGCAAGGGTTTAAGAGTCAATATTAACAAAACCAAGGTTATGCATTGTACAGTAAACTTCCGTTAATCCGAAGGGCAGCGGACCGGCCCTCGTTCGGATTAGTGGATTTTTCGGATTATCGGACTTTACCTCTATGAAACTGTGTATGACGAAAACATTGAGACATTAGGCCACCCAAATGACACAATGGTGCACACACACATATCATATGTTCATGAAATCACTTCAAAAGTTTACCATTGTCATTGTAGCCTATTACCTACTTCAAAACATTCAGATTAATGGTCAAAGGAATCTGCTGATATAAACGTCTTCTTCTTCTTCCGTCTACTAGCGAGTTTGTCTTGCTCTTGAAGATCAGATGTGGTTCGGGAAGTAATGCCTTAACAACGGCACTTCCCTGAGAGGTTCTTGTAATTTTCCTTTTGTGATTTTCCTTTTGTGACGTGCTCTGTTATATTATATTGTATTGAAAGCACCCTTGTCTTGTTGTCTTGAAAGCACCCTTGGGACGCTCCGATCACTGAACTATAAATAGTAGCGTATCGGAACGTCCAAAGGTGCGTTTTCAAGCTCAAGACTAATACGTCCAAAGGTGCGTTTTCAAGCTCAAGACTGAATGCGCTTCCAGAAAATGCGGTGCAAGCCAGTAGCGCATCGGAGCGTCCCAAGGATGCGTTCAAGAGCAAAACAAACTCTCTAGCAGATGATGTGGTGTTTACGTTTATATCAGTAGCTTCCTTTGACCATTAATCTGAATGTTTTGAAGTAGGTAATAGGCTACAATGACAATGGTAAACTTTTAAAGTGAATTCATGAACATATGATATGTGTGTGCTCCATAATGTGTCATTTGAGTGGCCTAATGCCTCAAAAAGGGGACTTTGGGACTTCTTGAAATTCGGACCATCGGGTGAATTCGGATTTGGCCTCAAATTGAAAAATTCGGACTATTGGGAGATTCGAATCATCGGTCGTCGGATTAACGGACTTTTACTGTAGTTTGAGACTAGGTAATGTGGAAAAGAGCGGTGCATACCCATGTGCAGTGTGTGGGAAGGGAGTGGGCGTTAACTCAATTCAATGTAGCATCTGTCGATGTTGGGTACACCATGGGAGTAAGCGCTGTAGTAGAATAAAGGGGCCCCTGCCGAAGGATAAGTCAGAAATAGTGAAATTTGAGTGCGTAGTGTGCAAAGGCGAGCTTGTGTTAAGTGATGATCCTGTGGCTGTGAATTTTGGAAATGAGTCTTTGGAGCTGGTGAACAAGTTTTGTTACCTAGGAGATACCATCTCTGCCGGTGGTGGGGCCGAGGTTGCCACTGTTGCTAGAATTAGGTGTGGCTGGGGGAAGTTCAGAGAATTGATGCCAATCCTGACCATGAAAAGAATGCCTCTTCCCCTGAAGGGAAAGGTGTATGCCTCATGTGTTAGAAGTGCAATGACGTATGCCTCAGAAACATGGGCCGTTAAAGTAGAGGATGTCAACAGAATGGAGCGTAATGAGATGAGAATGGTGAGATGGATGTGTGGGGCCAGGCTACAGAATAGAATAACAAATGTTGAGCTGAGGAGACGTTTAGGTATAAAGAGTATTAGCGAGGTGATGCGTACAAGTAGACTGGGATGGTATGGACATGTGGAGAGAATGGATGAACAAAATTGGGTGAAAAAATGCAGGTCTGTGATTGTGGAGGGAGCTGCACCAAGGGGTGGACCGAGGAAGACCTGGGATCGGACTATACGCGCCGATCTCAAATCCAAGAACTTGACAAATGAAGCAGCCCTTAACAGGGTTGCCTGGAACGCCACCATTAGGACAAGAGACTGAAACTGCACTTATGTGTGGAACACTCAGTCTTAAAATTTTATGTATGTATGTATGTATGCAGGGCGGCAGGACACCAAAGCGTGTATCTTAAATACACCAACAAGTAGGATACATATATATGGAAACAAGAGAGTGCAACTCTGTGACAGCACTAACAACAGCAACTCAAAAACAGTACTTCCTTAGCCAAACTAACAGCCATACTGGGTTGTGCACTATGCATCAACCTAGGCTAAAACAATACGTGAATAATTGCTAAAACATACGCGGTTAAAGTTAATAAACAAAATGCTGTCTTTCTTACTAATAAAGTCTAGCAGCAGCATAAAGGTACAGGGAGCCTAGGCTGAGCTCAAGCATGCTCACAGCCTACTGTCTCCCCTGAACAGATTTCCCTTATCTTACGTTAAGTGACTAGGAGGCTCTCTTGGTAAGTCCAGATCTCAAGTATCTGGTCTTACCCTGGCGCTCCTCAAAGGTCAACAAAATGAGTTAGCAAGTATACAAGCAAGAGTAGGCAAAAGCCCTTCGCTTGTATACTGCTAAGCTCGCAAAGGAAAATATGCACAAGGGTGTACTACAGGCTACCTAGCTCCGTCGAAGTCGTACAGGCTCTGACTTGCCATATACATAACTCAGACAACGACCAAAGATACCCTCCACTGTCTAGCATTAAATAGTAATAAAGAACAACCAAATAATTAGAAGCACCCAACAATATGAATCCCTGTGACTATGATTCTAATAACCTCTAAAGCTAGTGCATAACATATATGTGAGAACAGGCGCTGGTAATACGACTGGCCGACTATGGAAGTCGTATGCGAGAACCAGAAGGGATGGGTAATTGAATAAAGATAAGAAGTATTGGAAAGAAGGAGTTCAGAGAGAGGAACAGCAGTAAAGGGGGTTAGATGTGAGACAGAATGCGAGGGACTTGTAGGACCGAGCGCGCAATGCCATGTTCTGAGGAGAGAGAAGGAGAGAAGTACTGAGTCTGGCCACCAGATGGCTCTGCGACCAATCACAGGCCGCTACGTCACATGACAAGCAGACGTCATATGCCATGCCAGGCCCGCCGTCCAATAGCGAGCGGGTGGGCCCACCGAGCGAGGAATGCACACACACTGCCTCTTCGCTCTCCCCTCCGACTCTCTCTCTCTCTCTCCCGCGCTGCATGTTATAATCACTACTATGGATATAAAATACTTCTAAGTGTCACAGACAAGAATAAAGGCAAACACTGATCTGTCTGTGACAACATGAATACTAAGAAAGAAAGAACATCGTTCTACGGTAATTATAGCCCATTTCACTGCCGTGGCGAGTGCTAGCGAGTCACGAGTACATTCTGGCAAGCTGGCCAGCGTAACAACTTACACTAAGCTGTGCTTGCAAGTGACAATTATCTGTGTATCATAACATACATACATACATACATACAAGTTTAAAGACCGTTTGTCCACAGAGACTGTGGTTACAGTCTCACATCCTAAATGGCAGCTTTCCAGGCGGCCTTGTCAAGGGCTGCCTCTGTTGTCAAGTTCTTTATTTTGAGATCGGACCGGAGTACCCGAGCCCACGTCATTCTAGGTCCACCCCTACGCGCAGCTCCCCCCAAGTTCACAGTCCGGCATTTCTTCACCCAGTTCTGATCATCCATTCTCTCCACATGTCCAAACCAACCAAGTTGGCTCGTGCGCATCACTTCACTGATACTCCTAATGCTCAGACGCCTTCTCAATTCCTCGCTCGATACCCTGTCCCTAAGATTAACCCCACACATCCATCTCTCATTCTCTTCCATTCTATTGACATCCTCCGCTTTAACCGGCCACGTCTCAGAGGCATAGATCATCGCGCTCCTAACACACGAGGTATACACCTTCCCTTTAAGGTGGGGTGGGAGCCCTCTCATGGTCAGGAGTGGCAACAGCTCTCTAAACTTTCCCCAGCCACTTCTGACTCTAGCAATGGAGCTAGCTTCAGCGCCACCTCCAGCGGAAACTGTATCGCCCAGCCGCGGCCCAGGTAGCAGAACTTATTCACACACTCCAGCGTTACACTGTCAAAATCAACACTGACAGGCGGGTCTTTTAATACAAGATCTCCCTTACACACTGCACATTCAAGGTCTATGATTCTTGTCAAAGGTCCTCTAGCTCCACTACATCTCTTGTGTACCCAGTCACTACAGACACAACATTGAATTGAATTACTGTACTTCCCACCCCCTTCCCACATACTGCGCATGGATAGTCGCCGCTTCTTTCCATAGCTCCACGCCCTACTCCACTAATCTTGACCTTTGTTTTATCTATGTTAACTTTTAGACCCTTATTTGCCATACCTTCCCTCCATCTTTTGAACTTCGCCTCTGCTTCCTGCGCACTATCTGCGATAAGAACTAGATCATCTGCATATAATATCTCCCATGGGAGTCCTGTCCTAAATTCCCTTGACAGAGCCTCCAGGACTAAGACAAACCGTAATGGGCTCAGAACTGAACCTTGGTGAACTCCAACTTTCACTGGGAACTCTTCACTCAGGCCCCCATTTACTCTAACTGCTGCCCGTGACCCCTCATACATTCTCATAATCACACGCACCAACCACTCTTCTACTCCAAGTTTTCTCATAGCCCACTGCACTACCTCCCTGGGCACCCGGTCGAAGGCCTTCTCCAGATCTACAAAAACTAGGTATAACTCCCTGTTTTTCTCTAAGTACCTCTCTTGCATTTGCCTAAGAGTTAAGATAGCATCAGTTGTGCCACGTCCCGGCATAAATCCAAACCGCATGTCGCTGATAGCAACACTTTCCCTGATCATGCATTCAAAGACACTTTCGCTGACTTTCATGACTTGATCGAGCATTTTCAAACCCCGATAATTTCCCCTGTCTAAGGAGTCACCCTTGCCTTAATATGTATTTACTATAACACTTTCCTGCCAAGCATCGGGAATTTTTTCCTCCTTTATGATAGCATTAACCCCCGGAATCCGGGAGGCCTCATATGAGGCAAACAAAAATATTGGCAGGAATCCGGGAGGCCTCATATGAGGCAAAAATCGCCGCTAAAATTATCATAACTCGGCAACCACGCGTCGTAGCGATGTCATCTGAACGGCAGTCTACAGAGAACAAAATGTTCTACAATTTGCAAAAAAAATGACTGCTCTAGGTGGTCTCAATCAGTAGCTACTGAATTATGAAGCTTGACTGTATGATAATGGCCCCGGACACAGCGATAGGCCTCATATGAAGGCCCCCGGATCCGGAGGGTTAATCAGCTCTGTGACCAATTTTACCCCAATATCTCCAGCTGCTTTTAGCATCTCAGCGACAATGCCGGAGCTCCCAGCGGCTTTTCCTGACTTCATTTTATCTATAGCACTTTTAACAGCGTCGTACCCTATCAAAGGCGGAGGGCCTTGTACTGGGACTACAGTGCTAAGCTGTTCCCTGTTCCATTCAAACTCCACATTAAGCAGTCTTTCATAATGCTCCTTCCACGCCTCTTTGATTTCTTTTTCAGTGTAAACAGTCATGCCACTGTCATTATTTATGCATCTTACACCCACAACGTCCTGGCTACT
Source organism: Paralithodes platypus (assembly GCA_032716605.1). Taxonomy (NCBI): domain Eukaryota; kingdom Metazoa; phylum Arthropoda; class Malacostraca; order Decapoda; family Lithodidae; genus Paralithodes; species Paralithodes platypus. The sequence continues at coordinate 42,961,856 of CM064578.1, read as the reverse complement.
GTCCCTTACATTCTTAGCTAATTTATAAACTCCATTGGTATTATTAATGCTGCAAGCTTGTTCTATTACACCATCCTGTATGGTTTTCTTTGCCCTGTAGACCTCTCTTCTAGCATTACGTTTGGCGGACAGGTATTCTTCCTTGCTGCCACCTTCTTAGCTAATTTATAAACTCCATTGGTATTATTAATGCTGCAAGCTTGTTCTATTACACCATCCTGTATGGTTTTCTTTGCCCTGTAGACTTCTCTTCTAGCATTACGTTTGGCGGACAGGTATTCTTCCTTGCTGCCACCTTCTTAGCTAATTTATAAACTCCATTGGTATTATTAATGCTGCAAGCTTGTTCTATTACACCATCCTGTATGGTTTTCTTTGCCCTGTGGACCCCTCTTCTAGCATTACGTTTGGCGGACAGGTATTCTTCCTTGCTGTCACCTTCTTAGCTAATTTATAAACTCCATTGGTATTAATGCTGCAAGCTTGTTCTATTACACCATCCTGTATGGTTTTCTTTGCCCTGTAGACCTCTCTTCTAGCATTACGTTTGGCGGACAGGTATTCTTCCTTGCTGCCACCTTCTTAGCTAATTTATAAACTCCATTGGTATTATTAATGCTGCAAGCTTGTTCTATTACACCATCCTGTATGGTTTTCTTTGCCCTGTAGACCTCTCTTCTAGCATTACGTTTGGCGGACAGGTATTCTTCCTTGCTGCCACCTTCTTAGCTAATTTATAAACTCCATTGGTATTATTAATGCTGCAAGCTTGTTCTATTACACCATCCTGTATGGTTTTCTTTGCCCTGTAGACCTCTCTTCTAGCATTACGTTTGGCGGACAGGTATTCTTCCTTGCTGCCACCTTCTTAGCTAATTTATAAACTCCATTGGTATTATTAATGCTGCAAGCTTGTTCTATTACACCATCCTGTATGGTTTTCTTTGCCCTGTAGACCTCTCTTCTAGCATTACGTTTGGCGGACAGGTATTCTTCCTTGCTGCCACCTTCTTAGCTAATTTATAAACTCCATTGGTATTATTAATGCTGCAAGCTTGTTCTATTACACTATCCTGTTTTTTTTTTGTTTTTTTTTTAAAGAGACAATGAACGGAGGAAGGAAAAACACAGATAAAACAAAAAGGTCCATGTGCCTAAAGGCATCCTCCATTCATAAAATGTTTGTAACAACTGGATTTAAACATTTGTAGATTGTAAGTTTGTGGAAAGCAATTCGAGGGAAGTGAATTCCAAAGAGTAGTAGCTCTGGGGATAAATGAATTCTGATAAGCAGAAGTTCTGCATTGTGGGGGAGAAAGTGTAAATTCATGGGCGCTCTCAGCTGCCCTAGTTCTACGGGGAAAGATGTGGAGAGGCGGCACAATTGAAGCAAGTTCCTCGGAACAATTGCTGTGAACAATTGCTGTATGGTTTTCATTGCCCTGTAGACCTCTCTTCTAGCATTACGTTTGGCGGACAGGTATTCTTCCTTGCTGCCACCTTCCTTCCATACTTTGAAACATCTCTTCTTCTCTCTGACTGCAGCTTCGACATCGTTGTTCCACCACCAGGAGAACTTATGTCTAGGTGGCCCCTTTGTTTTGCCACAGACTTTGTCTGTGGTATCGAGGAAGCTGCGCTCTATAAAGTTCCATTTGCTATCAGCATCTGGCCTAACGCCCATTCTCCTTTCGATTTCCATCATTTTGTTGTGGAATCTGTCTCTGTACTCCTGTTTTTCCAACAACCATACTTTCCTTTTTGGCAAATGAACTTTCTTTCTAACAGGAACTCTACCTAGGCACATATCACATACTAGGAGCTTGTGTTGGGGGATGCATTCTTCACCTGGTATGATCTTAACGTCTCTAACCCATTTCCTGTCAGATTTGCTGATAAGGAAGTAGTCTATCTGGCTACTGGAGCCACCTGATTCATATGTTATCAGATGGCTCATCCTCTTCCTATACATAGTACAGTATTACACACTACCATCCCTGTGGCAGTACAGTGCTCCAGTATGTATTCGCCTCCCAGGTTCCTACGGCCAAAACCCTGTCCTCCGTGCACGCCCTCGTATCCGTCGGCACCTGCCCCGACATGTCCATTCAAGTCTCCTCCCACAATTACTACCTCCTCTTCCTTGCATCCGACAACCACCCCTAGTAATTCATTCCAGAACCGTTCTTTGACATCTCTAGCTAAGCCTGCTTGGGGGGCATATGCTGATATAACATCTATGACTCTCGCCCCGACTTTCATTCTTAGTAAAAATCAGTCTTTCATTAAACCTTTTAACTTCTATAACACAATCTGCCCACCTCTCTGCCACCAGGAAACCCACCCCTCCCATACCATATTCATTTTCCTTCCATATAAACTTAAAGCGTTCATTTTTATCCGTAATCCACCTCGCACTCCCCCCTTTCCACCGGGTTTCCTGGGCACAACATACATCAACTCGTCGTCTCTCTAGCATCTACGCAATCTCACCTGTCCTTCCTTTCATAGTACCCACATTCACACTTCCGAACCTAAACTTGGGGGAAGAATCTGCGGTAGTGTCCTTTTGCGATTTTATATCAACAGACTTACGTTTTCTTTGATAGTTATTTTTAGTCATGATTGGTATTGTTTTGCCAACGTTGGAGGTCACTATCGCCAGGTATCCAGCTCCAGGCAACCCCGGGCAGTTGTCACCCAAAGGCCATCTCAAGATCTTAATAGGGGTGGAACCTAGAGGCCTCGGGGCACCCCACCAAAACCAACCGCAGAGGACGCAATCCGTGCGCGCACACGGCACTATGGCTGGCCCGGTATTATGCACCTAGTGATAGGGCAGCCTCCCGGTGCGCTACCTACGGGTTCGGGCCCCTGTACTTCTAGGCGGAAAGGGCCTGTCTGTGGATGGTGAAAAACACTATGCCCTGTACCCTCTAGGTCCTCCTGGCCAGGATGCACACCCAGGGGGCCAGAGCTGGACCTGAGGTAGATCCCCCCGCGTCAGCGAGCCGCCATTAGACGAGTTTGAAGCATGTTTTACATGGGGTGCCTGCTCTGACTAGCCCCCAACCACAGTTGTTGGCTGTGGACCAAGCCTTTGCCAAGATGGGCTTAACCTGCAAGGCAGCAGGCGGTTTAAGTGGGGTTTGCTCCCCTAGACAGGTTGCCGACCACGGATGATGAGTCCTGTCTACCCGGATTGCTTTAGAGCCTGTGGTGGGTAACTCGGGTAAGTTATCCAGCCTCTCGTATGGAAGCGAGACATGGACGGCAAGTGACGAGGACCTCTTCAAACTAAGAGCTGTGGAGATGAGCTTTTTCAGAATGGCAGCTGGCATGAATAGGCTAGATGGGCCAAGTAATAGGGAAGTGTACGAGTCCTTTGGAATGGAAGAGCAGGCTTTGGGCATTGATTGTGGTGTGGTTGAGTGGATAAGGAGAAGTACTTTGAGGTGGCATGGTCATGTTCAGAGAATGGATGAAGACAGAATGCCAAGAAAGATATATGGGAGTCAGGTGAGTGGAACCGCTAGTAGTGGAAGACCACCTATGGTATGGGAAAAAAAAGTGGAAAAATATATTGAAGAAAAACTTCCACGTAGTGGAAGGGGCATTGTGGCACGGGCAAAGGAGGCATGTCTTGACAAAGTAGCTTGGAGACGTTTCTGTCATGGCCATCCTCTAGTGGGGGTTTCCCAGGGGGAAGCAAGGCGTCGGAGATGATGATGATGATGATGAGTTATCCAGCCTGCATATAATCCAGGATAAAACAGCTTACCTCACCGATAGAACACCACAAATATCCACTAACTCCAAGTTTCTATTTATGCCCAAATGCTTTGTTCTACCTGGAAATTGAACCCCAATCCATTCAGTTGTGAGCAGATTCTATCTATCTATCTATTGCCTGACGCCGTGATCCCCGAAGGGGTGGCCACGAACGAACCGCCCCCATGCACCTCTGTCCCCAGTCAGTCGACGCCCCTCCCCCCAACCAGCACCGCCTTCGCTCATGTACTTCCTCACTCCATCCTTCCACCTCTCATTCGGTCTACCTCTCCCTCTCTGTCCTTCCACCTCGCTCTCGTACACCCTCTTAGTCATTCTCTCGCTTTCCATACGTTCCATATGGCCGAACCATCTCAAGTTGTTCCTTTTCACACTTTCCAGCACATCTACCTCCACACCTTCTTACTTCCTCATTAGTCAGTCTATCCCGCCATGTAACTCCGCACGCACTCCTTAAGTAATTAATTTCCACTGCTCTCACTCTTGGTCTAAGTCTCTCAACCAACGTCCATGCTTCGCTTCCGTAAGTCAATGTCGGGATTACCACACTGTCATGCAAGGACTTCTTCACTTCCATACTGACCACCCTATTTCTTGTTACTGCTTTTAGCGTTCCTACAACCCTTTTCCCCTGTTGTACCCTCTCCCGCACTTCTTCATTCATAGTCCCATCTTTACTCAACACACTGCCCAGATACTTAAAAGAGTTGACGATCTCCATAGCCTGACCGTTCAGCTTCACCTCACACTCTGTGACTTCACCCCTTTCGAAGACCATAACCTTGCTCTTCCCCGCATTTACCTTCAAATTCCGTTTTTTGCACACTGTTCCAAACTCATTTACCAGACCCTGCAACTCCCATTCATTATCACGCATCAGAACTGTATCATCCGCAAACAGCAGTATAGGTAGCTTCCACTCAATTCCCTCCCTTTTCAGCGATACACCAACATCCACTGCTCTTGATAGTATTTCTTTCATGACTCCATCCATATATACAGTAAACAACCACGGGGACATCACACACCCCTGTTTCAAACCAACATTCAGGTAAAAAAACTAGCTCTGCTCACTCTCCACATGTACTGCCGCCTTTGCACCCTCATACATGCTCTTCACTGCTTTCAGCAACTTGCCCTCTACTCCGTATATTCTAAGTACTTTCCACAAACCTTCTCTATCCACTCTGTCATAGGCCTTCTCCAAGTCCATAAAGGCAACATACACCTTTTGTTTCTTCTCCAGATACTTCTCCACAACACAATTCAGGGTAAAAATCTGATCTACACATCCTCTTCCCTTCCTAAAACCTCCCTGCTCGTCGCCTATCCATTTCTCCGTTCTCACTCTCACTCTCTCAATCACTACCCTACTGTATACCTTCCCTACTACGCTTAGAAGACATATTCCTCGGTGGTTACCACACACTCCTCTTTCCCCTTTGCCCTTATATAGGGGGACTATTATGCCAGTCTTCCAGTCATCGGGTGCACTCCCCTTCTCCCATGCTAGTTTGCACATTTTCCATACCCATTCTATCACTATCTCACCACCATACCTCAACATTTCCCCACACACTCCATCTGTTCCTGGTGCTTTCCCCAACTTCACTCTTTTCATGGCTTCCCACACTTCTGACCTCCTGATCCCCACCTCCTCCTCCACTACTTCTCTTCTTCTTCCTCCCATACCATATCCAGCTATGTTTGCTGGCTCTTCATTCCTTACATTTAGCAACTCACTGAAGTACTCCCTCCATCTTTCGACTCTCTCTTGCTTCTCGGCTAGCATTCTCCCATTCTTATCTTTCACACCCTTACTGTTTCCCTTGCTACCTTCCCTAACTTTCTTGACTTCTTTCCAGAACAGTTTCTTACTCTCCCTCCATTTTACACTCAGATTCCTTCCAAATTCCTCATCTACTCTTCTCTTACTTTCCTACACTACTCTCTTCACCACCCTCTTACTCTCCACGTACCTCGCTCGTTTCTGTTTCTCGGAATCTTCATTCCCTCTACTACCCAACCACTCTCTATATGCTTTCTTCTTTTCTTCCACAGCTATTCTTACCTCTTCTGTCCACCATGCTGTACCTTTCACTCCCCTCCCTCTTCTCCTCACTCCACACACCTCCTCACATGCTGCACAGATCTCATCCTTAAACACCTTTTCCAACAGGATCTTGGCTCAATACAGAAGATAGAGACTTTTTAGCAGAGTATTCACTTCCCGGTTATGTAATGTTTGAGAAAAGCCGAATAAATCGAAATGGAGGTGGCGTTTTACTTTATATCAAAGAAAGTCTTAACCCTACCCTCTTGTCAAAACCTCAAATTGTGAACGTCGACGCATCTTTTGTGCTAATAAAGAATAATAAAGGTACCAAAATAATACTTGCATTAATATACAGACCTCCAGCTCAATCAGTGCAAACTGACCGAGAAATTTACGAACAAATTGCAGATATAAGTAACTCGCAAGATACCGTAATTTTTGGTGACTTTAATTTACCTGTGACCAAGTGGGGCGATACTCTTACTTCACACTCCGGACATGACTTGTATACGAACTTGCAAGAGAGTTCGCTTTATCAATTTGTTGGAACGCCGACCCGTGGTAATAACGTTCTTGACATTGTACTTGCAACAAAAGAAGAATTAATAGAGAATTTGAATGTTGGTGATGAATTCAGTAACAGCGACCATCATACGATAACTTTCACTTTAAAGTTTACTAGTAACGAACCAAATAGTAGCATCGAAAAAGTCCCTAATTTCAAGAAAGCAAACTTCCATAAACTTAGAGCTATGTTTAAAGAAACTGACTGGAGCTTTTTAATTCACAATAACGACATAAATACATCTTGGAAGTTATTCGAAGCCACTTACCTAAAAGCAGTGCAAAACTGCATACCATCGAAAACTCGGCGTCCAGGCCATAATAATAAGCCCAAATGGTGGAATAAAGATATTTCAAACTGCCTGCTTGCTAAAAAATTTGCTAATGATAGATTAAAATCCTCACAAAATGACGAAGAACGGCTGAAATTTGTAGAGCTACGACGCAAAGCCAAAAAGTTAATTAAGCAAAGTAAAAAGACCTTAGAGTTACATATTGCGAATCAAAGTAAAACAAACCCGAAAGAATTCTATAGTTATATCAGAAAGAAAAAAGTAGTTACTTCAACTGTTGGACCGTTAGTCGATGAAAATGGAGAATACACCAAAGACGAAGAACAAATGAGTAATGCCCTCAATACCTTCTTTGCATCAGTTTTTACAACAGAAGACCTCAGTGATATCCCTACACCATCGCCGATTCAGATTGATAATTCAGATGTTTTAAGCAATATCACCGTTACAGAGAGAGAAGTATTGAATTGTTTAGATAAACTCAAGGTAAATAAAACGCCTGGACCTGATACAATCTCGCCTAGAGTTCTAAAGGAAGCTAAGGATGAGCTCTCTAAACCACTGACATTACTATTCAATAAATCCTTGCAGTCTGGAACTATGCCCGATCAGTGGAAGCTAGCCAACATAACACCGATATTCAAAAAAGGCAGCAAATCCCTATCCAGTAACTATCGTCCAATTAGCTTAACCTCAGTTGTATGTAAAATGCTAGAAACTGTCATACGAGACAGACTCGTAAATCACTTAGAGGAAAATAACATACTTAAAGATACTCAACACGGCTTTCGTAAAAAACGTTCCTGTTTAACAAACCTCTTAGACTTCTTCCACGATATCCTCAACCTCTACGATGAGAGTAAAGCTGTAGATATTATATACCTTGATTTTCAAAAGGCCTTTGACAAAGTTCCCCACAAACGTTTACTGCTAAAACTAAAAGCGCATGGAATACAAGACGGTGTGTTGAAATGGATAGAAAATTGGCTCAGCGACAGAAAGCAAAGAGTAGTCATAAACGGTAAGGCATCAAAATGGACCAATGTAAGTAGCGGGGTACCCCAGGGATCGGTACTAGGACCAATTCTCTTTCTAATTTACATCAACGACATAGATGAGGGTCTCACCTGTACAATCTCAAAATTTGCTGACGATACAAAAATTGCAAATAGCGTACTCTCGAAAGAACAAGTTGACGATATGCAACACAATCTAGATAAATTGTCATGTTGGGCCCAAATTTGGCAAATGAGTTTCAATGCGGATAAATGTAAAGTACTACATATCGGATACCTAAATGAGAAAGCAAACTATTCGATGAATGGCACTCAGCTTAAGAATGTAAACAGAGAAACCGATCTGGGAGTAACAATATCGAGTAACCTAAAACCGAGTCAACAATGTTCAGAAGTTGTTAAGAAGGCAAACAAAATAATTGGCTTTATAGGCAGGTCATTTGAGCATAAATCCAAAGAAGTTATCCTAACCCTTTACAATTCCTTAGTCCGCCCTCTTCTGGAATACTGCGTTCAATCCTGGTGCCCTTATTACCAAAAAGATATAAACAAGCTAGAACGAGTTCAACGTAGAGTTACCAAAATGATACCTAGCCTAAAGAACAAACCATACGAAGAGCGTCTTAGAGAATTAAATCTATTTCCTTTAACCCAGCGCAGATTAAGAGGCGACTTAATTCAAGTGTTCAAAATCATCAAAGGCATCGACAATATGAACTGTAGTAAGTACTTCACTATCGACCAATCTAATTACACGCGGGGAAACGGTTGCAAAATTATTGGTAAATCTTTTAACTCGCACGAATCTAAGAATTTCTTCTTCAATCGAGTTGTCAACTTGTGGAATGGGCTTCCCCGAAACGTTATAGACTGCATCACCGTTGATTCATTTAAACTCCGCCTAGACAAATATCTCGCATCAAACCCGCGACTGACTGCGTTTGTAAATGAATAACTTTATTTTATCCCCCCCTCAGTTACTAACCCATCTGTCCCCTACTAACTTCCTAATCCTGCCACGGACATTAGTTCCAGGGCAGTAATTCCCTTTCCAATGTTCCCTTACCCACTCTAAACCACTGTTTGGACACTTGATCCTCAGTGTTTTGGAGGACAAGCAACCTAGAAGGGTCACTGGATCTGTTGTTGCTTGATTTCCTTTGTACTCCTTTGTACTCCTTTGTACCTTGCTCATCTCCTCCACTTCCTCCATAACTTCCAGGTCGAACCCACCTAGTCATCTTTCCACTGCTCTCCTGTACTCCTCCCTGACTTTCTCCTCCTGCAACCTCTCCACCCTCCTCACCATTCCACCCTCCTCTCGCCTCCCTCCAGCTCTCCTCACCCACTTCTTTTGTATCCTAACCTTGGCTACCACTACATAATGATCAGACAGACCCCCTCCAATACCCCTATACACCCTAGCATCCATCACAGATTTCTTCATTCGTTCATCCACACATACATAATCAATCAATGACTTTCGTTCCACCACTGTCTTATCCTTCATCGTCAACATCCGTTTCCACGTGTACCTGTGGATCATTCTGTGTCAGAAGAAGGTGTTGGCTATCCACAGCCTCCTCCCCACACATACGTCCACGAGTGCACTACCATTCCCATTCACCTCTGATGGTACCCCCCACCCTCCCACCACTCCCTCAACTTTCCTATCACCCACCTTACCATTCATATCCCCAATCAGAAATATTCTTTCGTTCTTGTCAAACTTCTCCAGGCACGCCTCCACATTCATCCAGAACTCCTCTTTCTTTCTTTCAAGTATATCCTCTGTCGGGGCATACACGCATACAATCACCCACGTTTGTATTCCTACTTTCATTCTCACCCACACAATCCTTGAACCCACAGACCCATACTCTCTTACACATTCCTTCCATTTGCTACTTACAAACAAACATGCACCTTCTCTCGCTGTTCCTTCACACACTCCAGCACACACACCCATTCCACACTCCCACTCTCTCACATCTGAACCTTTCCATTTGGTCTCTGTCATTCCACATACATCCAGCCTGGCATTCACTAACACTTCCAGAACCTCTCTCTCTTTTGTGCCATCATTCATGCCACTAACATTCCACGTAGCCATTCTCAGAATGTCCGAAGGCATGTCCTTAGTCGGTCGTGGTGCGTCAACGTTGGTTCCGTCCGCATCCGAGGCTGTTTGTTCATTTTTCTTTGCTTAGATATTTTTTCCGGGTGGGGGTCGCAAGCCCACCGACCCAACCTCTTTAGTCGCCTCTTACGACACGCAGAAGGCACGTGGGGCATATTCTATTCCCTAACCCCCAGGGGGAGTACTGTGAGCAGATTACGTTAACCAATATGTCACAGGATATATTGGTTAACACCCCCACAGTGTGTTAAAAAAATACCTGCCGTTAAAAAAATACTCACGGTGCTACCAAGAATCTATCATGGTTACCAGATGCCACCAGGTTGCCTATCCACGAGAGGTGAGGCAAGCTCAGAGCTCAGTACACGATAGGCCTGCTTGCATGCCAGTGCACACTCGTACAATCACTCATTGTTTGCTCTGAGACTCCTAAACAATTACACTTCCTTGCATGATTGTGAACGCTACAGGATAACTAGGAAGAAAATTGGTGTCTTCATGTGATACAAAATCTTTTGGCTAAGCATTAAAAAAGTAATACTATTTTGTTTGAAAAAAATGCTCTCTTTTGTAAATAATACGGTACTACTTCTCTACGGTACTATATATTACACTTCAATTATAAAATTCAAGTACAGGTACCAGTATTGTACGGTATTATACAGTACATATCATGGATATCACACTACACAATCTACATTGCAAAATATAAGAAAAATTCTGTAATTTTGTTGTACATAATATGTAAGCCCTGAAAAAAAATAAGGCTAACTAAAGTGCATTGAAAGGTTTTAATTTGGGCTGCATACTGTAGGAAAATAACACTAAAAATTAGAAAAATAATATTTCTGTAAAAGAAATACAGTAAAACCCCTCCACTTTGATCTAATCTGGGGAACACACTGTCTGGAAGTGTGAAGTTTACAGAAGAGTGTAAAAACCTCAATCTTTCAGACTTTGACCTTGGTCTTTCAGACTTTGGTTGGAAGACTGAGGTGATAGTCTGAACCAGATACCATTACCTGATATCTGATGTCCAGACCTATACTGTACTAATTCCTTGAACGTGACGATAGTGCGTTGTTATATGTGCGATTAGTTTGCTTGGGAAACAGATTAACTTGCTCATGTAGTAATGTACACCCTATGTGGTGGATTGTGTTCTTTTATTTATAAATTATTATTTTGCTTAAGCGTTGTTTCCACATAGCGATTTTGGTAAGTTCTTTTGTCTTTTTACTGTGTTCGTCCAAGTTTTGGTTTGTTTATTTTGCAAGTTTTACATTATAATTTCAAACTTTGTCTGGAAGAGAGGTTAATATCCAGACTGAATATTGTACTACTGTAAAGACATTTACTTTTCTCTTTCAGCCCCGCTTCCAGAGGAAGCACCCAAAAAAGGGATGGCCATGGCAGAAACTGCCTCCAGGCTCCCAGACATGCCCCCACTGCCGAACACTACAGTACTGTTTCCACTATATGGATGAAGACCATTAGCACTGAAGGAGCAAAGCCTCAAGATAGCTCCCGTTCCCCTTTCCTTTTCCTAAACATTGTTTCCCTCTGTTATAGTATTCACTTCCCTATTTATATGGATGGCTCCCAAACCTCCTCCCCCCCCAGTCCTCTTCTGCCGCCATTTATGTTGAACACCTCTCGCGTTATCAGACTTGGTTGCTGTCCAGTTCCCACACAGTTCTAGCCTCTAAATTGTTTGCCATCCTTCAAGCTTTACATTTCATCCGCCTTCGCTTGGTTTCTGACCCCTTCAGCCCGTGGCGGTGAACGAGACGGTAGAGCACTTCCTTCTCCACTGCCCTCACTTCTACTCCCATAGGACCCTCCTTCGCTGCAGCCTCCGCTCCTTGGGGGTCAATACCTTCACCCTCCCCATCCTGCTAGGGGGCTGTGGACTGGACCCGGCCCTCATTGACCGGGTACTCCTGCACACCAAGATATTCCTGCAGCATTCGGGACGTCTCGGCCACCGGTGAATCTTCCCTGTGATGGTCTGTGGCAGGGTTTATTGAGCCTGCCCAGTGCCCACACAGCCCTAATTCAACAATCATCATCATCACTGAAGGATCAGACCCAGAGCAGTCCTTCAACCGGATGGCAGTTCCACCACTGTTTTTATATTTTCTTTAGCCCGGTGAGGGCCTTGGCTGGAAGCATACCGGAGTCACGAATATTCTGAAGATAGGAACCAGTGGTCCACTGCTACAGAATCTGATTGCACCACCAAAGTGGCGGGCAGTGAGGTCACCGTATCCCTACGCCAGAATAACAAATTGGGAAAGAGACTAAAGAGTTAAGTTAGTGTAGGGTGTGCAGCGCTTGTGGTTTTATGTAAAAAAGCAAGAGTGTGTGTATTACTGTAAATGGCCAAGCTAGAATTACTCTTTGTGTAACTGAGGCACAGAGAAAAAGATAGCTAAAGAGACCAGGTGATGAGAGAAGATGTCTAGCAACCCATATACTCCACCTAAGATATGGTAATGTTAAAGTCCAGACTGGATACCTAGTCCAGAAACCTTGACACTTCAGATATCCAAGGTATGAAACAATTTTTTTTTTTTTTTTTTTTTTAAATATGGCATTTATGTTAGTGCAGTGGTAAATGGAAATGGCAAATATGATGGCCCTGGGCTCAGATTTACTAACTAACATACATGTATAAGTGACTGCAAGTAGGAGGAGATATGAAAGAATTTATACCTTAGAGGATAATTCCTTCATATAACCTCCTACTTACGGTCACTTTAACTGGTAGGTTAGTTAGTAAATTGGTGCCCCGGATTGTTTGTACGAAAGTACCGGTAGGTCAATTCTAGCATAATACATACATGGAGACTTTCTGTCCCTGCATGAGGAAGGACAGCAGCCTGGCCTCCCGGTGCAGGAAGAATATAGCGTGGGCCCACATCCTGCGCTGTGTGGGGTAGTTGACTGGTGCCCGGGGCTCTCGCAGCATGGCCTCCACCAGGGGAGGGAAGTGGGGGGGAACCTGGGGCCGGGTCAGACCCTCAGCAAAGATGTACAGCAGCCATTCATCTTCATCCTGTATCAGAATATTTTAATAAGAGTGTTATACAATACCTTCATCACACCCTCCATGTCTAAGTTCACAAAGGATACAAAAAGTCTAAACAGTACAGTACTGTACTTAAGTTCTTTGTTTTGTTTTTTTAATTTAGCCTTTGGATGCTGAAAGCATTGACAAGGAATAGGGTGATGAGCATAGAAGTAATGAAGTCACTGTATGATAGTTAGGTCATCCCGACATTGACGTACGGGAGTAAAGCATGGACGTTGTTCGAGAGAGGTGAAAATTAGGGTACGAGTACCAATGGAGACGCATTGCCCAAAGGAGACGCACTTGAAACAAAAAAACTTGCACAGGCATAGGATGAGTAGATAGATGCATGAATGGTGGGCCAAAATATTCTTAAACTATCACCTAATATGCTCACATAGTACCAGCTTATTATTTTCATATGTTATTGTGTGAGATGAGATGAACTTTAAAAATTTCATGTTTTCGCAAATTCCTTACGAAAACCTAAGGATTTCTTTTTTTTTTAAAGCTAAATTTCTTACAGTTCCCTAATTTGAATCTCGTTTCTATTACTGCAGGTTGATAGTGCATGAGTTGAAGTATAACACTGCATGATCAAAAGGCTTTTACTTGCACGGCTGAAGGGGGGTGAGGGTGCGTCCCCATATGACCAGCAAAAAACCCAAAGTCCAATGGAGACGCATTTTTTCAAATTGATGCCAGAAGGTCGTACACCACACTGGTAACATAGCATACTCTCCTCTATGTCTGGTATAAATAAGGTTGAGTTTCCTTCACCATTGACGAAGCTGCCTTACGTAGAACTCAGTGCCCTATAGAGACGCATTTATAGAGACGCACGCGTCTGCTTAGGGCAGTCGCGTTGCGTCTCCTTAGGTCCTTGTAAATGTGTGTTTATTTTGTTAACATTATTAAACGTAATAACCTTTTATTTTATCCTGGGTGAAGGAAACTCGACCCTAATTACACCATACATATTGGGGAGAATGGCTTTCTACCAGTGAGGTATGGCAACAGTTTGAAAAATGCGTCTCTATAGGACCTCCAGAATTTTTTGCTGGCCCTAAGGAGACGTACCCCTTTTACCCCCTCAGCAATTCAAAATCACATTAAGCATGTTCTTGCCACACAGTTAAATGTTTGTGCTGTCAGCCTAGTGATGAAAAAATAGACTATATTTCCAGGCCCTCCACCCATTTCCTATCCCTATTTTCCCCAAATATGCCCGGGTTGGCGACTGGTGCTTGATTTAAACCTCGTATTAGCATGCATGTTACATATATACCTTCCCTGCATCCTCTAAACTGTTTTGTTATTGGCCTACAATGAGCAATTAGTATGTTTAGTAATATTTTATGTCTCTCTAATAATATATATTATAAGGCCTATGTCAGTCCGTTTTATTGCTTTAGCATTGTCAACTTACGACCAAAAGTACCATGCTTTGTTTCTGGTACCCATGAGGTAAGTACTTATATCATATTATGTGTGTTTTTGTGTTTTAAACATACCTGCGTCTCCTTAGGACCAGGGGCGTCCCCTTAGGATTTTGCTGCCCTAAGGGGACGCATCTCTTATTTATCTTCTCTCTCCTACACAATATGATATAAAGTAAAAATGTTAGTGCCTTTTTTTTTTTTTTTTTTAAGAGACAATGAATGGAGGAAGGAAAAACACAGATAAAACAAAAAGGTCCATGTGCCTAAAGGCATCCTCCATTCATAAAATGTTTGTAACAACTGGATTTAAACATTTGTTGATTGTAAGTTTGTGGAAAGCAATTCGAGGGAAGTGAATTCCAAAGAGTAGTAGCTCTGGGGATAAATGAATTCTGATAAGCAGAAGTTCTGCATTGTGGAGGAGAAAGTGTAAATTCATGGGCGCTCTCAGCTGCCCTAGTTCTACGGGGAAAGATGTGGAGAGGCGGCACAATTGAAGCAAGTTCCTCGGAACAATTGCTGTGAAAATATCTGTAGAATAATGCAAGGGATGCAACGTTTCTTCGTATGGCTAATGTAGGAAGGTCCTGTGTGATTGCAGGGTTATTGATTAATCTAATAGCTTTATTTTGAATTTTGTCCAACTGCCTCAATGCAACCACTCCACTTCCACCCCACAGAGGTGAACAGTAATCCATCTGAGAGCGCACATGACTTTTATATATTACGGCCAACTGCTCGTCAGTGAAGAATTCTCGAACTCTGTACAGGAGTCCCAGTTTTTTAGAGGCATTCTTAGCAATGCTTCTAACATAATGTGTCCAGCTCAAGTTAGTAGTTAATGTTACACCGAGAATGTCAATACTAGGGGAAGTGGGAATATTTACATCATTAAAAAATATATGGGAGTCAGTGAGATTCTGTCGGTTAGAAAATTGAATGTACTTGGTTTTCTGTGCATTAAAGGAAACTAGATTCTCTTGTCCCCATTCATTAATTCTAGAAAGGTCCTGGTTCAGAGAAATTGCAGTGTTTATTTTTGAATTTATAAGATCGGGTTGGGTGAAAGAATTGGTAAATGTGAAGGAACTGTGGAGTGTTGAGTCATCTGCGTAGGAATGTATTGGATTATGAGTGGTAGATATGAGATCATTGATATGAATGAGGAACAGAGTTGGGGCCAAAACTGATCCCTGGGGAACACCAGCATTTATTGAGTGAAATTGAGAATAAAGGCCATCTACCATTACACGTATTTTTCTGTTATGAAGATAAGAAGAAATTAGTGGAACTAATGATGCAAGGCCGTAGTGTGACATCTTCGACAATAAGGATTGATGCCAGACTCTATCAAATGCTTTTGATATATCCAGTGCTATTGTATGTGTTTCACCATGTTGGTCTGTAGCTTGGTTGATTTGATGCGTAAGAAGGCAAAGAATGTCTGCAGTTGATCGACATCGTCTAAAACCATATTGCCTATCACTGATTAATTTATTATTCTCCAGATGCTTAATTATGTGATTATTTAATATAATTTCAAAAACTTTGCCAAGAGTGGAAGTTATAGCTATTGGTCTGTAGTTTGATGGATCTGAAGAGGCACCTTTTTTAGGAACTGGATGGATGTTTGCTTCTTTCCAGGGTACTGGGAAGCATGAGGTATGAGTACACAGACGGAAAAAATTTTGCCAATACAGGAGCGAGCACCAAGGAGCAATTCCTAAGTACTATTGGAGGAATTTCATCTGGACCAGGAGCCTTATCTACTGAGAGATTCTGCAAAATAGTTTTGACATGTCTGGTGTGGATCTTAAGTGAGGGAATTTCAGGTGAATTAAAATTAAGTACAGGGACATCTTGATTTATGTCATCTAAGGTTGAGTTGGTGGAGAAAATATCTGCAAGAAGGTTAGCTTTACCTCGTGGGTCACTTACAAGATTGCCAGTCGGAGATTTTAATGGTGGAATGGATGAAGCAGTAGTGAAGTTGGATTTGAATGAGTTAAGAGTAGACCAAAATATTTTGTTATCATTTGGATTATTTAGAAGTTTATTTGCCTGCTTATGGAGAAAGTTTGATTTAGTTAGGTTTAATACAGTTTTGGCATGATTTCTGATGTTTCTAAAGTAATTAAAGGCTTCATGTGTTTTTGATCTTGTGTATGCATTGTAGGCTATTGCTTTTTGTTCAGTTACTCTAGCACAATTATGGTCAAACCATTTAGGTGAATTAGATCTTTTACTGTACTTTTGATGAGGAATAAAAGTTTCCATTCCAATTTTTACAAAATCTTGTATGTGGCTCAAGGTGGAGTGTGCATCATTAGAAAAGAAAGAGGTCCAGGGAATATCAATAAAGAAACCTTGAAGACCCTCCCAGTCTGCCCTATCGTAATGCCATTTAGTCACCAAAACAGGTTCAGAGTGGGAAGGTGTGGTAGGTGATAGACAGGTGGCTTGTATCAGACAGTGATCAGAAGATCCAAGTGGGGACCTCACTGTAACATCATAATTTTCTGAATTGGTTGTTAAAAATAAGTCCAGTAGGTGGGAATTATGATTAGGATTATCTGGTACACGGGTGGGTTGGTTGACTAGTTGAATGAGATTAAATGAGTCTGCAAATAGCTCACATTCAAGACCAGCATCATCAGTCCTGGCTGAATGAGTGAGCCATTCAACATTATGGACATTAAAATCACCCAACACAGTGATTTCAGAAGAAGCATTTAAGTTGAGGACACTGAGTTGTGAGGACAGAGAATCAAAAAATATAAGCTTTTTGCTTAGGTGAAAATATGGTGAAAATATAAGCTTTTTGCTATTTATCCCCCTTACCCTCAATTTCCTATCTCTTATAGGCAAGCGGAAGCAACTCGTAAAAAAAAAAAGTATGTAAAAATGCGTCTGCATTGGTACTCGTACCCTAGTTACTTTAGATTTTTTTTTTTTTTTTTTTGAACGGAGGAAGGAAAAACACAGATAAAACAAAAAAGGTCCATGTGCCTAAAGGCATCCTCCATTCATAAAATGTTTGTAAAAACTGGATTTAAACTGTTGTAGATTGTAAGTTTGAGGAAAGCAACTCGAGGGAAGTGAATTCCAAAGAGTAGTAGTTCTGGGGATCAATGAATTTTGATAAGCAGAAGTTCTGCATTGTGGAGGAGAAAGTGTAAATTCATGGGCGCTTTCAGCTGCCCTAGTTCTACGGGGAAAGTTGTGGAGAGGCGGCACAATTGAAGCAAGTTCCTCGGAACAATTGCTGTAAAAATATCTGTAGAATAATGCAAGGGATGCAACATTTCTTCGTATGGATAATGTAGGAAGGTCCTGTGTGATTGCAGGGTTATTGATTAATCTAATAGCTTTATTTTGAATTTTGTCCAACTGCCTCAATGCAACCACTCCACTTCCACTCCACAGAGGTGAACAGTAATCCATCTGAGAACGCACATGACTTTTATATATTACGGCCAACTGCTCGTCAGTGAAGAATTCTCAAACTCTGTACAGGAGTCCCAGTTTTTTAGAGGCATTCTTAGCATTGCTTCTAACATAATGTGTCCAGCTCAGGTTAGTAGTTAATGTTACACCGAGAATGTCAATACTAGGGGAAGTGGGAATATTTACATCATTAAAAAATATATGGGAGTCAGTGAGATTCTGTCGGTTAGAAAATTGAATGTACTGTACTTGGTTTTCTGTGCATTAAAGGAAACTAGATTCTTTTGTCCCATTCATTAATTCTAGAAAGGCCCTGGTTCAGAGAAATTGCAGTGTTTATTTTTGAATTTATATGATCGGGTTGGGTGAAAGAATTGGTAAATGTGAAGGAACTGTGGAGTGTTGATTCATCTGCGTAGGAATGTATTGGATTATGAGTGGTAGATATGAGATCATTGATATGAATGAGGAACAGAGTTGGGGCCAAAACTGATCCCTGGGGAACACCAGCATTTATTGAGTGAAATTGAGAATAAAGGCCATCTACCATTACACATATTTTTCTGTTATGAAGATAAGAAGAAATTAGTGGAACTAATGATGCAAGGCCGTAGTGTGACATCTTCGACAATAAGGATTGATGCCAGACTCTATCAAATGCCTTTGATATATCCAGTGCTATTATATGTGTTTCACCATGTTGGTCTGTAGCTTGGTTGATTTGATGCGTAAGAAGGAAAAGAATGTTTGCAGTTGATCGACATCGTCTAAAACCATATTGCCTATCACTGATTAATTTATTATTCTCAAGATGCTTAATTATGTGATTATTTAATATAATTTCAAAGACTTTACCAAGAGTGGAAGTTATAGCTATTGGTCTGTAGTTTGATGGATCTGAAGAGGCACATTTTTTAGGAACTGGATAGATGTTTGCTTCTTTCCAGGATACTGGGAAGCATGAGGTATGAGTACACAGACGGAAAAAATTTGCCAATACAGGAGCGAGCACCAAGGAGCAATTCTTAAGTACTATTGGAGGAATTTCATCTGGACCAGGAGCTTTATCTACTGAGAGATTCTGCAAAATAGTTTTGACATGTCTGGTGTGGATCTTAAGTGAGGGAATTTCAGGTGAATTAAAATTAAGTACAGGGACATCCTGATTTATTTCATCTAAGGTTGAGTTGGTGGAGAAAATATCCGCAAGAAGGTTAGCTTTACCTCGTGGGTCAGTTACAAGATTGCCAGTCGGAGATTTTAATGGTGGAATGGATGAAACAGTAGTGAAGTTGGATTTTAATGAGTTAAGAGTAGACCCAAATATTTTGTTATCATTTGGATTATTTAGAAGTTTATTTGCCTGCTTGTGGAGAAAGTTTGATTTAGTTAGATTTAATACAATTTTTGCATGATTTCTGATGTTTCTAAAGTAATTAAAGGTTTCATGTGTTTTTGATCTTTTGTATGCATTGTAGGCTATTGCTATTTGTTCAGTTACTCAAGCACAATTATGGTTGCTGTTGTTGTTGTTGTTCCCTAAGCTGCCTGGCCGAACAACCCCGAGTCCCTGAGAAAGGCCATGGCCACGATCGGGCTTTCCCACAGAGCTCTCATTGAGTGTAGATTGTGTTGTTGGCGTAAGTGGTTGTGTGAAATGCAGTCTTCTATGATGTGTTTAATGGTATGGGGTGCTGTGTTACATCCCGGGCAGGCGTCGACAACGGAGTCATCCAGTCTCTTCTTATAGCTCAGGAGAGCTGGATGGTGTCCGCATCTCAGCCTGTTGTTGTTGTTGTTGTTTTTCCCCAAGCTGCCTGGCCGAACAGTCCCAAGGCCCCGAGCAAGGCCAAGGCCATAACCGAGCGCCCCCACAGAACCCTCCCTGCCGACCACAATAAAGCCTGGGTGACCGAAGCCACTCCATGGCGGGGAGCTGAGGAGGGCGCGGAAACGCCCGGGAAACCAAAGCCCCACCCAGGGCCCTGTGCCCCTCAGCAATTATGAAGAGAAAGTTGAAGGGCAAAGGAAAGATGTGACACTTTGGCTTCCAATCTTGGTAGATTAGGAGGTCAATCCACGCAAGAGACGCCGTCACTTGAGATCTAGAAAATATATAAGTAAAAGGAACAGTCAGAGTAAGCTATGGGTATGGCAGAGATCGCTCAGTTCTCACTCTGATAGACCAGCCCATCACCACATGACTAGAACCCAATCCTCTCAGCATCAGCTAGGAAAGGCCCTAGAAAGCTGCCTTTGGCGGGGGGATAGCTCCCCTATTTCAACCCTTTTCGGGGTTGGAGCCTGTTATGTTATTATGGTTAAACAATTTAGGTGAATTAGATCTTTTACTGTACTTTTGATGAGGAATAAAAGTTTCCATTCCAATTTTTACAAAATCTTGTATGTGGCTCAAGGTGGAGTGTGCATCATTAGAAAAGAAAGAGGTCCGGGGAATATCAATAAAGAAATCTTGAAGACCCTCCCAGTCTGCCCTATCGTAATGCCATTTAGTCACCAAAACGGGTTCAGAGTGGGAAGGTGTGGTAGGTGATAGACAGGTGGCCTGTATCAGACAGTGATCTGAAGATCCAAGCGGGGACCTCACTGTAACATCATAATTTTCTGAATTGGTTGTTAAAAATAAGTCCAGTAGGTGGGAATTATGATCAGGATTATCTGGTACACGGGTGGGTTGGTTGACTAGTTGAGTGAGATTAAATGAATCTGCAAATAGCTCACATTCAAGACCAGCATCATCAGTCCTGGCTGAATGAATGAGCCATTCAACATTATGGACATTAAAATCACCCAACACAGTGATTTCAGAAGAAGCATTTAAGTTGAGGACACTGAGTTGTGAGGACAGAGAATCAAAAAGACTTTGCTCTGGAGGAGTATTTGGGGAACGGTAGATGCAACATATTTATTTAAATTTACCAGCAGAAATTAATTTGTATATAGAATAATCAAAATAGGGACAATTGAACCAGTAACCTCCTCCAGGGCAATTTCAGATTTTGCGAAGCAACATACACCTCCTTTAGGTCTGAAATTTTGGAGCAGTTGATAACCTGGAAAATTAAATCTAGATGTGTCAGATGTGAATGTTACTTGAGTCTCTGTCAAAAAAAGGAGAGTAGGGGATTCTGCTTGAAGAAATTGGTGTACAGAATTGATGTTAGAGTGAAGTCCCCTTATATTACTAAAGAAAAAGCTGCACCGACGAGCAGCTTTGGGACGTTGCAATGCTGTTGACACAGTCGCATGATGACGACCGGGAGGGCCCTGTGTCGATGACCCAACCCTGCCGGGGGTGGATATCCGAGGGACCACCAGGTTTGCTCTTCACAATTGTACTGCCATGATTTATTATGTAAAGATATGTATAGTGTTGCATGTATGATATGTAGTGGGAAGAGTAGTGTTTTATGGATAGAGGATAGCGATATAGGGCAATGTCGTGAAGTTGGATGTGTATGTTATATAAAGAGGGTTTTCCTGATACCAGTGGTCATACCAGTGACAGGTGTTATCGGAAAAATGAGGATCCAAAATGCAACTTCTGTGCCGGTACTCATAACTCAAAAGACTGCACCAACAAGACTTCCCCCAAATGTATAAATTGTATGAGCTCCACATCAGTTACGGAGCCGCCAAATCATTTCGCCTCAAGTAGAAATTGTCCTCTAATGACAGCTCAGAGAAATAAAGTTATTGAGAACACCAATTTTGTAGGTTCAAAAAACTGAAAAATGCACATGGGAGCCGGTTGAAACTGGGTCTGTTGAATGTTCGTTCCTTGCGTAACAAAATGGATCATATTTGCGAGATCTTGGATGAACGTAACCTTGATGTATTATGTCTCACTGAGACCTGGTTGTTCGAGTCAGATCTGAATATTATCCAGACGGCATTGCCTAAAACCCATTCCATAATAAATGTTCCTAGGCCTAGGGGAGATCATCCGGGTGGTGGAGTGGCAGTTGTCTACTCCACATCTCTGGTGAATATCTTGCAAATAAGCCATAACCCAGCCCCTCTTTATTATGAACTGTTGGAAGTGGAAATAAAACTCCATCAACAAATTCTAAGAATGGCAGTTGTCTATAGGCCTGGCCATCGTGGCACAGATAGGGGTTTTATGGAAGAGTTTGGGCAGTTTCTCGAGGAATTTTCTGCTAAAACCGGAAGACTTTTGATATGTGGAGATTTTAATTACTGGGTTGACAGCCCTCATCTGAAGCCATTCTCTCCTGAGTTCCTTGAGTTGACTGATCAGAACAATTTTGTAAACCATGTGTCCCACCCAACTCATATCTTAGGACACACCCTTGACTTGGTTTTCTCTCCTGTGGGTTGTGGTGGTGTTCTGGATGTTGATGTTGAGAATGCTGACCCTAATACCTCTGATCATGCTTTGATTACTTTCAGCTTTGATTTCCCTAAGCCACTCACACATGAAAAAGTAATCAGATTTAGAAATTATAAAAATGCAGACCAAAATTTGGCTAGCAGTGAAGTAAAACAGTACTTGGGAAGTATTGATACTTCCAACCTTACTTCAGATGAGCTGGTGGAGGTACATGGAAATGCACTTAAATTGGTGTTCGATCATCACTGTCCAGAAGTAGAGAAGAAATTCATAGTACGAGATGATTCACCCTGGTATAGCACTCGAGTTAAATTTCTTAGAAGAGCGCGTAGAAGAGCTGAACGTGAATGGCGGAAAAATAAAACAGACTCTACATGGTTGCAATATCTGTCAGCCAGAAGAGCTGTGGTCCACACAATCAAAGATGAAAAGAAAGTGTATTATCAGGGAAAAGTTGACTCGTGTGGTAACGACCAGAGGAGGTTGGCTTCAATTGTAAACAGTTTACTTGGAAAAACAAGAGTCAGCTTAAGACCTTCTGTACCCGATGCCGAGTTGGCTGCCAACTTTGTGGCATTTTTTGCTGGCAAGATAACTCGCATAAGACAGGAACTGGATGATGCTTCTGTTGGTGAAGAACTTTTAGTTGTACTCCAACCCCGACACATTCCTAATAATGTCCTCTCATCCTTTCACTCAGTAGAGGTGGACATGATCTCGTCCTACATAAGAAACCTCAATAAAACATTTTGCCCGTTGGATCCCATAAATGTTTCCAAGCTACCAAGAGTCTATGATCACACAGTTGAGTTTATTTCCAAAATAATTAATAAGTGCTTCTCTGAAGGTAGCTTCCCACATTCTGAAAAGCATGCACTACTCCGACCTACTCTAAAGAAACCTGGACTTGATGTTGAGAACATGTTGAACTATCGTCCTGTCTCCAACCTGTCCTTCATATCAAAGATATTAGAGCGTGCAATACTGGACCAATTACAACCACTACTTCAGCAGAATGAAACTATCCCAATTTTCAGTCTGCTTACCGACAGCATCATTCAACTGAAACAGCATTGATTAGAGTACATAATGATCTAGTTGAGAACATTTGCAATGGTGTGGCCTCACTATTGGTCTTGCTTGATCTCTCTGTGGCCTTTGACACAGTGGATCACGAGTTGTTATTGAGTGATCTTTATGATTGTGGTGTGCGTGACTCCGCTCTCTTGCTTCTTGGGTCGTACTTGTCAGGTAGATCCCAGAGTGTGATGGTAAATCAAGTGGTCTCGGACTCGACACCCCTGCAGTATGGTGTTCCGCAGGGATCAGTTTTAGGTCCTATCCTATTTATAATTTATATTAGCAGTTTGTCTCTTCTGCTTCGTGCACATAATGTCACCTTTCACTTTTATGCAGATGACACCCAGATTTATGTGAGAATCACAAATATAGTTGATATACGGAGTAAGATGGAATTGTTGATGTCTCATATCAAGAAGTGGATGAGAGCGAGAAAACTTAAACTAAATGATGGTAAAACTGATATTCTCATCATCCGAGGAAATAGAAGAGCTGATGATATAGTAGATGCCCTCTCCATCAATGTGGGTGGATCTCAGCTGCGACCGGCCAACTCTGTTCGAAATCTGGGTGTATATGTGAACTCCCGATTAGATTTCAAAGAGCATGTAAACCAGATAGTTAAAAGTTGTTACTTGCACATCAGAAATCTCTATTTGGTGAAGCCGTTTATAACCAGACGTTGCCTCCTGACGTTGGTTCACTCATTGGTCTTCTCTCGTGTTGATTATTGCAATGCCCTGTTGGTGGGTCTTCCAAATTATATTTTGAAGAAAGTTCAGTCTGTTCTTAACAGGGCCGCAAGACTAATTTTTGGTGTTCCACCTAGAACTCCTACTACATCTCTTCACATAGAACTGCACTGGCTGCCAGTAAGAGCAAGAATAGAATTTAAGTTGTGTTTGGTGACTTTTAAGGTTCTCAAATTTGGTGAGCCTAGGTACTGTGCGGAGCTGCTCAGGCGCCCACTGGCACACCATGGTGTAGTTGTGCGTCATGACAATGACCCTTTTCGTCTTGATGAACCAAGGGCTTTCCAGCAGTCTTCTTTCTTTGAGAGGTCATTCTCCTACATGGCTCCGAGGTTGTATAACAGGTTGCCGCTGTCCATGAGACAACTGAGTTCTGTTGAATGCTTCAAGAGACAACTTAAGACTTTTCTCTTTGAGGGAAGCTATGATCTTGAGAGAGGTGTCATGACAGATGGCTATAGAGTTTAGGCTATTTTGCCACTGCTAGTGATTGTTAAATGTGTGTTGTATATAAGCCTTCTTTTGATGCATTGATTTTTGTTCTTTTTTCTTTCTCTTTTCGAGCGCTAGTGAATTCTTCGGAAAAATTGGCGCTTATGAGAAATAAGTAACATGCTTATTATTATTATTATTACCCCTGATGTGTGAGGCAGAAAGATATGTATCCAGCTACCAAGGCCTGGGAGAGAAAATGGAATTCAGGCTATTCCCTGAGTCTCCCGAAACCTTGGCAGTAGTACATGTGGTTACATGGACAGATGGTCAGACAAATGAAAAAGTATGAGAGCATTGTGGAGTGGATATGGATGTGCTGGAGAGCGTGAAGTGGAACACCTTGAGGTGGTTTGGTCATATGGAGCATATGGCAAATGAGAAAATTACTAAAAGAGTGTATGAGAGTGAGGTGGAAGGGCAGAGTGGAAGAGGCAGACCGAGAGTGAGTTCAAAGGATGGAGTTGACAGGTATATGAGTGATAGGGGTGTTGGGTGGGAGGAAGACTGCCGACTGACAAAGGTGCACAAAGGAGATTCATTCGTGGCCACCCCCTCGGGGATTAAGGTGCTTAGCGATATAGTTTTAATAATGAATATTTAGAATTGATAACAACATGGTTAGGAAGCATAGGTAACAAAGCATGTGATTGGATAACTAGAAACCAATAGATCTCAAACAGTGCCAATGCAATTAATGTTACTGTATTAGATTAGATTAACTTAGGACTTAAGAAATATACTGGTTGATTTGTCCAGGAGTCAAAAACAAAATAAAACCCAAGTGTGAGTGAGTACTGACCGGTGGTGCCCAACACTGTAGAGCGGGTCGTGCCGGGTCAGGCGGTTGACCCCGGGGCAGGAGAGGTCGTTGGTCCTCCACCGCCACACTACTGTCACGAGCCACCCACCCTTGTACCTCATCCACACTCACACCCTCGCTCACCTCGTACTCCAACAGCAGGCATAGGTCTACCACAAACACCTTAATCATCTGCATAGGGAAAGAGAAAAAAAGTAATACAGTACAATCAATTCAGGGTGGGAGGCTAGGAATCCTTCTCCCCTTGTAGACTTCACCTACTAAACGAGACAGAGAAGGAGCGAGCGAACGCGGAAGTAGTCCCAGACTCTAAGAATTGGAAAATTTTCTTGATATAAATATACAGATTGTTAGTGAACAGTGCACACAAAGTTGACATTTTAATTTTAACGTAATAAACTTTCCTTTCCCTAGTAGTAATATCGATAGTAAAAAAAAATAGAATTGTTTTTATTCCTAGCTAAATAAGATTTTTAAAAATTTGTACTAAAGTAGATGACTTTTGGGCTAGAGCTAGGTTACTATACAGACTCTTAGTAGACAGAGGTTTTGTTGCAAGTAAAGTGTTGCATAAATTTAATCTTTTTAACCCCTTACGGACGGGGATATTTGTAACTTCTACTACCTGGCAGGCGGGCATATTTACCCTAAACGTGCTTCATTCCATGCTCTTTTTCATGCATAAACAAGAGCCAGAGCGTAATACAATTATGTATCCGTGAAAGGGCGATAATAGAGCTTTCGAATGACACCTGAATCATCCTTCTACGACCACGGGTTCTCTTGCAATGATGTTGCAACACAAGGGCAAAAACCCTAAAATACAGTAATTACCTCAGAATATCCTTGTCCTCAAGAGGCCAGGGATGTAGAGAGGTGTGGTGAGGCTCCCAGTTGCCCCACTTGGCCCAGGCCGAGCGGTCAGAGCCCGCCTGCGGTCCTCCCAACGCGTGGACTCTCTCTCAGAGCCGATAATGTGTTCAAAATCCCACCCGAATATTGTCGGGACCCGCTGATTAGGCCATGGTTCTCTTCACCCGACACTTGTCGGGACCCGCGGCTTGAGTGTTAAGGTCAATTATTGTGATTGTATAGACAGAGGTTTTGTTGTAAGTAAATTGTTGCATAAATTTAATCTTTTTAACCCCTCCAATCCCAGCACCGTATATATGTCAGTATTTAAGTAACTCCCCAGTCCCAGCAACGTATATATCCGTCAGTAATGTACTTGTCTTGTAACTGCCTGTACAAGGCTAATTGCCTTTTTTTTTTTTTTGTCTTCTAAAAAATAAAAAAACCAAAAAGTGATAGATCCATTCTTGCTTCATCTCTTGATGTGAAAAGGTGGTCTCTTTTGTCATTTTGGCCACATTGCCTGGGACTGCTGGGGACTTTTATTACTGTATCCTACGGTAGCAATAATTGCCCCACTGCATAAAGGAGGGAGTAAAGCACTACCAAAAAACTACCGCCCGGTAGCTCTAACCTCTCACATCATTAAAGTTTTCGAACGAGTCCTGCGAAGAAAAATTTCAACATTCATGGAGACAAATGAACTACACAACACCGGTCAACATGGGTTCAGAGCGGGAAGATCATGTCTCTCACAACTTTTGGAACACTATGAAAAAATTCTTAAAGCGCTAGAAGAAAAGAAAAACGTGGATGTCATTTACACCGATTTTGCTAAGGCATTTGATAAATGTGACCATGGTATAATAGCCCACAAACTGAAAGCAAAAGGTATAACTGGGAAAATCGGACGGTGGATATACAATTTCCTCGTAAACCGAAAACAATCAGTAGCAGTAAACCAAGTCACATCTGAGCCTTCGGATGTCAAAAGCTCAGTGCCCCAAGGAACAGTGCTAGCACCCCTTCTGTTCCTCATACTAATTTGCGACATAGATACCAACACCAGACACAGTACGGTGTCGTCTTTTGCTGATGACACAAAATTAAGCAAGATAGTAAACACACAAGAAGACACGGGCCGACTGCAGGAAGACATGAATGTAGTGTTCCAGTGGACCAGGGAAAACAACATGCAATTCAATGAGGAAAAATTCCAATTAATACGGTACGGAGATAATAATGGTGTTAAAGAAATTACAAATTACTTAACAGAATCTAACCACATAATAGAACGGAAAGACAGTGTGAAAGACCTTGGGGTATTAATGTCTGAAAATATGGGTTTCAAAGTACATAACCAGGTCAAAGTGGCGGCTGCGAAACGTCTAACGGGTTGGATTCTGCGTACTTTTAAAACACACGGTGAAGTACCTATGATAACGCTCTTCAAATCTCTAGTGCTACCGCGGCTTGAATATTGTAGCGTATTAACATCCCCATACAAAGCAGGTGAAATAAATGACGTAGAGAGTGTACAAAGAAATTTCACTTCGCATATAAGTTCGATAAAACAGCTACACTATTGGGAGCGTTTAAGAGCACTGAATCTGTACTCACTGGAACGTAGAAGAGAACGTTACCTAATAATATACACGTGGAAAATCGCAGAGGGTTTAGTACCAAACCTACATACTCCGATAGTCATGAAATTCAGTGATAGGAGAGGCTGGGAATGCGAAATCCCCCGGATGAATAACAGGGGTGGTATGGGCTCTCTGCGAGAGGGCTGGTTATCACACAGAGGCCCACGTCTCTTCAACAAACTCCCACGGCGAGTAAGAGACATGAGGGACGTCTCGTTAGACAGCTTCAAGAGAGCCCTGGATGTCGAACTGCAAAAGGTGCCAGACGAGCCCATCCTCGCAAGGGAGCGAGCTGTCGCTTCAAACAGTCTACTGCACCAAATCACCACCCAAAACGAGGGGCGTCGCGCTCCTTGGTGCCGCTAGAAGAGTGGCGAACACATCATAAGGTAAGGTATCAAGGTACAGTACGGGTTAAGGTCAATTATTGTGATTGTATTTTAAAATTTGATATCAATAATTTTAATCAAGCATTATTAACTTGAAGTTTCTCGTATAACCTCTGCTTACTTTTTGTCTGTATGTACTGTATTAATTGTTTATCTTTTTCTATTATTATTGATTTTTAAAATTAATTGTTCTTGTTACAAGAGTACTCTTTGTTTAAATCTGTAGTTGCTTCTTCATATTATGCAATTATTTTTCTTTATTATATGGTATCTATTCATTGTCGATAGTATCAACTGCTTGCTTTTGCGATTTCCTTAGTTTATTTGTACAATAAATGTAGGTTATTTGTAGGGTAGTAATTGGTAGGGGTCACTTGAGGCATGCTATGCTTACAGGTACTTACCCGATAGCACTATCGTTAGTGAGTGCTGTTTGTATTTTGTACTATTGTTGATATCTTGTCAAATTGCAAATTTAGTTAAATATTAAATTTAAATATTAATTGTAGTTTCTTTATTCATACAGAATTTAGTACAATTTACCAGAACGTCCCTTACTTCCCAAATTGACTAATTCCTTGAATGTGACGATAGTGCGTTGTTATATATGCGATTAGATTGCTTGGGAAACAGATTAACTTGCTCATTTAGTAATGTACACCCTATGTGGTGGATTGTGTTCTTTTATTTATAAATTATTATTTTGCTTAACCTCTGAAGTGCGCATGGGGGGTATGAGACACCACACTCCTGTGCTGACGTATTTGAGCTGTTCCCATCACTAACATCGTTATTTTACCATAAATAGCATGAATACTTATCCATATGCGCCTATCATAGGTTGATTATAAAGGTATTAACCTGTTACAACAATAAAACAAGTGGAAACAGTGTTTGGATGGCCAAAATCGGCGATAAAGGCCGGGAGTTACATAATGTATGGCTGAGGCAACCTCCCTTCCCACCACTCTTCCCCACGTCTGGAGAGAGACTGTCGATCGATACTCTCTCTCTCTCTCTCTCTCTCTTGCACTCGCTTGCTAACAGTGATGACAATGCCCTGCTTGCAACTCGCTAATGTCAGCACGAAAATATACCACAGAATAAGGGAATAACAGGAAAAATAGGTGACAACTGAAGGAGGTGAGGAAAGTGGGGAAGGAGGGGAGGTGGAGGAGTGATATTTGGCATGGCCCAGGGGCAATAAAAAACAAAACAAAAACAAAAATTGTTTTGGGGTGTTTTAAATGGATATTTGAATAGCCTTATTAACCTCTGAAGTGCGCATGGGGGTAATTGGAAACGTCCCCCTGTGCTGACGTATTTGAGGTGTTTCCGTCACTAAAATATTCATTGTGCCATTAATAGCATTAATACTTATCCATATGCGCCTATTATGGGTTGATTATAAAGGTATTAACCTGAAACAACAATAAAACGAGTGAAAACAGCGTTTGGATGGTCAAAATCGGAGATATAGCCCGCGAGTTGTATAATGTATGGGTGAGGCAATCTGCTTTCCCGCCAATTTCCCCCAAGGCCACTGAGACACAGTCGATCGATACTCTCTCTCTCTCTCTTGCACTCGCTTGCCATCAGTGATGACAACACCCTGCTTGCAACTCGCTAATGTTAGCACGAAAATATACCTCAGAATAAGGGAATAACAGGGAAAATAGGTGATAACTGAAGGAGAGGAGGAAAGTGGGGAAGGAGGGGAGGTAGAGGACTGAGATTTTGCATGGCCCAGGGGCCAATAAAAAAAAATAAATATAAAAAAAAAAAAAAAATTTGATGTCAAAAGTTGATTTTTTTTTTCACTCACTCATAAGAGTCTCCTCGCAGTGCGCCGGGGGAACTCTTATGAGTCTCCCCGCAGCTCCCGGGTTAAGAGTCTTCCCGCAGTCCGCCGGGGGAACTCTTAAGAGTCTTCCAGCAGTTCCCGGGTTAAGCGTTGTTTCCACATACTGTAGCAATTTTGAGCTACACTCAGCCAAAGACAATACTGTACATTCATATTGGTCTTGCTTCCAATAAAGCATGGGGAAGACAAGATTTGAAGTTTGATTATAAAGCAAAAATACAGAATAGTAAAAATGTTGCGTCTGCTACCGCCGCCGCCAACACCGTGAACGACCGCAGCAGTGCAAGTACTGGTACTGAGCTGGATACACAGGCCGATCCAGTAGATCCAGAGGATCTACTGTAAGAAACATACCTTCTAACCAAGTCCCGCGTGTGTAGTGTCTGTAAATGTGTGTGATTTGCGTAGCAAGTGCACACTTGTCGAGGACTTACTCAAGTCTATATTTTCTTATTTCCCATACTGTAAGATTGTGTAATACACATTACGGTCAACACTTTTCTAATAAACAAAATAATTTTCTCTGGTAATTTATCCATAATTTAAATATGTCTGTCACACGACAAATATTTTTTATTATTAATGCTATAAGCTTACTTTGCAACTTCAATCATCATTCAGCCATTTAAATCACCTTCCAAAATTTAAGCATAGTTTCTTACAAAATTTTGTGATTCATTCGATATGAGTACAGTAACAAAAGCCCGGGATCTATCCAAGCCTTATCTTTATCAAACTTATCACATTCCTCTTAGTTATGTCTTAGCTGGTTTAATTCAATTTGATTAATGGTTATATCACAATTCAATCAACGTTTAACCCATTCAGTACCAGCGACGGCTCCCGGCCGTCAGTAGATAAATCACTCCCCAGTCCCAGCGATGGCAGAGAGCCGTCAGTAATATACTTTCCTTGTAACTGCCAGTATCAGGCAGTGCCTGGTACCACGATCGTTTGAGCACTGCTCTAGAGTTGGCAACACTTCTCAGCTTATATTCAAGCCTCTGCAGGCTGGGAGAGCTAGTATTCCAACATCTTTTAAGGTGGGAGGTTGCTATATCTTGCCATTTTGACCACATTGCTTGGGACTGGGGGGGGGGGGGGGGAGTATTATTACTGTACCCTATAGTACAGTAGGGGTTAAGTAGGTTTCTTATGTGTAATATAATGCAGTACAAATAGTTGGACATAGAGGTCAAGAAAGTTTGGGAAGGTAGCAAGGGAAATAGTAAGGGTGTGAAAGATAAGAATGGGCGAGTGTTAGCCGAGAAGCAATCCCTAAGTCCCCTTTTAAACCCTTTACGGCCTAACAAAAGTCCCAAAGTCACCTTTTTGACACCCAGTACATACGTCACATATCATAAAAATATTATAAGGTAAGTATGACAGCCTTTACTAACCATTATTAGTGTTATTGTGAATAACAGCTCCCCTTATTCCCCCTCCCCCCAACACCACCACCGACGTCACTGAGAGTTCCCTTTTTTGACACAAAGTACACTTCACACATCACAGAAATACAATAAGGTAACGGGGCGGGGAGGCATTTAGTTTACGTAAAAGTGGGAGAGATCCTTATAATCACTGAGAATATTGAGGTACACGCCGATCGCAGATGTAAACAAACTGAGAGGGAGGGCGGGAAGCCGATTCTTAGCCTAACGGACCCGAGCGTGACGTCACGGGGCCGAGTCGATTCCACGGTAGATTGGAGCATATCCGTGTATGACAAGAGCTTCCGCATTTAAGGTGACCGTGTATGATTGAACGCGTTGCTCAACGCCGCGTTAACGAGAGCACCACTGTATTTCCTTAGGTGAAATTTACAATACCGTAAAACCGGGTCGCTTCGGACTTGGGTCGTAACTTCGGACATCGGCGATAATAAGTAATTAGCCATTGTCATTATATAATGGAAACGTTTTCTATTGTTTTATTTTTGTGTGGTCCGTTTAGAGAAATGGCAAAGGAAGAGCATGTAAAAGCCCTAGGGAACTGACATGAGTACTGTATATGTACACAATAAAAATAGTATAATTATATATGACGAAAATTTGTAAATTTTTCGCTACCCTGCCAAAATTCTATCACCCTGAAGAAATTTGTTTGTATGAATGATGTTGTGACTGATATAATTTTGTAGTAAAATTACCAGAAACAACATCCACCAAAGGAAATTTGTTACACTTGTATAACGCTCTAGCTAGAACACTATCATTTAACCGATTGTGTTTTCCACAAAAAAAAAATTGTAACTTCGGACATGGAACAAACAAATCGTTTGTTATTATTTGCCCTATGAAAATAATTCATAATACTTGTCCATCATTAAAATGGTGGTTAAAGATCAAATAATCATTCTCCGAGTCCAAAAACCCATAAAAATATGATAACATGCTAACCGATTTATGTATTTAGGATAATTCTGGATATATAATATATATAAATTAGGAGAGGCATATATCTTGTCCAAAAAAACTATCTGCCGTAAGAAACACCAACACATACGTTATACCTATAAAAATGTTCAAATTCATAAAAATGTATATGCAGTGATAGAGTATACATACCTATATATTTTCACTAGGCCTACAGTAGTTAATTTTCGAGTTATTGATTTGACAGCATTGGTTATTTTTCCTACTCAATATTTTCTAAGAGTGAGTTCAATGCTAACGAGAACAGATCCAAAAAGAATATTTGTTAAACATCCTATATAACCCCCTCCTATACTAATTATACAGGCCTAAAAGTATTGACTGCATTTTCCAGTAAGACATCGGACAGGAATAAGCAGCATATAAAATAATAGGAGCCGAAAAATTAATGAAATAAAACCACGAACGTACGTCCGAAGTTCCCCTCCGCTTGTCCGAAGCTATCCCAGCTTTCTTGTCAATCATTTTCCATAAGAAATCACTGATGTCCGAAGTTATCCATACATGTCCGAAGTCAGCCACTTTTCAAGATGACTTCGGACACCATTTAGGATAAGGATAGCTCTCTTATTATAGGGAACAATTTTAGGAGGCTTCCTGGATTACCGCGCACTATCACCACACATCACTTGAACTAGTTATATCTCTATAATGTGTTTACAGTCAGGAGATATCGTTAAAAAAACTAGAAAAATTTCCGAAGTTACACGGTTTTACGGTAGTGTATTAGCGCACTGTTGACAATCTATCCGAATTATAATATGCCTAACTCATCTGATTACTCATTGAAGCACATATCATATTACAATCAATTATATAAGATTACTTCACATGCTTACAAGTTTATTTACATCAATATAATCCAGTCTCTGCTTTCACTCAGAAAGGCTGCTTTGGGGCATTCCGTGTGGTTCTATGCTTGCATGGAACTGAAGACTTATTTATAAATAATGTATCTTCACCCCTTATCTATTATGTTTGTGTCTGTCTATCTCTTTCTCTGTATGGTATATATATGTATGTATGTCCTCTGGAAAAGGGTGAGTGGATTGACCTACCTTTTTATTAAGCACGTCGTTGATGAGTGTAAAGGCTATGACCTTCTTCTCACCATTGCTCGCCCCTCCCTGCACCTGCCCTCGCTGCGCCGGCTCCCACTCCAACATCACCCGTAGCCATTCTTCCAGGGCTAACCTGTAAAAAATAAAAATATTTACTACAATCAATCCACAGCTAGAGATACAGGGTGTTAAAACCAGGACAATATGGTTGTAGGACTAGAATGAATATGAGAAGGAATGCCCAAAATTTTACATTAAACTACATTGTTTAGGTAATTTTATCCCTTCCAATGACATATGAACTATTAAGCATAATTTAACTTTATATATTTAGTAATAATAAATTAAAAAGGAAGGACTGGTTTTGACTATGTTGTTGTTGTTGTTGTTCCCCAAGCTGCCTGGCCGAACAACCCCAAGGCCCCGAGCAAGGCCAAGGCCATAACCGAGCGCCCCCACAGAACCCTCCCTGCCGACCACAATAAAGCCTGGGCGACTGAAACCACTCCATGGCGGGGAGCTGAGGAGGGTCAGAAATGCCCGGGAAACCAAAGACCCACCCAGGGCCCTGTGCCCCTCAGCAATTATGAAGAGAAAGTTGAGGGGCAAAGAAAAAATGTGACGCTTTGGCTTCCAATCTTGGTAGATTGGGAGGTCAATCCACGGAATAGACGCCATCACTTGAGATCTAGAAAATATATAAGTAAAAGGAACAGTCAGAGTAAGCTATGGGTATGGCAGAGACCGCTCAGTTCTCACTCTGATAGACCAGCCCATCACCACATGACTAGAACCCAATCCTCTCAGCATCAGCTAGGAAAGGCCCTAGAAAGCCGCCTTTGGCGGGGGGATAGCTCCCCTATTTCAACCCCTTTCGGGGTTGGGCACCCACCCTTTAGTTTTGACTATTCTTTTATTTGCCAGCCTGCACAATCACACAAGCACTTTTGATTGATGGCTTTTATCGGGTAACATTATCAAGACTTGCGTTGTCATAGGTGACTAGGCTGAAGGAAATTTAATAATCATAGGTGACACAATTATCATTGAAGGGCAGAACTTCAAGAATCCCAAGAGGGTGCAACGACTTAAGACAATATCCCTTGATCTAAATGGAACAACTGAGCAGTCTCCAACATCCCTTGATCTATATAGAATTAAAATGTAAAACTTGCAAACTAAACAAACCAAAACAGGGACAAAGACAATATAAAGTCAAATTAACTTATCAAAATCGCTATGTGGAAACAACGCTTACCAAAATTAAATTTATGAAATAAAAGAACACAATCCACCACATAGGGTGTACATTACTACATGAGCAAGTTAATCTGGTTCCCAAGAAAACTACTCGCACACATAACAACACACTATCGTCACGTTCAAGGAATTAGTCAATTTGGGAAGTCGGGGACGTTCTGGTAAATTTTAATAAACTCTGCATGAATAAAGAAACTACAATTAGTGTCAACATTTTCTATTAAAATCAAATTTGAAACTTGACAAGACATTAACAATAGTACAAAATACAAATGGCTATCACTAACGATAGTGCTATCGGGTAGGTACCTGTAAGCATAACATGCAACAAAGAACAATCACCCCAGGCTTCAGGGCGGGTGCCCAACCCCGAAAGGAGTTGAAATAGAGGAGCTATCCCCCCGCCAAAGGTGGCTTTCTAGGGCCTTTCCTAGCTGATGCTGAGAGGATTGGGTTCTAGTCATGTGGTGATGGGCTGGTCTATCCGAGTGAGAACTGAGCGATCTCTGCCATACCCATAGCTTACTCTGACTGTTCCTTTTACTTATATATCTTCTAGATCTCAAGTGGTGGCATCTTTTCCGTGGATTGACCTCCCTACTGCCAACCTAGAAGTTGGCAGATTGGCAGCCAAAGCGTCACATTTTTCCCTTACCCCTCAACTTTCCCTTCATAATTGCCGAGGGGCACAGAGCCTTGGGTGGGGGCTTTGGTTTCCCGGGCGTTTCCGCACCTTCCTCAGCTCCCTGCCTTGGAGTGGCTTCGGTCACCCGGGCTTTGTTAGTGGTAAGCAGGGAGGATTTTGTGGGGGCGCTCATTTATGGCCTTGGCCTTGCTCGAGACCTTGGGGCTGTTCGGCCAGACAGCCTGGGGAACAACAACAACAACAACCCCAGGCTTCAAGATAGAATAATCACCCCAGGCCTCAAGTATCCCCTGATCTATGTAGACTGAAGAGTAACCATGAAGCCGCTCCTATTTAGATCAACTGAGCTGCCTCCAACATCCCTTGACCTATATTCCTCACCTCCCTCACTTCAGAAAAGTTGGCGACCAAAGCCTCCCCCCCATCCCCCACCACCACCCTCTCACACACAGAACAACCAAGCAGTCTTCAGCACCCCTTGATCTACAACTCTACGGATTCATCTGTCTGTAGTGAAAAATTTCATGCATTTTTCAAAGCCACAATAAGTTGAGATAATATGTCTTCTGACATCATGTCAATTCTACATTTAATACTATTATTTGAAAGTGGAACCGATTCCAACTTCTTAGCAACGTCTGTTCCACAAAGAGTTTTCACCATTGCCACTGCAGCTGGTTTCACCAGCTCCTCTCCAATGACATGAGGCATTTTGCATCTCACAATATTCCATGCTACTTCATAGGATGCCAATGAAGCCTTCTCTAGAGAAAAAGATGATGAGCTGGGAGCATCAATCCGACTTCGTTTTACCGACACTTCTTTTTCCTTCCAGTAACTAAGAGGCTTTTCAGTGAGATTTGGATGAACTGAACTCAAATGGCGCTTCAATTTGTAATCCTTCATAGATTCGTTAGCTAGGACTTGTAGGCACTGGACACACTGGGGTCTGAGATTTCCAGAGCGTTCTCTCAATTCAGTGAAGCCATACTTTAAAAAACCTGGTTTATACTGTAACTGTACTTTATGTTGTGACATCCTTGCTATAAATGTAGTCCTGAAGGAAAAATAAAAAACTTAGAATTAGTCATATGATGATGATGATGATGCAGTTTTTACCACCATACACTCCCTGCTGAATAGCAAGGCTAGGGTGGGTGCCCTGATGAATCAGGGAGTTAGTGAATAGTTGCCACAGATTGCTAGACCGCGCCATTCACCAACAGCACTGACATCTGCCAATAACTCACTGGCTGGCCCGAGGCTCGAACCGTCAACCTCACGGTTAGCAGGCGAACGCTCTACCAATCGAGCTACGGCCTGTGGCAAGAGGAAATCGACTGAGGCACTCAAAATGAAAGAGTTCCTATCAGAATATGTTTTTATCAGTAATAGAAAATGAAAAATATAACAATTGCACATATCATGATATCCCGTATACTTGATTGAACAACTCATCTTCCTCACTTACACACGCTCACCCAAACAGTCTATTTGGCAGTCAAAATGAAATAAGCCTAACACAACATAAAACTTAAAGACAAGCATCCTTATATTATTCACCATGAAATACCATCAACCATACCCTTCTCATGCATGCACTAACACACATTCAAACTTATAATACACACATTCAAGGTCATAATTGTTATGCAGACGATTTAGTCCTAATAGCTGACAGTATGCAAGATGCTGAGGCCAAATTCAGAAGATGGAGAGAGGGCATGGCGAGCAAGGGTTTAAGAGTCAATATTAACAAAACCAAGGTTATGCATTGTAGATTGAGACGAGGCAATGTGGAAAAGAGCGGTGTATACCCAAGTGCAGTGTGTGCAGAGCGAGTTCTTTGACCTGAATGTTGGTTTGAAACAGGGGTGTGTGATGTCCCCGTGGTTGTTTACTGTATATATGGATGGAGTCATGAAAGAAATACTATCAAGAGCAGTGGATGTTGGTGTATCGCTGAAAAGGGAGGGAATTGAGTGGAAGCTACCTATACTGCTGTTTGCGGATGATACAGTTCTGATGAGTGATAATGAATGGGAGTTGCAGGGTCTGGTAAATGAGTTTGGAACAGTGTGCGAAAAACGGAATTTGAAGGTAAATGCGGGGAAGAGCAAGGTTATGGTCTTCGAAAGGGGTGGAGTCACGGAGTGTGGGGTGAAGCTGGACGGTCAGGCTATGGAGATCGTCAACTCTTTTAAGTATCTGGGCAGTGTGTTGAGTGAGGGTGGGACTATGGATGAGGAAGTGCGGGAGAGGGTACAACAGGGGAAGAGGGTTGTAGGAACGCTAAAAGCAGTAACAAGAAGTGGGGTGGTCAGTGTGGAAGTGAAGAGGTCCTTGCATGACAGTGTGGTGGTCCCGACACTGACTTACGGAAGCGAAGCATGGACGTTGGTTGAGAGACTCAGACCAAGAGTGAGAGCAGTGGAAGTGAATTACTTAAGGAGTACGTGCGGAGTTGCATGGAGGGATGGACAGACTGATGAGGAAGTGAGAGGGAGGTGTGGTGTGGAGGTGGATGTGCTGGAAAGTGTGAAAAGGAGCAACTTGGGATGGTTCGGCCA
Source organism: Paralithodes platypus (assembly GCA_032716605.1). NCBI lineage: Eukaryota > Metazoa > Arthropoda > Malacostraca > Decapoda > Lithodidae > Paralithodes > Paralithodes platypus. Next base: position 42,923,782 of record CM064578.1, on the reverse strand, counting down.
TGTGGAGCGTGTGGAGGGCGAGAGGATGACTGGGAGGGTGTGCGAGAGCGGGGTGGAGGGACAGAGAGGGAGAGGTAGACCGAATATGAGGTGGAAGGATGGAGTGAGGAAGTACATGAACGAGGGCGGTGCTGGATGGGGGGAGGGGCGTCGACTGACTGGGGACAGAGGTGCATGGGGCCGGTTCGTTCGTGGCCACCCCTTCGGGGATCGCGGCGTCAGGCAATAGATAGATAGATAGATAGTGTGTGGAAAGGGTGTGGGCGTTAATGCGATTCAATGTAGCATCTGTCGACGCTGGGTGCACCATGGGAGTAAGCGCTGTAGTAGAATAAAGGGACCCCTGCCGAAGGATAAGTCAGAAATAGAGAAATTTGAGAGCGTAGTGTGCAAAGGCGAGCTTGTGTTAAGTGATGATCCTGTGGCTGTGAATTTTGGAAATGAGTCATTGGAGCTGGTGAACAAGTTTTGTTACTTAGGAGATACCATCTCTGCCAGTGGTGAGGCCGAGGTTGCCACTGTTGCTAGAATTAGATGTGGCTGGGGGAAGTTCAAATAACTGCTGCCAATCCTGACCATGAAAAGAATGCCTCTCCCCCTGAAGGGAAAGGTGTATGCCTCATGTGTTAGAAGTGGAATGACGTATGCCTCAGAAACATGGGCCGTTAAAGTAGAGGATGTCAACAGAATGGAACATAATGAGATGAGAATGGTGAGATGGATGTGTGGGGCCAGGCTACAGGATAGAATAACAAATGTTGAGCTGAGGAGACGTTTAGGTATAAAGAGTATTAGCGAGGTGATGCGTACAAGTAGACTGGAATGGTATGGACATGTGGAGAGAATGGATGAACAAAATTGGGTGAAAAAATGCAGGTCTGTGATTGTGGAGGGAGCTGCACCAAGGGGTGGACCGAGGCAGACCTGGGATCGGATTATACGTGCCGATCTCAAATCTGAGAACTTGACAAGTGAAACAGCCCTTAACAGGGTTGCCTGGAATGCCGCCATTAGGACAAGAGACTGAAACTGCACGTATGTATGGAACACTCAGTCTTAAAATTTTATGTATGTTTGTATGTACAACAAAAAAAAAACATGTATAATATTTACTGTTAAAGTATTGTACATTTTGGCTTCGCCCAATCAAAAATATCATCACTCGCATACTCAAAAATATTCCTCATCTCTACATCTACTGTATATACAAAATTATCACTGTATTGCATACCCAGGTTCGAATCCCGGGAGGATAACATGCTTTCATTAATTTCATTGGGAGGTGTTTCGTGTTAAGAGTGCAATAAATAAATTAGATAATTATTAACAATTAATATCATCTTTGGGTTTTGAGTTCTAGGTTGCAGTGTGAAATGGGTAATATCCATTTCTGTACCGGTGACGCCGCTTTAACTTCATGCTAGCTACTATTAGATGATTTTATGCAGTTAAAAAAGGGCCTCCGCAATTAACAAGCTTTGAATTATGTCACTTAACAATTTGTACTACCACAGATCCTTCATAATCTGCGTAAAATTGTCTAAATACAGTTAAAATAAAATATATAAATTACGTCGCCGGTACAATATGGGTTAGGTAAAAAATAAATGTTCCGCACAATAAAAACATAACTGGGCAGTTTGGGGATTTCCGTCACGGTGTACTGTAAAACAAATATTTCGCTGGCTGAAAGATAAGTGTTAACTGCGAGTAGTATAATACAACAATATATCATAATAATAGGCATACCAAGCCCAGCAATTGTCAGATAAACCTCCAAAACTTGCTTCATTCTTCAGCTCATCCTAAACGCGTACTACTGAACATCATGGACAATAAAATACCTTATATTGACATGTTGAATATACATACTGTATATATATATACAGTATATACAATTATACATAAGCAAGTAAGATGCAGACAATACTAACCATTCATTAACGACCTTCTTCAATACCACTAAATTGGACTGGACATCGCTCGAGTGGAGAGTAACTGAGTGAATGAGGGAGGGAGGGAGGGAGGGAGTGGGACTCACTGGGCTCCAAGCCAGACACACAACATCACGTACCGTACAGCGTACGAGTATTGGACACGATTAACCCTTCCTTCCTGTCTTACCCAATGACGGTCGCCCCTACCCGGGCGAAATGGCTGAAAAACGTCTAGGCCTAGGCTACCGTATTTATGTTTATTTTCACTGCTAGAACTTTCCCACTCATTTATAATCGTAGTGCGGTTTTCAATCTGTATTTTGGCATTGAGTAGAGCTCTGTAAGTTAACTGGTTCAGTTGTGATGACGATTTCAGTGGTGCCAATATTGCAGAGATGTTGCCAATATGGGGGCTTTTTAGACACTAATTTCGTCATGATGTCAGAACAATAACATTGAGGAGTCTTCTCCTTCTTGTTTTCGGAGGTGCGGTGACAAACGCTTGGGTTTGTTGACATACGTCGTACGTACGGCGTTCAGACCAAGCTTAATTAGGCTATTAAGCTCATGCCTTAGATAAGGCATACCGGGTAGCGGCCCTTCTTTCGTGCTGTCCTTACCTAAGGCAGACCGGGTAGGAAGGGTTAAGGGGGGATGGGCCGGTTTTCTGGACCACTTTCTCCCTCATATTTAGCCCCATTAGTTTTCAGATGTTTAGATGTTTGCCCCATTAGTTAGTCGATTTAAGACCTTTCGCCCCATTTCTTCGTCAATATTTAGATCTTTCGTGCTATTTAGGTGTCAATTTTTTCCTTGGCGAACGATAGTGAGCCTGTAATGTCGGAAGAAGCGGCCTTCGGCCTGGACATTTTTCTACCGAAAAATGTACAAATTAATCTAGAAGGGGAATCTAATGGATGTTTTTTTTAATTTAATGGAGGTCTAGGGAGGAAACTAGAAAAATAATGAATACATGCAAAAATTGCCCAAAAAGTGAACCATCGCCCCCTTAATTGTAGCCGCACGGAGTAGCAGCGTAGCCAATGAACGAAACTCTTCATCTGATGGTAAATTTTATTGCTAGGATTTCAAAATACAGGAGTACCAAGTTTTATCGCTTAACTTAACCCCTTCTGACTCATATGATGCAGAGGTTGCCAGATTAGCAATAAGAAATAGTTCTCTCACTCATATAATTACCTCTCCAAAATTAGTTTTCTGCCCACATCTAACTCAAAGACAACTGCAGAGGTTGAAATAACTAAACTAAAGGTTTGTAAATACCCCTGATGGTAATAAAGGCTTTAAAGTATTCCTAATAGGCTCAAAATTGCGTCATATGTCGGAGAGGGTTAAGATGATGTTGTAATCATATTCATAAATTCACGTACAGTCAGGACGCCCAATACGCGATTCCACAATTCGCGAAAACCCTAATACACGAGTGACCCCTCGAAAATAACCAAAAACATTAATTACGCGAGGTGGCACCACAATACACGAATCGAGAGCTAAGAAGGGGCCAAATCCGCTATTCCCCCTTGATACGCGAGCACGGTCTACGTTTTGCGAGGCCCAGGCGACGCAGTAGCCGTCTGCGCAGGCCTCGTGGTATGGGCATACACCTGCCTTCCCTCCCGCTTACCCTCCCTCCCTCCCTCCCACAGTCCCGCTCATAGCCACGCGGAACCAAACGTTTGTAGCGCCTGCCATTCGGTAACGTTTTTCGCCATGCCACGCAAATATAAGAAGATTACACACAAAATGAAGGTGGAAGTGTTGGATCGCAAGAAGAAAGGAGAAGGAAACTGTGCAATAGGCCGTGCTATGGGCTTGTCAGAGTCAACTGTGCATACGATTTGGTTAGGGAAGGAGAAGCTGGAGAAAATCGTGAAGTCCTACGGTGCGTCCATGTTTGACGATAGGTCCCGGAGCAACAACCCAGCCATGGTTGTCATGGAACGGTATCTGACTGCCTTTGTAACAAGAAAATATAGGGAGCAAGTCCCTATTGATGGGCGGTATATAAGGGACCAAGCAAAGGTGCTTTATGCCACTGCTGTCAAGAAGACAAAAACAGGTGGAAATATAAACTTCAAAGCCTCGAAAGGCTGGCTAAACCGTTTCCTTAAACGTAAAGAACTGAAAAATAGGAAAGTTTCAGGTGAGAGAGGATCCGCAGATCTGGCTGCAGCCAATGAATTTCCAGCAATTTTGAAAACAATACTCGAAGAAGGAAACTATACACGGGACCAGGTGTACAACGTTGACGAGAGTGGCTTGCAGTATAAGTCCATGCCTAAGTCAACCTACCTATCAAAACATTTAAAGCAAGCCAGAGGGAGAAAAATTGACAAGTCCAGATTTACTGTAATGTTTACAATGAATCTTTCCGGCAGTCACAAGATGCGACCAGTAATTGTTCATACCGCTGCCCACCCTAGATGCTATAAAAACCTACGAGACATGGATGATACAGGCACTTATTGGTATAAAACTGCCAATGGTTGGATGACTAGTGCCATTATGGGAGAGCGGCTACAAAATCATTTTGTGCCTGACGCTCATATGAAATGCCGGGAATTAGGCCAACCATTCAAAGCACTTTTGTTGATGGACAACGCTCCCTGTCACCCAGAATATCTCAAATTCCTGGATCCGAATGTGCAAATAGTTTTTATGCCACCCAAGACCACCTCCATCATCCAACCATTGGACCAAGAAGTAATTTCGAATGTAAAATTCTTCTATCAAACCCGCCTCTACAACTATCTGCGTGAAAAGACAGAGACAACTGATGAACTTGATGCCATGGAGTTGGAATTAACATCTGAGGAAGAACCAGACCAACCAGAACCAGGACGACCAGAACCAGACCAACCACAACATGAACCAGCACAACCAGAACCACAACGACCAGAACCAGACCAACCAGAACCAGACCAACCACAACCAGAACCAGCACAACCAGAACCACAACGACCAGAACCAGACCAACCAGAACCAGACCAACCACAACATGAACCAGCACAACCAGAACCACGACGACCAGAACCAGACCAACCAGAACCAGGACGACCAGAACCAGACCAACCACAACATGAACCAGCACAACCAGAACCAGACCAACCAGAACCAGGACGACCAGAACCAGACCAACCACAACATGAACCAGCACAACCAGAACCAGACCAACCAGAACCAGGACGACCAGAACCAGACCAACCACAACATGAACCCGCACAACCAGAACCACTAGAACAAGATCAAATGACTGTAACACGTTTTTGGAAGGCTTTCACTATTAAGCATGCCATTGACTTCCTACTTCTTTCATGGGCTGACATCAATGATGCAACAATAAATCATGCCTGGCGTGAGCTGACGCCTCACCTCTGCGTTGCCAAGGACGATGACCCAAGGATACAGACGGTCCCCCAAGCTGAGGCTGCAACAGTTGAGGCAGCACGCGCTGTGGCAGGTTTCAACGAGGTTTCTCTGGAAGATATTCGTGAGGTGCAGGAAGCTGGCAATCAACAGTCTGTAGATGACACAGTGGAACAAATAAATTTAGAAGACGCAGCCCATGAGATGAGAAACCAGCAGCCACAACCTGAACCTGCTTTGCCTGAACTGTCAGTCGGGCATCTCAGTCGGATCTTGGCTGCCGTGGACTGCCTTAAACACAGCTTTATGGCCGAGACCTGCCCACTCAGGACACAAGAAGTCATCCTCAACGTAGACAGGGCATTTAGGTTCTATGCTGATCGCTACAACCAGGAAGTTAACCAGCGAACCCAGACGTTGATGACCAGATTCTTACGCCCCCAACAACAACAGCAACAGGAAGAACGGGATGCCGAACCCCAGCCTTCAACCTCCAATGATACCGACGTGCCTGATGATGAGTTTGACGGGTTCATGAGAGAGGCAGAGATAGAAAGGAGACGCTTGGCACTTCAGAGAGTGAGGGAGGCCCGGGAAGAGTCATCGGAGAGCGAGGATGATCCCGGGGATGGGAACGGGGCCGGGGCAGTGTAGCTGAACTCGCCCCGCCTCGGAAGGGGTTTGCCTCGGAGCCCCCACTCTTCAAGGCTACCTAGCCTATCTACTACTAATTTTAAGGTAAGATTTCATATTTGTATTCATTGTTGTTCTTATATATAAGATATAGACTGTACTGTAGAGCCAAAAATGTCGAAAATAGGGCCAAAAATTTCGAAAATTGAGAGATGTCACCCATATCTAATTATTCCTATTTAAAGTTAGTTCCATAATACGCGAATTCCCAATACGCGATGCCTCCTGTCACCCCTATTCTCGTGTATTGGGGGTCCTGACTGTACTTCACTGTGGAATTTGTGCAATAATTGACATTTTTCATTGTATTTCATCTTTTTTTTCCAGACCCTCTCACGACCCTCAGAATAACGCTCATGACCCTCTTTTGGGTCGCGACCATGGGTTTGGGAACCACTGATCTACATGATCTACATCCCAGAAATTCCCCACTTTCTGGATCACAGACGAGCCATGGCCTCAGATTAGTTCAGTAAGAACATTGAGACAAACCCTCTGAGGCAGGGAAGGGCTTTATAAATCCCAGATCCAACAGGAGTCGGGCAGAACACGCTGCAGACCCTCATCATCCTAATCACACTGTAATTCTGCCTTGGACCAAAACTTACGTGTTGTAAACAAGGAATACACCCTCCTTGAATGCATGTTTTTCTATACTGGTACTGGAGTTATGTGGACATCTAAGAACACTATTCCTCTACCTTTTGTTCAAAAGAATTCTTCGCTTCGTACACCTCACATACCATATCATATATCACTATTTTTCACAATCTATTCTCCCGATCCAACACATAATTCTCAGCGAATCCACATTCACTACAGTCATATTCTTACTTTTAATATTATGCCAACTCATTAGATTATATAATAACAAATGAATGAAAAAACAAATTATATCTTAATGGGCCCTCATAAGGCTGAATCACCTCTACACAATAATGTTTGCATAAGCACTCTCCATATAAACCTTTCACTGTTTTCATGCTCAGGTTTCCATTCCTGATCAAGTGAGAACAGAGTTGAGAGAGTATCTTTATGTAGTGGATATCAGTAAAGTGATGCATACTGTCAGTCTGGCAGACTGGTGGTTTGGCCACATGGAAATAATGTATGAGGATGATTTGGTGGTGCCACCATAGAATAGTAATAAAATTAGAGTGGAAGAAAGGACAGATGAAGGCCAGGGACAAGGTCTTCAGAAGAGATTTGATAATAAGGAATTTGAGAGACACACTGCAGGGAACCATGCACCATGGAGACCAGCCATCAAGTGACCAAGGTATGATCATGTCAAATATGGCACTGCCTTTTCAATTAATTTATTCAACTATAAAATAGTGGCTTGACAAATTTTACTGTTATATAGTTCTTCCCATAACTTACCTGAATGGTCGAGATATGTGAGACTCTGCAAACATATGTGATGAGAACTGCACCTCTCCATTCCTGTCTTCATATACACACACATGCTGAGGCTGCTTCGTCCTTACTCTCTTCATCCTGTATAAACACAAAAGTAATAGTTATATAATTCCAGTGACAATATGCATTACTCAATCAAATACCCCCATCTGGGAAAATGGCAGACTATCCAAGTAAAACAACCTTGAAAGGGCGGGTGCCCAACCCCGAAAGGAGTTGAAATAGGGGAGCTATCCCCCCGTCAAAGGCGGCTTTCTAGGGCCTTTCCTAGCTGATGCTGAGAGGATTGGGTCCTAGTCATGTGGTGATGGGCTGGTCTATCCGAGTGAGAACTGAGCGATCTCTGCCATACCCATAGCTTACTCTGACTGTTCCTTTTACTTATATATCTTCTAGATCTCAAGTGGCGGCGTCTTTTCCGTGGATTGACCTCCCTACCACCAACCTAGAAGTTGGCAGATTGGGAGCCAAAGCGTCACTTTTTTCCCTTGCCCCTCAACTTTCCCTTCATAATTGCTGAGGGGCACAGGGCCTTGGGTGGGGCTTTGGTTTCCCGGGCATTTCCGCACCCTCCTCAGCTCCCTGCCTTTGAGTGGCTTCGGTCACCCGGGCCTTGTTAGTGGTAAGCAAGGAGGATTTTGTGGGGGCGCTCGTTTATGGCCTTGGCCTTGCTCGAGACCTTGGGGCTGTTCGGCCAGACAGCCTGGGGAACAACAACAACAACCTTGAAAAGTGTTGTCCGATTTACTCCTAACCAAAAATAGAGAACATAAAAAAAAGACATGTTGATGCAAGTTTAGAAGGTACTGCTAGAAAGAGTGAAGGCACATACAGCCTACATTGGAAGATCATTATCTCTACAGATACATAACAGTTCTGTTTGAAGCTTTGTACTTGCCATTCAACCGGTGTCATATTGGGCAGGAAAGGTCTAACTCCAGTAACAATCTCATGTGTGACAAGGCCGAGACTCCAGTAGTCCACGGTGCAGGTGTAGCGCTTGCTGAGGAACAGCTCCGGGGCAAGGTATTGCAGAGTACCCACGAAGGAGGTACACACACTGCCTTGGTCCAACTCTTTGGCATAACCAAGGTCAATCAGCTTGTGCACTGTCTGAGGGAATTAGCAATGTAAAAAAATATGATTAATTTTCACCCTATCAATAGGTTTCTGAATGATAAATTTTTGGAAATTGGTAAGACCTCTTACAGGTACTGCTTTATCACACACTAGTTAACCCTCGTACCACGGGCCCTACGCGCTTTTAAATTTTCCCGCAAGTACTGGATCTGGCTGAATCGACGAATTCTCAGGATTTTGGCGCGCTTAAAAATACGCCAAAAAATTGCCTAACCTAGGTCTTATATATATATCCAGCGGAAATTGTCGTTGTTATCTTGCGATGGGTGAAAACTAGAAGTCTCTAGACCAAGTGGTTCAGTTATTACAGTATGATGAAAATAAGTAGGTCAGTATGGTGGACGATAGCCTATGATTCAGTGGTTACTCCCAGTTTTCGGCATTTACCGATACTCATATCTCTGCAAATAAATGGCCTAACCAAGTTTATCTACCAGAGGCAGATATCGGCGTTGTCTTGCGAGGGTAAAATCTAGAATACTGTACATTGAGCAGTTATTGTGTGAGGTGGGAAATAAGTCCTAGAGTTTGTGAGAAATACTGAGCATCGTCCGAAAGCGTCGCCGCCGTAGCGACGGTTGCGACTATGGTCTATCTATATTCGTCAAACAATATATTATTAGTTGGGACATATGTGTAGGAGTGTCAACAAGTAATGGAGGGGAATTATCTCACCTAATTAAAACGTAAAACTTGCAAACTAAACAAACCAAAATAGGGACAAAAACAATATAAAGTCAAATTAAATTATCAAAATCGCTATGTGGAAACAACGCTTACTAAAATGAAATTTATGAAATAAAAGAACACAATCCACCAGATAGGGTGTACATTACTACATGAGCAAGTTAATCTGTTTCCCAAGCAAACTAATCGCACACATAACAACGCACTATCGTCACATTCAAGGAATTAGTCAAATTTGGGAAGTCCGGGACGTTCTGGTAAATTTTTACTAAACTCTGCATGAATAAAGAAACTACATGTTAAATGTCAAAATATTATTTAAAATCAAATTTGCAACATGACAAGACATTAACAATAGTACAAAATACAAATATTGATAAGATATCTATACTATTACAAAATAATATATAAAATACAGTACAGCACTCACTAACGATAGTGCTATCGGGTAGGTACCTGTAAGCATAGCATGCCTCAAGTGACCCCTATCAATAACTACCCTACAAATAACCTACATTTATCGCACAAATAAACTAAGGAAATCGCAAAAGCAAGCAATTGATACTATCGACAATGAATACATATAATATAAAGACAAATAATTACAAAATATGAAGAAGTAACAACAGATTTAAACAAAGAGTACTCTTTTAACAAGAACAATTAATTTAAAAACATATCATCAATATTAATATTAATAATAGAAAAAGAAAAAGAAAAGGATAAACAATAAATACAGACAAAAAGTAAGCAGAGGTTATACAAGAAACTTCAAGTTAAAAAATATGTTTGATTAAAATTATTGATGTCAAATTTTAGAATAGTCACAATAATTAACCCTAAAAAGATTAAATTTATATAACAATTTACTTGCCTCAAAACCTCTGTCTACTAAGAGTCTGTATAGTAACCTAGCTCTAGCCCAAAAGTCATCTACTTTAGTGCAAATTTTACAAAATCTTATTAACTGGGAATAAAAACAATTATAAGTTATTTTACTATCGATATTACTACTAGGGAAAGGAAAGTTTATTACGTTAAAATTAAAATCATCAACTTTGTGATATATATACAGTACTTTAAGTATGCACTGTTCATTAACAATCTCTATATTTATATCAAGAAAATTTTCAACTTTATAATTTACGTTACATTGTGTGAGGGGAATAGAATTAGGGTAAATAAGTTTAGCAACTTGATTAAAATTTAACAAATTGCAAACGAGAATATCATCAATATATCTACTATTATTACTTAACAATTTAGCAAGTGCTAATTTTTCTGGGATTTTATTTTTCTTGCTACTGTCAACTAAGTCTTTTATATATTTAAATTCTAAAGCAAGCAAGAATAAATCTGCAATTAAAGGGCTAGCATTTCCACCCATAGGAATTCCTAATATTTGTTTGAAAATGTAAGGCCCGAATCTAACATAAGTATTGAAAAGGAGGAATTTAAGGGTCACATATTGCTTGGTTTTGAGTGCCAGAGTTGTTTTTTTTTTTTTTTTTTTTTTTTTTTTTTTTTTTTTTATGCCTCGACTCTTAACCCTCCAGCCTCGGCTATGTATTCTATAAATATTCCCCGAAACCTGGGGGATTTGACCGAAAAATCGTCTCGCCTAGGCTACCGTATCTTTGTTATTTTGACTGCTTCCGCATTCCCGCGCATCCCCAAGCGTAGATGTGTTTCGTACCTGTAGAATGGCATTGAGTAGAGAACTCTAAGTCAACTGGTTCAGTTGTGATGACAATTTCTGTGGATAGAACTTTGTGGCGATGTCAGCCATGTTAGCCACTTTTCACTACTGAAATGACAACATACAGCCACACAGGAACAAACTACGCCTCTCCTTTTTGTGTTCGGAGGTGCGAGGCGTCGGGCCAACCGGCTGTTTTCATATGCGTCGGACGGACGCCTTTCAAAACAAGCTTACAGGCTTTCAAGCTGCCGGAGCCTCAGAGCCCTTCCGGGGTCCGCGGGCCGCGTTTGTTATGGGTGCCTCAGAGCCCAACCGGGTCTGATGGGTTAAGAGTCCCGGCGCCTTCTCCCAGTAAAACCTTTAGAGAGTCCCGGTGGCTTTCCCGGGTTAAGAGGCCCACAGGGAAAGTTGCTAATACCTTCTAAGAGGCCATCCGAGGTTGGAGGGATAAGCTCTCATCCGCAAACACCCTTATGTTATTAGTTGATTCACAAAAAATACACAGATCATGCATGTCAAGTGCATACATATTGGATAACCAGTCTCGTTCTGATTCCAATATACCGCAAGCATTTAATTGACATCATTATCTCAGAGGCCTTACATCCCATAGGAAATCCCCAGGTAAAGGATGACCATGGCACAAACTCCATCAGGCTACTTTATCCAGATATGCTCCCATTTGCCTGTGCCACAATATTCCTTCCACTATATGAAGTTTGTCAGGGTATCGAGCAAGGAATTAAGAAGGCATCTGGGCATTAGGAGTGTCAGTGAAGTGATGTGCACGAGCCGAACTGGTTGCTTCGGACATGTGGAGAGAATGGATGATCAGAACTGGGTGAAGAAATGATGGGCTGTGAACGTGGGGGGAGCTGCGTGTAGGGGTGGGCCTAGAATGACGTGGGCTCAGGTACTTCGGTCCGATCTCAAAATAAAGAACTTGACAACAGAGGCAGGCCTTTACAGGGCCGCCTGGAAAGCCACCACTTAGGACGATAGACTATAACCACATTCTCTGTGGACAAAACGGTCTTTAAACTTGTATGTATGTATATATGTTTCGCAGAACATGCCGATACCCGCCGCCAGGGGTCCCTAGGACCAAGGTCAGGAGCTGGCGCTCTCATGGTGTGACGTTATTCCCCGTGTTGCTCACGGCCCAGTTGGCAAACGCACCGGCGACGGCTACGGAGGTTGACTTTAACGGTGCTGCCCGCCGCCAGTTGGCTTTCTCCCACCCGTCTCCAGTTAGCTTACCCAACCATGACCCTGGTCATGGGTTAGCTCTCTGCGGTGTACATCTATTCTCTCTGGTTACAAGGGGCATGAGAGGAGGCGTGGCACCACCTCAGGGGTGGGAATAAAGAGGAAGGCCGTGGCCTACTGTTTCTTCCTGCCCCATGGGGATAGGATATGTGAGGCCCCTTCAGTATATCCTTATGAGCACTGATTCCTGGAAATTTTATCTTTCCAGGCGACCCCCAGGACATCCTACTACTGCGACGTTCCCGCCAGGGAGAGGAGACTCTGTAGTCATGCCCTTGTTCACTATCTGCTCAACTCCCACTTGCATTCTTGTCCCGGTACCGGCGCATAGACTGTGTATCCGGTGTATAAAATGTTCAGGTAAAGCTTCTTTCATGTGGACATCTCGCACGTGTCCAGTCTGTTCCGATTTGTTTGAAGAATGGCTCACGGGCCAAGATACATCTTGCTTGCTCACTCTTATCGAAATTAAGACCAAGTTCACGGCTTATGCTTCTCAAGTAGCTAACGTAGAACTTACATGTGATAATCCGGAATTGTTAAGGGTGGTCCAGTTATATTCATTTGATGAACACATAGCTCCCCAATCTCAGAACCCCCCAATAGGCCGCACCTGGAATATGCGAACCAGGTGTGGGCTCCATATATGGTAAAGGATATAGAAGCAGTGGAGAAAGTGCAGAGGTTGAGGACACTGGGGCTTCCGACACTGGCATATAGGAGAAAGAGAGGGGATATGATAGAGACTTTTAAGATAGTGTCAGGAAAGTATGATGAGGATGTGTGTGAAGGTATCTTCTTGATGCGGGAGGGAACAAGAACGAGAGGACACTCTAAGAAAATTTACAAAGAAAAAAATAGGCTTGAGAAGGCAAAGAACTCATTTTGTGATAGAGTGGTAAATGAGTGGAACGCACTGCCCCAGTATGTAGTCGATTCCGAATCAATAAGGGAGTTTGAAAGTAATCTTGATAAAGCATGGGGAAGACAAGATTTGAAGTTTGATTATAAAGCAAAAATACAGAATAGTAAAAATTTTGCATCTGCTACTTCCGCCGCCAACACCGTGAACGACCGCAGCAGTGCAAGTACTGGTACTGAGCTGAATACACAGGCCTAGTTTGCCTTTTTCCAGAGGATCTACTGTAAGAAACTTTAAGAAATATGAAAAACCCTCTGCCTCATATTTTCCAAAAAAAGGCCACATGCATGCGATAGCCCGGGAGGTCTCTAGTAGAGCCTTTCAATCGGGTACAGCTCAAGATGCCCACCGTACGGCCTCGATGAAATATTAAATCCTGAAAGGAAACAAACTACTCCCAACTTAGCAATCAGCACGACTATTGCTAGTTCTCCAACATTTAATGACACGCCGTAGGTTCAACCACCACTGACACTTTGGAGAGACACCGTCTCCTCCGGGACCGACAGTTGGGTGTATCAGTCATCAGAAAGACCATCAGGATAAGGGTTTATGGGCAACATTCAAGCTTCATCACTCATGGTACAGGTAGTACAGTACTATCCTTTCGAAGAGATCATGGCGAGTTTCTAAAAAAACTAATACCTGAAACCAGTATTTAAAATGCTCGACAACAATACAGTAGCATACATTCAGAAGCAAGATTGCCAGGCCTAGGATACTTAACCCTTCCTCCCCGGGCTCGCCTTCTAAATGACAGCACTGAGAGCCCGGGGGATATGGCCGAAAAACGTCTTAATAGGCTAGCCCTATATTTGTTACTTTAATTGCTAGAGAATTCACACACATCTCAAAACGTAGCCCTGTTTCGTATCTATAAACTGGCGTTGAGGAGTAGAGCTCTCTAGGTCAACTGGTTCAGTTGTGATGACCATTTCTGTGGAGAGAGATTCGATGGAATGTTAGCAATATCAGACAATAACAAAGCAGGCTGGGAAATTAGGTATAGCCCGGCAGCCCGGCTAGCCCGGATATGTTGCCGGGCAAGTGCTTTTTAATGTTGGTCTGCCCGGCGGTTGCCCGGGGGACAAGTCGAATGTTTTGCCTTTTAAACCTTGAAAAATGCTAAAATTAATATAAAAACAAACATACACACTTTCCATAAATATAAATAAAGTATAAGAGACAGGCAGATGTATCTACTATTTCCACTTTCAACGACCATTGGTTACTGGTAACGTAACGGCTGGTTTTCGATTCACGTTAATTTCACGTCACTATTCTCTCTATCTCCTCTCCTCCCCCCCCCCCCCCCCCCACCCCGTAGGCCTACATAATATTATAACCGTTGGACGGTTGGATAGAGAAGAGGTACTTCCGAATAGGCGGCTCGCTCGCCGCTCTTTATCAATAACATTAGTGTTTCAATTGTCGCCGGGGAAGCACGTGTTTAGTGAGAAAATGTACTATAATGAGTGTGTCTAAGAAATAACAGGCTTCCTTGACAAGATTCTTAACACTAAAACAACCACCATCAACAAGTACAACTAGGTAAAACCGTTGTTTTAAAATAGTTTGTTAACTTTTTTGTATCTAGCCTAGTCAGTCTGTCAGACGATAGATTTCTCTTATTGACTCGCCTCTTAAGTGAAAATTGTTGGTAAGCTACTCCACCTATGTTTTCTACCTAAGATATTTACTTAATGTTACAAAAATGTGTTTATAAACAATCTTAAGGATTTAGTTACACAATTTTTAATACAAAAATATATATATGATACTCTGCAGTCTCTGTTCTCCTACTGTACAATGTAAAGTATGCCTAAGCCTAAATAAAACTATATTTATTGCCAGACAACTTGATCCCTGAGGGGATGGCCACAAACTAAGCTCCAGCATAGAGGCAACGTTCAGTTCGTTCGATTTTGTATCTTGTTTCGTGGGAGTGTTGGTAATTGATAATGTCTAACCGCGAATTATTATTTGTGTTTGGGGGTTCAAGTGAAATGTGTGTTATCATACTGTTGGAATGGCTGTGGTGGTGAATTTAGTTTGTAACCAGTGTAATCAATTCGATCATGCTGATCAGGGTCTTGTATTCACGTTGTAAATACAACACTGGTCTACTTCACCCCTAATGTCTGCCATTGCAGACATTGGTTGGGAGGCCATGGGCTTAAGTAATAAGTAC
This sequence comes from Paralithodes platypus, assembly GCA_032716605.1. Lineage (NCBI taxonomy): Eukaryota > Metazoa > Arthropoda > Malacostraca > Decapoda > Lithodidae > Paralithodes > Paralithodes platypus. The sequence goes on along the minus strand of CM064578.1, from coordinate 42,908,432 downwards.
CGAGTGTCGAATATCGATTAAAGATGACTTTATCACTCACTTTCTGGACATATTTCTATTTTCTATATACAAAAAAAAAAAAAAAAAAAAAAAAAAAAAATAGCTATATTTAATAAACTAAAGCTAGTCCTTCGCTTTCATTAGAGATGTGAAACATGAATTTTGCAATATAATATCTACACTTACACACACACACACACACACACAAATATATATATGGGAAAATATACAAAGGAATACAATAGACTGGTAAAAATCGAATTTAAGTCAAGAAGGACATGTGATGAAATCATGGCAGTAGCGGCTAGGCTAAAAGGGTTAGAGGGTAAAGACAAAATCTACATCAGGCGAGACTTACCAGAAGAAGAGAGAAAGAAGGAGGCTGAACTAAGGAAAACTGCCAAGGAGGAAAATAGCAAGAGGACAGAACAAGAAAAGAATAAGTTTTTTTACGGAGTAAGAAAGGGGAAGATTATGAAACTTTCGGTAAAAAGAAACTAAAAGTAAAAGAGGGTAGGGAACAGACCGCCGCAGTTAAGGGGCTTGGAACAGGTATTGGGGGACTAGAAAGTATAAGGATTCTATATAGCAATGTCGATGGGCTAATCTCTAAGAAACTAGAACTAACAGACTTACTCAATACTAAGAAACCAGAAATAGTATGTCTCACTGAGACAAAACTAAGAGAAGACCTCGATATAAATTTACTAGGATGGTCTGAATACAGGATTTGGAGGAGGGACAGAAAATTTCGACATGGAGGTGGAGTGTGCATCCTTACTAGGAAAGATTTGATTGTGTCTGAGATAAAACTGGTAACTTCAACAGCAGAAGTTTTAGCAATAGAGATTGGTGGAAACGAAAAAATAGTGGTGATAGTAGCGTATGTACCTCCCAAGACGAAGACATGGGGTAAGGAGGAGCATAGCCTAATGCGTAAGGAAACAATTAGTGTGCTAGGAAATATCTTGGCTTCAAAGAATGAAATAGTCATGTGTGGGGACTTTAACTGCAAGGAAGTGAATTGGGAAGATCTTGAAGCCGGAGCAGGAGAGGAAAGTTGGGGCTATGAATTTTTAAGTATGGCCATGGAAAATTCTATATACCAACATGTAAAAGAGTCAACAAGAGTAAGGGGAAGTGATCAACCAGCTAGATTGGACCTTCTATTCACAAGAAGGGAGGAGGAGGTTCAAAGTATTCAGTACCTATGCCCACTAGGAAAAAGCGACCATGCAGTTCTAGACATAGACTTACTATTGAAGTATAATCTACCCAAGGGAAGGGAAAAACACAAGGAAAATCACTGGATGTATTCCAGAACCGATTTCGTAGGACTACAGGATTTTTTAAGTCACAAAATTGGGATCAGGTGTTATCTGAAAGTGAGGTAGACAAAAAACTCAAGGCATTCATGGAGATCTATGATACTGGTATAAAAACTTTTGTCCCTAAGTACATTAATAAAAGGAAAAAAAGTAATCGCAAAGTATGGTTTAACCGCGAATGTAGGCAAGCACAGGAAGCAAAAAACAAAGCCTGGAAAAAGATGAGAAACTGGGATTCGGAAGATAACAGGCAAAAGTATAAAGAGGAGAGAAACAAATACACAGAAATGAGGAGGAGGTCAGAGGCAAACCATGAGAAAGGGATAGTGGAGAACTATGAAAAGAATCCAAAAATGTTTTCAAGTTTGTAAACGGCAAAAGGAAGATAAAAGCCACGATCGTTAAGATTAAAAGTGGAAACAGAATCATAGAAGAGGATACGGAGATTGCGGAAGAACTAAATAGAAATTTTGCATCAGTATTTACAAAAGAAGGAGAATTCATTGCACCAGAAACCAATGAGATAGGTACAGAGGAAATGCCGGAAGTAACATTTAACAGACCAGAGCTCATAGACAAAATGAGTAAGGTGGATCCAAACAAAGCCGCTGGACCGGACGGAGTATCAGGTTGGATTATTAAAGAAAATGCTATGGAACTGAGTATACCGTTATATGACATAATGACCAAATCATTGGACACAGGGATAGTACCTACAGAATGGAAAAGAGCAAACATTATTCCTATATTTAAGGGAGGAAGCAGAGATAAACCACTGAACTATAGACCTGTATCACTATTGAGCATCCTCATGAAGATTCTGGAAGGATTAATAAGGGACAAATGGGTGAAATACCTGGAATCCAAAAGATTAATTACTGACCGACAATTTGGATTCAGAGGTGGCAGATCATGTATAAGCAACTTGTTGAGTTTTTACTCTAGAGTAATAGACACAGTGGACAAGAGGGAAGGATGGGTAGACTGTGCCTACCTAGACTTTAAAAAGGCATTTGACAAAGTTCCACACAAGAGATTGCTGTGGAAATTAAAACATGAGGGAAAAGTAGGAGACAAACTGCTGAAATGGATGGAGAGCTACCTTAGCGGAAGACAGATGAGAACAACAGTAAGGGGGAAATCGTCAAACTGGACTCAAATTACGAGTGGGGTACCACAAGGATCTGTTCTAGCCCCAATCATGTTTCTAATATTTGTAAATGACTTGCCTGAGGGACTAACAAGCTACATGAGTATGTTTGCGGACGATGCTAAGCTGCTTAAAACGATCAGAACCCAGGAGGATTGCCTTGAGCTCCAAGCAGATTTGCAAAAGATCCATGAATGGAGCATCAAATGGAATATGGAGTTCAATGCAGGGAAATGTAAGACTCTAGAAATGGGTAAAAGCAAGTACAGACCTAGAAAAGATTATAAACTAGGAAACGAAGTGATTCCCAAAGCAGAAAAAGAAAAAGACTTGGGGATAGAATTTAGGGATAACATGTCTCCAGAAAGCCACGTAAATAAGATAGTGAGAGAATCACTGGCATTATTGGCAAATATTAGGATGTCTTTCAATTATCTTAATGAAAACACCATGAAACAAATAATAACGGCAATAATAAGACCCAGGATGGAATATGCATCTGTAGTGTGGTCCCCTCACTTGAAGAAACATATCCACAAAATTGAGAGGGTACAGAGAGCAGCTACGAGGATGATCCCAGGTTTGGAAAATTTGGAGTACCAAGAGAGGCTCGAGAGATTGAATCTACCTACACTGGAACAGAGAAGGAAACGAGGACAGCAAATTCAGATATATAAATGTGTTAGAGGTATTGACAAAATTGACCAAGAAAACTTCATAGAGAGGGATGGAGGTGAGAGGACAAGAGGTCACAGCTACAAACTAAAAGTGCTAATAGTAAATCTGATCTGAAAAGTAAAAAATTTCCTACCAACTCGATTAGTGGGTGGAACAAATTGCCAGCCGAAGTAGTGTCTGCACCATCAGTGCATAGTTTCAAAGCACGGTATGACAAACATATCTTAGGAGGCGGGAATTAACGAGCATGCTCACTCCCGCAAATACAACTAGTGTAAGTACAACTAGTGTAAGTACACACATACATACATACAGACAGACAGACAGATAGATAGATAGATAGATATTAGATAGATAGATAGTTATTTATTTAGTTCAGATTTCAGAATGAGTTTTCTGCAGAGGTTTACCTTACTTAATATTCAACATGAGTATGATTTCATAAGTTTTCTATAATATAACTGTACACTGACAGCTTATTACTTACTGGTACCGTATTAGTTATTTTTGACATATTAATTAGATAACTAATCATCTGATGGTATTGCATTGTTTTAACTTTGTCACTGTCTTTATATTTTGCTATGTGCAACCTTTGTATTCCCCTAAGAAAAAAAATCTATTGAATAAAACAAAATAACTAAAAAACATTATATACTGTATATACAGTATATAGCATAATTTGTATTAATTCAACAAATTTCATATTCAGGGCAAGTACAAAAATATCAGGGCAAGTAAATTTCTGAATTCACTAGCCCGGGGCAACTAGATCTGGAACACTAATTTCCCAGCCTGTAACAAAGACTTGTTCTTGTTCTGCAAAACAATAACAACAAAACTCGGACTTCTCCTTCTTGTTTTGGAAAGTGCGCGTCGCTCCGACCGGCTTGTTTATATACAGTTCGACGCACGGCTTTCAAGCTTATGGATTTTAAAATGACACCCGGGCTCCTGCCCATCTGCCGCGGTGTCATTTTAAAATGACAACCAGGCAGGAGGAGTTAAAAGGATCTCCTAAAAGATTATTCTAACCCACAAAGTAAACATGTTCTTGGGAATATAAAATAGGAGATGAAATAATTAGTAAAGCTGGGAAAGAAAAAGACCTAGGGGTAGTTATGGCAGATAGCTTGTCACCTGAACAGCATATAAATAAAATAACTGGTGAAACCTATGCAGTGTTGACTAACATGAGAATAACTCTGAATTATTTAGATGAAGAGATGTTAACTAGCAAAAATAATAGGGACAATAATACGACCAAAACTGGAGTATGCAGCAGTGGTGTGGTCTCCACACCGTATAAAACATAATAAAAAACTGGAAAGAGTTCAGAGAGTTGCCACTAAGATGATAGCTAGCCTTAGAGACCTGCCATATGAGGAGAGATTGGAGAGGCTAAAACTGCCAACGCTGAGGGAGAGGAGAGAGAGAGGTGACATGATCATGATGTTTAAGTGTGTGAAGGGTTTTGAGAAGATCGATAAGGGAGATTTTGTGGTGAGGGACGAGGGAAGAACCAGGGGTCATGAATGTAAGTTGAGGAAAGTTGTATGTGAGTCTGATGTAAGAAAGTTCAGCTTCCCGTATAGAAGCATTGATTGTTGGAATAAGTTGGATGGGGAGGTGGTGGGAGCAAGAAATATCCAAACTTTTAAAGCAAAACTGGATAAATGTAGAGAGAGACAGGACAACACGAGCTTAGGCTCAAATCCTGTATACTACAATTAGGTGAGTACCTGCTAGGCATGGCAAACCCTGGGGCAGAGACTCTGTCGAAAGGACAAAGCACACTAGCGGAATGGGCGATCCAGCAAAACCGTCTTCACCAGATGATTGCTTAGACGCACCAACCTCAGTAAGTCCTGTTTACCCCTCCTCAATCTACCAAACTTCCCCGGTTTCAGACCCGGTGGGAAGTGAGATCAGAGAGAGGCCCAGACGCGTTCAGTGAATTGCAACGGAAGTAGTTCAGTTTAGCTGTTTCCACCTCCAGATGCGCCAATGAGGTGTCGTGCAATCAGTAAACGGTGGACGTACCAGGGTTTGATAACCCTTATAGTCAAACCAACCTGACTGGCTCAAGCCTGGTTAAGCGAAGTCAAGAAGTGGTACAACAACCCAAAACCACTGGCAACAAAGTGTTTCTACTCCGAGTTTCTACCCACAGATCACCTACATCAAGAAACCAAAATCCTCAAAGTCAAAGACCATCTGGACATGAGAGGCACTCAATTCCTGGCAGCAGCCTCCACGAACCAAGACCACCCACTAAACTACATGGCAACACACCCACAGACACCAAGAAATATCAAAACAACACCCAGCACACGGTATCACACACAATTATTGTCCTCTCTCCCTCCCTGCCCACCCCGAACCAACATCCAGAAGCACATCCATACTCATATCTCTCACCGATCCATCCACTCACTCACAGACAACACACAGCTGCATGCACGACCTCCCGAAATCCATCCTTCCGAATCCTCCCTTCCTCGCGAGGACAGAGTCCACCTGGCCAGGCTGAGATGCGGACACCATCCAGCTCTCCTGAGCTATCAGAAGAGACTGGATGACTCCGTTGTCGACGCCTGCCCGGGATGTAACACAGCACCCCATACCATTAAACACATCATAGAAGACTGCATTTCACACAACCACTTACGCCAACAACACAATCTACACTCAATGAGAGCTCTGTGGGAAAGCCCGATCGTGGCCATGGCCTTTCTCAGGGACTCGGGGCTGTTCGGCCAGGCAGCTTAGGGAACAACAACAACAACAACAACTCCGAGTTGAGGGTCAACCTACAGACCTCTCTGAATTTTCATTGTTGGACATTCATAATACCAAGTGGGTAGACTTTTATGGGGACAGTGTTGCTAGCAAGCTTAAACGGCAATAGGCTAAGTCTACTCAACGTCAGTACCAGTCCCACTGGAAGTTTTTTTCACAACTTGGGTAATAGAGTCCAACCAGAGTCCCGTCAGTAGTACTTATTTTCAAATATTTGACAACCGTTTGGAGACCAAACAGTTGTCAGTTCTTAAATTAAACGGCCATCTCTCAGCTATCTGTAAACCGTTCCATGATTTAACAGGTTTGTCCATGCCAGAGGCGGATGAGAGAGGATTTATGAGAGCTTGCTTCCGTTTGAGGCCAACCCCACATCAATTTAGGCCGCAATGGTTGATGAACTAACTCAGGAAATTTTTACAACCCTAATACAGTATATACTACATACTGTACTATGGCGGATGGGGTGCATGATCGGAAAAAGCTGTTATTTTTTATTTTTATTTTTTTAATAGCATTAACTACAAAGGACCGAGTTTCAGAGCTGCCGGCGATGTCTAAATCTCCTAAGTGCTTACAAGTCGAGCCTCGGCTGGCAGGAGTCTCCATAGCCCTGACTCCAGACTTCATTTATTGGTTCTCCCGCCTACGCACTAGGTTGCGTAAAATACAGACAGCTTTCTTGATAGTGGAGATCAGAGAAACTACCCTGACGTTCTTTGTCGGATTCATGACATACGTAAGTGGGCCGCGTCCATGTGTCTTCTACATATTCTTGGTAGACAATATTTCTCAGACTAAATTTATGGTCCTCTGCTAATACAGTACTTTTCCCACATGCTTTCTAGCGGTGAATCTAGAGAAGCCATATTTCCCTCACTTTACACTCCTCTAACCTGTTACCTAAACTCATTCCCCCGTTTTAGGAGCTGCAACAAAAATGAGAGGGGGGGGGGGGGGGGGGGCTAAGGGCCAGTTCCCGGCATTCCAACTCGGCAAAGAGATTAGGAAACGGTATTACAGTATTAAACTAAAAAGATTGTGATACAATAAAGTTTTTTAAATTTGTATTTCCTGTCCAAGGGACATTTTGTTTTATACAAGGTAATATACATGTTAAAGCAAAATATTATTGTACAAAAACAGGTGTGGATATGATTCAGAATGCTAACCGGTAAACATTTTACAAAATCTTACATTTTACCTTGTTAGGGATGTTTTTTTTAAGCCGAGTACAATATGCTCATGCAATATGTTGCATACAAATTACTTACAAGAATGTGTTACATGTAACATATGTAGCCTACAATGTAATAACATTTTACAAAAGAGTAAAATATACTCAAGACATTTGTTATACTTTAGAACGCATTTTTGCACGTTCATATTACTCTTAAAATCCTACAAACATGTAGTAGCTATTGCTCTCTTTCTAGTAGACTCCTGTCCCGGCAAGGGTAATTTTAGGACACTGACCTGCCGTTCTGTAATATTTGATATTCTAAAATTGTCTTTAATATTTCCATTCTGCTGTGGTTGAGTTATCCTGGAGATTTCTAGCTACCAATTATATTATTCGTGATTAGTGTCTCAAGACATAATGTATGTCCCTCCTCCAGTCTTACGTCATTTGACGTAGGAGCCACTAATAAATTACGGGTTTGACAACCCGAAGGGAAGAGAGGAAAACCTAATATTTAGTAGTGGCTTCGAAGTCAAATGACGTAAAGAGTAGCCCTCCCTCCTTCCCCTACCCACACATCTGTCATCTTGATATTCATGTGAAGGCAATTTCAAGGCGTCAGCGAGACGCCGCCCTGGGTTGACAACAAACGCATGGGAAGCGCACGGAAACTCACCAGCTTAAATTAATTAATTAACATATTTAACCCTTGTCTAGCAGGGGGTTTTGGGCTTATTTGGGCATATTCAGGCCCTCCTGAATGATAAATCAAGTATCTGCATGAAAAGAAATGTATTCAGCAAAAAACTAGGCGCTAAAATCTTCAAAATGAGACCAGAACGAGCTACGTAGCACTCGTGGTTCTCATACAGTGGTACCAGTAACATGGGAGTTTAGCGTATAGCGGTATATTTTTTCCAGCTACGCTCACTACTGGCTACACTGCCGGCCTCTCGAGAACACAGGGAGGGTGAGTCAGTGGGCGGCGGTAGGCCCTGGGAGTCGGACGTGTGGCCAGCTGCACTCCCGGCCATTTGTACTCTATTTCAACCCTTTAAAAACCATAATAATGCTCCTAACTTGCTGCAAATTGGCGCCCGGATATAGCCGGGCGCCGCCAGTTAAGGGTTAAAGGAAAAAAAAAATCCTTTTTCTTTTCATTATATTACTTTCAATTTCTTTCTATCGTTTCATAGTGGCATCCATTCAAATGACGTACTATAGGTATTTTCAGTGTCGCCTATGACGATGGTTCTATTTTTCTTGGAAGGCGTATGGGGTCTTCCAGCTTAGCCATTGGGTTAAAATAGGCCATATAAGATTAATGGCACTACGTCATTTGACTCCGGAGCCACTACTAAATATTAGGTTTTCCTCTGTTCCCTTCGGGTTGTCAAACCCGTAGTTTTGTCTATGTTTATGAAGGAGACAAAAGGCAATGCTGCCTGTAACAAGTATGTAAATCTGACATTTGCTTCCTGTTCTGCCTCACACTCTTTATCTCTTTCCTGCAGAATTTCTTGTTTTCCCTGAAATCACTTGTCAATTTGGCTCCCCACCTTAGTTCCTTCACGTTCCTATTTACCTCTCGACTCGATCTCTTGCATATAGTTTCACTTCTATCCTAATACTAATGACCATACATCTCTTTCTTATCACTTACCATTCCTTTCAATTCCTCTTTCCAATATTCTCTAGCTTAGAGTAGTAGCCTACTTTGGAAATACTGTACATACAGTTTATTAAAAATATACACTTGACTCCACAATAGCCTTGATACAATTCCAGCCAAATATGCAATAACCCTCATGGTCAAGTTTCAAGGCAAGAGAACACCCCTGAGTTAACCAGGCGAGGAACACACTCAAAAGAGGATACATTCAAAATCCACTAGGAAAAATAAATAATATATTTAAAAAGGCCTAGATACATGCACACATGACAGACATGCATGCACGTGTGAGCCTTGGTTACCCAAAGATGGTTGTGAAAACAGAAAGGGTAATCCCCAACTGCAACACAACAGTTATGTTGGGAGACCCTGGCTCCAGCGCCACATTAGCACCTCCAGGGACCATATGAGACTACTGGAAACAGAACACTGCTCCCAACAGCAGGGCTGTACGTTCATCCATTTCTCCTTTCTCAGAAATCTCCATCTTAGGAGATTTCAACGTTCACCACCGCCAATGGCTCTCCTCTCACACTACTGACCCAGCTGGTGAACAAGCCTACGTCTTTTCTATCCTAAATGACCTAGAGCAGTTAGTTCAGCAACCCACCCGTATCCCGGATCGCATCGGAGATTGGCCCAACATTCTTGACTTGTTTCTAACTTCTAACCCTTCTTCTTATACTGTTGATCTTTTCTCTTCTTTGGGCTCCTCCGACCATAAACTATAGGTTTGACTCCTGCAAGGAGATAAAGAAAACCTAATATTTAGTAGTGGCCCCGTAATCATTGACGAACATGCCTATTACATAAGGCACCCTCTTCAAACACTCATCCGCCGTAGTTTGAATCTACCGTGCAGAGCATAACAAATTTGAGGAGCCTTCATCATGAGCGCACGCGACCTCACTCATGGCTTCAGTCATTATGAATTGGGTTCTCACTACGAAAAAACTTCGTAAAAAATAAAAACAAAAACAAAATAAGAATAACTATTCAATAAGCTTTCCATCATATCGTGGATGTACTTGTGTGGATCTTTGACCAGACGCTAATTCAGGCGTCATTCTTCCTTCACTGACATATCAAGTAAACCAAAATCCTCAATACATCAACGAATGGGAAGGGGATGGTCGGGAGGGCCCCAGTCGTCAATGATTACGGGGCCACTACTAAATATTAGGTTTTCTTTATCTCCTTGCAGGAGTCAAACCTATAATTTATTAGTGGCCCCTCCATCATTGACGAACATGCCTGATATCTAAGACTGGAGGGGGACATTCGTAATCATATCATAACTCTAGTAAAAGCAGATAATCAAACAACCACATAGTATTCTTACTTTGTAAAAAAGATATATTTGGGTGCATAAACTTTATACAGCCTAAATCTTCAAAAAGGGGTACAAGCAGGAGCGTGCTTCAAAGAAGCCTGCTTGAAAAAGGGTTAACTCTGAGACTCTGTACACAGATCTGCTAGTTAAGAAGGCACCCCACTTAAAGTAAGTGGTGAAAACTAAAAACTTATAAGTTCACATGTGCACATATAAACCCCATTAAACTAGTGGATATATTCCTAAAAATATAACCAAACATAAATTAATTCTTGTACTTTCGCAGAAGTATTGAACTTGTGTACTTATGCAGAAGTACTTACATCAAAAATAAAAGTCGTAGTTGCAACTACTGAGATTTCTTAAAAATTTATTGCTTCACAGCCAAAACTACTTACAACAAGAATTGTTGTATTACTACTATTGGACTTTAGCACAATTTCCTGTAATGAATACTACAGAGAAATTTTATATCACAATACCTACAAACAGTATCACAGTTCGTATGTTCCGTACACATACTCCAGCGGGGTCTAGGGTGTCCTATGTTACACTGACTGCACCCCCCCCCCCTTTTCTTGAAATTAAACAAAAAGTGACTAAAAGGGCCGCCTAGACCCTCTGCCTTAAAGCTATACATGGCAAGGAAGGTTTGTCTAGAGCTACTGAAAGGTATCGAGTCAAAAACGTATGATTAGAGGCTCACAACTGTGTGCACTTAATATCTTCAACCGAAAGATTATTAAGGAAACGTAAAGAGGCTGCCCCCTTGCGTAAATCGTGGGTTTTGCCCACAACGCCGGGATTACTCTCTTTAACCCTTCAACCCCGGGTGGTACACGTGTGTACCATTATGTTTTGCCCCCAGGAACCCGGGTGGTACAACATTGTACCATTGTACCATGTGCGAGGCGTCGGTCCGACGCATGTAAACAACAGCCGGCTGGACCGACGCCCCGCATCTCCGGCCACAAGAAGGAGAGCGTCGCTTGTTCGTGTGTGCCTGTATGTTGTTGTTAAGTATCGAAAAGTAGTGTACAGTGGCTGTTTTGGCCATAAAGTTATCTCCAATGAAATCATCATCACAAATCAAGCACTTGACTTAGAGAGCTCTACTTAACGCCATTCTACAGGTAAATAACACAGCTACGCTTGGGGATGCGCGGGAATGCGGGAAACAGTCAGCTTAACAATGATACGGTAGCCTAGCCTAGACGTTTTTCGGCCAAAACACCCGGATTTCGGGGAATATTTATGTAATGCGTAGCCGGGGCGGGAGGGTTAAAGACCTCGACCAAGAGAGAAGCCAGTGTACGTTTCATCAAGCGTTTACCCGTACTTGCTACCCATAAAGCACCCTGGTGATTTAGAGGTGCCACTCTCAAATATTTGGTTAGAGCTTGCACTGGACAAAATGATGGTGCACCTTTCCCCTTTTCAACGGCGGCACCGTGAACTCTAAAAACACGTGTTCACTGTGCTCATTCTTGGCTATGAATCCTGGGGAAGGTGCAATGTGAATATACTCATTAAGCCTACCAAACCTGAGGCAATTAGGTGTGTTGCTCATCGCCGCTAGCTCAGAAACTCTGTTCCCAGTAGCCAAAGCCATAAGGAATACTGCCCTTTTTATAAAAGTAATGTAAAATCTGCAGTTTTTTGGTACAGACGGGAACGAAGTAACGACAATGCTTTGTCCAGAGACCAGGTAGGCATGAGCTAACGGGGAGGTGGGCGGAGTTTAAAACATGCCCTCATAAAATCACTACAGATAAATGTTTCTGCACGAACAGATAATTTAAATAATTAACGACCAACGCCACCGAGAGCACAGTTTGTTCTGTTCTAAGAATCCAAGACGTAAAAGCTTGCCAATGCGATTGATACTGTCGCTTTGTAGACTGGGTATATTGATTCATGAATTTATTGGTCACGTTGCTACCATATGGTGCTAGCCACTTGGCCTCCTGAATGTCCATAATGCACAAGTCAGCGTGGTTTCTAGGTTGCCAATTGTGTCTAAGTGGAACAACCCGACCGGGAGTGACACCGGGTGCGGTCACCACGTGTTCAATTGCTGGTACCACAACTGCGCCGGCCACAGGGGCGCGATTAGCGAGACTACGCCCCGCTAATCCTGTAGTTTGTTGACTACGTGGTACATTAGAGACGCGTCTGGCGGCGAAAAATAGATAAATGGAATTCCACCTGTTCCAGTCCGTCATCAGAGCGTCTGGTCCGCCCGCCGGCGTAATCGTCCGGCGGGTGAGGTACAGTGGGAGTTTGTGAGTCTCCTCTGACGCAAACAAATCCACTTGTGGATGGTAAGGCTCCGCAATCGCATGAGCGCCCATTCTACTGTTGTGCTTTGTCTCCGAGACAGGGCGTCTGCCCAGACGTTTGCTACGCCTGGGAGATAAGATGCGTGAAGATGAATGTCCGGCCTGTTGGCTAGTATAAAAATCTTTTCTGACGCGTTTAGCAACTTCCGAGATCTCGTTGACCCTTGTTTCTGAATACAGTGAACCGCATTCAGATTGTCCATTCTGAAGGCCACCGACTTGCCCCGTAAAGCAGAGCCGTGAGCCTGTAGGACAGATAAGGGGACTAGTAAGTCTTTGACATTGATGTGGAAGATATCTAAATGGGACCAAAACCCTTGACCCTGATGCCCGAGGTTTGACTAAAAGCCCCAACCTATCGTCCCTGACGCATCCGTGTCCACCCATACCGACGGCGGAGGAGAGGTTCATGACATGACAGTGCAACATTTCTCTCTTCGCCCAAACCGCTAGTAAGTTGTGTAATAACGTTGGGATAGGCCATAATATTCCCGCCGGTAATAGTGGGAAAAATTTGTTGCCCTCCAAGATTAAACGTTTGACCTTCAACCAGCCCAACTTCACAGTTAGTTGAACCCAGCTGAGAGAACCGACTAGAGATTCCCAAAGTCTCCATGTCGTAGTCAGACTGTGGAGAAACATAAACAGTTGTTTGCGAAATCTGTTTCGAGTGTCCACACTCTGACTCAGAGTGAGAGAAGCTGTGTCCTCGACCAGCCCTATCCCCTGAAATACTCGTGAGGGAACAAGGGTTTGACTTTTACTAAGTTGACCTTGAATCCTAGAGATTTGAGATGGTTTAACGTAATGTAGACATGAGTGAAGCATAACTTTTCTGTCTCTGCCACCACCAGTTAGTCGTCCAGATACCACAAGATCCTGATCCCTTGTTCTAACATGGGCATCAGGGATTGCCGGGACTTTGCTTGAATGCTTGTGCCAAATGGAAAACAGTCATCCAAACTGCTGGTGAAATCAAAGAAGGAGTTAGAACTGGAGACAGAACTACTTGGCTTGCAATACGGTCAGGAAGTTTCTTCACTAAGAACACCCTCAGATCCTGCCTTGCTCGAACTGCCTCTAATAAGGCCGTCCGAATATCTCCTAAAGACTTGGATGGAAGTCTGGAGAAGCAAGCGCCGGGAAAGTTCAATGGCTTTCCTGACTTCCGCGGCTTCTATTGCCTGAGAAGAGCGTAACAGAGACTTTGTTACTTGCTGGGTAACCATATATTGCAAAAACAGTCTAAATGCTTTTCCTCTTAACCTAAACTCGCGGTCTAGGTAAGCTGGGGAAGGCGTGCTAAAGGGATCTTTTAATTCGCACAAATTGATTATTTGGGGGGCAGCCAAGAAGTCAAACAAAGCAGAGAGGACTCCGCCGGCACTAAAAACCGGAAGAGAGAACCAAAAATGGTGTTCTTGAGGGATTTGGTGGGAAGATTTTGACGTGAAAGTAGTTGCAAATTGTGAGCCTCTGTTTCTCATGCCACCCAAGGTCCCGTACCCAACTGCCCCACCTGCAAGACTGGATTAGAGGCTGAGTTTGTGATCGGAAACATATCCAACTCCAGCGTCAAAGCAGAAAGTGCCTTGACGTCGTTAAAGCCGTCATTCTTAGTCCAGTCAGAAATAGCTTTCAAGCTGAGGCAGGGGGCAGGGCTGGTGTTGATGCATACACAAAAAAGTCATGGTTATAATAACTTGGAATGGCCTTAATATGAACATCCAAAACATTTCCTTGACTATCCAAAGCTCTGAGTTTTCTAGACTTATTGCCTTGGATTACCCACTCATGTGGTACAGGGAACTCCCCCGAAATAGTAGCTTGTGCTGCCTCTGGCTTAGTTGGTAACATTGCTACCCATGACTCATCAGGCCCGTATAAAAGAGGCATAGCTCCTTTTTTTGACTGGCGCCTTGTCTAAAGGAGGGGGAGATATGTCTGATATGACTCGCACATTGGAAGTAGTGAGAGCTGCTGTGCCTGGCACATTGGAAATTGGATCTGACACAAGAGGAGGGTTAGGTACTTTAGCTAAAGCAAAGGATGTAGCCAGAGGTCGCACATTCGTCGACACCGCGGGAGCTCCCGCACCAACTGTAGGAGTTTCCGGCGTAGGGCCAAAGAACCTATTAATTGCATTCAATAGTAATCCATCAATCTCTTCCGCCGTTACATACCTAGCCAATGACGAACTCCGTGGAGATTCGACAGTACCCTGAGAGTCGTCTAGAAGGTGACTGGACTCTTCAACCTCCATCTCTGAGACCAGAGATCGTTGTTCTTCATCCGTTAAGTCTGGCTTATCATGGGAAGATCCCGCCGAAGCCGGGACCTCCACATGTTGCCATGTAAAATCTGGGATAGAAGATGGTACATCGGCATCCCGGTGGACGTCAGCCACTAGTTGAGTCACAAAGGGATGTGTTCTGTCCTGCCAGGACTGTGAGTATCGCCATACACCTTGGCTGTGGCTGTCACTCGCTTGCGAGCTTGGTATACTCTCCGATTGAGAGCCCTCGCCCGAGCCCCGTAAAGGTTTATGATAATTAAAAGCTCCCATAGCTCAAGGATATCACATTGCAATGCTTTATGTGCTACATTCGTTGAGTAAGTAGCGAGAAGTTGTTTCCCTTCTTGTAAAGCCACCGCGGCAGGATTATCTTTCTGAATTAGAACTTTAACAGTTAGGAGGTTACAAATAGCGCAATTCTTTGTCACCCATATCCCCCCGTGACCGATCTGGGCATTTAACACATTTAAAGTAGAGCTGGTGAGCAAAAATAGGGATACCTGAGCATAACGGCAATGCCGGTACTCCGCCCTGGAAAGAGAAATTTCCAGGGATTAATGCTCCTAAGGTTACCCCCAAAAAATGGTACAAAACATGTGCCACAACACCGCCGGTCAACGAACCGTAGCACTGCACCACTACTTTTCGTTTTCCTTTAGTTTCATATTAAAGATTTCAGCATATCTTTACCTGTCCAAAAGATTAAGCCGATCTTCTGAATCCTCATAAAGATGAAGTATATCTTTATTAGAAAGCCGTGATACCCTAGTGTATCAATCAATTGTTTGGCAAATTATCGCGAATTGCACATTCGTTACCATAACCACCCGTTTTATATATCACACCCAGATTTATGTGAGAATCACAAATATAGTTGATATACAGAGTAAGATGGAATTGTTGATGTCTGATATCAAGAAGTGGATGAGAGCGAGAAAACTTAAACTAAATGATGGTAAAACTGATATTCTCATCATCCGAGGAAATAGAAGAGCTGATGATATAGTAGGTGCCCTCTCCATCAATGTGGGTGGATCTCAGCTGCGACCGGCCAACTCTGTTCGAAATCTGGGTGTATATGTGAACTCCCGATTAGATTTCAAAGAGCATGTAAACCAGATAGTTAAAAGTTGTTACTTGCACATCAGAAATCTCTATTTGGTGAAGCCGTTTATAACCAGACGTTGCCTCCTGACGTTGGTTCACTCATTGGTCTTCTCTCGTGTTGATTATTGCAATGCCCTGTTGGTGGGTCTTCCAAATTATATTTTGAAGAAAGTTCAGTCTGTTCTTAACAGGGCCGCAAGACTAATTTTTGGTGTTCCACCTAGAACTCCTACTACATCTCTTCACATAGAACTGCACTGGCTGCCAGTAAGAGCAAGAATAGAATTTAAGTTGTGTTTGGTGACTTTTAAGGTTCTCAAATTTGGTGAGCCTAGGTACCTTGCGGAGCTGCTCAGGCGCCCACCGGCACACCATGGTGTAGTTGTGCGTCATGACAATGACCCTTTTCGTCTTGATGAACCAAGGGCTTTCCAGCAGTCTTCTTTCTTTGAGAGGTCATTCTCCTACATGGCTCCGAGGTTGTATAACAGGTTGCCGCTGTCCATGAGACAACTGAGTTCTGTTGAATGCTTCAAGAGACAACTTAAGACTTTTCTCTTTGAGAGAAGCTATGATCTTGAGAGAGGTGTCATGACAGATGGCTATAGAGTTTAGGCTATTTTGCCACTGCTGGTGATTATTAAATGTGTGTTGTATATGAGCCTTCTTTTGATGCATTGATTTTTGTTCTTTTTTCTTTCTCCTTTCGAGCGCTAGTGAATTCTTCGGAAAAATTGGCGCTTATGAGAAATAAGTAACATGCTTATTATTATTATTATTATTATTATCATGTCAAACCAATTGTACCTGCCCCAGACCTCTTTGTAAAAAGGTCGCCGGGAGGGAAAGACCAAACAAACAAACAGCATTGTTTCAATGGCTTATTAAAGATTTCAGCATATCTTTACCTGTCCAAAAGATTTAAGCATATCTTCTGAAACCTCATAAAGATGAAGCATATCTTTATTAAAGATGAAGTCTTTCAAGTATCCCTTTACACTTGAAACACTAGTAAGATTCAGGCATCTTTTTATCCCATAAAAAGTCTAAGCCTATCTTAATCTCTAATCCGGCTTCTCCCAGAAGCCCACATAGATCGCCGTCTTGAAGGCTGTGATACCCTATTGTATCAATCAATCGTTTGGCAAATTATCGCGAATTTGCAAATCCGTTTATATAACCACCCGAAGGTACAACCGCCGGGTTTTATATGCAATGTCAAAACCAATTGTACCTGCCCCAGACCTCTTCGTAAAAAGGTCGCCGGGAGGGAAAGACCAAATAAACAGACAGCATGGTTTCAATGGCCTTGAAAAACCGAGAAAACCATATCCAACAGGTGTCAGCATGATCACCTAGATAACTGTGTGGAGTCCCCCTCGTCGGGAATAACACAGGAAGCCTGATCACAGGCTCGACCACAGAAAACGCAGTTTCTAATGAGCCCTAAGCTACCAAACTTGCCGGGGTAACTTACCTATTTTAGCCATCCTGACTAAAACTCTGTAAACAAAAACGGCTTTCTCGGAGCAACGAGAAAAACGCCGGAAAGGTAACCCACACCAAACAGAACGCAGTCTGATAAACATAATCAGACGCACAGTCCGAAGCTCCTGGATCAGCCAAACACAACTAGTCCAGGACACACATGGCTCATGAATACATTTTTATTATAATAAACAATAAAAACACTTGCATACGTGAAAAAACTACGAGTGGCCGGCTAGGCCTGGTGAGAACGGAAAAAACACTTAATGACGTCGAAACACCATCGAAAAGCACTCCATCCCACCGAAACTGGAACAGCCGCCACATCAAAATCGTAGAAAACACCCGGGTAAGGGTAACTTGCCGGGTAACGAGACATAATACACAACTATCACAGCTCGCCACGCGGGCGGTTCATAAGTAAAGATTTCAGAATATCTTAACCTGTCCAAAAGATTTACGTATATCCTCTGACATGATATAAAGACCAGCATGGCTTTATAAAAGACGCAGTCTTCCCAGTGGGGTTTGTTAAGTTTTTTACTGGGAAACCCATAAAAAGACGCCGGCCCCTGAATTAACTCGCAGATCAAAAACTGGGAAGCCTGTCTGAAATGCTAGATCTGACTTCTCCCGAAGCCTCCTAGATCGCCGGATGTTGAAGGCGGCGATACCTTAACGTATCCCTCAATTGTCTGGTCAACTATACTGAATTGCAAATCCGTTAATCCCACCCTCCCACGGTGCAACCGCCGGGTGTGAATTGAAATCTATAACGTTAACACCAATTGTTCCTGTCTCCACTTCTTTGCCAAAAGAACGCCGGGGAGGAAAGAACAATCAACAAACCGCCTAGTTTACTGGCTTTGCAAAACCGGGAAAAAAAAAAAAAAAAAAAAACTACTCAACAAGTGTCCGTATGAACACTTAGTTAAATGGGTAAAGCCATCCCGCCGGGAAACACAGTAAGCCTGAACACAGGCTCCACTACAGACGCAGTCCTGGAGAGCCGCAAGCCACCACTCGCCGGGGGAAACAAGCCTAATTTAACCACGCGTGATTAAAACTCGGCAACCAGCCGGTTTTGCAAGGTGTAACCAAGAAAACCCGCCGGAAAAGGCAACCCACCCCGCCCAGATTCAATCTGAACGCACCAAAAAGACCGTGGAATTAGCCAAAGCACAACTAACCCAGGACACATAAATAACCCGTGGAATTAGCCAATACACAACTAATCCAGGATACACAAATAGTCCGTGGAATTAGCCAATACACAACTAATCCAGGACACACATGACGCAGTATTACATATTTATAGCATAAATCAATAACACTTGTACATGTGGCAAGCTACGAGAGGCTGGCTAGGCCTAAGCAGACGGAAATAAAAGGAAATCATGTCGTAATATTAACAAAAGCCTTGAATCATATCACAACAGGAACCACCGTCAACACACCACTGTAGCCCAAAATTCCCGGCGAAGGGAAAAACTGACTCGGGACCCAGAAAAAACTTCACTAAGTGAGGAAAAATACGCTGGGAACGTCGGAGAAAAAAGCTACCTCATCAGAAAGATAAAAGGAAGCAATAATAACGCGTAAAGAAAGCCGCCTACATCACAAAGCTAGATAACTGTGAAAAAGTTCACCTGTCCACAACAGGACCAAGAGGGTATACCCGAAATAGATGCCCCAAACACACGACCCAAAATACACTGCACTGCGGGCAACTAGCCTAGGACACTCCTGCTACGCATATCCTAACCTTACTCGAGACATCCCGGAGTAAACAAATGAGAAAAAACTCACTAGGGACGCAACAAATGCGGAACCAGCGGAGCGTGGGGAGGCACGTTCGGGCAGGTTGACCGCAGAGCAGAGAAGGAAGAATGACGCCTGAATTAGCGTCTGGTCAAAGATCCACACAAGTACATCCACGATATGATGGAAAGCTTATTGAATAGTTATTCTTATTTTCTTTTTGTTTTTATTTTTTACGAAGTTTTTTCGTAGTGAGAACCCAATTCATAATGACTGAAGCCATGAGTGAGGTCGCGTGCGCTCATGATGAAGGCTCTGCAAATTTGTTATGCTCTGCGCGGTAGATTCAAACTACGGCGGATGAGTGTCTGAAGAGGGTGCCTTATGTAATAGGCATGTTCGTCAATGATGGAGGGGCCACTAATAAATTTATCTCTGTCACCTGTCCTATCTCTCCAGTACGGCCACCCGATCCTCCTAGCCGGCGGCGCTTGTGGCACTTCGGCGCTGCCGACTGGGAGGCTCTCCGGCAGTACTACTTTGATTTCCCATGGAATGATTTCTGCTTCCGTGGCCGGGGACCCTCGGAGAGTGCTGAACGCATTACCGAGGTAATCCTATCGGGCATGGAAGCATACATTCCATTCTCTTTCTCCCAGACTAATGCTAAAAAATCTTGGTTTACTCATGCCTGTTCTACTGCTGTCCGCAATAAGGAGGAAGCATTCAAACGGTACCGACGCCTTAAAACTAAAGACTCTCATTCTTCCTATGTTTCTGCCCGGAATCAAGCCAAATCTGTTCGTCGACTTGCCAAACACTCTTTCATCAATAATAAACGCACTGAACTATCCAACTCTAGCTCTTCCCAAGCTTTCTGGCATCTAGCCAAAAACCTCTCCAACAATTTCTCTTCCTCGTCTTTCCCTCCCCTTTTCCACTCTGATGGCACAACCATCCTTTCTTCCTCTGACAAAGCTAAACTCTTCGCTCAAACTTTTGCTAGAAACTCAACCTTGGATGATTCCGGTGCTATTCCTCCCTCTCCACCCTCCTCTCTCTTACTTATGCCTAATATCCTAATCTCTTCTAAAGATGTACTTTCTACCCTCTCTGGGCTTAATACTAATAAGGCGTACGGTCCGGACGGTGTTCCTCCTGTTGTTCTCAAAAACTGTGCTTCCGTGCTAACTCCCTGCCTAGGCAAACTCTTTCGTCTCTGTCTATCCTCTAACGTCTTCCCTTCATGCTGGAAATTTGCTCACATTCAACCTGTCCCAAAGAAGGGTGACCGCTCTCAACCCTCCAACTATCGTCCAATTGCTCTCATCTCTTGTCTTTCTAAAGTTTTTGAAACTATTCTTGCTTCCAAATTTCTTAAGCATTTCTCTTCTCATAATCTGCTCTCAGATCGCCAGTATGGCTTCCTTAAGGGTCGCTCTACTGGTGATCTTCTTTCATATCTTACTAACTCTTGGTCATCCTCCTTTCGGGAATTCGGTGAGACTTTTTCTATTGCACTAGACATATCGAAAGCCTTCGATAGAGTCTGGCACAAAACTTTAATTTCTAAACTACCCGCCTTCGGTTTCTATCCCTCCATCTGTGCCTTTGTCTCTAATTTCCTTTCCGGCCGTTCCATAGCCGCGGTTGTGGACGGCCATTGTTCACTTCCTCACCCTATAAACTCCGGTGTTCCTCAGGGCTCTGTCCTATCTCCTATTCTCTTTCTAATTTTTATAAATTATCTCCTCAACTGTACCTCAATTCCCATCCATTCATACGCAGACGACTCAATCTTACACTACTCCATTAGTTTTCCAGAACGCCCCAGCCAGCAATCCCTCAATGACAAACGTAATGAAACCATAGAACTCTTAAATTCTGATCTAAATACTATCTCCAATTGGGGCAGAGAAAACCTTGTTACCTTTAATGCTTCCAAAACCCAATTTCTCCATCTATCTACCCGTCAGGATCTCCCAGCGGACTATCCCTTATTCTTCAACAATACAAAAATCAATCCTTCATCTTCTCTCAATATTCTTGGTGTCTCTTTTTCTTCTGCTCTCAGTTGGAAGGACCATATTACCAGTCTTGCTAAGGCAGCCTCCCACAAGCTGGGTGTGCTCAACCGCCTTAGGGGGTTCTTTTCCCCTGCACAGCTTCTTGCTCTGTACAGGGGCATAGTGCGTCCTTGTATTGAGTATTGTTCACATGGGTGGGGAGGGTCCTCTCACACCGCTCTCCTAGACAAAGTTGAAAGGAAGGCCTTTCGTATCATTAACTCTGGCAGGTGCCCAACTCCGAAATGAGTTGAAGTAGGGGAGCTATCCCCCCGCCAAAGGCGGCTTTCTAGGGCCTTTCCTAGCTGATGCTGAGAGGATTGGGTTCTAGTCATGTGGTGATGGGCTGGTCTATCAGAGTGAGAGCTGAGCGATCTCTTCCATACCCATAGCTTACTCTGACTGTTCCTTTTACTTATATATCTTCTAGATCTCAAGTGACGGCGTCTTTTCCGTGGATCGACCTCCCTACTGCCAACCTAAAAGTTGGCAGATTGAGAACCAAAGCGTCACATTTTTCCCTTGCCCCTCAACTTTCCCTTCATAATTGCTGAGGGGCACAGGGCCTTGGGTGGGGCTTTGGTTTCCCGGGCGTTTCTGCGCCCTCCTCAGCTCCCTGCCTTAGAGTGGCTTCGGTCACCTGGGTTTTGTTAGTGGTAAGCAGGGAGGGTTTTGTGGGGGCGCTCTATGGCCTTGGCCTTGCTCGGGACCTTGGGGCTGTTCGGCAAGGCAGCCTGGGGAACAACAACAACAACAACTCCCATCACTCACTAACTCTCTGCAATCTCTCTCTGTCCGCCGCAATGTTGCATCTCTCTCACTATTCTATCGCTACTATAATAATCAGTGTTCCTCAGAGCTTTCCCAGTGTATACCACCTCCTTTACATAGGGCACGTGGTACCCGTCTTGCAACTCAATCCCACCCCTACTCTGTGCAACTCTCCAACCCAAGAGTGAAACGTTACTCTCAAACTTTCTTTACTCAACAGCTGAGCTCTGAAACTCTCTCCCAGAATCAGTCTTTCCCTCTTCCTATGACTTAAATTGCTTCAAACTCTGTGTGTCCAGGCATTTTGGCTCGAACATCCCTTGATTTTGGCCCTGTCACTCTTTCAACTATGGGGGATGCACTCGCTATAGGCAGTTCTGCCTTTTGCCTCCCTCAATCACATAGAAAAAAATAAAAAATAAAATACTGGCGCCCAGAGCTATATTGTCAATCATCTTGACATGATGCTGGAACGTGTAACGGGTCAATGATCCGATACACTTTCCAGCAAAGATTAAATTTTCTAACCAACAAATCGGCCACATAATGTGCATAATCCCCACCTACCAACAATCAAAATATACATCAAAATATGGTACTGTACTGTAATCCAAAAATGCGTTACCTTGCCATCAACATCCTGTAATACAATATTCTCTGGCTTGAGGTCTCTGTGGATGATTCTCATGGAGTGTAAGTATGCTACAGCTTCAGTAATATCACGTATACAGGCACGGACTGCTGCCTCACGCATCCCACAGCAGTTCTCCGGCTTATTCAACACCTGGAACCAAATAATAACAATAAGCTTAAATGTTTTAAGGATGTAACATTGCAGCTTATATGCATGACTTATGTAATGTAATTAATGCCTTGTAAGCCATGGGTGCAAAAATATTGATTAACCCCAAAAGAGTGGCTGATATCTACATACATGCTTACCGGTATTATTTCCAGCCTCTTTTCTTGTCTTAAGTGGCATCTGGTGGGGGAGAGACTCACCCACGCACATTCAATGAAGCTCAAGCAACAGTTAAGAGGTTGTCTGTGACACTTTGACTTGCTTCTCCTATGCCCTCCTTGGGCATTTTGGAGAGTCCAGAAGGCCAAATATATTCATACTGTATTCAACTCATTGCCACATGAAGATCAAGAATACTACAGAGAATTACTTGGTGATTATTTGAAGCTCATATAAGGAGCATGATTTTGAGCTACCGTAGTTTTTAATTTAATTCTTCCTGTAGAGAGAAAAATGGGTTAGAAATGAAGATAAATTATCAAATTGCTCGCCCGTAAGAGTTAAAGTGTGTATCACATAAAAGATGGCAGAATCAGCAATAAAGACATGACATAGTCTACTTCAGACTTACAAACTGTTATAATCCATTAAATAAATAAGATCAATGAAGTAGGCCTAAATATATTTGAGTATTCACTGGGGGTATAGTAAATTCCTTCCAACCAGCACCCTCAGCGAGATAAAAACCCAAACTACTCTGATGGATTCTTAAGTGCCTAAACAACTGTAACACAACCTCCACACTTGTTCAGAATGGCAAGCATTCGATAGCCATGGTTTTGGCTTCACTCAGGGTAAAGGTAGGAGAGAACTTTGGCTTTTGACTGTAGGCTACATAGCTGAGGGGTGTGAATATGGGGTCACATGTCAACAGAATGGAACGTCATGAGATGAGAATGGTGAGATGGATGTGTGGGGCCAGGCTGCAGGATAGAATAACAAATAGTGAGCTGAGGAGACGTTTAATAATAAAGAGTATTAGCGAAGTGATGCGTACTAGTAGACTGGGATGGTATGGACATGTGGAGAGAATGGATGAACAAAATTGGGTGAACAAATGCAGGTCTGTGATTGTGGAGGGAGCTGCACCAAGGGGTGGACCGAGGAAGACCTGGGATCGGACTATACGTGCCGATCTCAAATCCAAAAACTTGATAAGTGAAGCAGCCCTTAACAGGGTTGCCTGGAACGCCGCCATTAGGATAAGAGACTGAAACTGCACGTATGTGTGGAACACTCAGTCTTAAAATTTTATGTATATATGTATGTATGAAGAACTTCACCAATGGATTTGACCCAGTCTGTAACATGAACAACTTTACCAATGGATTTAACCCAGTCTGTAACATGAACAACTTTATAGATGGATTTGACCCAGTCTGTAACATGAACAACTTTATAGATGGATTTGACCCAGTCTGTAACATGAACAACTTTATAGATGGATTTGACCCAGTCTGTAACATGAACAACTTTATAGATGGATTTGCCCAGTCTGTAACATGAACAACTTTATAGATGGATTTGACCCAGTCTGTAACATGAACAACTTTATAGATGGATTTGACCCAGTCTGTAACATGAACAACTTTATAGATGGATTTGACCCAGTCTGTAACATGAACAACTTTATAGATGGATTTGACCCAGTCTGTAACATGAACAACTTTATAGATGGATTTGACCCAGTCTGTAACATGAACAACTTTATAGATGGATTTGACCCAGTCTGTAACATTTCTTACAGTTTCTTACAGTAGATCCTCTGGAAAAAGTCAAACTAGGCCTGTGTATCAAGCTCAGTGCCAGTACTTGCACTACTGCGGTCGTTCATGGTGTTGGTGGCGGCGGCAGCAGACGCAACATTTTTACTATTCTGTATTTTTGCTTTATAATCAAACTTCAAATCTTGTCTTCCCCATGCGTTATCAAGATTACTTTCAAACTTTCTTATTGATTCGGAATCGACTACATACTGGGGAAGTGCGTTCCACTCATTTACCACTATCACAAAATGAGTTCTTTGCCTTTTCCAGCCTATTTCTTTCTTTGTAAATTTTCTTAGAGTGTCCTCTCGTTCTTGTTCCCTCCCGCATCAAGAAGATACCTTCACACACATCCTCATCATACTTTCCTGACACTATCTTAAAAGTCTCTATCATATCCCCTCTCTTTCTCCTATATGCCAGTGTCGGAAGTCCCAGTGTCCTCAACCTCTGCTCATAGCCCGCGTACTTCAACGTTGGTAATAGCTTGCTAGCTCTCCTCTGCACTTTCTCTACTGCTTCTATATCCTTTACCATATATGGAGCCCACACCTGGTTCGCATATTCCAAGTGCGGCCTAACCAGCGCTGTATAGAGATTCCTGAAGATTTCTTTGTCAAGTGACACAAATGTCCTCCTTATCAGCCCTACAATTCTATTGGCTTTGTTTATCTTTTCTGCTAAATTTTCTGAGAAATTTAACTTATTGTCTATCACTACTCCTATATCCTTTTCTGCATTCACTTCCTCCATCGTTTCATACATGCTGTATCCTACCTTGTCTATCTTGCTAGTCCCAATCCGCATGTACTTGCATTTTTTTGGATGAAAAGGCATTAACCAATGTTCAGACCATCCCTTCATGCCCTCCACATCTCCTTGAAGAAAACCTACATCTTCCTTACTCCTCACTCTTCTATACAGTTTAGTGTCATCCGCATACAGGCATATCTCACTTCCATTGGTTATAACTTCAGGTAAGTCGTTGATAAATATAACGAACAGTAGTGGTCCCAACACAGATCCCTGAGGTACCCCACTTGTAATTTCCCTCCACCCCGAGCCTATTCCATTCACCAGTACCCTCTGTCTCCTATCTTTCAGGAAGGCTTCTATCCATTTCAGACATTTCTCCCCTATACTATAGCTTCTAACTTTCTCTATTAACCTTTTATGTGGGACCTTATCGAAGGCCTTCATAAAATCGCAATATACCATCACCATCCTCCAGAATTTGCATCCAATCATCTACCACCTTAATTAGCTGTAGTACCGTCGACCTCCCCGGCAAGAATCCGAACTGTCTCCCACTGAAAAGTTTTTTTTTTTTTTTTTTTTCTATGTGATTGAGGGAGGCAAAAGGCATAACTGCCTATAGCGAGTGCCTCCCCCATAGTTGAAAGAGTGACAGGGCCAAAATCAAGGGACGTTCGAGCCAAAATGCCTGGACACACGGAGTTTGAAGCAATTTAAGTCATAGGAAGAGGGAAAGACCGATTCTGGGAGAGAGTTCCAGAGCTCAGATGTTGAGTAGAAGAAAGTTTGAGAGTAACATTTCACTCTTGGGTTGGAGAGTTGCACAGAGTAGGGGTGGGATTGAGTTGCAAGACGGGTACCACGTGCCCTACGTAAAGGAGGTGGTATGCACTGGGATAGCTCTGAGGAACACTGATTATTATAGTAGCGATAGAATAGCGAGAGAGATGCAACATTGCGGCGGAGAGAGAGAGATTGCAGAGAGTTGGTGAGTGGACGGGAGTTAATGATACGAAAGGCCTTCCTTTCAACTTTGTCTAGGAGAGCGGTGTGAGAGGAACCTCCCCACACATGTGAACAATACTCAATACAAGGGCGCACTATGCCCCTGTACAGAGCAAGAAGCTGTGCAGGGGAAAAGAACCTCCTAAGGCGGTTGAGCACACCCAGCTTCTGGGAGGCTGCCTTAGCAAGACTGATTGCAACTGATTTGCAAGGTTTGATTTCATATGCTCTATTATTCCTTCTCTAATTACCGTTTCCATTAGTTTACACACAACACTTGTCAAACTGACTGGTCTATAATTTCCTGGGTCATTTCTCTTTCCCTTCTTAAATATAGCTGTTATGTTCGCCTCTCTCCAGTCCATCGGGATTTGTCCTGTATTAAAAAGATACCTCAAATAACATATTTAATGGCTCTACTAACATCTCACCTCCTTCCTTTATGATTCTTGGATGTATCCCCTCCGGTCCCGGGGACTTACTTCTGTTCATTTTGTCTATAGCCCTGCTTATTCTAGCATGGAAAAACTCTATTAGTTCTAGTGCTGGTGCCTGTTTGATGGAAATAGTAGGCACTGCATCAACCGACTCCACTGTTAGTACCTCCCCAAAGTATTTCCCCAGCATCTCTGCTTTCTCCTTATCAGTTTCTGCTCTATTCCCATCATCCAGGTCTCCTATCAGTTCTGGGATACCTACTCTTCTTGTTAACTTTTCCTGAATATACTTCCAGAATATTTTTGGATTATCCTTCACATTTCTAGCAATCTCTCTCTCCCTCTCCTTCACCCCCCTCCTTGTCTCCCACCTTATTTTATTGTTTATTTGTCTGCGTTCCAAATCCACTTCTTTAGCTTTTATAGTAGACCCCCTGTCTTTTTTAACAATTTTAGTCTTTGCCACAATCGTTTCTTTCTTCTTATCAATGTCCAAAGCTTTCTTTTCATTGGCAATTCTGGGTTCGTTCTTTTCCTCAATTTTGTTTTATCCTTATATTCCCTTACTGGTACACATTTGGATACAGCATTCTCCAGTTTGACTCTAATCTTCCTCCACATTCCTTCAGCATCTTCACCGTTCCAAGTATTCCCCCCAGTCAATGTCCAAACACCGTCTCAGCCGCTCATAATCTGCTCTATCATACATGTATATTTTTTTTATTGCTTCTATTATCCCTCTCTGTTTTAATATTGCAACTAAAACTTATACAGGCATGGTCACTACGACCTATAGGGCTATCCACATTGACATGTTTCACTATATCCTCCTCATTGCTAAAAATCAAATCAAGTACACTCCCCTGTGTCCCATCTCTATATCTTGTCATCTCTGTAATACCGTAAAATGCTGTAACTTCGGACATTTTTCGATGTTTTTTAACAATTTCTCCTGAGTGTAAACACATTATAGAGATTTAACTAGGTCAAGTGATGTATGGTGATAGTGTGCCGTAATCCAGGAAGCCTCCTAAAATTATCCCCCATAAGAAGAGAGCTATCCTTATCCTAAATGATGTCCGAAGTTTGCTTGAAAAGTTGATAACTTCGGACCTGTATGGCTAACTTCGGGCACAGGTGATTTCTTATGGAAAATGGTTGCCAAGAAAGCTGAGATAACTTCGGACGAACGGAGGAGAACTTCGGACCTACGTTCGTGGCCTTATTTCATTCATTTTTCGGCTCATACTATTTTATATGAATATTTTATTATTGCTGCTTATTCTTGTCTGATGTTATAGTGGAAAATGCACTGTCAATACTTTTAGGCCTGTATAATCAGTATAGGAGGGGGATACATACGATGTTTAACCCTTGTCTAGCGGGGTGTTTTGGGCTCATTTGGGCATATTCAGGCCCTCCTGCATGATAAATCAAGCATCTGCATGAAGAAAAAAAAAATATTTAGCAAAAAAATAGGCACTAAAAGCTTCAAAATGAGACCAGAACGAGCTACGTAGCACTCGTGGTTCTCTTGCAGTGGTGCCACGAACATGGAAGTTTAGCATATATCGGTATATTTTTCCCAGCTATGCTCACTACTGGCTACACTGCCGGCCTCTCGAGAACACAGGGAACATGAGTTAATGGGCGGCGGTAAGCCCTGGGAGTCGGCTGTCCGGCCCGCTGCGCTCCCGGCCATTTGCACTCGATTTTAACCCTTTAAAAGCCTTAATAATGCTCCTAACTTGCTGCAAATTGGTGCACGACTTAAGTCGAGCGCCGCTCTTTAACCCTTCCTCCCCGGGCTGTCTTACCCAATGACGGTCGCCCCTATCCGGGCAAAATGGATGAAAAACGTCTAGGCCTAGGCTACCGTATTTATGTTTATTTTCACTGCTAGAACTTTCCCACTCATCTATAATCGTAGTGCGGTTTTCAATCTGTATTTTGGCATTGAGTAGAGCTCTGTAAGTCAACTGGTTCAGTTGTGATGACGATTTCAGTGGAGCCAATATTCCAGAGATGTTGCCAATATGGGGGCTTTTCAGACACTAATTTCGTCATGACGTCAGAACAATAACAATGAGGAGTCTTCTCCTTCTTGTTTTCGGAGGTGCGGT
Source organism: Paralithodes platypus (assembly GCA_032716605.1). Taxonomy (NCBI): domain Eukaryota; kingdom Metazoa; phylum Arthropoda; class Malacostraca; order Decapoda; family Lithodidae; genus Paralithodes; species Paralithodes platypus. The sequence continues at coordinate 42,879,566 of CM064578.1, read as the reverse complement.
GACGAACGCTTGGGTTTGTTGACATACGTCGTACGCACGGCGTTCAGACCAAGCTTAATTAGGCTATTAAGCTCATGCCTTAGATAAGGCATACCGGGTAGCGGCCCTTCTTTCATGCTGTCCTTACCTAAGGCAGACCAGGTAGGAAGGGTTAACCTAACAAGTGCGCATGGGGGTAATTAGAAACGTCCCCCTGTGCTGACGTATTTGAGGTGTTTCCGTCACTAAAATATTCATTGTACCATTAATAGCATTAATACTTATCCATATGCACCTATTATGGGTTGATTATAAAGGTATTAACCTGAAACAACAATAAAACGAGTGAAAACAGCGTTTGGATGGTCAAAATCGGAGATATAGCCCGCGAGTTGTATAATGTATGGGTGAGGCAAGCTGCTTTCCCGCCAATTTCCCCCAAGGCCACTGAGACACAGTCGATCGATACTCTCTCTCTCTCTCTCTTGCATTCGCTTGCTATCAGTGATGACCACACCCTGTAACCGGATTTCTAATGTTAGCACGAAAATATACCTCAGAATAAGGGAATAACAGGGAAAATAGGTGATAACTGAAGGAGAGGAGGAAAGTGGGGAAGGAAGGGAGGTAGAGGACTGAGATTTTGCATGGCCAGGGGCAAAAAAAAAAAAAAAGTAAAAAAAAAAAAAAAAAAATTCGATGTCAAAAGTTGATTTTTTTTTCTCTGACTCTTAAGAGTCTCCCCGCAGTCCGCCGGGGGAACTCTTAAGAGTCTCCCCGCAGTTCCCGGGTTAAGGGTTAACATATATTCTGTTTGGATCTGTTCTCGTTAGGCATCGAGCTCACTCCTAGAAAATATTGAGCAGGAAAAATAACCAATGCTGTCAAATCAATAACTCGAAAATTAACTAGGCCTAGTGAAAATATATAGGTATGTATGTATAATATATCAATGCATATACACTTTTATGAATTTGAGCATTTTTATAAGAACATAAGAACATAAGAAAATGGGAGTCTGCAGAAAGCCGATTGGCCTAAGCAAGGCAGATCCCTGTCCCACACAACCCCAATTACAAAGCCCAATTATAGGCTCAACACTCTAATACCCTGAGGATCATCTTACCAAAACGGTTAGAGATTAACGCAGGATTACGGGGGTCTGCAGAGCGCTGATTGGCCCAACCCTGCTGATCCCCCTTCGCACCCAACCCTACCCTTATAGGTATATATAACGTATTTGTTGGTGTTTCTTTCGGCAGATAAATTTTTTTTGGACAAGATATATGCCTCTCCTAATTTATATATATTATATATCCAGAATTATCCGAAATACATAAATCGGTTAGCATAGTATCATATTTTTATGGGTTTTTGGACTCAAGAGAATGATGATTTGATCTTTTACCACCATGTTAATGATGTACAAGTATTATGAATGATTTTCATAGGGCAAATAATAACAAACGATTGTTTTGTTCCATGTCCGAAGTTACCATGTTTTGTTTTTAAAACACAATCGGTTAAATGATACTGTTCTAGCTAGAGCGTTATACAAGTGTAAAAAATTTCCTTTGGTGGATGTTGTCTCTGGTAATGTTACTACAAAATTATATCAGTCACAACATCATTCATACAAACAAATTTCTTCAGGGTGATAGAAGTTTGGCAGGGTAGCGAAAAATGTACATATTTTCGTCACATATATAATATTTTTTTCGTGTACATATACTCACGTCAGTTCCCTAGGACTTTTACATGCTCTTCCTTTGCCATTTCTCTAAACGGACCCCACAAAAAAATAAATAAAAAGATTTTCCATTATATAATGACAATGTCTAATTACTTATTATTGCCGATGTCCGAAGTTATGACCCAAGTCCGAAGTTACCCCACTTTACGGTATGTTGCGTTAACAAAACAATCTTTTTTCCCTTGCCCCTCAACTTTCTCTTCATAATTGCTGAGGGACACAGGGCCCTGGGTGGGGCTTTGGTTTCCCGGGCATTTCCGCACCCTCCTCAGCTCCCCGCCATGGAGTGGCTTCGGTCACCCAGGCTTTATTGTGGTCGGCGGGGAGGGTTCTGTGGGGGCGCTCGGTTATGGCCTTGGCCTTGCTCGGGGCCTTGGGGCTGTTCGGCCAGGCAGCTTGGGGAACAACAACAACAACAAAACAATCTCTCACTTTCTTTATAAACTTGTTTTCCAGGCTACACTGTCCCGCTGGAGTAGTACAATTTGCCCAGTTGATCCTTGGCAAATTGAAATCTCCAATCAAAATCTTATATTTGTTCTCTCTATTATCTATTTCCTCCATTGCTTTCAGTAGGTTATCATCCTCTATTATTTGGGCTTCTATATATAGAGGCAATTAGAATTGATCCTCTTGCACATTTTACTTCAAGACACACATACTCACAATACTGCTGTCTCATATCCACCTCATTTACCTTGAACAACTTTATCGATGGATTTGACCCAGTCTGTGACATGAACAACTTTATCGATGGATTTGACCCAGTCTGTGACATGAACAACTTTATCGATATAATCTATAGAGTCTGCTAAGTCATTATCAGATACAGATGTTCCTCAATTAAGGTCTCCTCATTTAAAGTTGCTTTGTTATTACAGTATATTATTCATAAATTAGGAAACAAAATTAACTTAAAGTTGCTATGCTTCATTATCAAATCATATACTGTACAACTTATATCTAATCCACCTTCTCTATAGCACATCATCACACCTTTTTACCTTATTATTACATAAACTTTCACATACTTTTCTGGTATGGCAATTAATCTATTACTGGGTTAATTACTCCTAAAAGAATAAACTGTGAAATCTGTATCAGTATCGGTTGAAGGCTGTTCCATGTATTGCATGGGTATGCCATCACTCATAGGCTAGTTGCCATGTGGCCTAATTCCCTAGCGAACTAGACAGCCACATTAAATATGTACAGTAAAAACAGTGAAATTTTATTTCCCTCAATACGAATGACTATAGATCAGGCAAGGGAAGTGGTAATAAATAGGGATGAATGGAGAATGTTTGTGAATAGATGAGTGAAAACATGGTCATTTGGGAGAAGGGGTTGGACTAGATAATAGTCCGTCAGGCGCCTGGCCCGGGAAGCCAGAATAGGCCTATATGAAGGGTGCACCTGGAAGTGTGGTGGGCGGGCTTGTGGTTTCGGCTCGCTGCATGTCTGCCTGCTGAGACCGAAACTTCTCAGGGTGGTTGGGGGAGTGCTGGAGCGACCTTGGTGATCCCTGGTCTCCGGGTCTTCTCCTGGGTGACCTAGATGTGTGTGAATTTGTGTTAAGTTGTCCCTGTTCGGGCTCTGTCTCAAGTCGGCCACCCCCAGAAAAGGAAAAGGAAGAAAGAAAAAAAAAAAAAAAAAAAAAAAAAAAAAACATGAAATGGGGAATGGGCCAGAGTAACTAGATAGATAAGATAGACAAACCTTCCTAAGGTCTCCACCACTGCAGTACTCCATACACAACATGGGTAGATCTCTGGGTGGCCCAGTCAGCTCGGAGGGGACCTGGAAGCACCGCACCACTGCCGCGTGTGTCAGGCGGTTCATGATCTCCACCTCCTTCTCCCATCGCTCCACATGCTTTGGGGTTAAGATGTTCTCAGTGCCGGTGCCGGGGGTTCCCCATCGACACTTTTTCAGTGCTGGTGGTCAAAGATAACGTTAATCAGTAACATTAACATCATTATCAGTTTAGGTCAGTTATCGTAAACACAAAAGCTATCATTAACAAGTTGTTGTTGTTGTTCCCTAAGCTGCCTGGCCGAACAGCCCCGAGTCCCTGAGGAAGTCCATGGCCACGATCGGGCTTTCCCACAGAGCTCTCATTGAGTGTAGATTGTGTTGTTGTTGTTGTTGTTCCCCAGGCTGTCTGGCCGAACAGCCCCAAGGTCTCGAGCAAGGCCAAGGCCATAAACGAGCACCCCCACAAAATCCTCCCTGCTTACCACTAGCAAAGCCCAGGTGACTGAAGCCACTCCAAGGCAGGGAGCTGAGGAGGGTGCGGAAACGCCCGGGAAACCAAAGCCCCACCCAAGGCCCTGTGCCCCTCAGCAATTATGAAGGGAAAGTTGAGGGGTAAGGGAAAAATGTGACACTTTGGCTCCCAATCTGCCAACTTCTAGGTTGGCAGTAGGGAGGTCAATCCACGGAAAAGACGCCGCCACTTGAGATCTAGAAAATATATAAGTAAAAGGAACAGTCAGAGTAAGCTATGGGTATGGCAGAGATCGCTCAGTTCTCACTCGGATAGACCAGCCCATCACCACATGACTAGAACCCAATCCTCTCAGCATCAGCTAGGAAAGGCCCTAGAAAGCCGCCTTTGGCGGGGGGATAGCTCCCCTATTTCAACTCCTTTCGGGGTTGGGCACCCGCCCAATTGTGTTGTTGGCGTAAGTGGTTGTGTGAAATGCAGTCTTCTATGATGTGTTTAATGGTATGGGGTGCTGTGTTACATCCCGGGCAGGTGTCGACAACGGAGTCATCCAGTCTCTTCTGATAGCTCAAAAGAGCTGGATGGTGTCCGCATCTCAGCCTGGCCAGGTGGACTCTGTCCTCGCGAGGAAGGGAGGATTCGGAAGGATGGATTTCGGGAGGTCGTGCTTGCAGCTGCGTGTTGTCTATAAGTGAGTGGATGGATTGGCGAGAGATATGAGTATGGATGTGCTTCTGGAAGTTGGTTTGGAGTGGGCAGGGAGGGAGAGAGGACAGTATTTGTGTGTGATACCGTGTGCTGGGTGTTGTTTTGATATTTCTTGGTGTCTGTGGGTGTGTTGCCATGTAGGTGGTTTTGGTTTGTGGAGGCTGCTGCCAGGAATTGAGTGCCTCTCATGTCCAGATGGTCTTTGACTTTGAGGATTTTGGTTTCTTGATGTAGGTGATCTGTGGGTGTAGTAGCTGTGCAGCCTGTAATGATTTTTAGGGCTTTGTTTTGAATAGTCTGTAAGGTCTTATGATGTGTTTCAACTAGGTTAGAAGCCCAGGCTGGGCTTGAGTATTCCATCACTGATCTTATGTATTGTTTATAAACTGTGGTGGTGGTTTCTTTGCTGTGTCCAAATTTTGTGTGAGCAAGTGACCTGAGGGCGTTAAGTCTGGGTGTCAGTTTCTTTTTCGTGTTTGTGGTGTGCTGTTTGAATGTCATATGAGTATCATATGTTACTTCTAGGATTTTGGGTGAGTGTGTATGTGTTAGGGGTGTGTTGTTTATGGTGAGTTGAGGGATGTATTCGTGTTCTCCTATCCAGCTTGTGAGCAGGGTTGCGGTGGATTTGGTTGGGGCTAGATTAAGTCTGTTTGTAGTGCACCAGCCATGTAGTGTGTTGAGATAGGGTTGAAGGAGATCTGTTGCTGTGTTTGGGTCATGGTGTGTGCATGTGAGTGTTATGTCGTCTGCATAGGAGGCTAAGTTTATTTGGGGTGTATAGGGTGTAGTTATATCGTGCATGTACAGATTGAAGAGTGCGGGCGATAGGACGGATCCTTGTGGGACTCCGTTTGGGAAGTTTCTGATGCTAGATGACTGACCAGCAAAAGATATGTGTGCACATCTGCCTGCTAGGAAGTTGGCCAGCCACCTTTTTGTGTTGTTGTGCATGTTTGTGTTGTAGATTTTGATTGTTAGGTTGTGGCGGGGGATGGCATCGAAGGTCTTACTAATGTCGAGTGTGGCTAGTAGCGATCTGTGTGGTGGTCTAGCTGAGTTGATGCCGTCAAAAGCTCTTTGTGTAAGGTCTGTGAGAAAAGTGTTTGTGGAGTGCAGTGGCCAGAAGCCATGTTGTGTTGGAGCTAGGGGTAGGTCGGGTGTAATTAGTTGTAGTACAAGGCTTTCCATGACTTTGGAGGGGGTGCAAAGGAGTGTGATGGGGCGGTGTGAGGAGGGTAGCGTGTGGTCTTTGTTGGGTTTGGGGAATGTGATGATGATACCATGTTTCCAGATGTCTGGTAGGCTATTGTGTTGTGTGAATAACTGTAGTTTGATATGTTAGTGAGTGCTTGTATGCTTTGTGGTCCCAGGTGTCTGAGGTGTATGTTGCTTATGTTGTCTAGGCCACAGGCGGGTGAGTGCTTGAGATTGTTGATGATGTGCTTTGTCTGGTGATTGGTGAAGGGTGTATAGTCAGGGTCTGTGGGGAATTGTCTCTTACGTCGGATGACACGTCGGTCGTCTTTGTGGGGTTTTAGGTGACTGACATGTGAGAAGTGATTGATGAGAGTGTTTGCTTGTTGTTTACATAAAGGAGTAGTCTGTTGTGATTGCAGCATGTGATTGTGTTGTGTTGCTGTTGGAAAGTGTGATGCTGTTCAGTGTTTTGTAGAGTATTTTGGAGTTTGTTTTGTGATCAAGTGTTTGTAGGAAGTTATTCCAATTTAGTTTTTGTTGTTCTTGTATTTTGTTGTTAGTCTGGGTGTTAAGTGCTTGGATTTGTTGTGTGATGTCTTGTGTGTGGGGTGCTGGGGAGTGTTTCAGTATGTCGCATTGTCTGATGAGGTTTTGAATTTCTGGTGTGAAGTTGGGGTTGTGTCTTTTTCTGTTTCTTGGAATGTGTTTCTTGTCAGCGTTTTGGAGAGTTTTATTGAGTATGTGTACAGCATTGTTGATGTTAGAGATGGGTGCGCTGTTTAGAGTTGTGAAGTGTTGTTCCGTCTCATTTGTGAATGCTTCCCAGTTAGCTCTTTTATAATTGGTGTAAGTGTGTTTGTGGCTAGCTGGGGTGAGTCTGGTTTTGGTGGTGATAATGATCGGAAGGTGGTCAGAGCCTAAGGTTCTAACCACCCTCCAGGATGTTGTGGGGGCGAGTTCTGGGGAGCAGAAGGTGATGTCTGGAGATGATGGGTTATAGAGGGCTTGGTGGGGAATATGGGTATGTTGATGGATGTCGTTAAGGATGAAGAGGTTATCTGTTTGGTGTTGTAGTACCAGCCCTCTGTCTGTGTCGGGGTTGTCGACAAACCAGGCCGACGTCTTTGCGTTGAAGTCACCACCCAGGATGATGTGTGGGGTGTTTGTGATCTGTTGTAATTGTGGTTCATTAGCTTAATAGAGCTTTGCCCTGTAAGAAACTAACTCTACTTCATTAACAAGTAGAGTTAGTTTCTTACAGGGCAAAGCTCTATTAAGTTTAACATATTAAGTGCATTTTGTAGGCAATGTCTGTTCCATCCAATCTTGTTACCGGTACCGGTACTTATAAATGTGGCAATTATAGTAAATTATATCAAACAGAATGGAATGTAACAAAATGAGAATGGTGAGATGGATGTGTGGGACCAAACTGCAAGATAGGATACCTAATGAAGATCTGAGCTGCAGAGTATCAGTGTATCAGAGTATCAGAGTATCAGAGGAGTATCAGTGAAGTGATGCGCACGAGCCGACTTGGTTGGTTTGGCCATGTGGAGAGAATGGATGATCAGAACTGGGTGAAGAAATGCCGGACAGTGAACTTGGGGGGAGCTGCGCATAGGGGTGGACCTAGAATGACGTGGGCTCGGGTACTCCGGTCCGATCTCAAAATAAAGAACTTGACAACACAGGCGGCCCTTGACAGGACCGCCTGGAAAGCTGCCATTTAGGACGTGAGACTGTAACCACAGCTTCTGTGGACAAACGGTCTTTAAACTTGTATGTATGTATGTAGAGACGGCAGTTAGGTATTAAGAGTATCAGCGAAGAGATGCGTACAAGCAGGCTTGGATGGTTTGGACATGTGGAGAGGATGTATGTATATACTCAGGCTCATACCCCGTAGCTGGGGGTGGCCAACTCGAGACAGAGGGTCCAGGACCACTTTCGCAGTTTTCCTGGCCCCTTTCTCTGTTTCGTCTAGTAGGTGAATTTTACAAGGGGAGGAGGATTCCTAGCACCCTGCCCCCAGAAGGAAAAGTAGGACAATACAAAAGACAGACAGAAATGAATAAGGGTGGGTAGAGGATGCCAAATCTCACTCTGGATAGGACCAGCCTTCACCCAGGAAAGGAGATGATGAATAATCTAAATTGGTTGAAAAGATACAAATCCGTAAACGGAGTTACACCAGGGGTAGACCTAGAAAGACGAGGGATCATGTATTCATGTCGGGTAATCTCATCTTAAAATTAAAACCTGACAAGTGAGGCAGACCCAAACTGCCTGGAATGCCGCCATTAGAAAGTGAGACTGAAACTGCTCCTCCTGTGCACCACTCAGTCTCTAAAATTATGTAAGTACCGGTATGTACAGTACATACACTATGAAGTTAAATGTCTAGGTAGCAGCCGAGAGCTAAGAAAATGGATCTCTCTCTAGTCACTAAAATCTCACTAATATTCTTCCCTGTGCCACTATATCATCAGTGTGACAGTACAAAAACCTCTTTTGTCCTCTCTCTCTCTTTCACTATCACACATCTCACCTATAGTCTCCGCTGTGTCACTGTGTCGCCAGAGTGTGACGGTACCGAAGCCTCCGGTTCCCAAAACTTTATCTTTTAGCCATGGGAAGGTGGCTGGCTTCTCAGCTTTCTCTTCAGATGCAGCTGCCATCACTTGCAAAATCTGAAAATATATTTTGTATTTAATTATCAATCAAGTATATAGTCTAGCATATTCATACTTTTGAGAGGTTACTGGCTTAGGAAAGTAGGCGAGGTAATAGGTCTAGGTTAGGTAAGATTACTGGGTTTTTATACTGCACTTTAAAAAATCTCAAAACCTGAGCCAATTTTTGGCAAAAGTTGGCTCCAAATTTCGGGTTTTATGGGCTAAAAACATGAAAACCCAAGCAGTTTCTTTTAAATTTGTTACTATCACATTCTTTTGCTTTTTACCCCTCAATTCCCTGTAGCCTACTCCATAGCACCTCCCCACTATCGGGAGCCATGTCTTAAGATCGATAGATAATAGGGAAAACGTATTTTCCGGTGGTTATTACCAGTACTAATTAAAAACCACTGTACTGTATAGGGTAGGCCTATTGATGAAAAGTTGAAAACTACCTAAAACGAAAAAGAAACAAAATTACAAAAAAAATCTTTGTCATTCTTAATTTTTTCCCAATAATAGGTTGCAGGGCACTCACGCCCATGACTTATTGTCATCATCATATACATATATTAATATATATACTGTATATGCCTTTTACCAGCATGGGGCAAATAACAGCTGGCCGTGGGATCATTTCGTAAAAAAAAAAAAAAAAAATTAGAAGAGGTAACGGGAACATAACAGCGAGCGTATGAATAGGCCTAATGGGACAATATAAAGCAGCCGAACCACAGCTAGCCCCGCAATCTTAACCCTCCAGACCCGGTAGGGCTCTTGAACGCCCATAAAAAACACACCCGAGCTACCCGGAAGGGCTCTTAAAGACCCATGAGCTCAAAGCCTGTAAGCTTTGTGTGCGAGGCGTCGGTCCGACGCATGTAAACAACAGCCCACTGGACCGACGCCCCGCATCTCCGGCCACAAGAAGGAGTGCGTCGCTTGTTCGTGTGTGCCTGTATGTTATTGTTAAGTATCGAAAAGTAGTGTAAAGTGGCTGTTTTTGCCATAAAGTTATCTCCAATGAAATCATCATCACAACTGAACCTGACTAACTGACTTAGAGAGCTCTACTTAACGCCATTCTACAGGTACGAAACACATCTACGCTTGGGGATGCGCGCGAATGCGGAAGCAGTCAGAATAACAAAGATACGGTAGCCTAGGCGTAGACGTTTTTCGGCCAAAACACCCGGATTTCGGTATGGAATACATAGCCGGGGCTGGAGGGTTGTATTATATCAAATTAACAAAGTTAAAAAGGTGTTTGCATACGTTTTAACTTCCGGAAGTTGATGGGCAATAAATACGATCTTCGATTAATTTAACTTACGTCCGGCAGCGTGACTGCATTGTTATGGTTGTACCCTCTCCGTGCCGTCTGAGAAGTTAGGGAAATTTTTTGTACCTTCTCGTTGTTACCAGAACTGTCAACATCCGGGTTTCGCAAGTTTATCAAAAAAGAACCATTGTCTTGGCCCTTTTCAAACAAAAGCAGCCAATTAGATTTCATTACTGTATCACGCTACCTCTTTCAGCCAATCGGATGTTGCCACATATTTTCCCCTATTCATACGGGCCTCTCAGTCCATCTTGTTCAGTCTCAACATGGCCGCCATGTGTGAGGACCACTTTTTGAGAAGAATGAGGTTGCATGCACAGCCCATGGAGACTGACCATAGCTATTTTCAATTTTTTTTTTTATTTTATGTTTTTTTTTGTTAGGATGGAGTTAAGAAGTATATATGCGTGATAGCGGTGCTGGATGGGAGGAGGGACGTCGACTGGGGACAGAGGTGCATGGGGCCATTTCGTTCGTGGCCACCCCTTTGGGGATCACGGCGTCAGGCAATAGATTGATACATAGATACTGTAGTTATTTTTAGGTTTTTAAGCATTATATAATGATGATTATTACTGAGCAGACAGATGTGCACACGTATCATTTGCCGGTCAGTCATCTAGCAACAGAAACTTCACAAACGGAGTCCCGCAAGGATCCATCCTGTCGCCTGCACTCTTCAACCTGTACATGCATGATATAACTACACCCCACACACCCCAAATAAACATAGCCTCCTATGTAGACGACATAACACTCACATGCACACACCAAAACCCAGACACATCTCCTTCAACCCTATCTCAACACACTATATGACTGGTGCACTACAAACAGACTCAAGTTGGCCCCAGCCAAACCCACCGCAACACTCCTCACAAGCTGGACAGCCGAACACAAATACACCCCTCAACTCACTCAGTTCAGAGAATTGATGCCAATCCTGACCATGAAAAGAATGCCTCATGTGTTAGAAGTGCAATGGCGTATGCCTCAGAAACATGGGCCGTTAAAGTAGAGGATGTCAACAGAATGGAGCGTAATGAGATGAGAATGGTGAGATGGATGTGTGGGGCCAGGCTACAGGATAGAATAACAAATGTTGAGCTGAGGAGACGTTTAGGTATAAAGAGTATTAGCGAGGTGATGCGTACAAGTAGACTGGGATGGTATGGACATGTGGAGAGAATGGATGAACAAAATTGGGTGAAAAAATGCAGGTCTGTAATTGTGGAGGGAGCTGCACCAAGGGGTGGACCGAGGAAGACCTGGGATCGGACTATACGCGCCGATCTCAAATCCAAGAACTTGACAAGTGAAGCAGCCCTTAACCCTTTGGCGCACGATGACTCGTTCAGAGTCATTAGGTATTTTTTTCCTAGGCGCACGATGACTCGTTAAGTCATTAAACTTAAAAATATTCGCCAAAAATTAAGTTTTCGTCTGACGCATGTCATATTTGGCACAGATATTAAGTATTACGTCTAGTTCAATGAGTACAATTGGCAACCCCCTCAGTTTAACCGTTTACTCACGGCTGGCTGGGAAGTGATCAGAGTACAGCTCAGTCTGTTTCGATACTTTCACGTTTATTCGTGTATCTCAGTAACTATTTGGTTTATAGTAATTCTGAAGATACCAGTAGAATCCTCATTAAATTCCGCTTCCATATATGTATGCAAATCAAAATTGTTGCGGGCAAAATTTTGAGCTAGCGCGAGTTGGAGATAAGGTATTTACTTTTTTTTTTACAATTCTTATTTCGGAGTGCCCCAATGTGGTTGTTTTGTATTTATTCTATGTTTTTATTCGCTTATCTTCAAGTTCAATCAATAACGAAGCCGATGGTACCTCATTAATCCATATACAAGGATTTTTTGGTGGATAAAAACGTCACAGAAACAAATTATCGCCGGGCACAAAACTGGCTCTGAGTGAGCTGAGATATAATTTTGGAGTGGGAAAACTTTGATTGGAAACTATAGGTGCGCCAAAGGGTTAAGGGGGTTGCCTGGAACGCCGCCATTAGGACAAGAGACTGAAACTGCACTGATGTGTGGAACACTCGGTCTTAAAATTTTATGTATGTATGTATGTATAAACAACACACTCCTAACACACACAAACTCACCCAAAATCCTAGGAGTAACATATGATACTCTAATGACATTCAAAGTTTCAAACAACATACCACAAACATAAAAAATAAACTGACACCCAGACTTAACGCCCTCAGGTCACATGCCCACACAAAATTTGGACACACAAAGAAACCACCACCAAAGTTTACAAACAATACATAAGATCAGTGATGGAATATGCAAGCCCTGCCTGGGCTTCTGACCTAGCTGAAACACATCACAAGACCTTGCAGACTATTCAAAATAAAGCCCTAAAAATCATCACAGGCTGCACAGCTACTATACCTACAGATCACCTACCGGTAGTCCGGTACATCAAGAAACCAAAGTTCTCAAAGTCAAAGACCATCTGTACATGAGATGCACTCAGTTCCTGGCTGCAGCCTCAACAACCACCACCCATTACACTACAAGGCAACACACCCACAGACACCAAGAAATATAAAAACAACACCCAGCACACGGTATCAAATACAAATACTGTTTTCTCTCCCTCCCTGCCCACCCCAAACCAGCTTCCAGAAACACATCCATACTCATATCTCTCGCCGTTCCATCTAATCACTCATAGACAACACGCAGCTGCAGGCACGACCTCCCGAAATCCATCCTTCTCAATCCTCCCTTCCTCGCGAGGACAGGGTCCACCTGGCCAGGCTGGGATGTGGGCACCTTCCAGCTCTTCTGAGCTATCAGAAGAGACTGGATAACTCTGTCGACGACACCTGCCCTCGATGTAACACAGCACCCCATACCAATAAACACATCCTAGAAGACTGCATACCGGTACATACATAACATACATAACATTTTAAGACTGAGTGTTCCACACATCAGTGCAGTTTCAGTCTCTTGTCCTAATGGCGGTGTTCCAGGCAAACCTGTTAAGGGCTGCTTCACTTGTCAAGTTCTTGGATTTGAGATCGGCGCGTATAGTCCGATCCCAGGTCTTCCTCGGTCCACCCCTCGGTGAAGCTCCCTCCACAATCACAGACCTGCATTTTTTCACCCAATTTTGTTCATCCATTCTCTCCACATGTCCATACCATCCCAGTCTACTTGTACGCATCACCTCGCTAATACTCTTTATACCTAAACGTCTCCTCAGCTCAACATTTGTTATTCTATCCTGTAGCCTGGCCCCACACATCCATCTCACCATTCTCATCTCATTACGCTCAATTCACTGCAATTCACACATCATTTACGCCAACAACATAATCTACACTCCTTGAGAGTTCTGTAGGAAAGCCCGACCACAGCCATGGCCTTCCTTAGGAACTAGGGGCTGTTTGGCCAGGCAGCTAGGGAACGACAACAACAATCTGGTGATGGGCTGGTCTATCAGAGTGAGAGCTGAGTGATCTCTGCCATACCCATAGCTTACTCTGACTGTTCCTTTTACTTATATATCTTCTAGATCTCAAGTGACGGCGTCTTTTCCGTGGATTGACCTCCCTACTGCCAACCTAGAAGTTGGCAGATTGGGAGCCAAAGCGTCACATTTTTCCCTTGCCCCTCAACTTTCCCTTCATAATTGCTGAGGGGCACAGGGCCTTGGGTGGGGCTTTGGTTTCCCGGGCGTTTCTGCGCCCTCCTCAGCTCCCTGCCTTAGAGTGGCTTCGGTCACCCAGGCTTTGTTAGTGGTAAGCAGGGAGGGTTTTGTGGGGGCGCTCGTTTATGGCTTTGACCTTGCTCAGGACCTTTGGGCTGTTCGGCCAGGCAGCCTGGGGAACAACAACTGGAAATGAGTATTTACCCATTATCCAACAATAGGGTCGATTAGGGAAAATGATGGTTTTTGCCCGCTGCTGGCCACATAAATGAGGATTTCAATAAGTCCTACGTAAACCCCCCCACCTCAACTTATTCTGTATCCCACTGCAAACGGTTATGGCCAAATAGAGCTTATTTTTTTGTTTATATCCTCTTTAACTCCTCATTTTCCCTGATCTTCATAGCCCTCCCCACTAGTGGGGGCTATGTTTTTAGATTGTTGGATAAATACATACAATGGCTTAACGTCATTTTCCATTACATGCATTGTAACGGCTCAGACGGGGTTGCCTTTCAGTAGTTGGAGTGTACTGTAGTACAATAAAGTCCCGCCACAGCACTGCCCCACCAAGTCATCACTGTGGCTGATGTTGGTATAGTGCTAACCGTGCCTCAACAAGACTCGACAGAGTTCCCCTGCAGCACTTGCACCTGCAGTATCTGCAACCACACCAGCCTTAACAGTGTTACAAAAAGACAGCACCATAACAAGACTCCACTGTATATTAGGCAATTTGGATTATAGAACAATTATAGGTTTGACTCCTGTAAGGAGATAAAGAAAACCTAATATTTAGTAGTGGCCCCGTAATCATTGACGAACATGCCTATTACATAAGGCATCCTCTTCAAACACTAATCCGCCGTAGTTTGAATCTACCGCGCAGAGCATTTAAAAACTGAGGAGCCTTCATCATGAGCGCACGCGACCTCACTCATGGCTTCAGTCATTATGAATTGGGTTCTCACTACGAAAAAACTTCGTAAAAAATAAAAACAAAAAGAAAATAAGAATAACTATCCAATAAGCTTTCCATCATATCGTGGATGTACTTGTGTGGATTTCTGACCAGACGCTGAATCAGGCGTCATTCCTCCTTCACTGACATATCAAGTAAACCAAAATCCTTAATACATCAACGAATGGGAAGGGGACGGTCGGGAGGGCCCCAGTTGTCAATGATTACGGGGCCACTACTAAATATTAGGTTTTCTTTATCTCCTTACAGGAGTCAAACCTATAATTTATTAGTGGCCCCTCCATCATTGACGAACATGCCTGATATCTAAGACTGGAGGGGGACATTCGTAATCATATCATAACTCTAGAAAAGCAGATAATAAAAACAACCACATAGTATTCTTACTTTTGAAAAATGTATTTAATACGGCGTAGGCCGGAAATATACAAGAAAAAGGGGTTCAGGCAGGTGCGTGCTTCAAAGAAGCCTGCCCGACAAAAATAGGTAACCCTGAAGATTCTGAACACAGATCTGTAGTTACAAAAGGCACCCCACTCAACGAGTGGTGACAAAAATAATAAGTTATAAGTTTATATGTGCACATCATAAACCCCAAAATACATGTGGAGATCAATTGCTAATGAACTCCATTGAACTAATGTTACATTGCTTTCGCAGCTAAAACTACTATAACAACACCGTTGTTTTGTACTAAACTTTGTACTAGCACAAATTCTCGCAGAGAAATTTTCATATCACATTTTAACCTTAAATTGTATCACAGCTCTCATACTCCGGCGGGGTCTAGGGTGTCCTATGTCAACTGACTGCACCCCCCCCCCCCCTTCCTTGAAAATAAACATAAGTGACTGCAGGGCCACCTAGACCCTCTGCCTTAAAGCTATACATGGTAAGGAAGGTTTGTCTAGAGCAACTGACAAGTATCTAGAGAGAAACGTATGATTAGACGCCCACAACTGTGTGGACGCAATATCTTCAACTGAAAAGTTTTTCAGGAAACGTAAAGAGGCCGCCCACTTGCGTAAATCGTGGGCCCTACCCACAACGCCGGGATTACTCTCTTTAATGACTTCTACCAGAAGAGAGGCTAATCGCCGTTTAAGTAAGCGTTTACCCGTACTCGCTACCCATAAAGCACCTTGGGGGTTATGAGGAGCTATTCTCAAATATTTGGTTAGAGCTTGCACTGGACATAAATTATGATGCACCTTTCCCCTTTTTAACGCCGGCACCGTGAACTCAGAAAACACGTGTGCACTATGCTCATTCTTGGCTACAAACGCCGGGGAGGGTGCAATGGAAATTGAATCATTAAGTCTACCAAACCTAAGACAATTAGGTGTGTTGCTCATCGCCGCCAGCTCAGACACTCTGTTTCCGGTGGCCAAAGCCAAAAGGAAAACTGCCTTCTTTAAGATTAAAGCAAAGTCTGCAGTATTTTGATACAGACGAGAATGAAGTAAAGACAAAGCTTTGTCCAGAGACCAAGTAGGCATGAGCTGACGGGGAGGTGGGCGGAGTTTAAAACACGCTCTCATAAATCCTGTTTCCTCCGCCACCGGTATGGATAGACCTGTAAGGTCGAAAAAGGGCACTCTAATCGCAGTTAAGTGATTCTTCAAAGTAACCACAGATAAACGTTTCTGCTCAAACAGATAGTTCAAGTAATTAAAAACCAATGCCACTGAGGGTACAGTTTGTTCCGTTCTAACAATCCAAGAAGTAAAAGCTTTCCAATGAGATTGATATTGTCGCTTAGTAGACTGAGTATATTGATTGAGCAATTTATTGGTCACATATATACAAAGGAAAAGGGGATGCGCTAGATAGAGGAAATTATAGGGGCCTGAAAATGCTTGACCAAATCATGAAGGTCTGTGAGAGAGTCCTTGAGGGTTTGATCAGGCAAAGCATCTCTATTGATGATATGCAGTTTGGTTTTATGCCAGGACGTGGTACAACCGATGCTATCTTCATAGTCAGGCAGATACAGGAAAGATACTTACTAAAAGGCAGGGATCTTTACTTTGTGTTTGTGGACCTGGAGAAGGCCTTTGATAGGGTACCTAGAGATGTTGTACAGTGGGCTATGAGGAAACTTGGTGTGGAAGAGTGGCTGGTGCGTGTGATAATGAAGATGTATGAGGATTCGCGAAGTTCGGTGAGGGTGAAGGGTGTACTGAGTGATGAGTTCGCAGTCCGTGTTGGAGTCCATCAGGGTTCAGTGTTAAGCCCCCTCCTCTTTATTATGGTCTTGGAGGCGCTGTCTAGAATTTTTAGAGGCGGACTCCCGTTGGAACTGTTTTATGCAGACGATTTAGTCCTAATAGCTGACAGTATGCAGGATGCTGAAGCCAAATTCAGAGAGTGGAGAGAGGGCATGGCGAGCAAGGGTTTAAGAGTCAATATTAACAAAACCAAGGTTATGCATTGTAGTTTGAGACGAGGCAATGTGGAAAAGAGCGGTGCATACCCATGTGCAGTGTGTGGAAAGGGAGTGGGCGTTAACTCAATTCAATGTAGCATCTGTCGATGTTGGGTACACCATGGGAGTAAGCGAGAACGAGATGGCTTCAGAGATGGGGTCGTTTCGGGCCATGAGTGAGCACCGTGCCTCATGTGAAGGCAAGATGGCAGGTGCTCGTTGTACTCTACGTGCTTCACATGTCTCACTCCCTAGACTGGAACAAGACCTCACGGGCTTCACTGTTCATTGTAAAGCGGTGAATGTTAAGGCTCTCAGCCTATGCCCGAGAGGAAGTAAGTTGGAATATAGAAAAAAAAAAAAAAAAAAAAAAAAAAAGCGCTGTAGTAGAATAAAGGGGCCCCTGCCGAAGGATAAGTCAGAAATAGAGAAATTTGAGTGCGTAGTGTGCAAAGGCGAGCTTGTGTTAAGTGATGATCCTGTGGCTGTGAATTTTGGAAATGAGTCTTTGGAGCTGGTGAACAAGTTTTGTTACCTAGGAGATACCATCTCTGCCGGTGGTGGGGCCGAGGCTGCCACTGTTGAGTGTAATTGGGTTTATAGTTGTCATTACATGTGGTTCTGAGTTACCCGGTATGTCACAATAATCTTTATTTTTACATTATTAGGGTCATACTGCTACCCAGAGTATAGGTCAATAAATCCAGATATGTCAGAAATTGACCCAAAAGACTCGTATCTTACGATATGGTATTTATGGTCTTTACGTTTTCAGGGAGTGTGATAAGACCCTTTTAAAATGTTCAAAGATGTCCGAATTGACCCCTGAAAGGTCCGAATCTGTACTGGGATCACTGGTTAGAGCTATGAATGTATTTTAAATCCATGTCCGAATTCAGGCTAGGTGTCTGAAATTGCCCCAAATCGTGTCCGAATTCGGACACCTTTATTATATTTATAATTATATATATACAGTACTGTATATGCAATGTATTTTAATTTCTTTACTGCTATGATTGGATACCCCAATGTACCAGCCACACATACAATACTTAAGATCTTACATCGAGATAAAAATAAGACTACTGTACATGCTACGGAAAAACAGTACAGTATGCAAAAATTGTCCGAATTCGCCCTAGTTGATGGTACACATACTGCGCATGGGTAATCGCCGCTTCTTTCCATAGTTCCACGCCCTACTCCACTAATCATGACCTTTGTTTTATCTATGTTAACTCTTAGACCCTTATTTGCCATACCCTCCCTCCATTTTTTGAACTTTGCCTCTGCTTACTGTGCACTATCTGCGATAACTAGATCATCTGCATATAACAGTCCTGTCCTAAAGTCCCTTGACAGAGCCTCCAGGACTAAGGCAAACAGTAATGGGTTCATCACTGAACCTTGGTGAACTCCAACTTTCACTGGGAGCTCTTTGCTCAGGCCCCCATTCACTCTAACTGCTGACCGTGACCCCTCATACATTCTCATTATCACACGCACTAGCCACTCTTCTACTCAAAGTAGACGGGAACGTGATCGCGAGCATACGAGTAATGTAAACAAAGCGGGCGATACGCCCGAATACTACATCCTTAACTGTTTTTGTTGGTTTTATTATTTTTTAGGTTCATCAGCATTTTATAAGGCACTCATTACAATAAACTGCATTTACACAACATATACTAGTTAGGTAGCCTATTACTAGTTTAAAGATTTTAGTACCAATCTAAAATGTGCGATACCGCACCGGTACATACATAAAATGTTAAGACTGAGTGCTCCACACATA
Source organism: Paralithodes platypus (assembly GCA_032716605.1). Classification (NCBI taxonomy): domain Eukaryota; kingdom Metazoa; phylum Arthropoda; class Malacostraca; order Decapoda; family Lithodidae; genus Paralithodes; species Paralithodes platypus. The sequence continues at coordinate 42,860,775 of CM064578.1, read as the reverse complement.
AGTGCAGTTCCAGTCTCTTGTCCTAATGGCGGCGTTCCAGGCAACCCTGTTAAGGGCTGCTTCACTTGTCAAGTTCTTGGATTTGAGATCGGCACGTATAGTCCGATCCCAGGTCTTTCTCGGTCCACCCCTTGGTGCAGCTCCCTCCACAATCACAGACCTGCATTTTTTCACCCAATTTTGTTCATCCATTCTCTCCACATGTCCATACCATCCCAGTCTACTTGTACGCATCACCTCGCTAATACTCTTTATACCAAAACGTCTCCTCAGCTCAACATTTGTTATTCTATCCTGTAGCCTGGCCCCACACATCCATCTCACCATTCTCTTCTCATTACGTTCCATTCTGTTGACATCTTCTACTTTAACGGCCCATGTTTCTGAGGCATACGTCATTTCACTTCTAACACATGAGGCTTCTAACACCTTTCCCTTCAGGGGGACAGGCATTCTTTTCATGGTCAGGATTGGCAGCAGTTCTCTGAACTTTCCCCAGCCACATCTAATTCTAGCAACAGTGGCAGCCTCGGCCCCACCACCGGCAGAGATGGTATCTCGTAGGTAACAAAACTTGTCCACCAGCTCCAATGACTCATTTCCAAAATTCACAGCCACAGGATCATCACTTAACACAAGCTCGCCTTTGCACACTACGCACTCAAATTTCTCTATTTCTGACTTATCCTTCGGCAGGGGTCCCTTTATTCTACTACAGCGCTTATTCCCATGGTGCACGCAGCGTCGACAGATGCTACATTGAATCGTGTTAACGCCCACACCCTTTCCACACACTGCACATGGGTATGTACCGCTCTTTTCCACATTGCCTCGTCTCAATCTACAATGCATAACCTTGGTTTTGTTAATATTGACTCTTAAATCCTTGCTCGCCATGCCCTCTCTCCATCTTCTAAATTTGGCCTCAGCATCTTGCATATTGTCAGCTATTAGGACTAAATCGTCTGCATAAAACAGTTCCAACAGGAGTCCGCCTCTAAAAACTCTAGACAGTGCCTCCAGGACCATAATAAAGAGGAGGGGGCTTAACACTGAACCCTGATGGACTCCAACACGGACTACGATCTCATCACTCAGTACACCCTTCACCCTCACCGCACTTCGCGAACCCTCATACATCTTCATTATCACACGCACCAGCCACTCTTCCACACCAAGTTTCCTCATAGCCCACTGCACAACATCTCTAGGCACCCTGTCAAAGGCCTTCTCCAAGTCTACAAACACAAAGTAAAGATCCCTGCCTTTTAGTAAGTATCTTTCCTGTATCTGCCTGACAATGAAGATAACATCGGTTGTACCCCGTCCTGGCATAAAACCAAACTGCATATCATCAATGGAGATGCTTTGCCTGATCAAACCCTCAAAGACTCTCTCACAGACATTCATGATTTGGTCAAGCATTTTCAGGCCCCTATAATTTCCTCTATCTAGCGCATCCCCTTTTCCTTTGTATATATTTACTATTACACTTTTGAGCCAATCCTCTGGGATTTTCTTATCTTTAATAATGGTGTTCAACTCAGTGACAAGTTGACACCAGTCTCCCCTGAGGCTTTTATTATCTCAGCGACAATGTCAGAGCACCCTGGAGCTTTACTGTCCTTCATTTTATTGATTGCGTCGCTCACTACAGCTGGTGTTATCAAAGGAGGGGGTCCAGATATTGGTTTTTCGATACTAAGCCGTTCCTTATCCCATTCAAACTCTACATTTAGCAATCGTTCATAGTGTGCCTTCCATGCTTCCCTGATATAATTTTCTGCATACACAATCTTCCCATTATCGTTTCTAACACACTGTTCACCTATAATATCCCTACTGTCATTTTTAACTCGCCTAGCTAGGTTGAAGATCCCATTGGGATTGTCAGTGTTACACACTTGTTCGAGGACAAGTCCTTACTGCTTTTTTTAGCATTGTAAATAACTCTTTTGGCAGTTCGTTTAGCTGCCTGGTATTCCTCCTTGCTGCCTCCCTTCTTCCATGCTTTGAAGCATCTCCTTTTCTCTTTCACAGCATGTTCTACCTCATCGTTCCACCACCAGGAGGTCTTATTCCTGGGGTGACCCTTTGTTTTCCCATAGACTTTGTCAGTGGCAGCGATAAGGCTGTAAGGCTTAAGAAAGTTCCATTGACTATTTACATCGTTAGGTCTAGCTTCCTTATTTCTATTAATTTCCTCCAGTTCACTATGAAACCTATCCCTAACTTCCTTGTTCTTCAGCAGCCACACTTTCCTTTTGGGTATGTATACCTTCTTGCGGGAATAATATATTTAACCTATCTATCTATTGCCCGACGCCGCGATCCCCGAAGGGGTGGCTACGAACGAACCGCCCCCATGCACCCCTGTCCCCAGTCAGTCGATGCCCCTCCCCCCAACCAGCACCGCCTTCGTTCATATACTTCCTCACTCCATCCTTCCATCTCTCATTCGGTCTACCTCTCCCTCTCTGTCCCTCCACCTCGCTCTCGTACACCCTCTTAGTCATTCTCTCACTTTCCATACGTTCCATATGGCCGAACCATCTCAAGTTGTTCCTTTTCAGACTTTCCAGCACATCTATCTCCACACCACACCTCCTTCTTACTTCTTCATTAGTCTGTCTATCCCTCCATGTAACTCCGCACACACTTCTTAAGTAATTAATTTCCACTGCTCTCACTCTTGGTCTGAGTCTCTCAACCATAATAATATATTTAATAATAATATAAATATAATAATAATATATTTAAGATAATGCCAATTAATTATTTTGTACTTTCACACTACAGTACTGTAATTACAAAAGTACATCTTGGCACCGTCGACTTTCCTGCATCTACTCATCAACATGTCTGCCAAAGAAAGTTTGCCGATGTTACGATTTTTTATTATTTTATTTTATTTTTGGTTTTTAATTTGTAATCGGTAGGCTACATATCACATTATACAAACATTATTAACAGTATTTAAGAAAGAAAGTTAGATAAACAGATTTCGAACAATCGAGTGAAAACAGATTTCTAATATGTTTATTAGTTATCTATTTATTAACCTCTGAAATGCGCATGGGGGGTATGAGACCCCACACTCCTGTGCTGACGTATTTGAGCTGTTCCCATCACTAAAATATTTATTTTACCATAAATAGCATTAATACTTATCCATATGCACCTATTATAGGTTGATTATAAAGGTATTAACCTGTTACAACAATAAAAATAAGTGGAAACAGCGTTTGGATGGTCAAAATCGGCGATACAGGCCAGGAGTTACAAAATGTATGGCTGAGGCAACCTCCCAGCCCACCACTTTCCTCCACCTCTGGAGAGAGACTGTCGATCGATACTCTCTCTCTCTCTCTTGCACTCGCTTGCTAACAGTGATGACAACGCCCTGCTACCAACTCGCTAATGTTAGCACGAAAATAGACCACAGGAAAAGGGAATAACAGGGAAAATAGGTGATAACTGAAGGAGGGGAGGTGGAGGAGTGATATTTGGCATGGCCCAGGGGCAAAAAAACCAAAAAAAAATTGGTGTTTTAACTCCCTCAGACATATATGACGCGATCGCGTCATATGGGAGAGTGAACCAAAAACTCATATGACGCGATCGCGTCATATGGACTTATCTCTATACCTCTCCAATAAGTTTATGACGCGATTTTGCGTCATATGAGCTCAGTAAGTCCGATAAGTTACCATACGATAAAACCGTTGGTGGCAACCTCATTCACCTCCGATAATTCTAACGGCCGCTGTGTTGTTGTGAGTGTAGTGCGGGGCAGTGGCAATGATCCCGGGGCTCCCGCCTCCTCGGACTTATTTGAACATACGTAATATGTCTGAAGGAGTTAAATTGATTTTTGTTTTCCCTGACTCTTAACCTGACAAGCGCGAAATAGACCTAGGGGCTAGGGTAGTTATTTGTGCATTTCTAGCCTTGGATTCTGACAGAATTCGTTATATTTACAATATAGAGCATTATTTGTTTTCGGTATGCTTTTATTTTACATATATGATGTATATATGAACCTTCAAGAGTGCTAAAATTAGTGGGAAAAGCATTTGGGTGGTGAAAAACGAAGATATTGGCCACCCGGTCATAATCTCAACCCGGTCATAATCTCAGGCGAGAGAGAGCCACAGGCAACCCTCCTCTCTCGCTGTCTGTGAGGTAACTGAGACGAGCGGGGCGGTGTGGGCCGGTGTCTGGGTGTTGCATAACGATCTTTTCTGCAACCCACTTGTGCTACAATATCGCGGGAGAGAAAAATAACCGATAAATGATGATAATAAGAGGAAAAATAGGTGATAATTGAGGAGGGGAGGGAGGGGGGAATAAGGTGGGGGAGGGGAGGGGGGTGGGTGAGATTTACATGGATGAGTACTGGAGGGGAATTATCTCACCTAGAGACAAATTCCTTTGTTTTGATAGGCACTTTTTTTTTATGGAAGGCTTTTTTTATGGTCTTGCTTCCGTGAGGCCTATCGCGTTCCCTATAGGAAGCCTTCCGTGAGGCCTATCGCGCTTGCCGGGTTAAGAGTCTTCCCGCAGTCCGCCGGGGGAACTCTTAAGAGTCTTCCCGCAGTTCCCGGGTTAATTCAATTAACTTTTGATTGACGTAAAGTCCGAATTTGCCCCAGTTGACGGTAAATCAATTCAATGTTGCGTCTGTAGTGACTGGGTACACAAGAGATGTAGTGGAGCTAGAGGGACTTTGACAAGAATCATAGACTTTGAATGTGCAGTGTGCAAGGGAGATCTTGTGTTAAATGACCCGCCGGTTAGTGTTGATTTTGACAGTGTAACGCTGGACTGTGTGAATAAGTCTTGCTACCTGCCGATATTGTTTCCGTCGGAGGCGGCACTGAAGCTGGCTCCATTGATAGAGTAAGAAGTGGCTGGGGAATGCTTATAGAGCTGTTGCCACTCCTGACCATGAGAGGGCTCTCACCCCACCTTAATGGGAAGGTGTATACCTCGTGTGTTAGGAGTGCCATGACCTATGCCTCGGAGACGTGGCCGGTTAAAGTGGAAGATATCGATAGAATGGAACGGAATGAGAAGAGAATGGTGAGATGGAAATGTGGGGTTAATCTCAGGGACGGGGTATCGAGCGAGGAATTAAGAAGGCATCTGGGCATTAGGAGTGTCAGTGAAGTGATACGCACGAGCCGACTTGGTTGGTTTAGACACGTGGGGAGAATGGATGATCAGAACTGGGTGAGGAAATGCCGGACTGTGAACGTGGGGGGAGCTGCGCGTAGGGGCAGACCTAGAATGACGTGGGATCAGGTACTCCAGTCCGATCTTTAAAAAAAAAAAAAAAAAATTTACAACAGAGGCAGTGCCTACTATTCCCATCAAACAGGCACCGGCACTAGAACTAATAGAGTTTTCCCATGCTAGAATAAGAAGGGCTATAGAAAAAATTAACAGAAGTAAGTCCCCGGGACCGAATGGGATACATCAAAGAATCATAAAGGAAGGAGGTGAGATGTTAGTAGTGCCATTAAAAATGTTATTTGAGGTATCATTTAATACAGGACAAATCCCAATGGACTGGAGAGAGGCGAACATAACAGCTATTTTTAAGAAGGGAAAGAGAAATGACCCAGGATATTATAGACCAGTCAGTTTGACAAGTGTTGTGTGTAAACTAATGGAAACGGTAATTAGAGAAGGAATAATGGAGCATATGAAATCAAACCAACTTTTCAGTGGGAGACAGATCGGATTCTTGCCGGGGAGGTCGACAGCACTTCAGCTAATTAAGGTGGTAGATGATTGGATGCAAATTCTGGAGGATGGTGAAGTTATGGACGTGGTATATTGCGATTTTATGAAGGCCTTCGATAAGGTCCCACATAAAAGGTTAATAGAGAAAGTTAGAAGCTATAATATAGGGGAGAAATGTGTGAAATGGATAGAAGCCTTCCTGAAAGATCGGAGACAGAGGGTACTGGTGAATGGAATAGGCTCGGGGTGGAGGGAAATTACAAGTGGGGTACCTCAGGGATCTGTGTTGGGACCACTACTGTTCGTTTTATTTATCAACGACTTACCTGAAGTTATAACTAATGGAAGTGAGATATACCTGTATGCGGATGACACTAAGCTGTATAGAAGAGTGAGGAGTAAGGAAGATGTGGGTTTGCTTCAAGGAGATGTGGAGGGCATGAAGGGATGGTCTGAGCATTGGTTAATGCCTTTTCATCCAAAAAAATGCAAGTACATGCAGATTGGGACAAGCAAGATAGACAAGGTAGGATACAGTATGTATGAAGCGATGGAGGAAGTTAATGCAGATAAGGATATATAGTCCATGAGCCAAGACCCGAATTTTGGGATATCGGTACCACCCGGGGTGACTAATTCTCTTAGGTGTTTTTAGCTTGCTACATGTCTCTAGTTTATGTTTTGATATGATAGCCCTTGCACATTGGTAGCTTAATGGTCGTTATCACTTCTTGAATAGACATACCCTACCGAAAATTCCGAAATTTTTTAAAATGTCAAATTTGGGGACAGGAATGCCTAAATGTCAACAAAATGCATATAGTAATTGTCACATTTAATACAAGTCCTGTAATAACACACTAAGCATGCCATGGGCTTGTACATACTATTATGGCAAATTACTACTCCTAAATATCATCTACGTCAGACTCGGAATCTGACTGTTGTGCCACCGGCTCTTCTTCAATAGCCTTGTTCTGACATGTCTGTAACCTGCACATGTCCGTGCATTTTAGACCATTGCTGAGGCAAGTACACTTAGGGAGTTCGCATGACCGCACACACTTGCAAGACAGTAGCTGCATAACAGCATCTGGTGCTGGTGAGCCTCGCATCCAGTTGACGGCAAGCTTACCGTCCTCATCTGTCATCCAACCGCAGTCTGTTGGGTTCGCAACAAATGGCTGGCTCTGAAGACTTCTCCTCCAGATCGCAGCCTGGTAGTTTGCACGCAGTGCATGCATGAAGAGGCAGTCCTCACAAGGAGGGAGTTGACTTGACTCTACCTCTCCACGTCTTGCACAGAACAGCTCATACCGAAGCTTGTTTACCTTAGTTGTGGGGGTAGATGGTAGGTACATGTGGCAGGTGATTTCCTGTAGCTTCTCAAAGAGTTCAGGAGACACTTCCCATGAGCGTCCAAGTTCGTGAAAAGCATGCTGGTATGTCTTGTCCATCTTCACCTGCTTGAGTGTCGTCATCTTCCCTCGGCCAGCGAATGCACTGACGGTATCACAGCCTGTAAAGGCATGCATACCAATCAATGAATCACACACGCTGCCTCCCAGTGTGCGGCTCAGTGTGGTGATATCCAGGAATCTTGTCCGGTTCTTCGTCCCGCACTTCTGGAACAGATGGGATGGGATCTTGTGGCACATGCCAAGACACAACACCATGACGTCTGTATCTTCTGCAGTGATGATGACAGACTTGTTCCCAGATTCTGCTGCATGAAGTGCATGGAGAAGAAGGCGTGTGTCTGCTTCTTCTTGAGTTGACTTAAGCTCAGGAGCCTCTTCCCACTGCTCTTTGGTGATCTTGAAGCAGCGCTGCTCACATGTGACATACAGCTCCTTGTCCTTGAGCTTCTCCCTGTGCTGTGGTGCCTTCCATTCTTCTACCAAGAACTTGATAAGACTTGCCTTGTTGGAGGAACTACCGAGTAACTTTCTCCACTGCTGGATGTTGTGCCCAGGTTGAATGTTCTTGAAATGAATTCCTGTGCCTGCACTTCTTTTGGCTCGTTCTGCATCCTTGATGGATGTCTCCTTGTAGATATCAAACACAACATCAATGCGCCTGCTCTTAGCACCTTCATGAACAGCGTGACTCAGTGCTGTACCTGCAAGCTGTGAAAAAGTTTTGTCGTTTCCCTTCAGTTTGTGGACCAGGCTCATCCCATCAATTATGGTAGCAGAGGGCTCGGGTATCACTTCTGCAGGAGAAACATTCCTCTCTAACTCCTTTGCGAGGGCAGCCTTGTTGGTCTTGCGGAGAGACCCATCACCGCTGGCAAGTGCCCAAGGCAAAGGCCCCAGGGGATGAGCCAAGACATCACTCATTTTGAGCTTTCTGTTCTCGGCAACAAGGATCATCTGGCCAAATAGGTTCCTGTCAGCCTTTAAGATAACCTCCTTGGCATGGTCTTGTGAGCGTGGCTTCATTCTGATGTTAGTGAACGTTCTCAGTTTCGTCTTCGTCATCGTGTCATGAAACTGTATAGTTGGCGTATCGATCTCCAGGCGCTCTTCCTTGAAGGCTTGATATGCATCCTCTCCTATTCTGTAGGCCCCTAGAAGGTCTTTGACAACTTCTGGTGGTGCCATAGTCGCAGTTGACAAACTGACAAGATCTTCTTGCTCTGCGTTGAAGGGGTTCAACCAGCTGGTCTCCATCAGTTGAACTAAAGATTGGACATCGGCCTCATCTCTTCTAATCCTGGGCATCTGTAGGTCTGGGTGGCTGAAGTCAGTATACTTTTGGCCTACTACCATAGTCCTGAGCTGCCTTAAGTACCTGCTGCGATACTCCGATGTCAGGTAGTACCTGGCGACAGCTCCGCCTTTCAGGCTGAAGCCTTTTGTGCCCCCTGGTGTCTGGGTGTCTTTGTTGATCGTCTCTTCGATTGTCTGGTCCACAGGGATCCGTCCAAAGGGATTCTTGCTACCGATCTGGACCGAAAAGCCACCATGAAGTGTTCATGGACCTCTGGGTGTTCAATGGGCAGTCGAGACATCAAGGCATAGTAGTAGGTTAGGAACCGGGCATAGTTCACTTTGTCATAGGCAAAACACCACGGTATCATCTGTCGGATTGCTCCTAGGTGGAGCATCCAGTTGCCTTCTCTGGAGGCTCGAATTAAGTCCAGCATGATCTCAACCATGTCCAGGTATGACATCCAGAATGCTGAGAGGTTGTGTTCATCTCTGAGGGTCTCAAGATAAACTTGGAAAAGCTTCATGATATGTGTGCATGATTCACTCTCCATCAGCTCTTGAAAGAGTCCCTGAGACACATTGCTGTGAAAGCTGTTGATGTCCTTCAGTGTTTCATCTAGATGGTGTATGTCCCTTGAATGGTTTTCTTCTAGCCATGAAAGGAAGCCTTTCCATGCAAGCCTCATCAGTGCTTCATACACGAGCTTGTGTAGTCTCACTGCTCTGTTGTACCTCTTGCCGTTCATCACTCCTGACACTGATCCTTCTGCGATGATACCTGATTCCACACACAGATCTCTAAGACCTGCATCTTGAAACCTCTTTCCTATGGTGGAGATGAGATTACAGATTGTGTGGAAGACGCCCATCCTGATGATAATGTTCTTGAACTTCTCTTGTTTCCAGATAACTTCGGCAGCTTTGGCATAGAGTGCTTGATCAAACACGCACACAATCTTGTTAAGCTGTAAGGACTGCATGATAGCATGCGTTTGTTCCAAGATTTCATTAACGGTGGACATTTCTGTTGCGGGAGCATTGATAGTGGGCAGGTAGCTTACAGTGTCCTGAACCACTGCAATGTCTCTGCGCATTTTGATGTTGAACCCAGTCCAACTGCTGATGGACTGGTCCTCATGGTCTGACATTCGAGTAAGAAGCCAGATATGGTTCTTTGTCTTTGAATCCTGGACTTCCTTGGTAGTGTCGACATACGCAGTCTCAATCCTAGGTGGCCCTGCCCGCCGCCCAACATTGTATATTGGCAGCATTGATGATGTCTGAGTGATGCTTCTTATCTTGGACTTGGTAATCTCTGGCAGGACTTTCTCTGGCACAGAGCCTGCAACCTTGGACTGGACAGCAATGCCATTGACTCTATGAGAAGTACCTGCTCCACTTAGGGTCTCTTCAAGTCGGTCAATGTTATCCCAGGCCAGGGTTGTGAACACACCAGGGTAGATGTTTGCTGGCAGTGGAATGTCATCCTTTTGAGCATTCCAGCTTCTGGATACAAAGGGCTGTATCGATCTCCTCAAACATTGAGTAAGACACACAGTGACCAAGACGATTCAGAGTTCGGATCAGTTCTGTGTTTCCTGTCAAAGACTTTACAGCATTGGTCAGCAGTACGTGCTTGGGTGGTTTTGTCTTGCCACTGGTAACAGCAAAGACCAAGTCACTGCCAAAGGAAGTGGCAAGACGTTGAGCTCTTTCAGAGGGAGTTTCACACTCACACTCTCCTGTCAGCAGGGTGTGCAGGAATTGAGTGACTGCTGCAGGAATGACATTCTGATCTGTATCGGGAGGCCATGGCTGACTCACATCTTGTTTATTGATCTCATTCCTCAGCTGCATTCCTGCTTTGGTTAAGACATCTTCAGAGTTAGCTGCTCTTGCTTCTTGCAGGTCTTTTGCCATTTTGTGTGCTTGCCGGGCAAGGTCGTCCATTGAGAGGCTGCGTGGATAGATTAGAAGCTTTCCTTTCTCATCTGGGACAAAGCGTAGTGATTCTCCAAACTCGGTTTCAATCTTTCGGCGAACATGTTTCTTTGTCGCTGGTTTCAGTTGGATAATACCACGGGACATCATGGATCTCTCAAGCCTAGATGTGAGGTTTGTCATAGGCAGTACCTCTGGGTTGGGGAATAATTTGGTCCTTATATACAAGCAGAGTTCCTCGAGGGCTTCTGTCTCAACCTCTTCGTAGCGTGCTTCCTCGCTTTCTTCCTGATTTTCACCTGCACCCGACCTGGCGGCCGCTGGGAAATCATCTTTTGTGAAGAGTTTGTAGCACGACTTGTGGTAGTGACCCTCTGCAGCAACAAGGTCTCTGCTAACTAAACCAAGGATTCTCTGGTTGAGTTTCCTTATTGCTGCTCTGCGAATCTTCTCATCTGCTCGTAGCTCAACACACTGTATGAGTGGCTCCCTTGTCTTTGTTGTTTTATGTACTTGCTTGACTTCTCGCAGAAGATACATACTTTGGCATACACCCTGCTAGTACTAGGGGCATCCCTTGATGCCCTCCTCCTGGGGTCGACGCTTGCTGATTCTATCTTGACACCCTTGGCAAGGATAGAATCCAGTGACTTCTTCATTGTAAAGAGACTACGACATTTACGGTGATAATGTATGTGTGGTATTCCTCCTTCTTCAAGGCCCTTGGCTGCTTCCAGGACTGGATCATGCTGCCTGATTTCTGCAGCCCTGAGCAATGTGTTCCAGGAGTCCAAATCCTGTGGTGACACCAGAGCATCGCTGTCATCATCAGAGCAGTGGATGATACAGTCGATCCGTGCTCTCTTCCTCGCAGATGGTTCCATCCTGCCGTCAAACAGTCGACACACACCTGCAAAAAATATCACCATTAAACCATGAACAAACAAACACATTACATGGAAACCACTCTACATATGTTTGCTCCTTCCAATAATAAATTATCCCCAAAATATAACAAAAAATCCCCAAATATGAAATAAACCCCTAAATATGGAGAAACTTGAAATACACATCGGAATAATTCTTGTAGAGAATCAAATAAGCTACAAGAGCTGTTAGAATATATTTTTCAATGTTCCCCATATTTAAGGATTTATTCTAGATTTAGAGGAAAATACCCAAAATATAGAGTATATTCCGAAATATGAGGAAATTTGAAAAATACCTAGGAACAACTCTGGTAGAGAATATAATTCTACATAGGTGTTCAAAGTTTCGCGATGATTGTGTGATGGATTTTAAAGAAAATGAGGAAAACGCCGAGCGTCACGCTAAAAATCTTTATTTTTGGGTAGCGCCCCTATTGCATCAAAAAAATTAGACTAAGCTACCAGTGCGAGAAGGCTATCATATCTTAATGTACTTACAGTCACTCTATAAACATTTTAGTACCATTCGTGTTTAGTCACCCCAGGTGGTACCGATATCTGGCCTGGCTCATGGACTAATAGGAGTAGTGATAGACAATAAGTTAAATTTCTCAGAACATTTAGCCGAAAAGATAAACAAAGCCAATAGAATTGTAGGGCTGATAAGGAGGACATTTGTGTCACTTGACGAAGAAATATTCAGGAATCTCTATACAGCGCTGGTTAGGCCGCACCTGGAATATGCGAACCAGGTGTGGGCTCCATATATGGTAAAGGATATACAGTAAACTTCCGTTAATCCGAAGGGCAGCGGACCGGCCCTCGTTCGGATTAGTGGATTTTTCGGATTATCGGACTTTACCCCTATGAACCTGTGTATGACGAAAACATTGAGACATTAGGCCACCCAAATGACACAATGGTGCACACACACATATCATATGTTCATGAAATCACTTCAAAAGTTTACCATTGTCATTGTAGCCTATTACCTACTTCAAAACATTCAGATTAATGGTCAAAGGAATCTGCTGATATAAACGTCTTCTTCTTCTTCCGTCTACTAGCGAGTTTGTCTTGCTCTTGAAGATCAGATGTGGTTCGGGAAGTAATGCCTTAACAACGGCACTTCCCCGAGAGGTTCTTGTAATTTTCATTTTGTGATTTTCCTTTTGTGACGTGCTCTGTTATATTATATTGTATTGAAAGCACCCTTGTCTTGTTGTCTTGAAAGCACCCTTGGGACGCTCCGATCACTGAACTATAAATAGTAGCGTATCGGAACGTCCAAAGGTGCGTTTTCAAGCTCAAGACTAATACGTCCAAAGGTGCGTTTTCAAGCTCAAGACTGAATGCGCTTCCAGAAAATGCGGTGCAAGCCAGTAGCGCATCGGAGCGTCCCAAGGATGCGTTCAAGAGCAAAACAAACTCTCTAGCAGACGATGTGGAAGAAGAAGAAGAAGGTGTTTACGTTTATATCAGTAGCTTCCTTTGACCATTAATCTGAATGTTTTGAAGTAGGTAATAGGCTACAATGACAATGGTAAACTTTTAAAGTGAATTCATGAACATATGATATGTGTGTGCTCCATTATGTGTCATTTGAGTGGACTAATGCCTCAAAAAGGGGACTTTGGGACTTCTTGAAATTCGGACCATCGGGTGAATTCGGATTTGGCCTCAAATTGAAAAATTCGGACTATTGGGAGATTCGAATCATCGGTCGTCGGATTAACGGACTTTTACTGTAGAAGCAGTGGAGAAAGTGCAGAGGAGAGCTAGCAAGCTAGTACCAACATTGAAGAACGCGGGCTATGAGCAGAGGTTGAGGACACTGAGGCTTCCGACACTGGCATATAGGAGAAAGAGAGGGGATATGATAGAGACTTTTAAGATAGTGTCAGGAATGTATGATGAGGATGTGTGTGAAGGTATCTTCTTGATGCGGGAGGGAACAAGAACGAGAGGACACTCTAAGAAAATGTACAAAGAAAGAAATAGGCTTGAAAAGGCAAAGAACTCATTTTGTAATAGAGTGGTAAATGAGTGGAACGCACTGCCCCAGTATGTAGTCGATTCCAAATCAATAAGGAAGTTTGAAAGTAATCTTGATAAAGCATGGGGAAGACAAGATTTGAAGTTTGATTAGGCTATAAAGCAAAAATACAGAATAGTAAAAATGTTGCGTCTGCTACTGCTTCCGCCAACACCGTGAACGACCGCAGCAGTGCAAGTACTGGCATTGAGCTGGCTACACAGGCCTAGTTTGCCTTTTTCCAGAGGATCTACTGTAAGAAAACTGTAAGAGGCAGCCGTTGACAGGGCTGCCTGGATAGCCGCCATTTAGGAAGTGAGACTGTAACAACACTCAGTGTGAACAAAAGTCTTTAAACTTGTATGTAGGGTAGAAACGTTAGTAGCCTATCCAATTATCACTAAGTTTTTAGTATAAAAAAACTGCTACTAAAAAACTATAAAAAATACAGTGTTACCCTTATAGGCTAGGCCTATACAAAATAGGCCTATAGAGCTATGAAAACTAAGTATTGTGTGAAAAAAAAATTAAATGGATAAATAGCTTAGCTTCTACCGTACCGTACACCGAATGTAAACAACTGTAATTTTTCTCCCGATTCTTACGGCAACCCGTAAGGAAATTACTTTTTTGTCAGCTTAAAAATTATCGCTCTTTATTAGTTCTTTTCAACATTTATGATAATATATTATAGTGGAATGTTGGAATAACAGATGGAAAATGCACATAGTTGATTATATTGCAAATGAGTTTGACAAGGAGAGGTGATTGGATATTAACCCTTCCTGCCCGGGCAGCATTTTAAAAGGACGCACCTTGCGAAGGCCCGGAGCCCGGGCGTCCTTTTAAAATTCGATGCTTGAAAGCGCCCTTAATACCACAAATTTTCCGAGTGTTTTTTATAAAAAAAAAAATTCATTTGTATCAATATATAGTGTTTGTAATTAATTAGAAATCTCGGGAAAACCTATTTTCCCCATTAGGCCTATCGATCGATGTTGAGACACGCCCCCGATAGTGATTTGCAAAGGCATTAGCCTAACCTAACAACCTTACCTAACCTAACCTAGTATTATGGGTGGGGGCTGCCGCCCCCACACCCCCGCTGGTTGAGTAGGCCTACTAATACCTTAGTAAATAAAAAAAAACAAAAAAATGGCTGTCGATTATACGAAGGTGAAAGAAAAGTCGGTGAAGTCTACGGTGCAATGTTCAGCTTTGATTGTACATTGATAACGGGAAAGTACCGTATTGACAACCTTGTTACGAAAATTAAATTTTAGTAGCATATTTTTATATTATGTTTTTCCGAGGGTTTAACACATTTTCATATGATCTTTAGACCTGTTGATAACTGGAAGTACCGTATTGCCAACCTTGTTACGAAAAATAAATGTTAGTACAGTACCATACTTTTTTATTACCGGTAGGTTTTGCCGAGGGTTAAAACAAATTTTCTTTTGATCTTTAGAGCATATAGATTCAATATTTATCTTCAAATATATCAACAAAATTTGTGATATTAAAATAACATTGAACCTAAAACTGTTCAGGGGACTGGTTAGAACTTGTAGGATGTTTAATTGAAGTGCGGAAATCAGTATTTACTGAGAAATAACAGTCTTAAAATGCGCTATGGGTCACCCAGGGTCCCTGCCCTCTCTTTCCCAGGTAAACAATGACTAGTTCAGGCAAAAATGGGGATGGATGTAGTTACCGGGTGTACCACTACCGACATAGGCTACAACATAAATCATCTATAAATATTTATAATAAAATAAATACAGTACTTATAAATCTATAGGCCTAATACTAGGTTAGGTTAGGTTAGGTTAAGTTGTTTGGTTAGGGTAATGTATTTTTGTATCCAAAGGCAGTCAAAATAGACGGGAACATGATGGTGAGCGTCCGCGTAGTGTAAACAAGACGGGCGGTAGGCTACACCCGGTAACTACATTCTTGCCCAAAAATGTTATGCTGTTATATTATATTATATTAGGGTTGGGTTAGGTTAGGTTAGGTTAGGTTAATCTAATCTAATATAATATTTGTACATTTTGGGCAGTGGGCAGGGCCGCGCATGTGCAGGAGGTAAGGTATGTGGCGGCGTACAGACCCTCCCGTAAAACATAGCGCATTTTAAGACTTTTATTTCTCAGTAAATACTGATTTCCGCACTTCAATTAACCATCCTACAAGTTCTAACCAGTCCCCTGACCAGTTCTTAATAGGTTACTTGAGGATATTTTAACGGGACCATAGGTAAACAATTACCCCGGTTAGGTTAGGTTTTTTGGTTGGGTTAATGAAAAAAAAATCGGCAAGAATGTAGTTAACGGGGTCCGGGTGTACCGCCCGTCTTGTTTACACTACGCGGACGCTCACCATCATGTTCCCGTCTATTTTGACAGCCTTTGGATACAAAAATACATTACCCTAACCAAACAACCTAACCTAACCTAACCTAACCTAACCTAGTATTATAGATTCATAAGTATTTATTTTATTATAAGTATTTATAGATGATTTATGTTGTATGTCGATAGTGGTACACCCGGTAACTACATCCTTCCCAAAAAAATCCCAAGAAAAAAATTGAAAATCCTAAGAATTTTGATTTTTTTTCCTTACCTTACGTAACCTTACGTAGATACTGGACACAGGTCGGTATGACCTTTATGTCCAGATCACTACCGACGTGGTCAGACCTCTATGTCCGAATCATCCTCTGACAGATCCGGATCAGGCGTGACCGCTAGTACAAGGCTCTCATCATCATCATCATCAAATCTGACGCCTTGCTTCCAGAGGAAGCGCCCCAAAAGGGATGGCCATGGCAGAAACTGCCTCCAGGCTCCCAGACATGCCCTGACTGACCCACTCCACAGTGCCATTTCCACGAAGTGGATTATGACCATGAACACTGAAGGAGCAGACCCAGAGCAGTCCCTCACCCGGATGGCAGTTCCACCACTGTTTTGCTATTTTATTTACCCCAGTGGGGCCCTGGCTGGAAGCATACCAAGCACAGGAATTTTCTGGAAATAGGAACCAGTGGTCCACTGCTCCAGAGGCTGATTGCACCACCAAAGTGGCGGGCGGTGGGGTCGCTGCATCCCTACGCCATCATTAGAATATAGCTGCGTGTAGGGTCTGGTGTAAGAGAGTGAAGAGCCCTGAGAGGACTGTGAACTCCTGCGTACCCTCCTACTGCCACCACCACCACTACCACTACCACCATCCCCATTGTGGTGGTGTGAGCAGGCTGGACTGTGGTGGTGACGGTGGTGGTAGTTGCTTGAGCCCGCCCCACCCACAGCCTCCCCCACCCCAGGGTGACGGTGGGTGGCAGAGAGGCGGCGGGTGGGTCGGGGTGATGGGTGGGGTGAGGTCTGGGTGGTGATGCCTCGTGACACTGATGGACCGCCAACTTCCTTCCTCTGGAACGACACCACCGCCCCGGAGGCTGGTGAGTGGGGCCCAGTAGAACCCCCAGACCAGCGCTGTTGTCTTCCCGCTGCCCACTGTGTACTACCAGCCCTCTGTTGTACCCCCCCACCCCTGTTACCCCCTGCTGACCACTGTACACTGTCATTTCTCTGTACCCCTGCCCTGCTACCCCCTGCCGACCACTGTACACTACCGGTTCTCTGTACTCCAACTCTCTCATTTCCAGCTACCCAACCCCTGCTAGCTACCCCACGGGATCCATTACCAAGCCCCGGCAGTGACCCCCGCACTCCCCGCCTGCTGCCCAGGGAACTGTGACTCCGCTGCAGGGACCCCAGCCCCGGCACAAACCCGGCTCTCTTCAAAGTTATATTTGATACTCTGATTTGCCCAAAACTTATCGAGTCTCCGTTCAAATGATTTTACAGTGTGAGCTTGTACTACTCTCCTGGGAAGACTATTCCACACATTTACCACTCTCAGATGGAATATATTCTGACGAAGCGTCGTTCGATATCTTGGTTTGAAGATCTTCAAGCTGTTACCCCGTGTTGGGCCTTCCCTCATTCGAAACTTGATGTTGATTTCTGGGTCATATCTCTGGTTCATAATCTTGTAAACTTCAATCATATCACCACGTAGTCTTCGGTACACCATCGTTGGTAGATCCAGTCTTCTAAGCCGTTCTTCATAACTGAGACTTCCGAGTCCTGGCACCATCTTGGAGTCTCTTCGCAGTACATTTTCCACCGTTCTGATGTCTTTCTTTTTGTGTGGTGCCCAGACCGACTGAGCATACTCCAGGTGGGGGCGCACAACAGATTTAAAGAGAGTCCTAAATGTTGGCACATCCAAGTACCGGTATTCGAAAGTCCTTCGCATCATCCCCATAATTCTGTTGGCCTTATTTACTTTCTCCTGGATGTGTTTTTCGAACGTAAGTCTCTCATCAGTTGTCACTCCAAGGTCTTTCTCCTTAAGGGTTCTCACCACTGCTATAGTACCTTCATCTCCCTCCTGCATTTGGTATTGCGTATCTCTTGTTTGTCTATGGCCACCATGTATTCATATGTTTGCACTTCTCGGGGTGGAATGGCATTAACCATTTTCTAGACCATTCTTGCAACGAGTTCAGATCATCTTGGAGAATATCCATGTCTTCTTCCGTGTTAATTCCTCTGTAAATCTTGGTATCATCAGCAAACAAATATATGTCCGACTGTACACACCCAGGCATATCGTTGATGTAGATTATGAAAAGCACCGGTCCAAGAATGCTTCCCTGTGGTATCCCGCTCAAGACTTCTTTCCATCCCGAAAGGGTTCCATTGATCTGAACTCTTTGCTTCCTCCCCATCAGAAATGCAGTGATCCATTTGTGAATGTTTCCAGTTACTCCATACTCCTCTAACTTCTTCACTAGACGCTGATGTGGCACCTTATCACACGCTTTTTGGAAATCCATGTATATTACATCTGTTTCACCACCTTCATCTATAGTCTTTGTCCAGTTGTCGACCACATGTAAGTTGCAGAACAGTAGATCTCCCTGACATGAACCCAAATTGTCTATCTGAGATCAATCCATTATGTGACATATGATTCATGAGATGGTCCTTTACAATAGATTCCATCACTTTACAGATAATGCATGTTAAACTCACTGGTCGGTAATTTTTTACATCAGATTTATCCCCTTTCTTGTAGATGGCGCTTACATTCGCTGACTTCCAGTCCTCGGGTAGTCTCCCTTCAGAAAGCGAAGTTTCATATAGCTCTGCTAGAACTTCACTTAAGTTGTCCTGGAGTTCCTTCAGAATTCTCGAACTTATACCGCCAGGGCCCGGTGATTTATCCACTTTCAGCGCCTCAAGTTTTTGCACTACAGCTTCCTTTGTTACATAAATATCTTCAAGTGGCTGGTGGTAGTTTGATACTGGTATTTGTGGCATTTCCCCTTCTGGCTCCCTGGTGAATACTCCCGAAAAGAAGTCTGAAAGCAGCTCAACCCTCTCTTCATCCGAGGTTGCCAATTTGTCTTCGGAGTTGTTCACCTTCAAATCTGCAACTCTGGAAGCTATCTTGAGCTTATTTTTGACAAACCTCCATAATTTCTTTGGTCTTTCCTTAGATTGTTTCGCTATGTCCATTTCTTCTTCTTTTTGAAGCTTTCTTGTCATACCTCTCACTTTATTCTTCCATTTCTTATATTCTTTGTATTTTTCAGAGTCTCTTGTTTCCAGGTATCTACTCCAACTTCTGTTTTTTTTCTTTATAGCTACTCTTGTGTCTTTGTCCAGTTTCCCATTTCTAACCCTCTTATCATTGGCTTGGGTAACATCATACATCTTACTTGGGATACGTTTCCTTTCAGCCTCTTTTATTTTGTTTTTGATTGCCAACCACTTTTCTTCAACTCCGGTCATTCCCTTCACTTCATCAATCCAGCTCTGAGTAAATTCCTCCCTCATCTTCTCAAAGTCGCCTTTATCGTAGAAGAAAATTTGTCTTTTCGTAGGAGTTCTTTTGATGTAACAGCTGTATTTAAACTCCAGCATGCTGTGGTCACTTTTACCAAGCGGTGACGATGCTAAAACTGTATTAATCATGCCCTCCTCATTTGTTAAAATCAGATCTAACAGACTAGGGTTACCTGATCCTCTTCCCATTGTTGGCTCCATGATGTGCTGGTACATGTAGATGTCTCATAGAGTTTCAATTAATTGAAATTCTTCACTATTTTCTCTCATTCATGGCGTCGCCCAGTTCTCCCAATCAATTCTTGGGTAATTGAAATCTCCTGCTATGAGCATGTGTGTGGTGTTCAATTCTGTTGCCTCCTCCATCAGTCTCCTGAGGTTGATATTATTATCTAATTCACTATTTAGGCTTCTATAAATACAACCCACTAATAATTCATCTGTCCCTTGCAGTGTAATCTTTATCCACACTGATTCCTGATAGTTTGCTGTAAGCTTAATTTCTCTTGCCCTAATATTAGATTTAACATAAATAGAAATACCTCTTCCTTGCTCACTCTCAATGTTGGAATAAATGTTGTATCCGTTCAAACTTATCACACTCTCCGTTAATGTGTATCTCATATTTTTAGGCTTCACTTCAGTAATTAAAATTAGGTCCGGTTTGCTTTCTGATTGCCTTATTCTAGTCTCCAGCTCAGCCATCTTATTTGATAAAATGTCTGCATTTGTGTACCAGCAGTTTATTGAGAAGTCTTCCGTATTTTTATCACTCTTCGTCTTCCGAGAGGCCCTCTCACGCGATATATGTAGTTTCCCGAATCGTCACTCTCTTCTTTCCTTTTTGCTTCCTCTGTTAGCTCCTCTTGGCCTTTGAGTTTCTTTGTCATTTTCAACACTTGGTGCTTATTCCCCTCTGAATCGAATCCCACCAACAGTGGCCTAGGCCCTGCGGCATCCTCTTTCACACCACCCAACCTTAACACTTTGTTGATGCTGAGGCTGTTTACATCTAGTTCCAAAACTTCTCCAAATAATTTCTTTTCCCAAGGATAAAATTATATAAAGTGCTATGAACCCTAATCCCCAAACTAATATTATACATTTGTTACTGGTACCTAGGCTATATTGTTGCACGCAGGGTGCCAAAACAGAAAATATCCAGTTCTGGATCATTTTTCTAAGCTTACAAGGATCAACTTTGCGCGGGGGGCATAGCCCCCCGGCCGCCGGAGAAATTTTGAGATGTGAAGGTAAATATACGCACAATACATGCTCAAAATTTATTAAAAGGAATTAATAATATTATAAGTAAAAGGGATGTTATGTATGTTTACAGGTGTTTAATCAGGATACTAGGGAAGCTGACTGCCTGTACTTCAGTCTCAAAGGGATTCACTTCAGGTCCACTAATATAGGCATTGAAAACAGGTTTTTAAATTATTCTTAGCAGTCCCTGTTTTAGTTTTGTAACTTTTGTCCAATAAAGATTTCATATATATTTGTTGTTGCATTCCAAGAACTATTACATACTTAATTTATATCCTTTCATATGATACATGAGTTACTATAGAGTACTGGTTAAAATACATACCGGTACCAAGTTTCAAGAATAAACTTTGATTAGAACATTTGTTAGTCTATTATTTTCCCTGGGCCGAGTAAAAAATACCTGGGTAGGCTATTCCCATCTCGGGTTAAGTACAATCAGTAGGAACGTAGAAACTTACTTTAATTTTCACAACTTTAAAAGACTCAAGATTCTGCTAGGCTAATTCCGAAAATATTCAATCAAGTCTCCGTTACCCCCATGAAGTCAGGTTATAGTAAACTGTAATGACAAGACATACCAATTATATATGTTAGTTAGCGGGTGTGTGGCCAGTGTGGACTGTGGGGATAGTGGCAGCCCCCACTTTGGACACTAAGACTAAGTAAAGTTAGGTTAGGGTAAGGTAATGCAAATTATCTACTCATAACATGATAAACAATTGAACAATAAACTACTGTACTATATTCGGGAAGGATGTAATTACCGGGTATACCACTACCGACATACAACATAAATCATCTATAAATACTTACAATAAAATAAATACTTATAAATCTATAATACTAGGTTAGGTTAGGTTAGGTTGTTTGGTTAGGGTAATGTATTTTTGTATCCAAAGGCAGTCAAAATAAACGGGAACATATGATGGGATACACCCGGTAACTACATTCTTGCCCTATATTCCTTGAAGAAATACAAATAAATAATTGTACATAAGGCTGCGGAAAGCTTCTTTAGTACTGTACAGTACTGTACTTACAAAATCGCTGTTTGGTGCTTGCTAAAAGTCAGGTTTATCCAAAGCATCACCTTGAACTTATAGGCCTACCTTATATATAATGAGTTCCCCAAGATTAATATGCACGATTTTAGAATGTGTAGCCAGTGTAGGGCACTCACAATTCACATGAAGTCAATGTTATATTCCAGCCCCTTAATTCACTCTATTTTCCACAAATCTAGGCCTAGCAAGTGTAGAGTACATTGTTAAGGCAAACCACTATCGTTTGATGAGTTTAATGTCCGTATGTAGCTCAGGAGTCAGGACTCGAATTTAGCCAGGACCAAATTCTGGATAATTTTTTGTTCAGATGCTAATTCGGGATCACAAAGAAAATGGGCGAATTTTGGCACACTGTGGGTTGAGGGGGGGGAACCCATCATCATAGGCCTAGGTTATAGCCTAGGCTATATTGCCAGCAGAGGGGCAAATAACAAGTACGTCAGGGCCCAATCATACCGTAGCCCGACCGACTGTACACCCAGGCTCTGTAGTCTCTCCCAGGAGTCTTCTGAAGTTCTGTATGATGGGGGGGGGGGGGGGGGGGGCAGTAGGCAGAGGCATAGAGCCTCCTCGGGCCCCTCAACCAGGTAGCCTACCCATCATGGATCCACAAGAGGACACGGGCCGACTGCAGGAAGACATGAATGTAGTGTTCCAGTGGACCAGGGAAAACAACATGCAATTCAATGAGGAAAAATTCCAATTAACCCTCCAGCCCCGGCTATGTATTATATATATATATTCCTCGAAACCCGGGTGTTTTGGCCGAAAAACGTCTAGGCTAGGCTACCGTATATTCGTTAATCAGGCTGCTTCCCGCATTCCCGCGCATCCCCAAGCGTAGCTGTGTTATTTACCTGTAGAATGGCATTAAGTAGAGCTCTCTAAGTCAACTGGTTGAGCTGTGATGATGATTTCATTGGAGATAACTTTATGGCCAACACAGCCACTTTACACCACTTTTCGATACTTAACAACAACATACAGGCACACACGAACAAGCGACGCTCTCCTTCTTGTGGCCGGAGATGCGGGGCGTCGGTCCAGCCGGCTGTTGTTTACATGCGTCGGACCGACGCCTCGCACACGAAGCTCACAGGCTTTCAACCACTGGGTGTTCAAGAGGCCTTCCGGGTACCTGTTATATGCTTTTTTATGGGCGTTCAAGAGCCCTTCCGTGGTGAGAGGGTTAATACGGTACGGAGATAATAATGGTGTTAAAGAAATTACAAATTACTTAACAGAATCTAACCACATAATAGAACGGAAAGACAGTGTGAAAGACCTTGGGGTATTAATGTCTGAAAATATGAGTTTCAAAGTACATAACCAGGTCAAAGTGGCGGCTGCGAAACGTCTAACGGGTTGGATTCTGCGTACTTTTAAAACATGCGGTGAATTGCCTATGATAACGCTCTTCAAATCTCTAGTGCTACCGCGGCTTGAATACTGCAGCGTATTAACATCCCCATACAAAGCAGGTGAAATAAATAACGTAGAGAGTGTACAAAGAAATTTCGGATTTTTTTTATTTAAATACCACGAATTTTCCGAGTGTTTTATATAAAAGAAATTGGTCATTTACCGGTACATCAATATATAGTGTTTGTAATTAATTAGAAATCTCGGGAAAACCTATTTTCCCCATTAGGCCTATTGATCGATGTTGAGACACGCCCCCGATAGTGATTTGAAAAGACATTAGCCTAACCTAACAACCTTACCTAACCTAACCTAGTATTATGGGTGGGGGCTGCTGCCCCCACACCCCCGCTGGTTGAGTACTAGTCCCTTAGTAAATAAAACAAACAAAATTGGCTGTCGATTATACGAAGGTGAAAACAAAAGTTGATGAAATCTACGGGGTTTACTCTGCAATCTTCAGCTTTGATTGTACATTAATAACGGGAAAGTACCGTATTGACAACCTTGTTACGAAAATTAAATTTTAATACCATACCTTTATATTAGGTTTTTCCGAGGGTTTAACAAATTTTCATATGATCTTTAGAGCTATCGGATAACTGAAAGTAGCGTATTGACAACCTAGTTACGAAAAACAAATTTTAGTACCATACTTTTTTACTAGGTTTTGCCGAGGGTTAAAACAAATGTTCTTCTGATCTTTAGAGCATATAGATTCAATATGTATCTTCAAATATATCAAAAAAATTTGTGGTATTAAAATAACATTGAACCGAAATTTCACTTCGCATATAAGTTCGATAAAACATCTACACTATTGGGAGCGTTTAAGAGCACTGAATCTGTACTCACTGGAACGTAGAAGAGAATGTTACCTAATAATATACACGTGGAAAATCGCAGAGGGTTTAGTACCAAACCTACATACTCCGATAGTCATGAAATTCAGTGATAGGAGAGGCTGGGAATGCAAAATCCCCCGGATGAATAACAGGGGTGCTATGGGCTCTCTGCCGCTCTGCGAGAGGGCTGGTTATCACACAGAGGCCCACGTCTCTTCAACAAACTCCCACGGCGAGTAAGAGACATGAGGGACATCTCGTTAGACAACTTCAAGAGAGCCCTAGATGTCGAACTGCAAAAAGTGCCAGACGAGCCCATCCTCGCAAGGGAGCGAGCTGTCGCTTCTAACAGTCTACTGCACCAAATCACCACCCATAACGAGGGGCGTCGCGCTCCTTGGTGCCGCTAGAAGAGTGGCGAACATATCAAAAGGTATCAAAAGGTAAGGCGTCCAGTCCAATGCCAATAACGCCTGAGCAAATATCTGGAGATTTCCAACTCGGTGTACATTGCACATCACAGCCCTAAGAAGAAAATGGGGTACGATTTTAGTTACTGGACACCTATTTGACAGGTACCACCGAGGATTTAATACATATTTTTTTTTCGGTTTCCACGCATCCAACACCAAGCTACACCTTTTTCTGGTCCGGTAATAGTATTGAAAACGATATATGCTAATAACTATTTAAATGTTGTTTTCGACGAGAATAAAACGCGGGGGGGGGGAGAGAGAGAGTCCGTCGTCGCTTCGGATCGTCGCGGTTTGTTTACCCAGGACGCTCGAGGTTACTACGGCCAGCTGTTTTACTTGCCCCCTGCTGTCTGCTGGCCACATATATGACGATTATTATAATTCACCAGGGGGGGGGGGGGGCAGAGCCCCCCCTCAACCCTGTCCTGTATCCTACGCCCTATAACGCAAGTCTTTATCAAAAAATGGACCCAACAACTGGTTAGGCCTATATAAGCTTAGTCATTTGAAGTCGACCGCCAAGGCGGGACCGGGAACTCACTCCGAGCGTAAAGTAACCAAAGCGACGCTACTTCCACGAACGCAACCGAGTTGTCTTTCTATTTCGTCTCATAGCCTATTATCATTATTAAAGTGTCCCCATTGCTATTTTAGTGTTTCGTACACCAGAAGAGGGTGTAGCCTAGCTTGGTGTTGGATGCGTGGAAACCGAAAAAAAAACTGATTTTGATAACAAATTATCGCCAACCAGATAGAGTTTTTCAGGTAATTTGTTGTTGTTTTTATTTTTTTCTTTGATATACAGTGTTGTTTAATACCGAGGACCGTCGCATTTTAGTATTTTTAACATTAGCCTAACCTAACCTAACCTAACTTAAAATTAAAATGTAAAACTTTCAAACTAAACAAACCAAAATTGGGACAAGGACAATATAAAGTCTAATTAAATTATCAAAATCGCTATGTGGAAACAACGCTTACTAAAATGAAAATTATTAAATAAAAGAACAACCTAACCGAAAAGTAACCTGTTTCCGCGACGGTCTAAACTCCCCCTCACGTTCCCTGTTTATGGGTGCGCGACGGTCTAAACCCTGCTCACGTTCCCTGTTTATGGGTTTGCGAAGGTTTGTAATACTTCAATGTATCTATTTCAAGTCAAATATACATTTCCGCGCATCATCAAACCATACTAAGTCTACTACTAATAATATTAACCCATTAGTACCAACAGAATAGCCACAAAATAGGGGTAGGCCTAGTATAACTGTAGATTTATCGGCCTACCTGTCAAATAGGTGTCCAGTAACTAAAATCGTACCGAAAATGGCTAACTTAAGCAAAATGTTAAGTTTAGGATAAGCTAGGCCTAGGCTATGTAGGCTAAGGTTAGGTTACATAGCCTAACCTGGGTACCTACAGCCTGTACAGGTA
The DNA here is from genome assembly GCA_032716605.1 of Paralithodes platypus. Classification (NCBI taxonomy): domain Eukaryota; kingdom Metazoa; phylum Arthropoda; class Malacostraca; order Decapoda; family Lithodidae; genus Paralithodes; species Paralithodes platypus. The sequence continues at coordinate 42,834,959 of CM064578.1, read as the reverse complement.
TATTAAGTTCTTGGGGATATTTGCCGAGTGTTTCAGACAAAAATAAATTAGGCTAGCCTATCTTCTTAAAATATAGGCTAGGCTAGAAACATATAATTGAACCTCTTGTCACTTGCATTTAGTGGAATGATACTACGATAGGCTGTTGTTCTCAACAGTTGTGTGGTTAACAAGCACTCTCAGTAATGGTTATGAAGTCCTTAACACTCATAAGTTATGTAAACATGACAAATTAACTTACACGTACTCTTATCTATATAAAAACACGTAAAAGTACAGTATACACCCAAAATCTAGAGGGAATTTTCCCGTTCTGTTGTGACTCGATTGTCACTTGTTTCGTTACTTCCTAGTCTTCCCTGTTCCCATGCACTATCTCAATCACGGGAGAATACTTGTTTTAATTGTATATAATTTAAAGTATCATCAATGAACAAAAAAAATACATTAATATTTCTAATTTATGCACCAAGTTAACATAAGTGGATATAGTTATCGTAAATCATATATTATTATACATGGTCCCACTCCCATACTGCAGTCTCTATACAAACGTGTATCTTGCCAGAATGGCTCCGATTTTTTTTTCTATTAATACTACACGCAAGTTAGTCTAATTTGATAATTAATAGTTACAGCAGTTAAGAATATGTTAATATATGTTTCATATATAAGCATGGTTTGCTCTGTATGAGAGAAATGCCTCTCAAATGGCATACTACAGTAATTAAAGCATATCATGCAGGGTGCAGCTTCTCATGCACATACCATAAGGGGATCTGGATGGCTCCGCACCTATGCGTAGTCAGTATGTACCACTCAGTAGTAGCAGGTTAGTACATCTCCGTACCTCAGTCGGGTACTGAAGGGTACTAAACTCAGAGGTCCTTTCTGACACTACCTGCCTTGCAGATTGGAGCCTGGATCGAGACTCTTACGTAAATGCACAATAAATATAGGCCTATGAGCTGGGAATTCTGCTAAATATCGATGTCTACAGCTCCAACTTCCTTATAGAATGAAACTCGCAAGTAGTCAATTATAATGGCTGATTCAAAGGAAGAAACATGAAATGGAGAATTGGATAAATTGGTTGGTTGTGAGTGTGGACGATGGTTCCACAAGAAATGTGTATTAAGTAACACCCCGTTCTTAATATTAATAATCAATTACAAACCCCGGATGCACGTGAATAAACTAATGAAATCATATGGTCCTCCCGGGATTCCAACTCGGGACACCACACTCAGAACATAAGCATCTAAACCATTAGGCTACACCACCAACACAGTTATATTTGGAAGACTTGAGAAAAGAAAATATGCAAGAATTGACCACTTGCGAGTTTCAGGGCTATAAGGAAGTTGGAGCCATGAAGATCGATATCAAACAGAAATGCAATAATAATGTAGGGGTTTGATGGATAAAAAGTAAGCTGAATTGGGTTTGATGTGCTTATAAATATACTAGGACCGTAGTATAACTGGTAATTCTGCTGGTAACATTCAAGGAGACTACTGCAGGACTCTTCTTCTTTTTACCTCTGACTGGGTATAGGCTATCCTAGTGTTTACTAGCCTATACCCCTTTGAAAGGACATTAGCCTAACCTAACAACCTTACCTAACCTAACCTAGTATTATAGGTGGGGGCTGCTGCCCCCACACCCCCGCTTTGACTTAGATTTTTGGTGTATTTGTCTGTGAAATGGGTATTTTTCAATTTGTTGATAACGAAAATCCTCCATGCGGACTATATGGAGAAAAATATGACGAATCTATTGGTGCCTATTTTCCCTAATAAATTGTTTCTCATAACGTCGCACTACTGTCCTTGAATATTATCATTCTGCTTAATATCGATGTATACAGCTCCAACTTCCTTATAGCCTGAAACTCGCAAGTGGTCAATGACCGAGCTTGACAATATGTGTACTGATAATGGTGTCCTAGGTCAAGGGGTTAAGTACACTCGGATACCATAGTCTCTAGCCCACCGCACTCTGGCACGAGGTGAGGCCAGGACCCTTTCTGGACAGTGATAGTTACGACTGGGTTTTGTGAGACAGAGAAACGAACACAACGTGAATCATTTGGGACAGGATTCGAAGCAGAGAGTGTGTATAGGAGGGAGGAGTCTTCCTATGCATTCTATTAATAAAATGGTGCCTGTAAACGTTGCCAGTTACCCTTTTTCGATTTGTTTTTTTCAGCGCCATCTATTGCAGGGTTCCAGAACTACTCAACGTGATTAAATCTACGGATGTATCCTCCATTCTGTGTGTTTGTATTTTATGTACCCTACAGTACTTCGCTCTCTCTCTCTCTCTCTATATATATATATATATATATATATATATATATATATATATGTATCACCTATTTTCCCTGTTATTCCCTTATTCTGAGGTATATTTTCGTGCTAACATTAGCGAGTTGCAAGCAGGGCATTGTCATCACTGTTAGCAAGAGAGAGAGAGAGAGTATCGATCGACAGTGTCTCAGTGGCCTTGGGAGAAATTGGCGGGAAAGGAGGTTGCCTCACCCATACATTATGTAACTCGCGGCCTGTATCGCCGATTTTGACCATCCAAACGCTGTTTTCACTTGTTTTATTGTTGTAACAGGTTAATACCTTTATAATTAACCTATAATAGGCGCATATGGATAAGTATTAATGCTATTTAGGGTAAAATGAATATTTTAGTGATGGAAACATCTCAAATGCATGCGCACAGGCAGAGGTGTCTAATTACCCTCATGCGCACTTAAGAGGTTAATAGTAACTTATATTTTAATGTAAATACTTTTTTTCAACTGAGATTGTTGTTATTCATATACATTCATTGTTAATATATTTACAGTCAATATCAAATAATCATCAACAGCCTTAATTCATGATCCATTGCAAACCATTATCCTTATTCTCAAGGTCAACCACAGCCTCATCACATCATCACGAAGGCTTGGTTCAGTTTGGTAAGCTATATGTAATTAACCCCTTCTATACCGACGATGTCTTTTGATTTAATTCTGGCTCCTACTAATCAATTGTATTCACTTTAGGAAGGATCTTTAGCAATTATAAGGCTTCGAACTATCTCAATCAACCCTTTTAACCCTCGTCTAGCGGGGGTTTTGGGCTATTTTGGGCATATTCAGGCCCTCCTGAATGATCAATCAAGTATCTGCATGAAAGGAAATTTATTCAGCAAAAAACTAGGCGCTACAAGCTTCAAAATGAGACCAGAACGAGCTACGTAGCACTCGTCGTTTTGATACAGTGGTACCACCAACATGGGAGTTTAGCGTATAGCGGCATATTTTTTCCAGCTACGCTCTCTACTGGCTACACTGCCGGTCTCTCGAGAACAGAGGGAGCGTGAGTCAGTGGGCGGCGGTAGCCCTGGGTGTCGGCCATGTGGCCTGCTGCGCTCCTGGCCATTTGCACTCTATTTTAACCCTTTAAAAGCCTTAATAATGCTCCTAACTTGCTGCTTTTTAGATACGGACTTAAGTCGGGCCCCGTTCTTTAAGTGTTAACCCTCTCACGACCATCGCAGAGGTTGCCAGATTAGCAATAAGAAATAAGTTCTCTCACTCTTATAATTACCTCTCCAAACTTAGTTTTCTGCCCACAGCTAACTCAAACACAACTGCAGAGGTTAAAGTAACTAAACTAAAGGTTTCTAAATACCCCTGATGGTAACAAAGGATTTAAAGTATCCCTAATAGGCTCAAAATTGCGTCAAGAACGTGAGAGGGTTAACTACCACAGATCCTTTCTAAGCTGTATAAAATCGTCTACATATTACTAGAATAAAATATAACATAAGTCGACGGTACAGAAGGGGTTAATGGAGTATTGTTCACATTTCGAGTGCTTTTGAATATCAGTGTACTCTTAAATCATTGTATTCATAATGACTATGGTTGATATGGTGATAGCAAACAAGTTACATGTGTTTCTACAGACTCTACACGAGACACGTGTACACCATTGCAGCCAAGGGAAAGGAACTGTCAATAAACAGAAGACAGATTCGGACAGAAGCATTTTCCCGCGATAGGGAGGAGCTATGCGCTACCGCCATCTAGTGCAGGGTTCCAGCCAAATCTGTAAATAATGGCCAAATACTATTAACACGGCTGATTTTCCCAGACTCCCTCTCTCCTATTCTTACTCTATGATTCGAAGTCTTCAAATGCTTCACACTGTGCTCGTTTGTGTGTTGCCCTCACTATCACTGTGGGCCGCCATCCAGAAAGGGTCCTGGCCTCACTTTTTGTCAGAGTTGGGTGGGCTAGAGACTATGGTATCCGAGTGTACAAGTAAAGCCGGTATCACACGAGAGCTTTTATAGTCAACATTCGATGATCAAAATTTTTCTGGCAACATTTCTGGAATATTTTGCACTGGCATCGGAAACTAGACTGATGATAGATGAATATAGGCGGCAGACGTCATAAGCTGCCAGGCCAGCGTTGAGGATAAATGTTGAGGGAAAAATCGCTCGTGCGATACCGGCTTTAAAGGGATAGTACTTGGTTAAGCAGGTTAGTGGATGGACTAGCCAAACACCACTGTAGATAAATAGTGCTAAAAGATACATAGAGGGCCTCGGGGTCTGACAGGTCCTGAATTGAGTGGTCAATCCTGTAATTCCTTCAGTAAACTGGCATGGGTTGTCCCTCTTACAGGGGATAGAGCCACTTGGGGGCCTTCTGTGTATTATATGGCCACCCTCATTAAGGGGAGTACGGCGTCCGGCAATAGATAGATAGATAGATAATGTTTTACTTCATCTGTTTTATGGCGTTTGATATCGATGCCAGTGTTTCAGTTTATAAATTATATAATATGTCTACATCAAAAGCCCTATATGCAGCTTACAACAACTTCCAAATATCTAAGATAAAACAGACTATGCTCTGTGAACATCTTAAGCCTGAAGATCATGCGGAAGTTGATTAATTAACTTAAAATGCGAACAGGATTTGTGGATTGTCCGGCAGGGGGCGCTTGCATGTGACGTCACTGATACTCAGTGCAGATTTTTTCCTGGAAGCAGACGGACGTATCGTCGCAGGCTCCTCGCATTTTGACCGTATTTAAGGTGTGTATGGGAATATTTCTGTGTATATATTTACATAACAACTGTGTGCTTAAATTCTATTGATGTTAAGGTAGTCATGCATGTAAAATATTATATGCATACAAGAAATGTAAAGACGTGACTGAATGAGCCGGTTTGTGTCTGCCTTATGGTCAGCCTATATTCTAACAAATAGTAAATACGGGAATATCTTGACTTCCAGGATATTTAGGTCACAACAGAAATAATTTGCCGTGTTCACATTATGTTGGTGAGGTGCGGTGAACATGAAGGGAGAGGTGGTTAACTATTATTTATTATCATTATTATAAGGTACAAACTAGCGAATGAGGTGATGTCGTGGTCCCCCCCCCCCTTTCCTCCCCCTCCCTCCCTCGTCCAAACCTACCCCCCCCCCACCCCTACTTTCTCCCTCGTCCAAACCTCCTCTGCACTTCCCTCATCCCGGTTCGATTTCCCCCCCCCCCACTTCTATTCCGCTCCTCTTTTCCTTTACACCCTTTTCCTCCTCTCTCTCTGCAGACTCCCCCCCCCCCCCCCCTCTTCCTGACACCCTGCCCCCATTCTCCCCCCCCCCCCCCTCTACCTCCCTACGGTCTCATGACGTTCGGGCCACGGTCGTTGCAATAAGAGAGAATGGGTTGAGGGGGGCTCTGCCCCCCTCATGAAGTGATCCAACTTACCGCCCCCTTACCCCTCCCACCTCCCTTTTGCTCCAACTTACACCTCCCCCCCCCACCCTTTCCACACGCACACATTTTCTCTCTCTCTTAGCAATTGATGTCTCGATAATTAATGGATAAATAAGAAACTGCGATGGCGGGAACGTAATTTTTGCAACCTTTTTTGTGTTTCCCCTTTTCTGTATGACACATAGTTGTTTTATATACCGAGGGCCGTGGGTATAGTGTGTATTAAGTTGGTATCACGAGAGCTTATAATATAGTCAACATTCGATAATCAAAACATTTCTGACATTTCTGGAATATTTTACGCTGGTATCGGAAACTAGACTGATGGTAGAGGAATACAGGTGGCAGAAATATTATAAATGTTGACCTCATAAGCTGCCAGACCAGCGTTGAGGATAAATGTTGTGGGGAAAATCGCTCGTTTATCCAACAATAGGTTCGGTTAGGGAATATAAGTTTTGGGCTTACTACTGGCAATATAGATGAAAATGTCAATAATGATAATAATAATGATAATAATAAGTCATGGGGAGTGAGGAGATTAGGAGAAACCTCTTATTATTGTTTTACTATAGTCTTCAACCCCTGTAATGGTTAAGGTGTCTAAAAATCTGTGTGATAACCTGGGTTCGAATCCTGGTGGATCACATAATATATGCGTTCATTAATTTAATTGGAGGTGTTTGGTGTTGTGGTGAAATTAATAAAACAATAGATTATAAGAGGAACCGGCAGAACAATGTACAAATGTCTTGGGGGGGGGGGAGGGGTTTGCAGGGGTGTTTTTCTAAGTCTGAGGGAGGTCTTGCGAGGAAACTAAAATATAAATGAATTAAAGGGTAAAGGCTATCTCAATCAAGTTAATCAACCCTCTGACTTCCATATACCCTTCCTAATCTGAATAAAATCGTCTAATAATTACCAGAAAACAGAAAATAAATGCGTATTGGATCCTGAAAGGGTTAAGATGTATTATTAATATGCAGCACACTGCGTAAATACAAAATCATTACACCTAATAATACTAAATAATTACGTAACTTATAAATTTGTAACCGGAAACTATTAATTATGGGTTAACCCCTTCTGTACCGGCGACGTCTTTTTTATTATATTCTAGCTATATTTAGACAATTTTGTGCAGCTTAAGGAGGATCTGTGGTGGTAAAAAAGCGATAAGTGTGATAGTTTGCAACCTGTTAATTGTTGGAGGCCCTTTTGAAGCTGAATATAATCGTCTAATAGTAGTCACAATAAGTTAAGAAAACGTCGCCGTTACAGAAGGGGTTAAGGGGTAGTACTCGCTTTTTCTGGACCCCCTTCTCCCTCATGTTTAGCATATTAGTTTTGAGGTTTTAAGACGTTCGTTCCGTTATTTTGGCGATATTGAGACCTTTCGCGTCATTTTTATGTCAATATTTAGACCTTTCGTGCCCTTTAGGTGTCAATTTTTTTCCTGGCGAGCGAAAGCGAGCCTCTAATTTTAGAATGAACCTGCCTTCGGCAGGGAAATTTTTCTACCGAAAAAAATAAAATTTTATCTTGAAAGGCGGTCTAGGGGGTGTATTTACAAGCTTGATGGAGGTCTAGCGAGGAATAATAAATACATAAATAAATATATGGACCAAAAACCAAGAACTACCCCCTTAATGAAAGAAAACAAAAACTGATAATACAGGGCGACCCCAAAAAAACTGATAATACAGGGTGACCCCCAAAAAACTGATAATACAGGGCGACCCCAAAAAAACTGATAATACAGGGTGACCCCCAAAAAACTGATAATACAGGGTGACCCCCAAAAAACTGATAATACAGGGTGACCCCCAAAAAACTGATAATACAGGGTGACCCCAAAAAAACTGATAATATAGGGTGACCCCAAAAAACTGATAATACAGGGTGACCCCAAAAAAACTGAAAATACAGGGTGACCCCCAAAAAACTGATAATACAGGGTGACCCCCAAAAAACTGATAATACAGGGTGACCCCAAAAAAACTGATAATACAGGGTGACCCCCAAAAAACTGATAATATAGGGTGACCCCAAAAAACTGCTAATACAGGGTGACCCCAAAAAATTGATAATACAGGGTGACCCCCAAAAACTGATAATACAGGGTGACCCCAAAAAAACTGAAAATACAGGGTGACTCCAAAAAAAATTATAATACAGGGTGACCCCCAAAAAACTCCCACATTTCAAAGGTTAGTTAAACAAAAATGGTTAAAGATAATCAGAATATTATTTGCACGCATGGAACTTCATTCAATACAGTTTGTATTCATCATGTTTTAAAGATGACATCCTCCAAATGGTGGCCGTCATTGTCTATACACGCTTGGAGGCAATTTCTGAAGGCTGCCATGGCTCGACGGGTGATGGGTGGAACAGCGGCTATCTCCTGCTGAATAGCAACCTTAATAATTAAGGGCTTCAAGAGTTTGGGGTCGATGAGTATACACTCGTGATCTAAGGTAGCCCCACAGTCTCCTGCTGAATAGCAACCTTAAGGGCTACGGCACACACAGCTTGACGATCATTGCAAGTGCTTAGGGAAATGGATCGGGTGATCTCCTTGCGTGGCGATGTTGTGTGGCCTGCCTGTTCCCCTTGTGATTTTTTTATTTTTTTTTATTTATTTTTTTTTGGGGGGGGGGGGGGGCCGACCAGAAAGCCAAGTAGAAATTTGAGGGTCAAATTATGCGGTAAATCGATTGGTGTAGGTTAGAATGTTGTAGCGTTAATTTTGGGCGTGGTGATTTGGGGCGTTTTGGGTGGTTTTGGGCTGAGTCAGGCAGGCCGCCGGACTCGCCCAGCGGGCGTGGATCACCAAATTCTTTAATTTTTGTATTATTCGATTATTATTGAATATTATTTATTTTTTAAGTATTTTTATGGAACGGAATAATTATATTGTCGAGTGCATATTTGTGTGAAGAAACCACTCATTTCAACCACATTTACTTATAGTTCACGTTTTATTAATAAAGCGGCACTAATTTATTCATAACTTTCTTAAAATACAAAAAATGAAAAATCTGAAAAAACTTTATTTCTAGAAATAAATCGAACTACCTATTGTCAAAGTCTCAGCCTTGTAACTTAAAAACTACAAAAGTTACTGGACTTTCAAATTTGTGACTGAAAATTTTGATTTGTGGCTCAGGGAAGGCGTATATGGAGAATCTGACGCAAGTCCAGCAAAGAAAAAAGTATACAAAGAAAGTCTAAAATGATGCGGTAAATCGATTGGTGTAGGTTAGAATGTTGTAGCGTTATTTTGGGCGTGGCGATTTAGGGCGTTTTGGGCGACTCAGGCAACCAGCCAGCCCTAGGACCAATACGCCCGCTACCGTTTTCTATACAACCCAGTTCAGTAGAGACGTTTAAATGCAACTCGGTTCTTTGTACTGTCAACATATCCCGCAGTTTGTAACACTTCAGTTTATTAATGTCTTTATTTAATTAATTTTAAAGATCCGTACTTTTGTTAATATTTCTCAGTCGCGCATTTTAGTGATTAATAGTTTTACCGGTACTATTAAATATTTCATAGTCGAATATTCAAATCGATTATTAATTATTTTTATTCTTCTCTTTTTCAGGATTTGAGTTGTTGCCTGTGGACTCTGTCAACACATCCCAACCTACCAACTGCCTAAGGTGAGTTACTGCTGCATTTAATACAATATATACTCTGTTCACGACAATTAGGCCAATAATGAGTTTCTTTTCACAAATTGAATGTTCAACAAGTACAAGAAATATGACAGACAAAACTGTCTTGATAGCGTAATGCATAGTGCGCGGAATTTCGATGTGAGTATCCTGGGTCGAGTCCTCGGAATGCCACATGTATTTGTTGAATAATTTTGACTCCTTAACTGCTTATAACTCGAAATGAATGAAAGCAATCGGGCTGACGTTTCTATCATTTGGGAAGAGTCCACCAAGAAATAAGTGTGTGGATATTTACAGCCTGGTTGCTCTAGGCCCTTTTGAGTTACAGAGAGGTGTCAGAGACCAAGATTATTGTCAAGTTCGTTGGCGCTACCTATAGCAATTACCATTGATAATAATATGGTATGTCTAGGAATTCTGACGCAAGTTGAAAAAATGCGATTTGTGGACTTACGAATGGGGATAGAGAAAAACCGTGACAAGTTATATAAAAAAAAAAAAACGTTTAATTTAAGGGTTAAATTCTGCAGTAAATCGAATGGCATAGATTAGAAAAGTGTGGGTTAACTTGGTCGTGGTGAATTAGGGCGATTTTAGCTGGACTTTGCACCAGGCAGCCAGAGTGCGTGGATCACCAAGTACTTCAATATCTACATTATTCAGTTATTATTACAGTTTCTTACTTTTGCGAGTGTTCATATAAAACGGAATATATAATTGAGTGCATAATTGTGTGAATGAATAACTGCTTTCAACCACATTTACTTATAATTCACGTTTTATTAATTAAAGCTGCACTAATTTATTCATAACTTTCTTAAAATACAAAAAATGAAAAATCTGAATAAATTTTTTTCTAGAAATAAATCGAACTACCTATTGTGAAAGTCTCAGCCTTGTAACTTAAAAACTACAAAAGTTACTGGACTTTCAAATTTGTGACTGAAAATTTTGATTTGTGGCTCAGGGAAGGCGTATATGGAGAATCTGACGCAAGTCCAGCAAAGAAAAAAGTATACAAAGAAAATTTAAAATGATGCGGTAAATCGATTGGTGTAGGTTAGAATGTTGTAGCGTTATTTTGGGCGTGGCGATTTAGGGCGTTTTGGGCGGATTTCGGGTGACTCAGGCAACCAGCCAGCCCTAGGACCAATACGCCCGCTACCGTTTTCTATACAACCCAGTTCAGTAGAGACGTTTAAATGCAACTCGGTTCTTTGTACTGTCAACATATCCCGCAGTTTGTAAATAGTTCTGTTTATTAATGTCTTTATTTAATTAATTTTAAAGATCCGTACTTTTGTTAATATTTCTCAATCGCGCATTTTAGTGATTAAGAGTGATTTACAGTAGATGCTGCCCTATAAAGTGATCCTGCTTAGTACCCCCCACCCCATTCCTCTCTCCCGCACAGTCATGCGCTCTCTCTCTCTCTCTCTCTTTCTCTTTCTTCTCTCTCTTTCTTCTCTCTCTCTCTTTCTCTCTCTCTCTTTCTTCTCTCTCTCTTTCTTCTCTCTCTCTCTCTCTTCTCTCTCTCTCTCTCTCTCTCTCTCTCTTCTTTCTTCTCTCTCTCTTTCTTCTCTCTCTCTTTCTTCTTCTCTCTCTTTCTTCTTCTCCTCTCTTTCTTTTTCTCCTCTCTCTTTCTTCTTCTCTCTTTCTTTTTCTCTCTCTTTCTTTTTCTCTTTCTCTCTCTCTCTGTCTTCCTTCTCTCTCTTTCTTCCTTCTCTCTCTCTCTCTTTCTTTCTCTCTCTTTCTCTCTCTCTTTCTTTCTCTCTCTCTCTTTCTTTCTCTCTCTCTCTCTCTCTCTCTCTCTCTCTCTCTCTCTCTCTCTCTCTCTTTCTTCTCTCTCTCTCTCTCTTTCTTTTCTCTCTCTCTCTCTCTTTCTTCTCTCTCTCTTTCTTTTCTCTCTCTCTCTCTCTATTTTCTCTTTCTTTTCTCTCTCTTCTCTCTCTCTCTATCTATCTTCTCTCTCTCTCTCTTTTCTCTCTCTTTTCTCTCTCTCTCTCTCTCTATCTTCTCTCTCTCTCTCTCTGTCTTCTCTCTCTCTCTTTCATCTCTCTCTCTTTCTTTCTTCTCTCTCTTTCTTCTCTCTCTCTCTCTTCTCTCTCTCTCTCTCTCTTTCTTTCTTCTCTCTCTTTCATCTCTCTCTCTTTCTTTCTTCTCTCTCTCTTTCATCTCTCTCTCTATCTTTCATCTCTTTCATCTCTCTCTCTCTCTCTCTTTCTTTCATGTCTCTTTCTCTCTCCCCTCCCCAACTCAATTTTCAAAATGGAGAGCCCATACTTGGCATGCATACTAGGGTTTTTAATAGCATTTTCTTGTTTTTGTCCCCTCACCTGGAGAGAAGATGGCTAAATAATTGTAATGCCCAAATCGAGTTGGAGCCACCGCTAGAATTATACCAATATGGCTGACCCAGAATTATACCAATATGGCTGACCCAGATTTCTCTTGAGTTTACCTACAATGGGGTTAAGGGGACATGGGCCGGTTTTCTGGATCACTTTCTCCCTCATGTTTAGCCCCATTAGTTTTCATATGTTAAGATGTTTTCCCCATTAGTTATTTAATTTTAAGACTTTTCGCCCCATTTCTTCGTCAATATTTATACCTTTCGTGCTATTTAGGTGTCGATGTTTTCCCTGGCGAACGATAGTGAGCCTGTAATGTTGGAAGAATCGGACTTCGGCTGGGACATTTTTCTACCGAAAAATTTACAAATTAATCTAGAAGAGGGATCTAATGGATGTTTTTCTTAAATTTGATGGAGGTCTAGCGAGGAAACTAGAACAGTAACGAATACATGCAAAAATCGCCCAAAAAGTTAACCATCTCCTCTTAACCCTTTGAAGCTCTGACGCGTTTTAGCAGTTTAATTTGGCTATCATTAAACGATTTTATGCAGCTTAGGAAGTATCTGTGGGTATTAAAAGGTTAAATACTATCTCAATCAACCCTTTGACTTCCATATACCGTTACTAATCTGAATAAAATCGTCTAATAGTAGCCAGAAACGGAACAGACACGCATATTGGAGCTTGAAAGGGTTAAAGCCACCGCTAGAATTATACCAATATGGCTGATGCAGATTTCTCTCGAGTTAGCTACAATGGGGTTGAGGATGCTGGTGTCTGACGAACTGGTCCCACAGTCTTAAAATCGCCAAACTAATGGGGCGAACGTCTTAAAATGTATAATCTAATTGGGCTAAACACGAGGGAGAAGGGGGCCCAGGGGAAACAAAATTAAGGGTAGATTATTATTATTTATTATTATTTTTGCGGATTAGTCTTGCACAGCGATATATGGCGATAGGCCTAATTTCTCAACTGTGTATTTTATTATAAATTAGTTGATTAGTAATTATTGTAATTCTTCCTTCCAGAATATGAGAGTTGGGGGCTTTCGCTACTACCTCTGCTACTACCACCACCACCACCACCACCATCACGACTACCAACACCATCGGCACTATCACCACCACCGTCGGTACTATCACCACCACCGTCGCTACTACCACCACTACCATGACTACAACCACTAACATTGGCACTACCACCCCCGCCATCGCTACCACCACCGCCTCTATACTCAACCATCACAGCAACCACCGTGGAATGACTACCACTACAACCACATCTAACCCAAGGTGAGTCATTCATCAGTAGATAATAGACTAAACAAAAAAACAGGTAAGATCCTGTGTAGCGGGGAGAACTGTTTTTAGATGCCTATATACTAAGAAACAGTGAACAATATCTGTAACCTAACCTAATCTAGTATATTAGTGGACTATTTATTAATGTAAAATGTAAAAATATATTCTGACATTACCAAATTATTGAGATATAAGTACAGGTCTTCCCGCTACACAGGATTATACCAAAAAGAACATTATGTTGTTTTGTAAGTGTATATCTGAAACGGAGTGCATAAATAACTAGCAAATTGTGAAAGTAAACATTTAATATCAGCCATATTTTTATAAATCATACTTTAGAGTGCGTGGATAATCAGTACTTAGATGCTATACGGTTTATTTATATTACTATTTGTTAATGAACATGTATAATAATAGTAATAAATAGTAAATACTTAATAATTTCACCAAGAGCTCAGTTACAAATCGGTTTGTGGAACGTCGCGCTAATCTATTAATATCTTACGTATTGTGTTTGTTTTAAACATATATGAGCAAGCCATTTTGTCTACACAATTAGAACTATCTATTGTCAAAGTTTCAGCCTTTTAACTCGAAAACTGCAGAAGTTACAGAACTTCCAGTTGTTTTGACCTAGAAATACGATTTATGGGTTTACCGAGTGAGAATAGAGACAATTCATGACTAGTTTCAAGGGTAAATGATGCGGTAAATCGAATGACGTATGTTAGAAAGGTGTAGGTTAATTTGGGCGTAGTGAATTCCGCGTTTTAAGCTGGACTTGGCACCAGGCAGCCAGACTGGGCCAGAGTGCGTGGATCACCAAGTATTTCAATATCTACATTATTCTGTTATTATAAAAGTTCTTCGTTTTATCAGTATTTATATAAAACGGAATATATAATTGTGTGCATAATTATGTGAGTGAGCAACTATGTTCAACCACATTTACTTATAATTCACGTTTTATGAATAGAGCGGCACTAATTTATTCATATCTCTCGAAATAAATACAATTTAAAAAATCTGAAACACATAATTTCTCTAAACAACAGGAACTACTCATTGTCAAAGTTTTAGCCTTGTAACTTAATAATTGCAAAAGTTACTCAACTTTGAAATTTGTGACTGAAAATTTCGATTTTTTGCTCAGGGGAGGCGAATATGGAGAATCTGGCACAAGTCCAACAAAGAAAAAAGTATAGAAAGAAAGTTTAAAATGATGCGGTAAATCCATTGGTGTAGGTTAGAATGCTGTAGCGTAAATTTTGGGCGTGGTAATTTAGGGTGGATTGGGCGTTTTTGGGACTCGGCCAGGGATCCGTACTTTTGTTAATATTTCTCAGTCGAGTATTTTAGTGATAAATAGTTCTCATTACTATTACTTAGAACTTGTACTATTTACTATTTCGTAGTCGAACATTTTAATTAATTATTAATTATTTTTGTTCTTCTCTTTTTCAGGATTTGAGTTGCTGCCTATGGACTCTGCCAACAACACATCCCAACCTACCGTCTGTCTGAGGTGAGTTACTGCCCAACTCATTATACTATATACTCTGTTCACGACAAGTAGGCCAATAATTAGTTTTCTTTTCACAATTTGAATGTTCAACAATGACTAGAAATATGAAACCTATAGAAATTACCACTGATAATAGGATACCATGGTGTGTCTAGGAATTCTGACTTCTTGACAAAAAGTGCAAATTGTGGACTTAGGAATGGGAATAGAGAAAATCCGTGACAAGTTATATAAAGAAACGTTTTATTGAAGGTTTAAATTATGCGGTAAATCGAATGGCATAGGTTAGAAAGGTGTAGGTTAATTTGGGCGTGGTGAATTAGGGTGGGTTTGGTTGGACTTGGCGCCGGGCAGCCAGAGTGCGTGGATCACCAAGTACTTCATTATCTACATTATTCGGTTATTATTACAGTTTCTATTATTTGCAAGTATTCATATAAAACGGAATATATAATCGAGTGCATAATTATGTGAATTAACAACTGCTTTGCACCACATTTATTTATACTTCACATTTTATTAATTAATAAAGCTGCACTTATTTATTCATATCTCTCGAAAGAAATACAAATTTAAAAATCTGAGAAAATTAATTTCTCTAAATAAATAGACCTACCCATTGTTAAAGTCTCAGCCTTGTAACTTAATAATTGCAAAAGTTATTCAACTTTGAAATTTGTGTTTGAAAATGTCGATTCTTGGCTCAGGGGAGGCGAATATGGAGAATCTGGCACAAGTGCAACAAAGAAAAAAGTATATAAAGAAAGTCTAAAATGATGTGGTAAATCCATTGGTGTAGGTTAGAATGCTGTAGCGTTAATTTTGGGCGTGGTAATTTGGGGCGTTTTAGGCGTTTTTGGGCGACTCAGGCAGGCAGCCAGCCAGCCAGCCCCAGGACCAACGCGCGCTCTACAGTTTTCTATACAACCCAGTTCAGTAGAGACGTTTAAATGCAACTCGGTTCATTTGTAGGCTACTGTTAACATATCCCGCAATATTATTGATAATTAGACATTATCAGAAAGTTTATAACTATTCCTTTCATTATTGATGCTTGATAATTACCATCGTATTTCGTTGCTTACTTCGCATTACTGAAAACATTCCATTTGTGATTTGTTTTAGTTTTATTTATTATTTATGTGAGCTATCATCTTGGTAATCTATTGCCCAAATTAATTCATTGTTTCTTGTTTTCAGGATCTGCTTGTGGACTCAACCAACACACCAGAAGCTACCAACACTATCATCGATCTATGGACTCTCCCACCACAACCTACCAACTGTCTGAGGTGAGTTACTGCCCAACTCATTATACTCTGTGCACGACAAGTACGCCAATAATCAGTTTATATTTCCACAATTTGAATATTAAAAAGTTTACTAGAAATATGCATCATAATCGTCGCTTAATAATTAGTATCTTATATCCATATGTTAAGTAATGTTGAACATTCAAAGACAACACTAATTACTGGCCTACTTGTCGTGAACAAAGTATTGTTTAATTTATTATATATGATCTCAGCGCTTGTCAATCTATTGCCCAAATTAATGTTTTGTTTCTTGTTTTTCAGCATTGGGGTGGCTGCCTGTGGACTCTGCCGGTTGCTGCCTGTGGACTCTGCTGCCTGTGGTGGACTCTGCTGGTTGCTGCCTTAGGACTCTACCGCCGCTGCTAGAGACTGCCCACGCCACTACGATTCAAGGGGAGTGATAGTTGTGTTTTGTTTGTAGTAGTAGTAGTTTGTAGTCGTAGTATGTAGTCATAGTGGTGGTGGTGTAGGTTAGGTTAGGAGGGGAGGGTAGGTTAGGTTAGGTTGTAGTCGTAGTATGTAGTCCTAGTCTGTAGTCGTAGTCTGTAGTCGTAGTATGTAGTCGTAGTATGTAGTCGTAGTCTGTAGTCGTAGTCTGTAGTCGTAGTCTGTAGTCGTAGTATGTAGTCGTAGTTTGTAGTCGTAGTATGTAGTCGTAGTATGTAGTCGTAGTATGTAGTCGTAGTTTGTAGTCGTAGTTTGTAGTCGTAGTATGTAGTCGTAGTTGCATGGTATGAATGGTGTGTGTTAGGTTAGGCTAATCTATTTTTCCCTTTCAGATGAGATAGGTCTTATTACCTTTACTCTAATCTTTGCTATTTTTCTTATTACTTCACAGTTTTGTTGCTTTGATGATGTCCCCTCTCCCCCCCTTCTTCCCCGAGTTGGTTCCCTCCTTCAGCTTCAATATTTTGCTTTGCTTTAATTTCAATAATGATTGTATTTGCCTTAAATGTAACTTATGATATATTCTATCACTTGAATTCATAACTCTGTATTTGCTATTAACTTCACTTGATATAATATTGTTATATATCGTCTTTGTCACGCGAACTTTACTTAATAAAAAAAAAAATAATAACTTATATCTTTTATTGATCACTATATTATAAGCTATGACTTTTATAACTGATAAAAACTTAGAAAAATAGTTCTCATTTATAAATAAAGTTCCAATATATGGACCTAGAAAAAAAAATAAATAACATGAAACTATACACATATAAGAGAACTGAGAAAATATACTGAATATGAAGAGAACTTAGAAAAAAATAGTTCTCAATTATAAATTAAGTTCCAATATATGGACTTATGAAAAGAACTTAGAAAATAAAACAATTAACTTAGAAAAACTAATTGAATAACTTAAAGTAATAACTATATATAACTAACAAAAAATATACTTGAAAACGGACTATATAAACTTGTAAGAACAGATTTTTTGTATAATGGATATTAAAGAGAATATATCAACTTAGTATTTTATTGATCAGTCAGACATACATTTGCACGATATCTTACAAAACACTGTACATACAGTATATAAACTTTAAATAACAGGAGAAACCAAAATATAATGGATATTAAAAAGAATATATAGACTTAGTATTTTATTGATCAGAGTCGGACATACATTTTTATATTATCTTAGAAAAATCATATACTTTTAATACTTCGTTATTTTTGTATTACCCTTACTGGTTTTATATATCTTCTAACAAATGAAAAAGTTTTGCTTTTATATTACGTACCTAAAGTACTTTATACCGAACTTTGCTTTGTGACCATAGTATAACTTTTGGTTCCCTACATTATTTGCCCAATATTTATATGTCCAGTAATTTTCTTTAAGTACATCTTTAAAATTATTAATTTTCCAATAACCATTGGGCTTTCGGTAATTTTTCATATAGATTTATTTTGGCTTTTAAGCTTATAATATCGAGTTTTATTGGCAATGCAGTTGGCATTTTTTATAATTCTTAATTATTGATTTCAGTTTAACTTTTGTTCAATAGCCAAGCTGTTAATACTTTTATAATGGTTTTCAATGTTAAGTGTGTTGTCCTTATATAATTCTTCTCAGGTTCAATCTAGTTCATCAGCCAACTTAACATAAGGTAGTTACACCTGGACTATCTCCCTCTCCCACCAGGCAGTAATGAGGCAAGCCTGTGTTAACTTCTAGTTTATAGCCCAACTCTAACCTAATCTGCTTATCAAGTAGTGTTTAATACTTTTGAAACTAGTGTGCAACTTTTGGGAGGTTCGTTTTCAGAATTAGTTTTTGGTTTTGCAGTGTGTGGTGTGAATGTGTAGCGTTATGTAAGGATGTTGGCAAAATTATTTCAGTTGGCATTGTGGTCAAGTGTATTGGAAATGTGATTTGTGGATGTTGGCAGAGTACATGATCAAAGTAGGGTAGGTGTATTCAATACGCGGTTTAAGTGTGTATGATTAGGTGTTAACATTTTACGGTCAAATTAGGCAAGTTAGTGTTATGCCGATTAAATGTGTGTAGGACTGTTGGCAAAGTAAAGTGTGGATTGTTGCCAGAGGTGTTGACAATTATTGAACTTAAATGTTGGCAGTGTGATTTAGTGTGTTGGTAATATTCAGTGGTCTTGGTAATTACGTGGTGTTGGCCAAGAGGTGTAATGTTTTAGTTAATTTAATCATTGAAGGTAAAATGCCACTGAAGCCATGTACAATAAAGAAGCATATGTGTTGGCAGTGAAATTTGTTGAATAGGTAGGGTTATTGAAGTGTTGCCAGTGAAGTTAGGTCTGTTGGCAGTGAAATTAGGTGTTGGTAGTGTACTTTGTGTGAGTGGCATTTGGTGATTTGGCGTGTTCTAATATTTGTTGTGTTTGTAGTGTTCGGTGTTCTCAATAAGACATGGGAGTCTATTAAAGTATTAGCTATGCCAAAGTTAATTATTTAAATACTAAAGTTATCATGTGACTGGAGCTATGTGCAAGTTAGGATTCAATATCTCTTATCCCCATCTAATCGTTTTTACTGGCCGTATCCCATAGAACTGTTCATGTTATTTTAGGAAATGTACAGTATATATTTAAGTATTATTGGGATGGTGTTATGTAATTTGAAACTATTGTATATATGTAATTACTGGGTTAACTAAGCTATATATTCCTGAACTATATATCTACTGATCTATTCTTCCCATGTAACAGGTGTATATCTACCAATGTAACGATCATGATCTATCCCATGTAACTATTGCTATTTGCCTGCTTATCCCAAACCCATATAGCTCTTCCTACCTATCTCTCCAAGAATCTAGATATATTAGGTATTGAAAGTCATCCCTCCTCACCCAGACATTTTATTTTGTAGTTAGTTTCGTGAACTTGCCGTTTCTATTATCTGGCAATGTATTCCAATATTTCAAATTTTTATTTATAATAATTTGTAAAGTTTTCTTTAAATTTATCGAGGGTATTGGCGTGTAGTAATTGTTAAAACTAATTTTTCTATTCATTCCAAAATTAAGATTAATATTTCTGCGATATTGGATTACAATAATTCGTTCAATTTTTTGCATTCAAAGTTAATGTGAATAACTATCAATATTATATAAGATTGATCTACAATATTGGATTACATCAACAGGTTGGAATCAATAGTCAGGATTCAAATATTGTATTTATTTTTTATTTTTTATTGAATAGATAGGTAGTGTTCTCCATTGGTCCAGGGTCCTTAGTCTGGTCACAGCAACACATCACATCTGTAAAAAGATTAAAATATTGAGGCACCAGAAATACAGTTGTTTCAAGGAGGGGGTCGGGGGTCCTGAGGGGGTAAAGGGGGAGGGGGGTCGAGGTGGGGGTCCTAAGGGGGGTGGTCCTGAGGGGGGAAGGGGGTCCTGAGGGGGGGGGGGGGTCCTGAGGAGATAGAGGGGGGGGGGGGTACTGAGGGGATAGAAGGGGGGGGGGGTCCTGAGGGGGACCCAGGGGTTGGGGTACCAGGGGTAGGATGGGGTCGTGGGGAGTTAGTGTTTTCTTATATATTAATATTTTTCGTTCAGTCTCCTATATAACCATCCCACTCCCGCTACGAGTTTTTCCTTCCCTGGTAGTTCATCCTATCCCCATCCCAGATAATCTTATCTTCAGCCCTAGTCTGTTCTATTCTGTTCTATTGTGCACACTAGTTCTATTCTGTATTCTGGCTAAATCTATTCTGTCCTCCCTCCTTCCCTGGTACATCAACACGCCCCAACACATAAGAAAAGTCAGGAATATATTTTTAATGTATTTTTTATTGTCAGGAAGCAGTCAAGAAGTCGTCGGTGTCAAGTATGGGATATGAGCAGACCGTATCAAGAAGGACAAACGGTAGGAGTAAAGCAGATGCAGCAGGCAGCAGACAGCAGAAAAGGCTAGGCACAGCAGAACGGGCCAACGACAGCAGAACGGGTGACAACAGACAGCAGACCGAGTACATCGACAACAGACAAGGAATTAACAATGAGGTAGGAGCGAGCTTGCTATGGTTGGTCAAACAAATTTATATGTTTTGACTAAGATTTGTTTGGTATATTGATTATCTGTCTTTATGAAGATGTTTATGTGTTGAATATATATGGAGAGATATTGAGTGAGCTGGAGTATTCAGTATGAGGATATAGGTATTCCATTTGAGTTGGTTGGTAGTGAAGTGTGAGCATAAATTGGCGGATGGTGATTAGTCTAGTTATTGAATATGACTTTATTCGGGTCGAAAGGTGAGATTCAAACAAGATGTGGACAGACGAGAGCAAAGCGACGGTGATGTTCCATCAACGGCAACTATTGGACACACAACGACTGCCACAGCATCAATGGACCCTTCAACAGTGGTGACTGAGCATGAGAAAGCATAATGAAGAGTCGAGAGAGGCACCATTGCAGCAACCAGCAGCGACGATTCGGTGAGCAAAGCTATATGGTTTTGTGGAAAAAACCGGTCAGTCAGTCAGTCTACCTAACTTCATTAATAAGTCAAGGGGAACAAGAGGCCCCTAAGAAAAGGAAAGAAATAGAATGAGAGAGAAAACTGTGTGCTCAACAAAGTAGGCCACCCTTCATTCACTCTTTGATATATTCCAAATCAGTGCATCAACTTTATGATTAAAATTTTACTTTACATTTACTGTATAGATCTGTATTATTGGAATTATGAAAGCTAAGAAAAATAATTGGCAACAGATTAAATTTGTTATTCATTAACCAATTAAATTTAATAACTAGTTAAATTAGATCGTAAAGTCTAAAATTATACCAAGTTCCTGTAAATTGCTTATCATATTGTTAATGCAATTATTGATAATACTATTATTAAAGACTTGGGGTAAACACTGGAGAATAATGGTTAAGAGTTTATATATACTCTTCTAACAGTATTTCTTGTAGAATTGATGTGATATATGAAAACATTTATTTGATCACACTACAAACAAAACAATGCCAGCTGTAGAACAAATTTATCAAAGACTTAATATCGGTTATCAATATTTACCTAGACAAATGGACCTTTTAAGTAAAGCATTAGGACTGCTATTATTCTAAAGACAGGCGCCATAGTTCTAAAGTTATATCCGTTGTACGAATAGGCTTGAATACCTTTGAAGTAGTCGTAAGGAAATAATCCAATTTACAGTACAACAATTTAAGTGTTTTAATATTTATCACGAGCATGTAGGCTTGACGTTAAGTATTGCAACAACCTATACATTAAATTACAGTCCTTCGGCATGGGGGACTGATAATTGAAGATAAATTGTTCGGATCATGGGGATAACTGCTTAAAACGAGGCATAAGTGCTCATAAAAACTATTTAAAAGCTTACAGAGTCTACCTAGGATTAACATTAACAAATCAAACTTTGCATGGACTTTGGTAACAATTTTGTAATCAATGCCTTGTTTGTAGTCGTCAGTGACAATTGGAACAGTATCTGGCATTATATGAAGCCTGGTTTACCTATTATTACCAACTTTACTTCTAAACGCAATTACTGAAATCAACAAATACATGTGGCACTCCAAGGACTCGAACCTAGGATACTCACACAGAAATTCCGCGCCTATTATATTGTTCGCCATTGAAGGACAAATTTGCAAAGTATGTTACATGGATTGACGAGTATATATAGATGGTTTTATAGAATTACTTTGGACACTTACAAGGTCATACCGATATTGAGTTTACTCTAAGCTGGTCTATGATAATCTTCATCTGCAGTGGCATGTCAGCGCAGGTTAAGTAAGATTTATTCAGTTGTATTGGTCACATAAAAGTGAAACTACGCAGTTGTATGGTAAATCTCAAATTATATTACTAGTTTTTTAGTCTCCAGTGTTTTGCTCATTAGTATAAAACTTACTGTATAAGAACTAATTGACTACATACTAATATTAACAAGGGTACAGTCAATATAAATAGTTCGCCGATACTTATGACATTAAACAAATCTTGCTAGTCACAGGCTGCTAGAAGCATATGAAGAAAAGTGTCTAGTAACTTATAATTGCACTGTATTGGAGCAGGATTTTGGGCGAACTATTTTAGTTTCGACTGACAGCATTTTTCTAGATCGAACTAAAGGAAATTTGTACATTTGGCAACACTGATATAACAATTTAAAGAATATATTTACAGGGTAATTCATATTTTTTGTTCACCAACCAACTTTACTTCTAAACTCAATGAAATCAACAAATACATGTGGCACTCCAAGGACTCTAACCTAGGATACTCACACCGAAATTTTGCGCATTTATGCATAACGCTATCAAGACTGATAATTTAACTATTGCAAGCATATTGTTAATGACACGCCCATCTAAGAATAGAAAGGTAGATCTAATAAACAAGTGAAGAGCTATCAATATACAACTATTCGATTTACCAATATTATAGTAGTAGTCAATCATAACCTATATTGATTTATTCAAGACTGAGAAACACTCACTAAAGGATGACCATGGCAAAAATTACTCAAGATTACTTTAACAATTTCGATTTGATCATTGGTACCTCCAGACAATTTTAGTTAATTTAGAAATAACCTGTCAGAATTTGAGCTTGAATTCGATGGTCTTAGGACTGATTCCCAGAGCTTAGTGAAACCTGTCAGTAGCATTATTAAAAACAAAAAAGTTACTACGGTTATCAGTTTTATTCTGGCTACCCGTAGACAATTTTAATCAGTTTAGGAAGGACCTGTTGGATTCTAAGGGTAGATTTAATGTGTACCCTATTGATTCCTTATGGTCCTTAACCAATCTATATAGTCTTGTGAAAGCCAAAATATCTTTTACCTGATCATCAAACTTAATGCTTTCAATGAAATTACGCCAAATTAAGTTATATTTTGCTACCTCGAGATTTTCTTCAACCTAGGAAAGGCCTGTCTGATTAAGATTAATTTAAATATTTGTTAGCCCTTTCATTTCCAGTAGTTCTTCCAAAACTAATTAAACAAATTATCTGGTTGTAGCATTGATTAAGAAATAGTCACGATTGAAGGTCAATAACTATTCTTTATTTAATTACAGTTAACATTTAATTCCCAATTTACTTTCCACTTTTTCCGCAATTTTTGTGTTGTGACCATTTGTCCAATCCCTTGTAATGATTAAAATTATTGGTTTATATTGTCATAAGCGCCAGTTCTCCACATCAGCTGATTTAGTAGCGCTAATATTATTTAAGTGTCCAAGACTAAAAGTTTGGTATCTTAATTCACTATAAATTCTTCAGTAGGCTACTTTTATCTTGAAACTAATGCCTCGACTTAAATTGCCATCCTAAATTGAATACCGACAATAGTTAAATGCCGAATTAAATACAATAACTATTTAAATTAAATTTAAAATTATGTTTACTAAATATACACTATTACTTAAATATCTCTGCCTACCTATAGTGAACCGTGTCTAGTTAATTTAGCCTGTTTTCACCATTCACCCATTTCCTAAGGTCTCAGTTTGGAAAGTATCTGTTGCAGGATAATTCAATATAAATCAGTGTTGCCATTTGTACGAAATACTTTAAATTGTTTAGATAAAGCTGCTGCCTATACCCTGTCCACCACTTATGATAGTCTATGGAATATTTTTAAGTTTCTTAGGCATTACTAAACTGGTCTACTTAAGCCAATTTGTCATTGTTTTTTTGGCCAATGTAGGTTAAGTATATAATTATTAAAATCTTATAATAGTTTAACCAAGGAGTTTTGTAAAAATTAAAGCTATACAAACTAGCTTCGAAATTCCAGGATGCACACATTTCAAACTACCATATATGCCATGGTAATAACTGAACTGAAAGTCACCAAATCCCATTTTGAGAATTGTGATGAACATTTCTAACTTAAATTTTAGGATTATGGGATATCGTCGACCAGTTACAATGATATTTTAAACTGTAGCCAGCAAAATTAATCATACTTTGGGGGATAAGGCACAACAGTTAAATATTTAGTTAGTTATAAAGGCTACGTCCAGTAAGACAGAAACCAGCCGCCTGTGTGTACTCCAGGACAATTATTCTTCAGGTCAAAAGGGCACCAATCATTAATTCAGTATCCATAGCTATGAAATTAGTAGTTTTATTAATTTAAACTGACTTTGTAGACCAAACTTCAAAATATTACATTGCATAGACTTTCATAATAAGATCTTATTAAAACATTTTAGTGACAGACCCGTATTACAGTCGTGTTTGATGAGAGCTGTTGGTCCACGAGTCCCACCATCCGTCTGTTGTCCCCCTCAGGCTGGACGTCTATCATACATCTGAAACATTAGGTTAGTATTAGTTAACATCCTGATGTATAACGCTAATAACTAGTCACCACTGCAATAAGACCTTTTTCTGGACCCCTTCGCCTTAATTTTTAGCTCGGTTTGAGATTTTATGACTGTCTACTTTTCGTTTTGACTATTACAAGACTTTTTGCCCCAATTTGTCAATTTTGTGACCTGTCCTGCCATTTAAGTAGCTAATTTTTCCTCGCGAACGATAGCAAGCCTGTAATTTTGGAAGAAACTGCCTTCAACCGGGACATTTTACTACCGAAAAATTTACACATTTATCTCGAAGAGGGACTTGATGGAGGTCTAGGGGAGCAAACTAAAAAAACTCCCCTTAAACCGTGATGTTGAGCAACTAGTCAGTCCTTTATCGTATTGTCCAAGGTTCAGGTTTTGGTAACTATACATAAACCTGCAGTGATAAGTGATATATTTTAGTACCTTTTTTGTTGAAATGATCTGCAGTGTAGTTTATGCATATACTGTATACTTCTGAATTTGTTAACCCTTTGAGTACCAGCGACGTGTTCTATTAATTTCTAGCTGTATTTAGACGATATTATGCAGCTTAGGAAGGATCTGTGGCAGTTAAAAGGGTTGGTTGAGATAGCTGGAAGTCTTATTGCTAGACGTCCTTCCTAAGCTGTATAAAATCGTCTAATAGTTGCCAGAATAGGATGAAAAGGACGTCCCTGGTACTGAACGGGTTAAGGCAGGGGGAAGATTTTAATGCAGTGGCGGGTACTGTTATTGACCCTTCCAGATTTTTAGTTTTTTCTACGTGAGTGAGGGACACAAAAGGCAGAGCTGCCTGTATCGAGTGCCTCCCCTAGAGTTGAAAGAGCTACAGGGCCAAAATCAAGGGACGTTCGAGCCAAAATGCCTGGACACACTGAGTTTTAAGCGATTTAAGTCACATTATCATAAGTTGTGTCCTACCTACATTTCTAATTTCTAGTAAAAATAACCCATCCACTGACAAAATTCCACAATATTATTATTAAATCTTCACGCACAGGACGTGATTTTCGCCCTTTCTGGGATACTTAAACACCTTTGTGACCATCAGGGGCGTTTAGAAAGTTACTTCAACCTCTGCAGTTGTCTTTAAGGAGAGGTATTTAGTTAGTTCCCTAGACCTCCATCAAGCTTAAAATTACACCCCCTTGAGTCCCTTTCAAAATAAATTTGTACATTTTTCGGTAGAAAAATGTCCTGGCCGAAGGCCGGTTCCTCTTAAATTACAAGCTCGCTATCGCTTGCCAGGATAAAATAGACACCTGAATTGCACTAAAGGTCTTAAAATGGGGTGAAAGTTCTTAAAATCGCTAAACTAATGGGGGAACACTTTTTATAATATCAAAAGCAATGGGGCTAAACATGAGGGAGAAAGGGGTTAAGAAAAAAAATCCCTCAAGTGGAGATCTCCCCTTAAGTGAACTGTGGGCATTAAACTAATTTTAGAGAGGTAATTATGAGATTGATTACTATTTCTGAATGCAAATAAGGTATTTGTAATTAACCCTATGTTTTAGTATTAATACAGTAAATGGAACATCATAATTTGTTAAAGAGAACCAAACCCTAAATAAACAACTTTAGAAAATAGATGCTCATAATATAATGAATACAGTATATGGGATAGGCTAAGGGAACTTAGAGACAACTATACACATGGCAACCTAAACTTTTAATATTGTTAAGGAGAAATGGGTCGTTTTTCTGGTCCCCCTTCATGTTTAGCCCCATTACCTTGCAGATTATAAGACGTTCAGCCCATTACTTTGGCGATTTTAAGACCTTTCAATCTATTTGTCATTATCAAGACCTTTCGTGCTATTTAGGAGACTAATTTTCTTGGCGAGTGATACCAAGCCTGTGATGTAGGGGGAACCGGCCTTCGGCCTGGACAATTTTCTACCGAAAAAATTACAAATTTATCTAAGGGGGATCTTGGGGATATTTTTTAAGCTTGATGGAAGTCTAGGGAGGAAACAAATTTACAAATAATTATATCTATATATACCAATGAATAAACCCTTACCCATTAACCCTATTAAGGGGAGATGCTCGTTTTCTGGTCCCCTTTCTCCCTAGTGTTTAGTCCTATTAGTTTTGAGATTTATAGACGTTCGGCCCATTTGTTTGGCGATTTTAAGACCTTTCGTCCCATTTCGTTATACATTTTAAGACCTATCGTGCCATTTAGGTGTCTATTTTTTTCTGGCGAGCGATAGCGAGCCTGTAACCGAAAGAGGAACCGGCCTTCGGCCGGTAAATGTTCTACCGACAAATTGACAAATTTATCTTGAGGGGGTGGGGGTCTAGGGGATGTTTTTCTAAGTTTGATGGATGTCTAGCGAGGAAACTAAGAATTTACGAATTAATGAATGTATAGGTTGTTGTGTTCTTACCCTAGTTTGTTGGTGAAGATGGTTAAGGCTCAGTTTGTGTTTCTGAAGTTTGTCTTCAGTGTGTTACCTCCGCCGAGCCTCAACTGTACTGTAGGCTACAGGGCCCCTCTCTCCCTCACATCTGTTAAAACATCCAATATTAATATTACAGCTTAAGGAATTGACCACTTGCGAGTTTCAAGCTATAAGGAAGTTGGAGTTTTTTATATAGACATTTAGCAGAATTACGAGCTAAAATAGGAGTTATTGCATATAAAATTTAACACATAAAACCCAAATTCACCGTACTTTCTATCCATAAAAAACCTACATTACATTACTGCATTTCTGTTTAATAACTTTGTATACGGCCCAAACTTCCTTATAGCCTGAAACTCACAAGTGGTCAATTAGGCCAATATTTTACCAATTCATATGTTTTTGCAACAACAAAAAAACATTATATCTCAACCATAGTCAAGGTGGTCGTGATTCCTTGGGTCGGGTCGAGTCAGGCTGTCGGGCTAGATCGCGACGGTCCTCTCATCTCTAACCTGTTGGGAAGATTTAACATCACATTAGTCACAGGGTTCTGGCATACCTTATTTCACCGTTGTTCCTCCGTCGGGCTATCCAGCTCATTCCTGTTGATAAAATATTAATTATTTCAGGAGCGCCGTTCTGCCAGCAACAACATCGGTCTGCAAATCGGCCACAGCGGGTCTGCAAGCTGCCACAGCGGGTCTGCAAGCTGCCACATCGGGTCTGCAAGCTGCCACATCGGGTCTGCAAGCTGCCACATAATCTGAAAACCTGCAACCTTCACAACCAACGAACAGACGACCAGAATTCTACCGGCCGGATTTCAACCAACAGAAAACAAACCAAACCCTATACTAAGTAAATCTAACTAACTAACTAAGCTTCTACCCAAGCCAAACAGACTGCTAACCAACCTCCTCAGGGAACCGAATAGAACAACACCTAACCAATACTAACCTAGAACAGATTCCTACCTATCCCTACCCCTTGAACTAACTAGAGCTACCCCCCTCTACCCCCCACCTCAGCATCCCTACCAGAATCCTTGTCTAATTCGAAGCCAACGACGATAGGAGAAAAAAATTAGTGCATGGATTAATTATATTATATTTCATTATACAAAAATGATGTTACGTTATTAGAAATCTAGTTATAGCAAATGTAAAAAAATATATATACCAGATTTATTTATATATAAATTATTGCAAAACAATAAGTATATCATTTACACTGAAATGTATTAAAATAGAATCTTACCTTAAATTTGCCGCCTATCTAACGTAACGTCTATACACATGTTAGTAGAAGGGAGGTGGTTTAGGTGGTGACAAGGATAATGGAAGGAAAGGGGTGGGGGTGGGGGGGGGGGGGGGGGAGGGAAGATGGTTAGCATTAAAGGGAAGTTTGCTCCGGCCCCTTTCTCCCTCTTGCTTAGCCCAGGTTATTTTGAGACTAAGACGTTCACCTTCTAGTTTGGCACTAAAGACTTGTGCCATATAGCTATCTATTTTGTTCCTGGCGAGCGCTAGCGAGCCTGAAATTAATGAGAAACTGGCATTATTATTATTATTATTATTTCGGCTGGTACATTTTTCTATCGAAAAATGTGCAAAATTATCTCTAAGGGGGGTCTTCGAGGCATTTTATTTAAGTTTGACTGAAGGTCTTGGGACGAAAAAATATATATCAAAAATAAAATTAAAACTTCCCTTTACAGAGGACACTGATGGAAGGAAAGGATGGTTAGGATTACAGGATACGGCTAATTGTTGCCGTGATGATGGTAGTGGTAGACTGGTTGAAGGATCTGGTTGAAGTTTCCATCATCATTCACGACATCTGTAAAAAAAAAAAATACATTGTTAAAATATATCTCAATCAGCCAAGTATACTGTATATAATTTGTGTAAAAATGTAAGAGACTCCGGACAGCCTTTTTACTTAACCTAACAAAACTACAAAAATAACTTGGTCTCTTCAATGTTTACCATAATTTGTTATGTGTTAGCATTATTATTATATTTGTGTATATTTAGAAGATGTATTTTTCCCAGTGCGTAATGCATAGGTGCGCGGAATTTAGGTGTGAGTGTCCTAGGTTCCAGTCCTCTGAGTGCCACATGTATTTGTCGATTTCATTGAGTTTAAATGTAAAGTTAGAGTATAATCTTGTGTAGCGGGTAGACATTTATTTATACCTCAATAATTTGGTATGTTACAATATATATTTAAGTTTTACATTCATAAATAGTCCACTAATATACTAGGTTATGTTAGGTTTTGGTTAGGTTAAAGATATTGTTCAATGTTTCTTAGTAAATAGGCATCTCAAAAACAGTTCTACCCGCTACACAGGATCTTACCTTAATGTGCTTCCAAAAAGGTATATTCTCGCTCTTTAATTATTCCTTTGTATACTTTCTTTAAATTCATAAGTTGGTTGGTGTTAAAAACATAATTCTGGCTATCATTAGACGATTGCATGTACAGTGGCGCTAATAAGTGATGTGTCGGCACCAAGTAGGTTTTGATCAATAATTGGTATCGGCAATATCTAAGCTTCATTTCTTCATATCTTGTGAAATATACAAACATGTTCCTACACTTACCCACCCAATTCAACATCTGGCAGACATTAATACAGCACAGAGCGAGCCAAACTAAATGACAGCGGAGACATGACTTATTAGCGCGACCGTAGCTATCATGATTATTCAGCTATTACGAAGATTTGGTAGCTAAGCATGTTAATGATAAAAACCTTAGCATTATTATGATCCAGAAGCATTGAGTACTTTCAAAATGGCATTAATTATCGAAAACAAACTTTAACCCTTAACTGGCGGCGCGCATCATATGTGAAGTGAAAGAAATTTGGACTATGTGGCGGCTCACAACATAAGTCGTGTGGCATTTTCAGCATGTAATGTTGCTGAGAGAGAGAGACAAGTGGTGGCAGGAGAGTAGCGAGCGTATGACTGCTCCAGACTACCTTGGTGGACCAATTGACATGAATCCCACCCTCTCACACTCGCTACGCAGTGAATTGTTTAGGGAAAGTACCGAATTACATGGTTTTTGCACTCTTGTTGCGCGATTGTTGCAAGAAAACTAGCGGTCATACAAGGATCATTGGGGTGTCATTGGAAAGCTCTGTTTATGCCCTTTCAGGGATAGATACTTGTTTTACGCTCTGGGTCTTATTTAGGCATGAAAATGATCATGTAAACAGCCCTATTTTGGGTAAAAACACCCCGCTGGTGGCTACATATTATTTACCGCCTAGGCCGCTCGTTAGGTGTTAAAGTCACAAATTGTTTAACATTAGCAACATTCAACTAAGTAGATAGATTGGAAGAGCTAAATGCACTATGAAGAAGTAATCCATAGTCTGTTATATTTCAGCCAGCGGTAAATTGTCATGCTCCCATGTTCACTACTCTACAATTAAGACTTCATAGCGAAATGTTAATTATGAACCGTATTAATAGTATGCAGATCCACAACTATTCATAGTTTGGCGCTAAGCATTGGTAACTTAGCGGCATAGAAATTGAATTTTCCGCCAGGTGCAAAATTAAACTGGCCTTATCCTTTTAATAATATAACCTGCCATGTGGTTAATGGAGGCGCTGTGAGAGAATGGCCATAATTTTCCTTGGCCGCCATTTTGTTGTAAATTATCAAACAACGGGGCGATACTTAATTTTTGTAAATTATATCCATGGAGTAAAGTATATAGGTTTAATTCTAGTTTCGCTTTCACAGCATACTCATAAATTTCTATGGCTACTATAGAGTTGTCATATACCATACTTAATTCCTATATATGTCCAAAGCGGCGGAAATGCATTATAAGGAATTATACCTACTGTAAAAAAAAAAAAAAAAATCTCCCCATATGCGTCACCATAGCTATTACATAATACTAGGTTAGGTTAGGTAAGGTAAGGTTGTTAAGTTAGGCTAATGTCGTTAATGTAGTTTATTATAATTATATTACGTCTTTTACCCAGCAATTTCCCTGATCTTCATGGTTGGTCGGGAAGCTATGCCTTTACAACGGCGCCTCCCTTTTGTCGCTGTGTACGTGAAACTAGAATTTTACCAGTATATATCCTGTATCAGTATTACCGAATGTGTGTTATGGGTGTGGAATCTATGGATA
The DNA here is from genome assembly GCA_032716605.1 of Paralithodes platypus. Lineage (NCBI taxonomy): Eukaryota > Metazoa > Arthropoda > Malacostraca > Decapoda > Lithodidae > Paralithodes > Paralithodes platypus. The sequence continues at coordinate 42,803,532 of CM064578.1, read as the reverse complement.
TATTGGAGTGTAAAGAGGATCACCACCCTACTGGTTACCAAAATGGCGGAGGTTGGTCAATCTGTTTCGTGCCCCCAATTACTGCCTTGTTTGTTGATTATCTAGCATTTCACTGAACTATATCAACACTATATCTATAATTTTAAATTTTAACCTATTAAGTGATTCGATAATGCACGTGTTGACTGATTAATGCAATGTTATTAATGATCGCATATGGGTAAGTGGATGAAGCAGAGTCCTAACTTTCATGTTTCTATATAATGTAGATGTTGTGCAGTTTAAGAAGGACATGTGGTAGTAAAAAGGGTTAAGAGATAATTAGAAACCTGTTAATTGCTGGAGGCCCTTTTGAAACCATATAAAATCTTCAAACAGTAGCCAGAATAGTTAAAATGACTGCGCCGGTACAGAAGGGGTTAAATCCCAAGGTAAATTGACTACATTGCTCTCATTAATTCCAGACTTAAACCCAAATTTGCCGGTTTGACACTTGGGAGGTTGAAAAAAAGCGAAAAAATACAAATAAAAAATAGAATAAGATTTATAAAATAACAATAAAATCGAACAAAACCTATACAGTATAAATAAAACTTAATACATTTGCCTGAAACTTCCACAAGGCTTTCCAAAACTATAATATCGTTCAATGAAAATAAAATATGACAAACATTACATAAAATTAATCTGCGTGAAACTCCAAGGCTTTCTAAAACTAAAATCTTGCAATGATAGACGAAATAGAATGGAAAAGATCCTTATGCTAGCGTTAATAAGACAGTAGCCTATACAGTAAATACCCACGAGGTATCCAAGTTAACCGGTCTCGTGCCCTTAGGATTCCCACACATCTTTCGTAAACTATAAAATCTTCTAAAGATAGCCAGAAGAAACTCAATAGGTCAATGTTCAAAGGGTTAAGGGGACAGTGGCTATTTTGTTAATCTATTAATTTATTATATTCATTCAGGTTTTATTTTCCTCGTTAGACCTCCAAGTTTAAAAGTACACCCCCTATACCCCCTTTCAAGATTTATTTGTACATTTTTCGGTAGAAAAATGTCACGGCCGAAGGTCAATTCCTCTTAAATTACTGGCTTGCTCTCGCTCGCCAGGAAAGAAATTGACACCTAAATAGCACGAATTGTCTTAATATTGACACACAAAAAAAGAGCGAAAGTTCTTAAAATTTCTAAACTAATGGGGCGAACGTATCTCAAAAGCAATGGGGCTGAACATGAGGGAGAAGGAGTTCCAGAAAAACTACCCTCTTCCCTTAATGATCAATAACCACGAGGCGTCTAGTCAGCCGGCTTCGATTCGCTAGTTTGCAAAGTTTTCAAAATCCAATTAAATTATTCTAACCAAATCATCCACGTAATCATTAAGGCATCTATTTCTCGTGGGTTAATAGGTAATTAATAAATATAAAAATTATATTCAGGTTAAAAAATACTTCGCCAAATTCAGTTTAGAAAAGTCACATGGGAATATACCTAAGTTTATGCCATAAATTTATAATCTGGATCTCAATTTCTTCCTTAATGAATAAAATCTACTAGTGATCGCCATAATATTGAGACATATGGTTTTATTGGAAGGGTTAAGGAGGTAGAACTGAGCGAACGATCAAGTGCCGGCTTCCAGAAAGTTCGTCAAACCTGCCGGCTTTTTCCGTCACATTTCTGGCCTTATTTAATGCAAAGGTATTAAGTATTATGGGAAAATCAATAAGCTCTTGTCCACAAATTCGGGTTTGGCGGTAAATAGGTCACGTTATTTAGCTATTACACCTTAATTTCTTGTATTTTCAGGGGAAACAATGGGGGAAAATGGGAGCACACGAGACTTACCTCTTTAAAGCTGGACGACCGGGAACAAAATGATCGAATGAGGCGAAAATTCAGAGTTTATATACCCTCGGTTGTATTGCTGGTGGTTGATGGCAACTATTGGGTGACAGATGATCGAGAATTTCACTCACAAAATCGTCAATATCTCCCTAACTATACATTTCTGAATAAAATTTACTTAACATAAATTATGCGTATTTGTATCCTCTATCTTTTGGTATAAGTTTGACAATTCTAACATACATATTTTGTGAATAATTAATGGTTGTCGTCATATTTCCTTCACATGGGGCTAGAGAGATAGATAGAGAGAGAGAGATAGAGAGAGTTCCTATGCCGCCAAGTGGATTTTAGGTACCCGAAATGTTTATGCTTTATCATTGCTCTCGTGTCCTAAAAAAAAAAAAAAAAAAAAATCTTTTACCACGCATTAGAGCCCTCGATCCTCCCATGAACGCCAAGATGTCCGAGGGGATGGCCACGAAGGAATCGCCCTATAATGTATGCTATTATAGAGACGTTATAATTCAATAGAGGTGTGAATATGAGTTTATTATGGGCTATCTGTATACTATTATAGCTTAATGTGATGTATACGATTATAGAGGGCCTTTTCATAATATTCTGGAAACTATTAAACGATTTTATTCAGCTTAGGAAGGACGTCTATCTATTCAAAGGCTACGAAATATGTCACCTAATCCTTTTAGCTGACACATAGCCTTCCTAAGCCTCATAAAATCGTCTAAATGAAGCTCATATCAAGTAAAAAAAAAAAAAAAATCTATATATATCGTAGAGAGTGGGAGAGCAGCGATCTAGCCTGCCTCCCCTGCCTCCACTCAGCTCTTGTCTCGAGTTACAAGGAGAGACAGCCCCCCCCCCCCCCAACCCTCATCCCTTCGACCCCCCCTTTCGATGACGGGAGAAACCGGACAACTTCTCATCCGGTCGCCATTTTGGGGACACTAGCTTAAGCATTAATTATTTGCTATGTATAGGTATGCCATATATAATAAACTGTTCTCTGTTTGAATGTACACTAACCCATGATTAAATAAAAGGCACATTATATTTATTGTTTACCTATCCTCTTTTTTTTTTTTTTTTTAGTTTGTGCTCTTTATCTCTATCAAACTTAAGAAAAACAACAACAATCGAGATAAATTTTTACGTTTTTTGGTAGAAAATGTATCTGCTTAAGCCCTCCTAAATTGCAGGCTTGCTATCGCTCGCCGAGGAAAAAATTAAACCTAAATGGTACGAAAGGTCTTAATATTGGCAAATAATCGCCAAACTAATGGGGGCGAACGTCTTAAAATCTCAAACTTAATGGGGCTAAGCATGAGGAAGAAGGGATATCAGAAAAAAACACTCCCCTTAATATTTCCAAGCATTAGTTACTTGTGTCTACACTACTGAATGGATAAAGGTTAGGGAAATAGGTTGTAATAAATTCATCTTTATTCATATGCATACACTTCATACATCATTCACGAATACAATCAAATAAATTAACTAAAAATATCAACAAAGCACCTAATTAGACGATTTCATTCAGCTTAGGAAGGACCTCAATTAAATCGCTACACATGATCTCAATTAACGCTTTTAATTACCCCAGATCCTTCCTAAACTTCATAAAATCGTCTGAATGTAGCCGAAATAAAATACAAAAAAGACGTCATCGGTACAGCAAGGGTTAACTATCACAGGTCCTTCCTAAGCTTCATAAAATCCTCTAAATGTAACTATGATAACAAAAGACGTCGCCTAAACTAAAAGGGTTAAGAACATAAACGCCATTATTTTTATTACATTTTGGCTTTCATTGGGCAATATTATTCAGCTTAGGAAGGTCCTGTAGAACTTGAGAGGGTCTTTCCGAAGCCGAATAAAATCATTTAGTATATACCCATAATAATAATAATAATAATAATAATCCATACTCAAGGTAAAAATAAAAGATAACTATTAGTATGTTTGATTATCCCTAAATGCCTGTGACCCATGAGAAGAACAGTTACTATTTTCAAGTATAATATTACTAGTAGTAGTAGTAGTAGTAAAAATAACTTTTAGTAGTAATAGTAATACGTGAAAATAGGAGTACATTTTCCGTAGACTATTTCCATTTACTACAGGCAGACTACCCTCGCCATGTTCTTCATAGTTGCCATGTAGAAGAGTTGCCAATTATACAATAAAAACCAGTAATTATCAATCCCATTTCAAACTATTGCCTAATTGACCTATTTAGCAATATACTATTGTTTATTAAAAGCATATTAGTGATGTTGTTATTGGCCTTATTAAAACCCTGTACCTTGCAAAATTAAATTACAGTTGCATAATTACCATTTCGTCTTGCCCCGCCCACCAAGACTAGGGTAACATATATTAACATAGTTCACAACTTGATATTTGACCACCATCTTTACTCCAACTCACGCTGTAGAATATACCTCGACATTATTTATATCCATCTTATTTTGAGCATATCATGTTTATTCTATTAACATTTATACTTATTTCTATATTCCTATCCATCAATGTACCCTGACTGAAAAGAGTGCTAGGCAGGAAGTGAATATGGAATCAAGATGGCGGCCGGAACCTCTACGACTACATACTCTGTCAATCTAGGGACTCGAACCATGAACACAGGCTCGGCTTCAAAACACGAATCTGAAACACAATTTGATTCATTAGTTATGTATTACTACAATTACTAACACATTTTGTCTACACATATATATTTAAAGTACATATTATTTTTCTTTATATAGGCCTACAGTAATATATTGTACAGTAAACATAAGAATTATTAAGATTATTAATTTTAGGTCTACTTTCAAATAACCCTTTCAAGATTCGATTACGCATTTCAGATTAAGAAGGGTAGCCTAAAACAAAATTTCTTTGTGTATGAAGGAGACAAAAAACAGGTTGCCTGTAACGAGTGTCTCCCCAAAAGCCAAAACAGTGACAGAGCCAAATTCAAGAGACATTGGGGTCAAATTGCCTGGACACACGAAGTTTAAAATAGATTAAGTCATAGGATGAAGGAAAGATTGATAAAGGGAGGGAGTTCCAGAGTTCACTTGTAAGTCGGATGGTTAATTGAGATAGTGTTTACCTGTACAACCCCCACACATCCTTCCTAAGCTGTATAATATCGTCTAATAATAGCCAGAATAAATGGTCAAACTGCGCCATAATCTTCAAAGGGTTAACTCCTGTACCGCAACGTCTTTATCATTTTTCTCAAGCTATATTTAGACGATTTTGTGCAGTTGAAGAAGGATCTGTGGTGGTGAAAAGGGTTCAGTGAGATAGTTCGAAACCTGTTAATTCGTTGGAGGCCCTTAAACAACTGAGTAAATCGTCTAATAGTAGCCAGAATACAGTTAAAAAGTACGTCGCTGGTACAGAAGGGGTTAATGGCAAGACGAGCGCGAGATGATTCAATAACACCACTATGACCCTACTTCGAAACTAAACGAAACACCAACCCCCTTGACGATCATGAAGTGTTTTGACAGTTTATTCTGGCTATTCCTTAACGATTTTGTACAGCTTAGGAAGGATCGGTGGGAATGAAAAGGATGAAGACTGCCTTAATTAACCCTCTGACTTCCATCTACCCTTCCTAACCTAGATACAATCGTTTAACAATAGCCAGAATAAACTGCCAAAACGCGTCATGATCCTTTAGTCGGGATAACAATAATCGATTTTGTTCAGCTTAGGAAAGACCCTTCGCCTTCTCCAGCTCCTTCCTAGGCTGAATCAAATCGTGTATTGAAATTCAAAATATAATAAAATTGACGTCAGTGTTTTTAATTACATTATTTTATTTATTACCTTGGGATGGAGGTATTTATTCATATCCAAATCCGTCCCCACAACCCCCGCACATCATACTGCCCAAGAGCAGCCCTCTGTGGGTATTAAATCATATCATATTCCGTCCCCACAACCCCCGCATATCATACTGCCCAAGAGCAACCCTCTGTAGGTATTAAATCATATCATAATCCGTCCCCACAACCCCCGCACATCATACTGCCATGAGTAACCCTCTGCGGGTATTAAATCGTATCATAATCCGTCCCCACAATCCCCGCACATCATACTGCCCAAGAGCAACCTTCTGCGGGTATTAAATCATATCATAATCCGTCCCCACAACCCCCGCACATCATACTGCCCAAGAGCAACCCTCTGCGGTTATTAAATCATATCATAATCCGTCCCCACAACCCCCGCACATCATACTGCCCAAGAGCAGCCCTCTGCGAGTTTTAATTTTTATCTAAATCCGTCCCCACAACCCCCGCACATCATACTGCCCAAGAACAGCCCTCTGCGGGTATTAATTCCTATCCAAATCCGTCCCCACAACCCCCGCACATCATACTGCCCAAGAACAGCCCTCTGCGGGTATTAATTCCTATCCAAATCCGTCCCCACAACCCCCGCACATCATACTGCCCAAGAACAGCCCTCTGCGGGCATTAATTCCTATCCAAATCCGTCCCCACAACCCCCGCACATCATACTGCCCAAGAGCAGCCCTCTGCGAGTTTTAATTCCTATCTAAATCCGTCCCCACAACCTACTCACATCATACTGCCCAAGAACAGCCCTCTGCGGGTATTAATTCCTATCCAAATCCGTCCCCACAACCCCCGCACATCATACTGTCCAAGAACAGCCCTCTGCGGGTATTAATTCCTATCCAAATCCGTCCCCACAACCCCTGCCCATCACCCTGCGGGTCTCAAATAATATGCGAGTGTGTGGTGGGAGGTTTGACGTACCTCCCAACCTACCAAATAGGAAAACCTACTATTTGGTAGTAGTCTTGGAAAATCCAACGTCAAGGCTATTAACCTAATTGCAATGACGACTTGTCTATTTTGACTGCTATGTCGTCATTCCAACCGCGGTTAAAAAGAAAACGTCTAGAGTCTACTCCTTATCTTGCTCTCGGAGACGTTGTACATTAACCAAAACTACCACCGAAGGTGAAAAAAAAGTATAGAAGAGAAGAAAAAGGGGTTTACCTTAGTTACCGCTCAAGGCCCATCCCGTGTTCCGTCATGCGCCGATCCCTGTCGAACGTGCGCATGAGCGACCCTCTCTTGTTATCACATCTCACGTCCGCAGCAGAACGCGGATGGGCAGGGGTCCGGCGTGAGGGAGGGTATTATGTACGTTGGATTTTCCAAGACTACTACCAAATAGTAGGTTTTCCTATTTGGTAGGTTGGGAGGTACGTCAAACCTCCCAATTTGTTAGTAGTCTTGGCAAATCCAACGTCAAGGCTGCATAAAAAATAGGAGGAGGACATCCAAGCCCAACCTACCAAAAAAACCAATGCATAAGACAAAATTATGAATGACAAAGAAACACAATTTAAACAAGAGAGTTTAATAAAAGAGTGAAAAACTGAGGAGTAGCTAAAAGAGCAGTTTTAACACGTGCCCGTCATTCATAGTAATGCAAAAACATAGATTGTCTTAAACCAAAAAGTACTGTACACAAATCCCTTTTCTTCCCAAATGAACAAAAACACCGATCACAAAAAAAAAACACAATTTTCAATGAGGCAAAAACCACTTATGTACTGTATACATATAACATAACCCCAAACTTGTAATCCAGTGTTGCAAACCCGTACTTCCCTCCCCCCTTTTCGAAAGAAAACAAAGGAAAAGAAAGTGACGAGGGGGGAAGACCAGGCAACTTCGCGAGAACCCTGGAAACACGACTCCCGAGAGCTATCACAGGCCGAGGGGGTCTAACAATGGACATGGAGAGGTAGAGGAGACGAAGGTATGGACAGAAGACCACAAACCAGCCGAGGCGACGTCAGGCAACGAACGAGTTTGCAGGAACCGTAAGGAGGCAGCAAAGGATCGCACATCGTGCGCAGAACCCCGACAAGCAGGGTTACTGGCACGAATGACCCGACAAAATGTGGCGGCCTATCTGTACCTTCGAGAGCCTCCTACCAGTCCGAGGAGACACCCACACAGCAGTACCCGAAGTCGGAGCCACAGACTCAACATAGGATTGCAAGGCCTGCACCGGGCACAAAACATGGTGAGTATGCCCACGCTTTAAAGCCTGGATGTTAAAAGGCTTGAAAACGTGGGTCTCTCTCTCATTCTTGGCAACAAAATGAGGGGAGGGGGCTAACGTGACGACATTCAAGGACGGGGAGAATCGCATGCATTCCTGGGACCCCGACAGGGCAGCTAGTTCAGACTCGCTATCCCCAGTGGCCAGAACGACAAGGAAGAGTGTACGCTCGAGCAACTGAACCGGTGTAGTGTCCCGTGTATAGTGTGTGAGAAGCCAGAAGGTCCAGAGCACAGCCCCAGACTCCCACTGAGGAGGGCATCTGGCGCGGAGCGGCACGCTCCCTGAAGGCAGCCTTCATGAAGGAATACAGCTCCTCGGATGGAACGACCAGGGCCAGTGGACGGGACTCAAAGACCTCCCGGATGGCAGACAAGTGGTGACGTATGAGTGTTGACTTGACGAGCGAACGTGTACGGGAAAAGAGAGTGAAACAAGTCAGTGTAGGACGATGTGGGAAGGAGAGCTAACAGTCTGGGTGAGTGTCCTGTATCCACCTAGTAAAAAGACCTCCAGTGGGACTAGTAAGTCCCCCAAGTTCGAAGGACGTCCATTGGAACGCTTCAGGAAGTCAGTCAGGTCCCGGTTCGGGACTGGGAGCCACCGTGGCCTCAGAACATCCACGATGCGAAGGCCAACGAGCGAGGGTCCGCAGGTCGCCAACCTGGCTCAAGTGGAAAAAGTTTGAGTGGAGAGAGGAGAGGGAAACCGGACTTCGGGCACCACCACCGCTTCAACTGGGCAGATACCAAGCCTGGCGCCCGGCACAGAGGCGCTATCAGCCAGATATCTGCCGCGGTTACAGCCGCAGTCGGCGCGAAGGACCTAGGACCATCAACAGTTGCGTCTGGTTGGCGGGGAAAAATATGGTATATCGACTGCCACCTGTTCCAGTCTTCCATTGGAAAGCGTCCGGACCCCCCTACGGAAGTGCGAGGCCGGAGGGAAGGACAGGTACTGAGGCAACTTGCGCGGTCTCCTTCGATGCGAACTAAGTCGACCACGGAAACACCCCAGGACAGCTGCGGAGAGTGCGGGAATTACAGTCTGTTTCATTGCCCCAATTCTACAAGAAGAACGCCCCGATCCGCGCGAGCAGGGCGTCCGACACAGGTTGGCAGTCGCGGGCAGGTAGGAGGCTGTGCAGGGAGATGTTGTGTCGGTTTCGCGAGGAATAAGACACAACTGTCTCTGAGATCCCCAACAACGACGTCCCAAAGACCTGGAGGGACCCTGCTTTTGGATACCGGGAGGACAGTCTGTCTGATTGTCTATACTGATAGGCCACGACTTCCCCCGAAGGGCCAGCGCGTGGTCCCTCAGGAAGAACAAGGGAACCAACAGTTCGAGGCCATTGATGTGTTAGGTTTGGTGTGTCCCACCCATCTGGCCGTGATGTTGATTTGTCCCAGGTTTGATTGGTAACCCAACCCCAACTCGCGCGACGCATCGGCTATCTAAAAAGATCGTCGGCGGGGTGGAGGTCCACGGGCAACAGCCGCAGAGAGCGTGCCCCGAGCAAAACCCAGTGTCCTAAGTGTCTGGGAATGGTACGCGGGATCGGCCTGAGCCGATCCATAGGGGCCAACGGAAAAAAACTTTGTTTGCCATGAGTATCAGGCGGCGCAGCCTGAGCCTCACTAAGGGAATGGTCAGAGCGGACCAATTCATGCGAACCCAACTAAAGAGTAACAGATCCTCCTCGTGAGGGAGACAGAGTGCAACACTGGCGAAGACCTTCCTGCGAAGTTTCACCTCGGTTGGCTGACTCTGGGTCAACTGTAGCGTGAGTCAGATTCCCATTCGAGACCTACCCACGTCACGACACGCGACGGGGTCAGGCGTGACGTGGGAATATTGATTGGAACCCTAACTGTGTTGATGTGTTGAACTACTGTGAGGGTGTCGCTGGACGCACTGTTCTAGGGTGTCTGAAACTATCAACCAGTTAGTCCAAGTAAAACAGGATCATGGAGGCCGCCATGAGGAGAGGATCCAGAGCCTGCTTTACCAGTGCGAGGAAGATCCGAGGCGCGATGTTGAGACCGAAAGGGGAAGTCTGTCGAACTATGAACACACGATCGGAAACATAGTCTGAACGGCCAAGAATCGCTGGAAACGAGGATGGATCGGAAACGTGCCAATACGCATCCTGAAGTTCCAGCGACACTTACCCACGACAGAGGTCGCTAGGGCCAGTCGTACCTGGTGCACCGTCAGCATCCCGAAACCGTGTGTTCACGATGATTGGGGCAGTTGAGGGCCGCCAGATCCACCAAGGTCGCATCGCGTCGCATGTCCTTCTTTGGTCCCAGCAAAACACGGGAGAGGAAACAACCGGTTTCGACCGGATTTCACCTCGTTGACGATTCCCATGCGAGTGCATGGATGTAATAACGTCGGCAACCTCCGAAGAGGACAGGCCGGCTTCGTTGAAAAGAGCTGAGTGGGGGTTGTGGACTTCCATCTCAAGGTTAGACCCCTCTGTGCAATCTTCCGCCCCCACGTCCCTCGTGGCCACCGAAGGGCGCAAAGGGCGAAAATAACCTGTGGGAGCCACAGAGATGAGGAGAGCGACCCTTTCTGCGAGGCTGAGGCGGCGAACATGGAGGGAGATTGACCTGAGATAACCTACACATTTTTTGACGGGGAGGGTCCCCCGGTACAGGTCCCTGCGGTCATAAGATCCACGTTGACCACCCCTACCCACCCCCACCTCGCCGAAAAAGGCGGGTCCACCCCATCCCCTGTACGTCGTGTGTCCGACCCCGTTCGAAGTGCGGACGGAAGTGGAAGGATGGCCAGCCGTTCTCGTCGGGGATGAAAGGGAGCAGGAGCAGAAGTGCGAGGCGGAAACCGAAGCTCTGGCCGGCAACTTCCCGTTCCTGCGCCCTTTCTTGGGGCAGGTTGGCAGCTAGTGGCGGCAGCACCCCGAAGGGGACCGGCAGAAGGACGGGAATTGAGAAGACCCCGGTCGCGGGACACAGCGCGTCTTTGCGTGTCGTAAGCAGGGTCCGCTGGATCCAGAGAAGCGTAGCGTTCCCAAGAATCCTGCGCAACAAGCCCCGATGTATATAGCTCAGAGTATAATAGACCCTGAAGAATATCCAAAGGTGGCCTTCTGGCAGAACGCGGACCTTAGACGTCTGGCGTTGGCGAGTTGCCTCGAACAAAAACGCCTTCAGCTTCGGGAACCAATAGCCACCGCGAGCTGAAGGTGGATCCGTCCGAACGTGGTACAAGCCCTCGCGAAGATAGCCAGGTGCAGTCGCCTTATAAGTCGCAGGTGGTGAACAGCAGTCTGGAGGGCACCTAAACAGACAAGACAATAACGTTCGCCACCCTCTGCCGCAAGGCTAAATATCCCTTGCGACAGAGGAATTATCTGGGTGGGGAGGAAGAACGGGTGAGCAATAGCACAACTTTCAAGTTTGGGAGCGCTAAGCCAGGACCAGAACTTGCCATCCAATCCGCCGACAGATACCAGCGGGAAGGCAAAAGCAGGCAGGGACGACTCTGGTGGGAGGGACTGAAATAGATCTGTCGACGGAACGGTTGGCTCGTCTAAGGCCTCAGCAAAACCAGGCCTACAATGGGAGAGGGTTATCGAGCACGACGGCTAAGCAAGGCTTACCGTAGTCGCACAAACCCAGTCCCAGCGGAGGACAGTCCCGTGAACACAGCCAGGGACTGAACA
>CM064578.1:42679633-42791729 GCA_032716605.1 Paralithodes platypus | reverse complement strand
GCTGGAGTTGGTTTTAAGAGTTTTGACTCGGCGGCTCTCCTGTGTGATTCAGTATTAGCACCATTACTTAATTCTGGAGTAGCCCCTGGGCCTGTCATCGAGAGTGACGAGGCTGGGCATGACGAGTCTCCACGACAGCAACGTTATGTACATCGAGAGAGACAGAGGGAGGAGCCCAGTATCGGGGAAGGTCATGCATTGCTCCGGGAGCAGTTAGCTCGCTTGGCACCCTCAGATATACGTCGGTTGCAACTAGAGGACCCTGAGCTCCAAACGTGTGCTAATGGAGCTGTAGAGCTCGACGAGGACGGCGATGCACAGCCAGGAGATTTTTTTTATTTAGAAGGCATCCTCTATAGGCGTTTTCAAGACCCTAAACGTAGTTGGCAAGAGGGGTCCGGAGTAGTGGACCAGTTGGTGGTGCCACGGGAGTGCAGGGATAGCCTACTGAGGTTGGCGCATGACATACCACTGGCAGGACATCTAGGGGTGAGAAAAACGGTGGCGGCTTTAGATTTTTTGTTTTGGTGGCCGGGGTTGAAGGGGCAGGTGGTAACCTGGATAGCAAGGTGTCATACGTGCCAGAGGGTTGGAAAACCTAACCAAACAATTCCGAGAGCCCCGTTGCACCCCATTCCTGTCAGTGGACCGCCCTTCAGTAAGGTCATCATTGATATGGTCGGACCCCTACCCCCTACTAGTGCCAATAAATTTCTAGTAACTATCATGGATGTGGCCACTCGTTATCCTGATGCATATCCAATGAGAAATGGCACGGCGAAAACTGTTGTCCGGAACCTGCTCTTGTATTGCTCGCGGTATGGGTACCCGCAAGAGGTGCAATCGGACCAAGGTTCTAGTGTTACATCTAATCTGTTCAAACAAACTATGATTCAGCATGGCATCAGCACTGTAGTCTCTTCTGCGTATCACCCGGAGAGTCAAGGGGTGTTGGAGAGGTGGCACGCCACGCTGACAAGCATGCTTCGATGTTATTGCGCAGAGAACGGAAAGGATTGGGACCTTGGTCTGCCGTATGTTTTGTTCTCCGGCAAGAGAAGTACCTGGAGAGAGTCTCGGTTTCAGTCCGAATGAGCTTGTTTTCGGGCATCAGGTGAGGGGCCCTCTCCACATGGTGAAGGAGATGTGGGAGGGCACTGGGCATGTTGTTCTGTAGATAAGTTGCAACCTCTTGTTCCTGAGCGCCAAGAGGATTGTTTGCTAGGCTGTGGCAGTCCGTCCGCATGTTTGTTGCTTCTCCAGGCCTGATGTGCGGGGTAGAATCCGACACGGTGGCTAGAGACCGTGCAGGGCTCGAGTTCGTTTCCTGCCGTGTGAATCCTGCTCGACAGCCTGTTGTGGAGGCGGAGCTGGACAGCGTGCCGAGAGGGGGTCTGAGGGATCAGGAATGTCGTGAGTGGTCGTTGCCAGTGGCTTTGCAACCTGAGTTTGGTGGCAGAGTCCGTGTGTGTGTTGTTGTTGTTGTTGTTCCCTAAGCTGCCTGGCCGAACAGCCCCGAGTCCCTGAGAAAGCCCATGGCCCCGATTCGGCTTTCCCACATTACTCTCATTGAGTGTAGATTGTGTTGTGGCGTAATTGTTGTGTGAAATGCAAGTCTTCTATGATGTGTTTAATGGTATGGGGTGCTGGTCACATCCCGCAGGTGTCGACAACGGAGTCATCAGTCTCTCTGATAGCTCAGGCGAGCTGGATGTGTCCGCATCTCAGCCTGGCCAGGTGGACTCTGTCCTCGCGAGGAAGGGAGGATTCGAAGGATGGATTTCGGAGGTCGTGCATGCAGCTGCGTGTTGTCTGTGAGTGAGTGGAGGATCGGTGAGACATATGAGTATGGATGTGCTTCTGGAAGTTGGTTCGGGGTGGGCAGGGAGGGAGAGAGGACAATAATTGTGTGTGATACCGTGTGCTGGGTGTTGTTTGATATTTCTTGGTGTCTGTGGGTGTGTTGCCATGTAGTTTAGTGGGTGGTCTTGGTTCGTGGAGGCTGCTGCCAGGAATTGAGTGCCTCTCATGTCCAGATGGTCTTTGACTTTGAGGATTTTGGTTTCTTGATGTAGGTGATCTGTGGGTGCAGTAGTGTTGCAGCCTGTAATGATCTTCAGGGCTTTGTTTTGAATAGTCTGTAGGTCTTATGATGTGTTTCAGCTAGGTTAGAAGCCCAGGCTGGGCTTGCGTATTCCATCACTGATCTTATGTATTGTTTATATACTGTGGTGGTAGTTTCTTTGTTGTGTCCAAATTTTGTGTGAGCAAGTTGACCTGAGGGCGTTAAGTCTGGGTGTCAGTTTCTTTTAATGTTTGTGGTGTGCTGTTTGAATGTCATATGAGTATCATATGTTACTCCTAGGATTTTGGGTGTGTGTGTATGTGTTAGGGGTGTGTTGTTTATGGTGAGTTGAGGGATGTATTCGTGTTCTCCTGTCCAACTTGTGAGCAGGGTTGCGGTGGATTTGGCTGGGGCTAGATTAAGTCTGTTTGTAGTGCACCAGCCATGTAGTGTGTTGAGATAGGGTTGAAGGAGATCTGTTGCTCTTTTTGGGTTATCGTGTGTGCATGTGAGTGTTATGTCATCTGCATAGGAGGCTAAGTTTATTTGGGGCGTATTGGGTGTAGTTATATGGTGCATGTACAGATTGAAGAGTGCGGGCGATAGGACGGATCCTTGTGGGACTCCGTTTGGAAAGTTTCTGATTTTAGATGACTGACCGGCAAAAGATACGTGTGCACATCTGCCTGCTAGGAAGTTGGCCAGCCACCGTTTTGTGTTGTTGTGCATGTTTGTGTTGTAGATTTTGTTTGTTAGGTTGTGGCGGGGGATGGCATCGAAGGCTTTACTAATGTCGAGTGTGGCTAATAGTGATCTGTGTGGTGGTCTAGCTGAATTGATGCCGTCGAAAGCTCTTTGTGTAAGGTCTGTGAGAAGAGTGTTTGTGGAGTGCAGTGGCCTAAAGCCATGTTGTGTGGAGCTAGGGGTAGGTCAGGTGTAATTAGTTGTAATACTAGGCGTTCCATGACTTTGGAGGGGGAGCAAAGGAGTGTGCTGGGGCGGTGCGAGGAGGGTAGCGTGGGGTCTTTGTTGGGTTTTGGGGAATGTGATGATGATACCATGCTTCCAAATGTCTGGTATTGTGTTGTGTGAATAGCTGTAGTTTGATATGTTAGTGAGTGCTTGTATGCCTTGTGGTCCCAGGTGTCTGAGGTGTATGTTGCTTATGTTGTCTAGGCCACAGGCGGGTGAGTGCTTGAGATTGTTGATGATATGCTTTGTCTGGTGATTGGTGAACGCTGTATAGTCAGGGTCTGTGGGGAATTGTCTCTTACGTCGGATGACACGTCGGTCGTCTTTGTGAGGTTTTAGGTGGATGACATGTGAAAAGTGATTGATGAGAGTGTTTGCTTGTTGTTTACATGAAGGAGTAGAGTCTGTTGTTGTGATTGCAGCATGTGATTGTGTTGTGTTGCTGTTGGAAAGTGTGATGCTGTTTAGTGTTTTGTATAGTTTTTTGGGGTTTGTTTTGTGATCAAGTGTTTTGTAGGAAGTTATTCCAATTTAGTTTTTGTTGTTCTTGTATTTGTTGTTAGTTTGGGTGTTGAGTGCTTGAATTTGTTGTGTGATGTCTTGTGTGTGGGGTGCTGGGGAGTGTTTCAGTATGTCGCGTTGTCTGATGAGGTTTTGAATTTCTGGTATGTGAAGTTGGGGTTGTGTCTTTTTCTGTTACCTCTTGGAATGTGTTTCTTGTCAGCGTTTTGCGCTGTTTTATTGAGTATGTGTACAGCATTGTTGATGTTAGTGATGGTTGTACTGTTTAGAGTTGTGAAAGTGTTGTTTCTGTCTCATTTGTGAATGCTTCCCAGTTAGCTCTTTTATAATTGGTGTATGTGTGTTTGTGGCTAGCTGGGGTGAGGTCTGGTTTTGGTGGTGATAATGATCGGGAGGTGCGTCAGAGCCCTAAGGTTCTGACCACCCTCCAGGATGTTGTGGGGGCGAGTTCTGGGGAGCAAAAGGTGATGTCTGGAGAATGATGGGTTATAGAGGGCTCTTGGTGAGGATTATGGGTATGTTGATGGATGTCGTTAAGGATGATGAGGTTATCTGTTAGGTTTTGTAGTACCAGCCCTCTGTATGTGTCGGGGTTGTCGACAAACCAGGCCGAGGTCTTGGGGTTGAAGTCAATACAGAAGATGATGTGTGGGGTGTGTGGGGTGTTTGTGATGTGTTGTAAGTGTGGTCTGTATTCATTTGGTACTGTAGGGGATGTTTGGGGAGGGATGTATGTGTTTATGATGGTTATGTTGGAGTTGTTGCCAGTGCGTATTTTAATTGACTGTATTTCTGTTGTGTTATCATTTGGGGGGAGGAGTGATTTGGTTTGTACACTGGTTACTATGTATGATATTTCTTTGTGTACCAGGGTGATGAGTCCACCGCCCCCGCCGACAGCCCGGTCTTGTCTGATGGTGGTGAAATTATGAAATGTGGGTGTGTTTTTTGTGTTGTGCGGAGTTTTGTTTCTTGTAAGAGGCAATGTGTATGTTGTGTTGTTTGATGAAGTGTGAGAGTTCGTGTTTCTTTGTGTTGATGCCATCTATGTTCAGTTGAAGAATGTTAATGTTATGTGCACGATGTATGTTGGGTGCTGCTGCACGAGGATGGGTGTGGGGGTGTGGGGTGATGGTGGGGGTGATGGTGGGGGTGGGGGTGAGGGAGGGGCTGGGGTTGGGATGGGTGAGGTGGGGGTGGGGATTGGGGAGACAGGAGATGGGGGTTGGAATGGATTAGGATGGGGTGTGGTGTGTTGAGTTGAGGATGTGGATGGTATGGGAAGGTTAGGTGGGTTAGGGAGGAAGAGGTGACGGGTTTTAGGGGGGGGAGTGGATGATATGGGAAGGTTAGGTGGGTTGGGGAGGAGGAGGTGGACGGGTTTTAGGTGAGGGATTTGACTGGGAGAGGGAGGGCGATGAGGAACAGGTCCAGGTGTTTGTGTAGTGTTTCTTGGAGGCAAGTGTTGTGCAGGTGAAGTGGGTCCAGTTCCCGCATGAATTGCAGAGAACTGAACCCTTATTATGGCGACTCGAAGTGATGGGTTTTGAGCAAGTTGGACATATGTATGTGACGACGTGGGTCCTGGGTTGCTCTCAATGTCTCCGGCTAGAAGAAGTCTTCGAGAAATGACAGCCGGAGAGTCATTTCTCGGTGTAGGAAAAACTGTGTGATGTGTGTGTGTGGTGTGAGAGGTGTGGAAATTCCCGCGCGACCGAAGCCGCTCCAAGGACCCGTGACCCCCAGGAGAGGGGGCAGGGGATGGTTGTGACGGTTTGCCCCCCGAAACTGCCCCCCCCGCCCGGCATCCGGTTTTCCTCCACTGGTCGTTGATTTTGTCTTCGGCTGTGGAGGGTCGGCAGCCATCCGCGGGTGGCAGCCTCGGGAGGTGGCCCCACGGCGTAGACGCCGCCACATCAGGACCCATCAGAAATCCTGCTCGACAGCCTGTTGTGAGGGCGGAGCTGGACAGCGTGTGGAGAGGGGGTCTGAGGGATCAGGAATGTCGTGAGTGGTCGTTGCCAGTGGCTTTGCAACCTGAGTTTGGTGGCAGAGTCCGTGTGTGTGTTGATTGCAAGAGTGTGGAAGCATTATCCCTGACAGACGCCTATCCATTACCCAGAGTTGACGACACCATAGACCGTTTCGGGGCTGCCTCGCTCATCACGAAGGTAGAACTAGTGAAGGGTTATTGGCAGGCCCCGTTGCCGGAAAGAGCGAAGAGAAGTGCCAGTCTTGCGATGAACTGGGCAGTTTGTCAGTGCCAGGTGTTGTTGTACTGCCGGAACACAAGTTGGATGTGTGGCATGCTAAGGGCACTGATAATGTTTTGGTTTTGTTTGCAGGAGAACCCTCGCTGTTCAGTCAGTGTCTGTCGCGGGTGGAGGATCCGGGGTAGGCTACCACAGTATGTTGGTATAACCTCCTGTCTTGGCTCGCGGTGTATTTTTGCGCTGGTGCTTGTTGGCTCGCGTGTGTAGCATCAGCGTAGGGTCGCAGGGCAGGAGTTGTTGGCTTTGATTAGACGAAAATTAGGCTACATCTATAGTAGCCGCCAAAAACAAAATTAAAATAAAATATGAAAAAATAAATAAAAACTCGTTCTTTTTAATAATTAATTTTAAGATAATATTGTAGCTGAGTACTGAGTGCAGATAATTTTCTCTCAGTAGGCTGTGCTTCTTAAAGCTCGCTCTGGGAGCACAATGTTATGAATTAATGTATTATGTTTGGGAAGGGTGATAAGATTTTTATATATAAAATGTTGTATTTTTTTTTTTTGGAGACTGAGCTTGCATTCCATGAGTGGCAGAGTGGTTAGGAGTGGCAGATTCTAGCGACATTCTGCCCGTTCAGATATGGGCTCATGGTTGAGTGTCCCATATCTTGGGGGGGGTGTGACGCCTCCCGGCGTTAGCAGAATGGTTGCGTGGGGCATTGCAGCTCGCTAGCGCTCGCCAGGATGGGGGGATGGGCTACAGTTGTCCTAGAATGATCTGCTTTATTTCGTTAGTGTCGTGTTGCCACAGACAGTCTAGAAGTGATCTTTGTTTTGGTCTGTGACCGCGCCTTATATTTTATATTCGCTATAATATAAATGTTGCTTGTGTGGGAGGCGAGCGAGAGCGGGTGAGGAAGTACACCTGGCAGCGGGGGGTGGGCTGTGACGCGGCTCGCTTGAGCGCTGACGGCGTTGGCGGCCGGGTGGTCAACTAGTCCCTTCCCGTCGCGGCCTCATGGTTTTTTACCAAGCTCAGAGCTGGCCTGACACGCGTATCGTCTACATCCTTTGCAATTCTGTCCCCCATACTCGCCACTTTGCATACTATTTCTCTCTCTCGACTTCTCCTTTCTCATTCTCTAATCTTTATTAAACTCAACATCCCTTCTGGTTTCAGCATAGACGTTCACCGTCGGCCAGTCGTATTGTACGCGAAGCTCTCAGATATTTCTATGTATTAGGCTTTAATGAGGTTTGGAGAGACGGACATTTCCGTGTGTCCTCTCTCGGGAAGGTTGTAGACCGGTATATGTCTCCCTGGCAGGGTGTTGAGTGATTCTGCTTAGTTATTTAAAGCTAGACTAGGGGTAAGGTTACTGTGTCGTTGTCTCCGATGTGTGCAGTGTTAGCTAAGCCCTGCACGACATCGACAGGTACTGTGGGAGCCTAGGTTGTCTTCGGGTGGGTTTACTTTGCGAGCACAGCACTGTGGTGTGAGAGGGCCATAGCCTATCCCTCACAACATAGTGCTGCCTCTTTGTGTTGACTTCTGAGGGATCGCCAGGATAGAACTAGGTACTAGAGACCTAGATTTATCAAGAGAGCATCCCCGTCATATAACGTAATCTTCATTATACCACCTTCGGACAACGTTAGGCTACGAGCCGCATGCTCGCCCATTGTTGCCCTGCCTTGATACCCCAGCTAGACTTTATTAACCGAGCAGACACTGGTTAGAGATAAGCTCCATTATTATATGTATGCCACATTATTATTCACTGCACTTTTGAGCCGAGGTTGTTGTTGAGTTGCACAACCCTAGTAGGCTGTTGCGTTGTGTCACGAAGCATTTCTTTAGTTGTTGAGCATTACTACCTTTGCGCAGTCTTTATTATTCGCCTGCCTATTATTACTATATGTCCTAGTATTTATTGTGACCCGTATTCTGCATTATAATTGTTCAAGATTCTTTACGAACATCTTCCCAGCATCAGACTTATTTCAGAAGTTTCCAGTTGATGTTGCAGGACTAGCATTGCACTTTCTTTAATACAGGAGTGCCAGTTATTTGAGTATCTACCGTAACGTTAAATAATCACGTTACTTATCTTTTCTTTGTGTAATCTAAACGAGTAATCTTTTACTGTTTGAGAATAGGCTGTTTCATCGAGCGTCAGCCTAGTGTGTGTCCACCAGTTACCGAGTCATAGGATACCTCGTGGTCCAGGCACGACTCAGGGCGGTAATGGTGTTTTGTTTTCCAGTGTTTAAGGCAGGGGTTGGATCTAGTGTTACCGTTGTTGCATTTTGCCATTATCTAGTCCAATGTTGAAGAGCCCTGTGTCTTTGAGAACCTGGATCGTAACATGTGCCACGTAGTCAACAAACTACAGGATTATCGAGGCGTAGTCTCGTTAATCGCGCCACCTGTGGCCGGCGCAGTTGTGGTACCAGCAATTAAGAATGTGGTGCCCGAACCCGGTGTCGCTCCCGGTCGGGTATTTCCACTTAGACACGATTGGCAACCTAAAGACCTCGCTGACTTTTGCATTGTGGACATTCAGGAGGCCAAGTGGCTAACGCCGTATGGTAGAAACGTGACAGATACATTTATGAATCAGTACACACAATCTACCAAGAGGCAATATCAATCTCATTGGCAGTCCTTTACTTCTTGGATAGTTAGAACAGAACAGACGGTACCTTCGGTGGCATTAGTTTTTAATTATTTAAACTATTTGTTTGAACAGAAACGTCTATCTGTAGTGACTCTAAAAAATCACTTAACAGCTATCAGGGTGCCATTCTTTGACCTTACAGGTCTAACCATACCACAAGCGGAAGAAACAGGTTTCATGAGAGCATGCTTCAAACTCCGCCCACCTCCCCGTCAGCTCATGCCTACCTGGTCTCTTGACAAAGCGTTATCTTTGCTTCATTCCCGTCTGTATCAGAATACGGCAGATTTTGAATTGCTATTAAAAAAGGCTGTGTTCCTTATGGCTTTGGCAACTGGTAACAGGGTGTCTGAGCTGGCGGCGATGAGCAACACCCCTAATTGCATAATGTTTGGTAGACTAAATGATTGCATTCATATTGCTCCTTCCCCAGGGTTCATCGCCAAGAATGAACACAGTGAACATGTTTTCTCAGAGTTCATGGTGCCGGCGTTGAAACGGGGTAAAGTGCACCATAATTTGTGTCCTGTTCAAGCTTTAACCAAATATATGAGAGTAGCACCTCTTAACCAGCAAGGTGCTTTATGGGTATCGAGTACGGGTAAAAGATTAATGAAACGTAAAATGGCTTCTCTGCTGGTAGAAGTCATTAAAGAGAGTAATCCCGGCGTAGTGGGTAGGGCCCACGATTTACGCAAATGGGCAGTATCTTTACGTTTTCTAAAGAATTTTTCTGTTGAAGACATAGCTACTACTCAACTATGGGCTTCAAATCATACTTTTTTTACTCGATACCTGTCGGTAGCACTAGACAAACCATCAATGCCATGTATAGCGTTACGGCAAAGGGTCTAGATGGGTCTCTAAGTCACTAATTATTTAGGTTAAGAAAGAGGGGGGGGGGGGGGGTGCAGTCAGTGAAACATAAGACACCCTAGACCCCGCCGAAAGATATGTACAAAGTATACGAGCTGTGATACAATGTACAGTAGGGTCTCACATAAAACGAGTTTATGGTCGATAAACGAGGGCGTTTTATGCGATTTCGTTTTATGTGAACACAGCATTTTGGTGGCGCAATATCGTCAATTTTCACTGTAAGCGAAAATTTTCGTACAAAGCGAACGATATTTCATACAAAGCGAACTATATTTCGTACAAAGCGAACGCCATTTCATACAAAGCGATGATATTTCGTACAAAGCGAATTTTAGGTCGGTCGTTTTAATCGAGACTCGTTTTATGCGAACACGTTTTATGCGGGACCCTACTGTTATAAGTGTTGTGATTAAAATTTCTCTGTAGTAATGCCTACGGGAAATGTTGTTGAGGTACAGTAGTACAACAATGGTTTCGTTCAGTGGGATACACTGTTGAAGCAATTTAATTTTAAGAGTTCTCGGTAGTTGCAACTACGAGTAGCATTTTAGTAAGTACATCTGCGATAGTACAAGAATTTATTCTATTTTGTGTCTAATTTTAAGGAATATACACATTAGAATAATGGGGTTTATATGTGCACATGTTAACATAAGTTTTATTTTTCACCACTTACTTTAAGTGGGGTGCCTTTAACTTTCAGATCTGTTAACAGATTCTCATAGTTACCTTTTTCCTCAAGCAAGCTTCTTTAAGCACGCCCCTGCTTGTACCCCTTTTTATATGTTGTATAAAGTTTATACATAAATATACAGTTTTACAAAGTAAGAATACTATGTGGTTGTTTGATTATCTGCCTATTTTATTTGCAATGGTTATGATATGATTACGAATGTCCCCCTCCAGTCTTAGATATCAGGCATAATCGTCAATGATGGAGGGGCCACTAATAAATTATAGGTTTGACTCCTGCAAGGAGATAAAGAAAACCTAATATTTAGTAGTGGCCCCGTAATCATTGACGACTGGGGCCCTCCCGACCATCCCCTTCCCATTCGCTGATGTATTAAAGATTTTGGTATACTTGATATGTCAGTGAAGGTGGATTGATGCGCTAGCCAGCGTCTGGTCCAAGAATCCACAAAAGTACAGCCACGGAATATGGAAAGCTTATGAATAGTTATTCTTATTTAATTTTTAATTTGTATTTGTTACGAAGTTTTTTCGTAGTGAGAACCCAATCATAAAGACGAACCATGAGTGATTTAGCGTGTGCTTATGATGAAGGTTCCTCTGAGCTCTGCGGCGGTAGTTTCAAACTGCGCTTATGGGCGTTTAAAGAGGTAGCCTTATGTAATAGGCATAATCGTCAATGATTACGGGGCCACTACTAAATATTAGGTTTTCTTTATCTCCTTGCAGGAGTCAAACCTATAGTATACGTATCCGAGCAAATAACGCAACGATGAGGTGGGGAACAGCACGGAACCCGGCTAGCGTCGGCGGAACAGAGACGGGTGAAGCGTAAATATTCGCATTTTGGCTCTTCGTTTCAAATATTCATAGCGCAAAAAGTGTTTGTCGTAGGAACTTCTAGTTTTTTTATACTCATCAGCATTATTTGCCGTATTCATGCAGCCTAAATTTAAAACCATACACTTCGTAACAACAAAATCAATCCAAAATGTTATAAACCATATCAATCAATTTGTTTTTGTTTTTTTCGGTCACTGCTCGAGAACTATTGAAGATAAACAATTTTTGTTTTCAGATTTTGAAAGAGGAGAAAAATACTATTATTTGAGCAAAACAAATATATGGTCATAATTTAGAGATAGGACGGTGTGAAGACAATTGCATGGGAAATAATTGTATTCCGGACTCATTTACACTTTCATATTTCGATTTATTTATATATATATATTTTTTTATCATGTACTATAAATATTCCTCTTTCCATTGACATATGATACATCACAATAAACAGAATTCTGGTGGATGAAAATACAGAAAAACACAAGGCTTCGAAAAGTTGCCCAGCCTGGTATTTCATGGCAAATTAGAGAATGTCTTACCATAAGTTATATAATTAAATATACTGTTTCAGGCACAGCCGGAT
The DNA here is from genome assembly GCA_032716605.1 of Paralithodes platypus. Lineage (NCBI taxonomy): Eukaryota > Metazoa > Arthropoda > Malacostraca > Decapoda > Lithodidae > Paralithodes > Paralithodes platypus. The sequence goes on along the minus strand of CM064578.1, from coordinate 42,780,273 downwards.
AAACAATGCATCGGATGAACGTAAGACAGTCGGGAGAAGCGACTTGCTTATCTATCACTGGTCTTTAAAAAAGGTTCAAGGGGCGCGGGCGGCTTTTCGCCTTTTAGTCAACAGATAATTGTTGCCAAGGAGTTATTCTTGCAGAGTCCTCAATTAAGAGTTTCTCGCATAATCCCTTCTAACATAACAAGATCTTTCTGTCGTAGACCAGTTATGAGTTATAGCTAGGTTCCCTGGTCTAGTATGTTCACTTGGCTAGGTAATACTTAAGACAGAATATCAGTGGGGCGACTCAGGTTTTCTGGCTAACAATCACAATCATTTATTGCAGAATTGCTTTCACTCGAGCCGTAGTCCAATTTATTAAGACTTATTTCTTCGACGAGGTTAAACCTGATAGCAAGATTAATTACGAGAGTCGGTTCGCCTAGTTTAACTTCACTGATATATTTTAGTGCACACTAGCATAGTAATCACTTTCTTCTTAACCCTTATTTAGCGGGGCCCGACTCTAGTCCGTATAGAGAACACCAGCCCAAAGAGCGGGGCCCGACCTGAGTCCGTGTGCAATTTTGGCGCAATATTGGCTCTGAGAGAGAGACAAAGGAGTACAAAGGAGTACAAATGAAATCAAGCAACAACAGGTCTAGTGACCCTTCTAGGCTGCTTGTCCTCCAAAACACTAATATAAGGATCAAGTGTCCAAACAGTGGTTTAGAGTGGGTAAGGGAACATTTGAAAGGGAACTACTGCCCTAGAACTAATGTCCGTGGCAGGATTAGGAAATTAGTAGGGGACAGATGGGTTAGTAACTGAGGGGGGATAAAATAAAGTATTACAGTAACTAAATTATTCTAACCCAATATTAAAACTATCTTGACAAATGTTAGTGTGTGCGATTTATACAGATAACCAAGATAAAAAGTTCAACCAAGTACAGTACTGGCTAGACTTTGATATATAAAATACAAGAAGAGGGTTTGTTTATGCGTACACAGGTGGCGCTGGTATCGGCGGTGTCTCTACTAACTTGACAAATAGAATTTTGAAAAACAAATGTTTATCAGTCAAAACTACAGTACAATGTCATGCAAGATAACTACTGGGTGGTTTGCTAAGCACTCAACTATAGTGAGGGCTAAAATATCTACAATACGTGCTAGAACTTTATAATATGAAACAAGCAAATAGTTTGTTTACTTTAGAGCGTCGGTCGTCACTAACCGGTACAAATGTAAACAAAAGCAATCTCGATAAACAAACGTTTATCAGTCAAAAACACAGCAAAATTACATGCAAAGCAACTACAGGGCAGTTAAGCTAGAACTTAGCTACAGTTCATGCAAACAAATAAGGGGATGAGTAATGGAGTACTCAAGTTATGGTCAGATTTCGAGCAGCGAGAGCGAAGTGCTGTTGGCGGGTTGGCGCGTCGGGCTCGAGTGACGAGTGACGGGAGGAGCGTAGATTGCCTCATGACCACTCACCACGGCTGCCGTGGGCCTACTGACATTTACTCCACACACATCCACCCTCCCTCCCTCGCTACACACGTAATTATCCCTCGTTGCCTGGGCAGGTTCTCCTAAGGACGAAGGTCGTATCCGGGCGATCTGGCCAAAAAACGTCTAGGCCTAGGCTACCGTATTATTGTTATTTTAACTGCTAGAAATTTCCCACGCATCCCTAAACGTAATGCGGTTTCCAATCTGTAGACTGACATTGAGTAGAGCTCTCTAAGTCAACTGGTTCAGTTGTGATGACGATTTCCATGGAGCGAATTTTGCCGCGATGTTGACAATATCGGAGCTTTTCAGACACTAATTTCGTCTGACGTCACAACAATAACATTGATCCGACGTCTCCTTTTTGTTTTCGGAGGTGCGGTGACGCAACGATCGGCTTTGTTTACATGCGTCGGACGCACGGCGTTCAGACCAAGCTGAATAGGCTTTCAAGCTTACTGGCCAGGTAAGGACACCCGGGTTCCTGCCCATCTGCCGCGGTGTCCTTATAACATGCTGCCCGGGCAGGAAGGGTTAAGTAACGAAATGACCGTATTTTAGCGATTTTGCCCTTCGGTTGCACGATCGTTGCAAGACAACCAGTGATCGTAGAAGGATGGTTCAGGTGTCATTGGAAAGCTCAATTAACGCCCTTTCAGGGATACATAATTGTATTACGCTCTGGCTCTTGTTTATGCATGAAAAAGAGCACGGAAACAAGGCCATTTATGGTAAAAAAAAACTGCTGGGCGGCACGGTGAAATATACTCCACCACCCGCTCTTATTGTGTTAACATCAGAGAAAATCGAAACATAACTGAATACACTGTATGATCGAGTTAGTAGTACCGTATACTGATACTTCGAGAATTAGCACTGTAATAGTTTCCTGGTTATCTTGAGTTGGTGATGTCGGGGGTTAACAGCTGCTCCGGGGCCGTCCAAGTTGTCCGGTAGTGTAGAGAAGGGTTACAGATGGGCTACTTGCTTAGCCGGTGATGATGCCCCGATAAGTTACTCTTGCTGGGGACCTTAAATACACTGTTTCAGGCACAGCCGGATAAACAATGCATCGGATGAACGTAAGACAGTCGGGAGAAGCGACTTGCTTATCTATCACTGGTCTTTAAAAAAGGTTCAAGGGGTGCGGGCGGCTTTTCGCCTTTTAGTCAACAGATAATTGTTGCCAAGGAGTTATTCTTGCAGAGTCCTCAATTAAGAGTTTCTCGCATAATCCCTTCTAACATAACAAGATCTTTCTGTCTTAGACCAGTTATTTTTCTTACAGTTTCTTACAGTAGATCCTCTGGAAAAAGGCAAACTAGGCCTGTGTATCCAGCTCAGTACCAGTACTTGCACTGCTGCGGTCGTTCACGGTGTTGGCGGCGGCGGTAGCAGACGCAACATTTTTACTATTCTGTATTTTTGTTTTATAATCAAACTTCAAATCTTGTCTTCCCCATGCTTTATCAAGATTACTTTCAAACTCCCTTATTGATTCGGAATCGACTACATACTGGGGCAGTGCGTTCCACTCATTTACCACTCTATCACAAAATGAGTTCTTTGCCTTCTCAAGCCTATTTCTTTCTTTGTAAATTTTCTTAGAGTGTCCTCTCGTTCTTGTTCCCTCCCGCATCAAGAAGATACCTTCACACACATCCTCATCGTACTTTCCTGACACTATCTTAAAAGTCTCTATCATATCCCCTCTTTTTCTCCTATATCCCAGTGTCCTCAACCTCTGCTCATAGCCCGCGTTCTTCAACGTTGGTACCAGCTTGCTGCTCTCCTCTGCACTTTCTCCACTGCTTCTATATCCTTTACCATATATGGAGCCCACACCTGGTTCGCATATTCCAGGTGCGGCCTAACCAGCGCTGTATAGAGATTCCTGAAGATTTCTTCGTCAAGTAACACAAATGTCCTCCTTATCAGCCCTACAATTCTATTGGCTTTATTTATCTTTTCCGCTAAATGTTCTGAGAAATTTAACTTATTGTCTATCACTACTCCTATATCCTTTTCTGCATTCACTTCCTCCATCGCTTCATACATACTGTATCCTACCTTGTCTATCTTGCTTGTCCCAATCCGCATGTACTTGCATTTTTTTGGATGAAAAGGCATTAACCAATGCTCAGACCATCCCTTCATGCCCTCCACATCTCCTTGAAGCAAACCCACATCTTCCTTACTTACTCCTCACTCTTCTATACAGCTTAGTGTCATCCACATACAGGTATACCTCACTTCCATTAGTTATAACTTCAGGTAAGTCGTTGATAAATATAACGAACAGCAGTGGTCCCAACACAGATCCCTGAGGTACCCCACTTGTAATTTCCCTCCACCCCGAGCCTATTCCATTCACCAGTACCCTCTGTCTCCGATCTTTCAGGAAGGCTTCTATCCATTTCACACATTTCTCCCCTATATTATAGTTTCTAACTTTCTCTATTAACTTTTTATGTTATGAGTTATAGCTAGGTTCCCTGGTCTAGTATGTTCACTTGGCTAGGTAATACTTAAGACAGAATATCAGTGGGGCGACTCAGGTTTTCTGGCTAACAATCACAATCATTTATTCCAGAATTGCTTTCACTCGAGCCGTAGTCCAATTTATTAAGACTTATTTCTTCGACGAGGTTAAACCTGATAGCAAGATTAATTACGAGAGTCGGTTCGCCTAGTTTAACTTCACTGATATATTTTAGTGCACACTAGCATAGTAATCACTTTCTTCTTAACCCTTATTTAGCGGGGCCCGACTCTAGTCCGTATAGAGAACACTAGCCCAAAGAGCGGGGCCCGACCTGAGTCCGTGTGCAATTTTGGCGCAATATTGGCTCTGAGAGAGAGACGAGTGACGGGAGGAGCGTAGATTGCCTCATGACCACTCACCACGGCTGCCGTGGGCCTACTGATATTTACTCCACACACATCCACCCTCCCTCCCTCGCTACACACGTAATTATCCCTTGTTGCCCGGGCAGGTTCTCCTAAGGACGAAGGTCGTATCTGGGCGATCTGGCCAAAAAACGTCTAGGCCTAGGCTACCGTATTTTTGTTATTTTAACTGCTAGAAATTTCCCACGCATCCCTAAACGTAGTGCGGTTTCCAATCTGTAGACTGGCATTGAGTAGAGCTCTCTAAGTCAACTGGTTCAGTTGTGATGACGATTTCCATGGAGCGAATTTTGCCGCGATGTAGACAATATCGGAGCTTTTCAGACACTAATTTCGTCTGACGTCACAACAATAACATTGATCCGACGTCTCCTTATTGTTTTCGGAGGTGCGGTGACGCAACGATCGGCTTTGTTTACATGCGTCGGACGCACGGCGTTCAGACCAAACTGAATAGGCTTTCAAGCTTACTGGCCAGGTAAGGACACCCGGGTTCCTGCCCATCTGCCGCGGTGTCCTTATAACATGCTACCCGGGCAGGAAGAGTTAACCCGGGAACTGCGGGGAGACTCTTAAGAGTTCCCCCGGCGGACTGCGGGGAGACTCTTATGAGTGAGTGAAAAAAAAAATCAACTTTTGACATCGAATTCTTTTTTTTTTTTTTTTTTTTTGGCCCCTGGGCCATGCAAAATCTCAGTCCTCTACCTCCCCTCCTTCCCCACTTTCCTCCTCTCCTTCAGTTATCACCTATTTTCCCTGTTATTCCCTTATTCTGAGGTATATTTTCGTGCTAACATTAGCGAGTTGCAAGCAGGGTGTTGTCATCACTGATGGTAAGCGAGTGCAAGAGAGAGAGAGAGAGTATCGATCGACTGTGTCTCAGTGGCCTTGGGGGAAATTGGCGGGAAAGGAGCTTGCCTCACCCATACATTATACAACTCGCGGGCTATATCTCCGATTTTGACCATCCAAACGCTGTTTTCACTCGTTTTATTGTTGTTTCAGGTTAATACCTTTATAATCAACCCATAATAGGCACATATGGATAAGTATTAATGCTATTAATGGTACAATGAATATTTTAGTGACGGAAACACCTCAAATACGTCAGCACAAGGGGACGTTTCCAATTACCCCCATGCGCACTTGTTAGGTTAAGTAACGAAATGACCGTATTTTAGCGATTTTGCCCTTCGGTTGCACGATCATTGCAAGACAACCAGTGATCGTAGAAGGATGGTTCAGGTGTCATTGGAAAGATCAATTAACGCCCTTTCAGGGATACATAATTGTATTACGCTCTGGCTTTTGTTTATGCATGAAAAAGAGCACGGAAACAAGGCCGTTTATGGTAAAAAAAAACCCGCTGGGCGGCACGGTGAAATAAACTCCACCACCCGCTCTTATTGTGTTAACATCAGAGAAAATCGAAACATAACTGAATACACTGTATGATCGAGTTAGTAGTACCGTATACTAATACTTCGAGAATTAGCACTGTAATAGTTTCCTGGTTATCTTGAGTTGGTGATGTCGCGGGTTAACAGCTGCTCCGGGGCCATCCAAGTTGTCCGGTAGTGTAGAGAAGGGTTACAGATGGGCTACTTGCTTAGCCGGTGATGACGCCCCGATAAGTTACTCTTGCTGGGGACCTTAACCCTCTCACCACGGAAGGGCTCTTGAATGCCCATAAAAAAGCATATAACAGGTACCCGGAAGGGCTCTTGAACGCCCAGTGGTTGAAAGCCTGTGAGCTTCGTGTGCGAGGCGTCGGTCCGACGCATGTAAACAACAGCCGGCTGGACCGACGCCCCGCATCTCCGGCCACAAGAAGGAGAGCGTCGCTTGTTCGTGTGTGCCTGTATGTTGTTAAGTATCGAAAAGTGGTGTACAGTGGCTGTTTTGGCCATAAAGTTATCTCCAATGAAATCATCATCACAGCTCAACCAGTTGACTTAGAGAGCTCTACTTAATGCCATTCTACAGGTAAATAACACAGCTACGCTTGGGGATGCGCGGGAATGCGGGAAGCAGTCTGATTAACGAATATACGGTAGCCTAGCCTAGACGTTTTTCGGCCAAAACACCCGGGTTTCGAGGAATATATATATAATACATAGCCGGGGCTGGAGGGTTAAATACACTGTTTCAGGCACAGCCGGATAAACAATGCATCAGATGAACGTAAGACAGTCGGGAGAAGCGACTTGCTTATCTATCACTGGTCTTTAAAAAAGGTTCAAGGGGCGCGGGCGGCTTTTTGCCTTTTAGTCAACAGATAATTGTTGCCAAGGAGTTATTCTTGCTACACTAGCTATAACACGAGTTATAGCTAGGTTCCCTGGTTTAGTATATTCACTTGGCTAGGTAATACTTAAGACAGAATATCAGTGGGGCGACTCAGGTTTTCTGGCTAACAATCACAATCACTTATTGCAGAATTGCTTTCACTCGAGCCGTAGTCCAATTTATTATGACTTAGTTCTTCAACGAGGTTAAACCTGATAGCAAGATTAATTACGAGAGTCGGTTCGCCTAGTTTAACTTCACTGATATATTTTAGTGCACACTAGCATAGTAATCACTTTCTTCTTAACATCAGAGAAAATCGAAACATAACTGAATACACTGTATGATCGAGTTAGTTGTTGTTGCGGTACCCCAGGCTGCCTGGCCGAACAGCCCCAAGGCCCCGAGCACGGCCAAGGCCATAACCGAGCGCCCCCACAGAACCCTCCCTGCCGACCACAATAAAGCCTAGGTGACCGAAGCCACTCCAAGGAAACGCCCTGGAAACCAAAGCCCCACCCAGGGCCCTGTGCCCCTCAGCAATTATGAAGAGAAAGTTGAGGGGCAAGGGAAAAATGTGACGCTTTGGCTTCCAATCTTGATCGAGTTAGTAGTACCGTATACTGATACTTCGAGAATTAGCACTGTAATAGTTTCCTGGTTATCTTGAGTTGGTGATGTCGGGGGTTAACAGCTGCTCCGGGGCTGTCCAAGTTGTCCGGTAGTGTAGAGAAGGGTTACAGATGGGCTACTTGCTTAGCCGGTGATGATGCCCCGATATGTTACTCTTGCTGGAGACCTTGAATAACACTGTTTCAGGCTCAACCGGACTAACAATGCATCGGATTAACGTAAGACAGTCGGGAGAAGCGACTTTCTTATCTATCTCTGGTCTTTATAAAAGGTTCAAGGGGCGCGGGTGGTCTTACACCTTTTTGTCAACAAATGCTGATGGGGCCTACAGTCAATTGTTGCCAAGGAGTTATTCTTGCAGAGTCCTCAATTAACCCTCTCACGTTCTTGACGCAATTTTGAGCCTATTAGGGATACTTTAAATCCTTTGTTACCATCAGGGGTATTTAGAAACCTTTAGTTTAGTTACTTTAACCTCTGCAGTTGTCTTTGAGTTAGCTGTGGGCAGAAAACTAATTTTGGAGAGGTAATTATAAGAGTGAGAGAACTCTATTTCTTATTGCTAATCTGGCAACCTCTGCGTCATATGGTCGTGAGAGGGTTAAGAGTTTCTCGCATAATCCCTTCTAACATAACAAGATCTTTCTGTCTTAGACTGGTTATGAGTTATGATTGCTTGTAAACTCAAGTAGCAGAGGGCACACTACAAGACATTTATAAAACAATCAATAATTGGTAAATTTGTTGTTTGCAGATACAATATTACCGTCGGGGGTCCCGAGTGCAATAAAACATTCGCAAATGGTTAATTCACTTCCTCACAGAGTTGCACAGACTACGGACACCGAAGAATCTTGAGGGGTGGAGCACAAATAGACTTCAACTAGAGCGGCACAGCCGTTACTTTGATATCTACTGATGAACTGGCCGAATGTTGCCTCTGTGGTATAGTTATAGGCTTGGTCAAGGGGGTGTCAAGAATATTCTAGAAGTCTGGATGTCGGGGTTATGAAGGAGTTAATTTATTCTGATTAACTTAGGGGGGTAGTGAGGGGGTCTTTATCTCGGCAATAGGTAGTCTGCAATATGAATGGTTATTGTGGACATCTTTACTCTAGTGCAAGTCACTATTAACCCTTAAAGAGCGGCTCACCACAAGTCGAGTTGAAAAAACTGGCAAAAAACGGGTGAAAAAAGGGTTGAAATCGAGTGAAAATGGGTGGGATAGTAATGATCCATACGTCCGACATCTGTGGCCTCCCGGCCCACACTAACTCCAGTTCCCCCACCGCGCGGGAGGATGACAGTGTAACCAATAGTTCGCTAAAAGTGAGCAAGGTAGCAAAATCAGCTAAACTTCCATCTTCGAGGTAACACTGTCAGTGCTCCACGAGTGCTACGTAGCTGTATGTGGCGTCATTGTGTAGCGATTTCCACCTAGTTTTCGGCGCAATACAGTTCCTTTCATACTGATGGTTGATATAGCAGTCAGAACGGCCCGGAAAGGCCCAAAACGGCCACAGAGGGCCCGCTAGACAAGGGTTAAGAGTCGATTAGGGCAGGATTTGTTCAAGGGGAGGGTACTACTTTGTTTGGCGCTATATGGGCCCAGGCAGGAAAACATTATTAATCAATTCACATCAGTATCCTTCTCTGGTCTAGCTGACATGCTATTCGGAATCTAGGATGGGTAAAGGGGGATTTTGGGTTTAGTTAAGGATGGGGTAGGATGGTATTTGGATAGGTATCTAGATTTGTAGTTCATAACCTGTTGGAAACTCACCTGTTGTCTGGCAAGAATTTGCTGGCTTGTGCGGGTCATGGTAAACCTCCGTGGGGGTTGGTGGTGTCGCGCCCTGAATATGGTTGTTGTTGTTCCCCAGGCTGTCTGGCCGAACAGCCCCAAGGTCTCGAGCAAGGCCAAGGCCATAAACGAGCGCCCCCACAAAATCCTCCCTGCTTACCACTAACAAAGCCCGGGTGACCGAAGCCACTCCAAGGCAGGGAGCTGAGGAGGGTGCGGAAACGCCCGGGAAACCAAAGCCCCACCCATGGCCCTGTGCCCCTCAGCAATTATGAAGGGAAAGTTGAGGGGCAAGGGAAAAATGAGACGCTTTGGCTCCCAATCTGCCAACTTCTAGGTTGGCAGTAGGGAGGTCAATCCACGGAAAAGACGCCGCCACTTGAGATCTAGAAGATATATAAGTAAAAGAAACAATCAGAGTAAGCTATGGGTATGGCAGAGATCGCTCAGTTCTCACTCGGATAGACCAGCCCATCACCACCCTGAATATGGTTATAGGGAGTTCTTACGTTAATTGGGTTGATATACGAGTTCAGGTTGTCAGGAGGTATACACACGTATCTCTGAGAACACTGCCACAATATTAGACCACATAAACTGTAACAGAGAGGACAAAATATCCCAATCAGGGGTTATACAGACTGGGATAAGTGATCACTTCGTCACATATTGCACACGGAAAACCACAAAAATTACCCTAGAGAATCACAAGGTTATCAAAACAACGTCACTCAGAAACTACAACAAAGAAACATTTCTGGACATTTTATGGAATACAGACTGGTCTCCAGTGTTTGGAAGTACAAACGTTAATGACGCATGGGTTGGCTTCAGAACCATCATCACACACATCCTAGACGAAATAGCTCCTCTGAAAGACATGCGAATTAAAGCAAGGTCAGACCCATGCATCAACAATGACATACTACACCATCTGGAACATAGAGACAATCTGTTAAAAAGGCTAGTGAAACATAGACAGGATCAAGGTCTGAAACATGAGTTCAACAGGGCCAGGAATAAACTTAGAAAAATAAAATCAGCGAAAATTAATTATTTCCACAATAAGGCCGAGGAATATCAGAATAACCCAAAGAAACTATGGAGGCACCTAAAAACAACAGGCTACAGCAACAAGGCAAGGGATTCGTCTAACACTAATATTGCTCTCAACATTAATGATCAGGTTTGCCACGATAAACGACAAATTTCAACCTACTTCAACTCCTTCTTCACCTCCATAGCAGACACACTTGCACAGAACCTACTGCAACCTCAATAAATACACGACAACAACGGCCACCTTTCGAAATTTCTACAGAGATAAAGGCATACACCCGGACACATTTGGATTGCAAAATGTTACACCAAAATACACTTTTGACGAGCTCTCTAACCTAAAATGTACATAAAAGCACAGGACCAGACAAAATTCCTGCCAAATTTCCAAGAGATGGAGCCATTGGTATAGCAGGTCCCCTAACTCACATCATCAACCTGTCAATTAACCCGGGAACTGCGGGGAGACTCTTAAGAGTTCCCCCGGCGGACTGCGGGGAGACTCTTATGAGTGAGTGAAAAAAAAAATCAACTTTTGACATCGAAAAAAACAACAACATATTTTTATTTTTTTATTTTTTTTTGGCCCCTGGGCCATGCAAAATCTCAGTCCTCTACCTCCCCTCCTTCCCCACTTTCCTCCTCTCCTTCAGTTATCACCTATTTTCCCTGTTATTCCCTTATTCTGAGGTATATTTTTGTGCTAACATTAGCGAGTTGCAAGCAGGGTGTTGTCATCACTGATGGCAAGCGAGTGCAAGAGAGAGAGAGAGAGAGTATCGATCGACTGTGTCTCAGTGGCCTTGGGGGAAATTGGCGGGAAAGCAGTTTGCCTCACCCATACATTATACAACTCGCGGGCTATATCTCCGATTTTGACCATCCAAACGCTGTTTTCACTCGTTTTATTGTTGTTTCAGGTTAATACCTTTATAATCAACCCATAATAGGCGCATATGGATAAGTATTAATGCTATTAATGGCACAATTAATATTTTAGTGACGGAAACACCTCAAATACGTCAGCACAGGGGGACGTTTCCAATTACCCCCATGCGCACTTCAGAGGTTAACACCAACACTGTACCTGCTGAACTGAAGGAAGCTATTGTAACCCCTCGATATTCAAGAAAGGAAATAAACTAGAAGTTGGCAACTACAGACCAGTTAGCATATTATGTATTGTATCAAAAATCCTTGAAAGAGCGGTATACACCCAAATTGAACACTACCTCAAAAAAATTATCTATTCTATAAGTTTCAATCAGGTTTCAGATGCATGTACTCGACAGACTCCTGTCTCATCCACTTAACAGATCACATTCGTAAAGAAATGTCTAAAGGTAACTACACCGGTATGGTTCTTCTTGATCTACAAAAAACGTTTGACACAGTAGACCATGATATCCTATGTAATAAACTACAAGCAATGGGCATTGGGTCGGTGAACTGGTTTAAATCTTATCTTAGTGGTAGAACACAAAGAGTCAAAATTGATGATAATATATCTGATCCTATGCCAATTAACTGTGGGGTCCTGCAGGGAAGCATCCTTGGTCCCTTACTCTTTCTCTGTTATTTGAACGACATGGAACTGAGCGTCTCGTGTAAACTATTACTGTATGCTGACGACAGCGTGCTTCTGGTTTCAGGAAAAGACCCAATAAGTATTGCCGCTTCACTTTCCAAAGAACTAGAATCATGTAGGCCTAGTGAATGGCTAGTGGACAATAGACTATCGCTTCACCTGGGCAAGACGGAAGCCATCTTATGTGGAACAAAACGCAAACTGAAAGACATTGTGGGCTTATAATAATAATAATAATAATAATAATAATAATAGTTCTTAAAGCTAGCGCATACTAAGCTAGCTAAGGATAGCTCAATAAGGCCGATTAGGCGTATTTCCATTGGGGTCCTGTACTACTACCCCATCCCTTTGCTCATGAGGGATGGTAACGACTCAGTGCTTGTGAAAAATCTTTAATGCGCCGAGCGTGGGCGCGAACCCGGGCCTTCTGGGTGGAAGTCCGAGACGCTAGTCACTACACCAAGCGAGCCGCTTCTCGGTCAACTGTAATGATATTCCTATAACAACAGTGTCACAAGTTAAATATCTCGGACTAAAACTGGACTCGAGTTTGTCAGGTGAAACAATTTTGGAATCTATCCTGAGTAAGTGTAGAACACGTATAAAATACCTGTATAGACAGGTGGGATGCTTGCCAGCGGCGACCAAAAAGACCCTTTGCCAAGCGCTTGTTCAATGTCATTTTGATTATTCTGTGTCATCCTGGTACTCTGCATCATCTAAATCAGCACAGCACAAACTTCAGGTCACTCAAAATAAAATGGTTAGGTTCATGCTGAACCTAGGTCCCAGATCACATGTTGGCCAGGAACAACTTCAGTCACTAGGTATGCTCAATGTCTCTGACAGGGCCAAACAAATCAGGCCTACTAATGCCTTCAAAATTTTCTATGACAGAGCTCCAGAGTATCTAAAGAGTGATTTTGTTAAAGCAAATGAGAGGAGTGGACATAATACAAGAAACAGGATGGTTAATTTTAAGGTCCCGAGAATCCAAGGACAGGGTAAGCAAACTGTAATGCCCTCGAAAATATCCCGCAACCCCAATAATGTACTACCCGAGTTGACGTCAGGTATAGTGTAAAATAGTCGTTGATGGGAAGTCCAATAAACTCATCACGTGAAACACCACGAGACTATCACCTGGTTCTTACAAATCGGACTAAGGTTACTATACTTTTGTACGTCCGTGGTAGTACAGTGCGTTAGCGCGCGGGCCTGGTTGACCTAGGGGCCATGGTCACTAACCAGGGTTCGAACCCCACCCAAGGCATCTCAAAACCTGTGGGTTTTTAGGAGGGTTAAACTCCCTTCGGAGGTTCGAGCCCCGCGCCAGGTACCAGGAAAAGTTGACCCAAAGTAGGCCTGGGGAGTTTTCAGGAGACCATGAATTCCCTTCACACCCAGCATTTCACAAACATTCTTCTTCACTGCCATCAAAGACTGGAACGACCTACCCGTCAGTCCGTGAAAAGAGAACACTGTATTCCTTCAGACGTAGCCTGAAGGAACACCGCCATGGGGCGGGCTTGACGAGGAGGAGTGTGAGCAATTTTGCACTTTAACACACACTCTCCTTTCTGAGCTTGATCCTGGCAGTGAGGATGCCATTACCTGTGAAGACCCCAATTGTGTTAATGCTAGTCATCGAGAAGAAGTCAGCAAGCTGTACAATAATATTATATCTTGTCTTACTAAGGCTAGTGACATAGTATTTCACAAGCATAAAAAAAATTACTCTTTTAACAAACCTGGGTGGAATGACCATGTTTCAGAACTATACCAGGCATCCCGAGATGCTCGTAGTGTATGGCTGGATCATAACAAACCGAGACAGGGACCCATTTTTGACATGTTCACCAGACTAAAGGCTAGATGCAAGTATGCAATCAGATATATAAAAAACAATGAAAATGTATTAAGAAGAGAAGCATTGGCCAAAAACTTTGCTAGCAAAGACACATTGGCCTTCTGGAAGGATATTAAAAAAATGCATAATAGCTGCACACCTCTACCCGTTAGTGTAGATGGGATCTCTGGTACTAATAACATAGCCAATCTTTGGAAAACACATTACCAAACTTTGTTTAACTCTGTTGGGCACCAAGGAAATACCATTGCTGCTACAACAGAGTGTAACAAAGAAGAAAAATATGACACGATTAAAGTTACAAGTGAAAAAATCAAGGCTGCAATAAGTAGGCTAGATGCTAACAAATCCTGTGGTTTTGATGGTATATATGCTGAACATTTGAAGTACTCCTCCACTCCCCTCTTGGAGAAACTCAGCAGTTGCTTTACCAGCTTTCTAATCCATGGTTTCCTACCAGAATCTATGATGTCCGTTACCTTGATACCAGTAATTAAAGACAAGGCTGGCAAAATTACATCAAAAGACAACTATAGACCTATTGCCCTTGCCAGTATTGTAAGTAAGATACTAGAGTTAATCATTTTAGACAGAATCTCAGTGTATATCTCAACTAATAGTAATCAATTTGGTTTTAAAAAGAATCATGGTACGGACCAGTGCATCTACACTCTGAAGGAGCTAGTGGATGGGTACATCAAAATGAACAGCTCTATTTTTGCATGCTTTCTTGATGCTAGTAAGGCATTTGACAGAGTCTGCCACAATATCCTGTTTGATAAATTAGCAACAAGGGGAGTGCCATCCTATATACTGAGAATCTTGAAGTACTGGTACGCCAATCAAACATTTAATGTAAGATGGGGTAACATTATTTTGGATTCCTTTACAGTAACCAATGGAGTGAGACAGGGTAGTATTCTCTCACCTTACTTATTCAATGTATATATGGATGAATTAAGTGATAAATTGAATAAAGAGCAGATTGGATGTTATGGTGGGAATAAAATCATCAACCATCTCATGTATGCTGATGATCTGGTCATTATTGCACCGTCTTCTGCGGGTCTGAGCAAACTTCTTGATATATGTGAATCTTTTGGTAGTAAACATTGTGTTAAATTCAACCCACTGAAAAGTGCTGTTCTTATATTTAGATCAAAATTACTGTATAAAAGTAAACTGCCAAATTTCTCACTCAATAATCAAATTATTCAAGAAGTAAACAAAATAAAATACCTGGGACACATTATCTCAAACGATTGCTCAGATGATGCAGATATCGGCCGTCAGCGCAGACAGCTATATTTACGTGGTAACACCATCTTGAGAAAATTCCACATGTGTAATTGGGAAACTAAAGTCACATTGTTCCGGACATATTGTTCCTCTATGTACACAGCCCATTTGTGGTGGAAGTATAAGAGAGCCACCATAAATGGTCTGTGTACATCCTATCATAATATACTCAAGATGTTCATTGGTCTCTCTAAATATGAAAGCACTAGTATGGTGTGCACACTGTTGGATGTGCAGTGCTGTCGGGCTGTCATCAGGAGACTGGTGTACAGCTTTTCGCAGCGACTGCAATCCTCCAGTAACACGCTGATTGTAGCTCTTTGGTCTAGTGATCATATCTATGAATCCCGTATTATATCTCACTGGCAGAAGCTGCTGCACACATAGTATGTACTGTAATGTAATATATAGGTCTAATTGAACTATGAGCAATGATCTGTGCAATAGGTGTTAACCAACATTGAGCAATAGCCTTAGTTAGCCTATCTGTGTTATATTGTGACAAAATGTGATATGTGCTCTATTCTGTAAATAGGCCTACTGTATTTTTTATTTTATTGTGTCTTTATTAATATATCTTTGTGTATAATTATTATCTGTGCTCTGACGAGAAGTGTATGTGATATGGACCATTAGGTCGTACTGTATTTATACTGTATGTATCTTATGTGTCTGGAATAAAGAATTATTATTATTATTATATTATTATTAACTGGACAGCTGCGAGAAGGGAGCACCAAGCTTCTGTCTACTACTAAATGCGACATAAGAGATAGACAAACCAAACTGAAATGATTACTGATTACGGATTACTGATATTTACTATAGGATGTAAGGTATCTTAAAATAACCCCCTAGAAATACTTTCTCTAAAGTATCTATTTCTTTATCCTCCCCATTTTCCCCAGCTAACCTAATCCCACAAGGACCCCAATGGAAATACGCCTAACGGCCTTATTGGGCTATCCTTAGTTGGAATTATGCAAGGCTGGTACATGTCATATTTGTAACATACTATGTGGTACCAACTCTGTAAATTGATAACTGAATAAATATTATTATTATTATTATTATTATTATAATAGCTTGTGTGTATTTGTGAGATATTCTTGAAGTATCTACAAATATAAATTTGTAATGGTACTAAGACTCCGTAAAGTAGGTCTTATAGCAGGATTGGGAGACAAGGCTGAATTAACCCAGTGTTGCAGTTCTGGCATATACACAGAGAGATAAGTGGGGTTAAGGATATCCTTAACGAAATTCGCCACACTGTAAGTATCTGAAGCCGCCGAACTAAGCTTACCACTCAACACCTCGGGAGCAAACCAGGGGAGCTTTTCATAAGGCTCCAAGATGGGGCGGTCAAACACCGGTTTGGTCGAGGAAGAGCACCCAAAATCTATAACAGTTATGAAAGGACCTAGATCCTCTACGACGTTGACACATACATTATCAACCTTAATATCATTATGATATATACCACGGGATGTGAACCCCGATACACATAACGCCAACTGTTTAATTATAATTAGTAAAGTTTTTATTGTTATAGTCATAGAATTCTCTCTTAAATATTCCTGACAAGTTTTTCCGGCATATTTGGAAATAACTAATTTATATTTAGGGCACAGACCAACTATTTTCTGCACCCCCGTCGCGTTTCTCAAAACGCCCAGGGACTTAACTTCTTTGCATAGAGAATCATAATCATTGTTTTTATACGATTTCAAAACCAGGTCCGAGGTTTTACGCTTCAGCAACAAGCACCAGCCCTGGGAACCAGCACCCAATTCGGATAAGGGGCCCTTCTTTAAAATGGCGCATCATTTTTTATAAGTAAAACAGGGTACTCTGTGCTTGCCACAGAACCGCTTAGCGGTAAGGAACTTCTGTGGCGACTTCATAATTTTGATAACCCAATAACAATAATTAGTAATGTAAGCAAAATATGTTTAAAAAATCAAATACGCACTCAAATTTAACACTAACTTTTTGCACTTCTTATCTCTCCACTGGCCCAAGGAACAATGAGCTGTGAGTATCATGGCTGCGGAAAGATACCCTCAGGAATATTGCATTATGCATCTTCTCTACATACTTTTCAGTTACTTTGGATCTTCAGTAATAACGACAAATAATTGTATTATTTATAATTATCGTATACAAACTATAACTTATATATGTGTTTCGTGTTTACCGTGTAAATAATATATTGCACTGACAAAATTATTTGGCTAAATATATTCGATACCGCTAGAATATAATTTTCTTTGAAACGTTATACATTGAAAATGATATATTAACCCGGGAGCTGCGGGGAGACTCTTAAGAGTTCCCCCGGCGCACTGCGGGAAGACTCTTAAGAGTCAGAGAAAATAAAAATCAACTTTTGACATCGAAAAAAAATATATTTTTTTTTTTTTATTTTTTTATTTTTTTGGCCTTCAGTTATCACCTATTTGTTATTCCCTATTCTGAGGTATATTTTCGTGTAACATTAGAAATCCGATTGGAGGGTGGGTCATCACTGATAGCAAGCGAGTGCAAGAGAGAGTATCGATCGACTGTGTCTCAGTGGCCTTGGGGGAAATTGGGGGAAAGCAGATTGCCTCACCCATACATTATACAACTCGCGGGCTATCTCCGATTTTGACCATCCAAACGCTGTTTTCACTCGTTATTGTGTTTCAGGTTAATACCTTTATAATCAACCCATAATAGGCGCATATGGATAAATATTAATGCTATTAATGGCACAATGAATATTTTAGTGACGGAAACACCTCAAATACGTCAGCACAGGGGGACGTTTCCAATTACCCCCATGCGCACTTCAGAGGTTAAGGGTGACTTCTTCAATTCTATACACGCTCACGGTGACTCATGGTATATTGACAGTAATAAAGCCATCTTATACCAGTTAGAAAGGTAAATCCCAATCAATATACCCAAAGATCTTATATAAGTATATTCTTCATACCCTTAATTTTTGACCTAGAACTGGACATGGGACATGGTCAAAATATAGGTACGACTGGATACTTCATTACGATGACACCTTCTTACCTTTTATTTTGGCTAACATTAGAAGATTTTATGCACCTTAAGAAGGTTCTATGCTATTTAGATGGGCTATTAGGGTATTATTTACCCCTTTGAGTACTATAGGTAGCGCCAACGAACTTGACAATTATCTCGATCCCTGACCTAGCTCTTCATAACTCAAAAGTACCTCGAACAAACTGGCTGTAAATTTCCACACATATTTCCTGGTGGATTCTTCCCAAATGATAGAAATGTCACCCCGATTACCTTCATTCATTTTGAGGTATAAGAAGTTGGGTCCAGATTATTGTTAAGTTCGTTGGCGCTACCTATAGAGGCATACTACAGTAGCCTACAGTATATAAGCTAACATCATCTAATGGTAAACACAAATAGATGAAAAATACGTAATCGTGCTGAAAGGGTTAAAATCGTTAAATAATTTTAGACAATTTTATTCAGCTTAGGAAGGACGTCTACCAATTAAAAGGACCCCAATGGAAATACGCCTAACGGCCTTATTGGGCTATGCTTAGTTGGAATTATGCAAAGCTGGTACATGTCATATTTGTAACATATTATGGGGTACCAACATTGTAAAATGCGAACTGAATAAATATTATTATTATTATTATTATTATTATTATTATTATTATTATTATTATTATTATGCCCCAGAACAAGAAGCCCACCACAGAAGCCACGAGCGAACACCACACAGAAACACCCGAAAGAAAGGTCCACAGAACGAAAGGACCAGCTGACCGAGCCAGCCAATTCAGACAGGCCCAAGCCCGCAGGGCTAAGCAGCTCCAGGCCGCACCTACATACCCCTTCTAAACTGACCATTTTCCACACCTCACGTACACTACCCCCTCGTGTCCTACACTCCTAACTACAAAGATGATGAACAGGAATATACATTCATATTAAAAACACCCATGCCCTGTCCCTACGTTGAGCCAATGCGAACACATCAGACAGCCATAATTATATCTATGTATGTTCTTACATCCGAGAAGTAGATGTTATATACCTTAGAAGTTAATACACCCATGCTGTCCCTAGGTTTAAGATATTCATATTAACATACCCTAACATACCTTGTCTTGCCAGACTAAGTTTCTGAAGACCCATCGCCCCCATAAAATCTATGTATTCAATCCTTAGGTTAAGTATTAATATGAACATTCCCTAACATATCTTGTCTTGCCTGACTAAGTTTCTGAAGACCCATCCCCCCATAAAATCTATGTATTTAATCCTTAGTTTAAGTATTAATGTTAACATTCCCTAACATATCTTGTCTTGCCAGACTAAGTTTCTGAAGACTCATCGCCCATAAAATCTATGTATTCAATCCTTAGGTTAAGTATCTTTATCCGCCATTGTGTTCACCATTTTCCATTTACTTTTCCATAGTTGTCATACGTCTTCCACTTACCTCCTTCGTATCCACAGTCCACACTACGCCATATTACTTTGTGTCCTACACCCCTTACCCGCCCGATTCTACCTACACGATGATGAACAAGAATATCTATCTATCTATCTATTGCCTGACGCCGTGATCCCCGAAGGGGTGGCCACGAACGAACCGCCCCCATGCACCTCTGTCCCCAGTCAGTCGACGCCCCTCCCCCCAACCAGCACCGCCTTCGTTCATGTAGTTCCTCACTCCATCCTTCCACCTCATATTCGGTCTACCTCTACCCCTCTGTCCCTCCACCTCGCTCTCGTACACCCTCTTAGTCATTCTCTCGCTTTCCATACGTTCCATATGGCCGAACCATCTCAAGTTGTTCCTTTTCACACTTTCCAGCACATCTACCTCCACACCACACCTCCTTCTTACTTCCTCATTAGTCTGTCTATCCCTCCATGTAACTCCGCACGCACTCCTTAAGTAATTCATTTCCACTGCTCTCACTCTTGGTCTGAGTCTCTCAACCAACGTCCATGCTTCGCTTCCGTAAGTCAGTGTCGGGATTACCACACTGTCATGCAAGGACTTCTTCACTTCCATACTGACCACCCTATTTCTAACAAGAATATACATTCATATTAAAAACACCCATGCCCTGTCCCTACGTTGAGCCAATGCCAACACATCAGACAGCCATAATTATATCTATGTATGTTCTTACATCCGAGAAGTAGATGTTATAAAGAAACCACATGTCCAAACTCATAAGAAATTAAAGATACCCACGGGTACACCAGGATATAGAACCATTGCCCCCATAAGACTTAGACAGCCATGACTACAGATGTTAGCCACCATGCTGTAACGTAATCCTTACCCCAACCAGAGATTGTATAGATAACCTTTATTACCAATATCTATCATAGTACCTCGAAACAATAACGCAGTATCCCTACGAACTGCCGCTTTCCTTGGGTCTATATTTCATAGAAAACGCAGTTCCCAGGGACACCTAGACGTACACAAAAAGCGTGTCAAATAATAGGTCCATAACCCCTCGTATGTACGAGAAATAATACACCATGTTTTTCCTTACTTTATCCACAAGTCACGCACACACCTAGAGTTAACCTCCTTCTCCCCCACCGCCCCACAGTCCACATGATTCTATCTTTTCCAGACTCATATACCACCCCGTATTTGCATCCCCCGGTAGCATTTGACTAACGTACTTTCACTGTCTTTTCAAACTCCAATATCATTTGTAGCCTAATGCCACCCCCACGCCCAGGGACCTTAGGGGCAAATTTCCCTGTAGCCCCTGAGCTTCCCCCCCCTCTCATTAAGACACCCGCGCTTCTCGACTCTTGTCCGACCTAGCCTCTCTCTCATACCTCTTGAAGATCCTTGAATTTTCCGTTGCTAACGCTCTCCAACCTTTTATATATATACTCCTATCCAGCCTACCTTCACTTAGTAGGCCAGAACAACATTAGAACTTTACTAACCCCTTGCATGCCATCTATTCTCTTACAACCCATTCACAACCCTGCACCCCATGGTCATCGGTGCGAGGCTCGCCGCCTCGCCAGTAACTAATTTCTATTGCCATACTTCCAAATAAATGTGGCAGAGTTAAAAACCAGTCTCCACCACATCCAGCAAGCCATGCAATTAACAGCCAACCGAGTACACCCAGCTAGCCAAGGCACCTTCGGTTTTGATATTAAGAACACCCACATCTGTCTCATAAACAGAGGGTTATTACAAACACTGGTGATATGGCAAGCCCCTAGCCACAGCCGCCGGACGACCATCCCAGAGGGAGAGCGCCCGGCTACCCCTTTTTACCCACCCGAGGAGGGAGACCCTCACCCCCGTGGAGGTATACCTGACCCCTGTTTTGACTTCCGGGTCATTGCCAGGTAGCCTAGGAATTCTTCCTATCAATGAACTAACCATGCATGTCTAACCCCCTTACTCACTTCTCTATACCCACAATAACCCATCCACCTGTTTTGCATACTCGGATAGTCAAATTAGCACCTCAGCTATGCAATAGAACAAAGACTGAGCAATATAAGAGAGACGCCCCTATCACAGCTGTCCCAGTCCTCCCCGCAAAGTAGATCCAGTCTCCCTTCCATAAATACTTCCAGTATAGCCAAAATAGTACCTTTTACTAAGGCTCAGTTATATCACAAATTAAAGGCTTCCTATAGCATGTGCCACAACAGTAATCACCATCTTACCCAGTCCCCATATCTATTGAGAGCTCAAATAAGTCCATACGACTCGAGATCCCTATTGTCTACAGGGTCCAGAACCGAGCCTATAAACCTAGCTCCCGCCTCCAGTCAAATCAGTTGAAAGTTAGACACCAACCAGTGGTCGCTACCCTGAAGTTAACCTCTAGCTCTGCCCTTGTGTTGTTCCTGAGTTGAGAGATTCCCGAGCCGGCAGACTCCATGGCAGAAGTTCAATAGAAGAGCTGTCCATGTGCAAGTCCTAACGTGCACCTTATAACTTTCACACAAATTCGTGGGTATATAAGTGTGTAGCCAGCACCGATCGTCAAGAGATCCGACTTGAGAACTTCCTACATTTTGGACCACCTGGACGGCCGAGGAACCAGTCGTTAGCCCCCAACATCACCGGAAGCAAGATAACCAGGACCAGACCTACAAATACTATTCAAGATTCATGTTACTAGTACTAAGTGTTATAGTACCAGTTTGACACTCACTTATTAACTTTCTATGAAGTGGCTATAACCTTGCCCAGTGTAACTCATATTTAACCATTCCATTTGGGACGTACTAAGCGTATCAGTGTTCATTAATTAACAGGCGACATTGACTCTCGTAATTACCTTATTCAGATATTAAAACCCTAGTGATATCTAACGTTCGCCCACTGATTTGTTCTACGTATTTCTGCCATAAGAATATAAACCTTAGATCAGTACCCCCATGAGGTTACTAGAGATTCTGTGTTCTACAATATACGCGTGTCTAATCCTAACTGTGAGCTGCTACTTGGGCACGCGACCAGCCAGTAAGAGATCAAATCAGTGAAATTGAATTACATGAATATATTGAGGTCTTCCAGTAAAATAAAACTTGCTAATTAAACCCGTGATCAGAAGAGTATACCTGAACGTTGGAAGTGGGAGACTAGGCTCCATCCAGATCCGCTAATGCTAGCAGTTCCCTTCTATTATTTGTTTTGTACGAGAATTACTATCTTTCCATGCTCTTTATTTACTTACTTCAATAAACTTGAACTTGTGTCGTGTTACCGTGTGTTTATTTTGTGTTCTCTATTCCTCATACCTTGTATTGTGCATGCAGCCTTATATACCCAGTCATTTAGAACTCACATTACCCAAGTTAAACCTGTAGAAAAACAGGGCATAACAATTATTATTATAAAAGGCTACAGCAAATGGGCTGGAAATTTCCTCACCTATTCCCAGGCCGACTCTTCCCAAATAATAGATATATTAGCTTGATTATAGGCTAACTAGTTGTTTTGGAGTTATAGAGATTAGTAGTACAGATTTTTGGCCTACTGTACATACAATAGGGGGGTTATAGTCTATTTTCTTCAGCTGATGGTATATTGACCACTTGCGAGTTTCAGGCTATAAGGAAGTTGGAGCTGTAGACATCGATAGTAAATAAAAATGCAATAATAATTTAGGTTTCTGATGGCTAAAGAGTATGTTGAATTGGGTTTTATGTTTTTATAAATTTAATACAATCATATTTTAGCTGGTAATTCTGCTAAATATCGATGTCTACAGCTCCAACTTCCTTATAGAACGAAACTCGCAAGTGGTCAATTGAATCCCTTAGGAGCTGATTTATCGATATTTAATGGTATAATATAAAACCACTATGTCCCTCTGTTGTATTAATGCCAAGTTTTCATAATCAACAATATATTTCGCTACAAAATCTACGTTATAGCTGAGTAATAAATATAGTAACATGGCAATTTACCCTCAGCTGGAAAAAGTAGACTTTAGTAACAGATTAACCCCTTGAAGCTTTGACGCATTTTAGAAGTTTACTTTGGCTATCATTAAACGATTTTATGCAACTTAGGAAGGCTCTGTGGGTATTAAAAGGGTAAAGACTATCTCAATCAACCCTCTGACTTCCATATACCCTTCCTAATCTGAATAATATCGGCTAATAATTACCAGAAAACAAAACAGAAATGCGTATTTGAGCTTGAAAGGGTTAAGACGTCAAGGGAATGCGATATAGGCCTACCCTGTTCCAAGTAAGTAGGCCACAACTCTTGAACATTAACCTCTATAACTCACAAACGACTATGGCAATCGAACTAATAGTTGTACCATTTGGGAAGGGTCTGACAGGGAATAGGTGTGGAAATGTACAGCCCATTTGCTGTAGCCCTTTTTGAGTTACAGAGGTTAGGGTGCACGATTTCTGGCCTACCTATTTGGAACAGAGTTATAGCAACGTTTAAAGCCAGAGTCACACGAGCCCTTTTTCGAGCAATTTTTACAGGCAATTGTGGTCTGGAAGCTTAAAAAATTACACCTTAAAAATTACACCTTAAGATACCTTTTATCAGAATTCTGCCGCCTAACATAATTTACCTTCAGTCTAGTTACCGATACCAGTGCGAAAAAGTCCCGAAATAATATGAGAAAAAAACTTGCTCATGAAAAATTGACGGAAAAAGCGCTCGTGTGACAGCGGCTTTATAGAAACGTTTAACTCTTTGATAACGACGCATTTTCACTGTTTATTCCGGCCATAATTAGACGATTTTGTACAATTTAGGAAGGATCTGTGGACATTATAAGGATAGAAACTATTTCAATTAACCCTCTGACTTCCATATACCCTTCCTAATCTGAATAAAATCGTCTCATAATAGCCAGAAAACTGAGTAGAAATGCGTAATAGTATCTTGAAAGGGTTAATATTTAGGGGAGATGGGCCGATTTTCTGGTCCCCTTTCTCCCTCGTGTTTAGCCCCATTTCATCATCATTATCATCATTATTATTATTATTATTATTGTTATAATTATTAGTGTGTTGTTACCCCTTTCCTTTCTTGTTTAGGGCATAGCAGTGACGAGTGTGTGGGTATCTGTGAACAACTTTGGTGATATGGAAGAACCTCCCCCCACACCCCCACCCACCACCACCACCACTACTATCACCCCAAATTTTCATCGACGTTACTATTTGTAAGTTAGTATTTCAACTCTTTGGTACACTTTTGTTTTTCTTCTTTTTTTCTATGTGAGTGAGTCCCTCCCCCAGAGTTGAAAGAGTGACAGGGCCAAAATCAAGGGACGTTCGAGCCAAAATGCCTGGACACACAGAGTTTGAAGAAATTTAAGTTATAGGAAAAGGGAAAGACTGATTCTGGGAGAGAGTTTCAGAGCTCAGCAGTTGAATAGAAGAAAGTCTGAGAATAACGTTTCACTGTTGGGTTGAAGAGTTGCACAGAGTAGGGTGGGATTGTGTTGCAAGATGGGTACTACGTAGCCAGAGACTATGGCATTCTTTCGGGACTTCGTTGATACCTTTTCTATTACACTAGACATATCGAAGGCCTTCAATAGAGTCTGGTACAAATCTTTAATGTCTAAACTACCCTCCTTCGGTTTCTATCCCTCCATCTGTGCCTTTGTCTCTAATTTCCTTTCCGGCCATTCCATACCTGCGGTTGTGGACGGTCATCGCACACTTCCTCATCCTATCAACTCGGGTGTTCCTCAGGGTTCTATACTATCTCCCATTCTCTTTCTATTTTTTATAAAATTATCTTCTCAACTGTACCTCCAGTCCCATCCATTCATACGCAGACGACTCTACCTTACACTACTCAATTAGTTTTCCTGAACTCCCCAACCAGCAATCCCTCAAAAACAAACATAATGAAGCCATGCAACACTTATATTCAGATCTAACTACTATTTCCAGTTGGGGCAGAGAAAACCTTGTTACCTTTAATGCTTCCAAAACCCAATTTCTTCATCTTATTACCCGTTCAGAACTCCCAGAGGAGTTACACTTCAACTTCCCTTACACTATCCCTTACACTTCAACAATACAAAAATCAATCCTTCATCTTCTCTCAATATTCTCGGTGTCTCTTTTTCTTCTGCTCTTACTTG
Source organism: Paralithodes platypus (assembly GCA_032716605.1). Taxonomy (NCBI): domain Eukaryota; kingdom Metazoa; phylum Arthropoda; class Malacostraca; order Decapoda; family Lithodidae; genus Paralithodes; species Paralithodes platypus. The sequence continues at coordinate 42,754,667 of CM064578.1, read as the reverse complement.
GAAGGACCATATTACCAGTCTTGCTAAGGCAGCCTCCCAGAAGCTGGGTGTGCTCAACCGCCTCATGGGGTTCTTTACCCCTACACAGCTTCTTGTTCTGTACAGGGGCACAATGCGTCCTTGTATTGAGTATTGTTCACATGTGTTTGGAGGATCCTCTCACACCGCACTCCTAGACAAAGTAAAAAGGAAAACCTTCCGTATCATTAATTCATGCCCACTCACCAACTCTCTGCAATCTCTCTCTCTCTTCGCCGCAATGTTGCATCTCTCTCGCTATTCTATCGCTATTATAATAATCAATGTTCCTCAGAGTTTTCCCAGTGTATACCACCTCCTCTACGTAGGGTACGTAGTACCTCTCTGTCCACTCATAGATATTCGGGACTTCACCTATTTCTAATTAACAATTTTGGAATCTATCCTGAGTAAGTGTAGAGCACATATAAAATACCTGTATAGACAGGTGGGATGCTTGCCCGCGGCGACCAAAAAGACCCTCTGCCAAGCGCTTGTTCAATGTCATTTTGACTATTGTGTCATCCTGGTACTCTGCATCATCTAAATCAGCACCACAAACTTCAGGTCACTCAAAATAAAATGGTTAGGTTCATGCTGAACCTAGGACCCAGATCACATGTTGGCCAGGAACAACTTCAGTCACTAGGTATGCTCAATGTCTCTGACAGGGCCAAACAAATCAGGCTCACTAATGCCTTCAAAATTTTCTATGACAGAGCTCCAGAGTATCTAAAGAATGATTTTGTTAAAGCAAATGAGAGGAGTGGACATAATACAAGAAACAGGATGTTTAATTTTAAGGTCCCGAGAATCCAAGGACAGGGTAAGCAAACATTCTTCTTCACTGCCATCAAAGACTGGAACGGCCTACCCCAGTTAGTCCGTGAAAAGAGAACACTGTATTCCTTCAGACGTAGCCTGAAGGAACACCTGAACTGGACAGCTGCGAGAAGGGAGCACCAAGCTTGTCTACTACTAAATACGACATAAGAGATAGGCAAACCAAACTGAAATGATTACTGATTACGGATTACTGATATTTACTATAGGATGTAAGGTATCTTAAAATAACCCCCTAGAAATACTTTCTCTAAAGTATCTATTTCTTTTATCCTCCCCTTTTCCCCAGCTAACCTAATCCCACAAGGACCCCAATGGAAATACGCCTAACGGCCTTATTGGGCTATCCTTAGTTGGAATTATGCAAAGCTAATACATGTCATATTTGTAACATACTATGTGGTACCAACTCTGTAAATTGCTAACTGAATAAATATTATTATTATTATTATTATTATTATTATTAGTTAGGGTTGATCACTACATCTAGTTTTCACGTACGAGGATCACTCGTGGGGGTTAGGAATAGTGGTTTCGTGAAAGTGCAAGTCAGGGAGAAAAATACACTTTTAAGGGGGGCGAGAGGTGGTCGCCCTAGCCTCGCGCCGGCTATTGTTCTGGTTCAGGTTGAGAGTTGGGCTAGTAAGTTAGAGGATAGTTAATAGGGGTACAAGGATAGGTCTTTACCTTCCATTTATTGGGGCTGGTGAACGAACTGAGTCGGCATGTTATAACGTTCTTATGGCGTCTTTACAGGGGGAAGGTTGTGAATTGGACTGACTGGGGTAGGCCGTTCCAGTCTTTGATGGCAGTGAAGAAGAATGTTTGCTTACCCTGTCCTTGGATTCTCGGGACCTTAAAATTAAACATCCTGTTTCTTGTATTATGTCCACTCCTCTCATTTGCTTTAACAAAATCATTCTTTAGATACTCTGGAGCTCTGTCATAGAAAATTTTGAAGGCATTAGTGAGCCTGATTTGTTTGGCCCTGTCAGAGACATTGAGCATACCTAGTGACTGAAGTTGTTCCTGGCTGTGGGGTGAGGCTAGGTCGCTGCGTGGCTCGTGAACTTTGACAGTGACCCTTAATGCGCTGGACATAGGGGTGGCAGTGCCCTACGATCAAACAGGTAGAGTGGTGTGCGCAGCGGTGTGTGAAGGAGAAAGTGACAGGGTGACCCAAAAAGGTTACAACTGGGCATGGGGTCACGAAATAAAGTAGAGTAGTGTGTGTTGCATACTAGAAGAGGGTGATTGACCAAAGACGTATAATAGGCGTGGAAAGAAATGGAAGAGAGGAACACAATGGCGGATAAAAGATAATTATCCTAAGAAATGAATGCATGCATGAATGACGGTATTAGAGCCGTCGTCATAATATAATGATGGAACCTGGTGGTCATGCACGTGACACAACCCGACGAAAGGGCAGTGCCGCTTTGTCATATTAATATCGGTCGGGCATAATTCTGGTTCATATTATATATAGCCTATACTTAGTTGCTAGAAAAGGGAACCGCTGAGCATGGGGCTACATTTAGGTTTGACTCCTGCAAGGAGATAAAGAAAACCTAATATTTAGTAGTGGCCCCGTAATCATTGACGATTATGCCTATTACATAAGGCTACCTCTTCAAACGCCCATAAGCGCAGTTTGAAACTACCGCCGCAGAGCTCAGAGGAACCTTCATCATAAGCACACGCTAAATCACTCATGGTTCGTCTTTATGATTGGGTTCTCACTACGAAAAAACTTTGTAACAAATAAAAATTAAAAATTAAATAAGAATAACTATTCATAAGCTTTCCATATTCCGTGGATGTACTTTTGTGGATTCTTGGACCAGACGCTGGCTAGCGCATCAATCCACCTTCACTGACATATCAAGTATACCAAAATCCTTAATACATCAGCGAATGGGAAGGGGATGGTCGAGAGGGCCCCAGTCGTCAATGATTACGGGGCCACTACTAAATATTAGGTTTTCTTTATCTCCTTGCAGGAGTCAAACCTATAATTTATTAGAGGCCCCTCCATCATTGACGATTATGCCTGATATCTAAGACTGGAGGGGGACATTCGTAATCATATCATAACCATTGCAAATAAAATAGGCAGATAATCAAACAACCACATAGTATTCTTACTTTGTAAAACTGTATATTTATGTATAAACTTTATACAACATATAAAAAGGGGTACAAGCAGGGGCGTGCTTAAAGAAGCTTGCTTGAGGAAAAAGGTAACTATGAGAATCTGTTAAGAACATAAGAACATAAGAACATAAGAAAATGGGAGTCTGCAGAAAGCCGATTGGCCTAAGCAAGGCAGATCCCTGTCCCACACAACCCCAATTACAAAGCCCAATTATAGGCTCAACACTCTAATACCCTGAGGATCATCTTACCAAACCGGTTAGAGATTAACGCAGGATTACGGGGGTCTGCAGAGCGCTGATTGGCCCAACCCGGCTGATCCCCCTTCACACCCAACCCTTCTCGTCCATATGCTTATCCAATTTTTTCTTAAAGCTCCCTATCGTTCTTGATCCCACTATATCACTTGGTAGCCTATTCCACCCATCTACAACTCTGTTACCAAACCAATATTTGCCTATATCTTTTCTGAAACGAAATTTATCTAATTTGAAACCATTGGTACGAGTTCTTTCGCTATCACTGAGCTTTAGTACATTTGTCATGTCCCCTTTGTTAATCCCACTAACCCACTTGAACACCTCTATCATATCCCCTCTAACTCTGCGTCTCTCTAACGAATGTAAACCTAATTTCTTCAACCTTTCTTCATACGGAAAATTTCTAATATTATGGATCATTTTTGTCATTCTACGCTGAATTCTCTCCAATGAATCTATGTCCATTCTGTAATAAGGACACCAAAATTGGACAGCATAATCCATATGGGGTCTCACTAATGACAAGTAAAGTTTTAAGATAACATCAGCAGTTCTGTTACTCACACTCCTAGAGATGAACCCGAGAATCCTGTTTGCCTTATTACGAACGCTTATACACTGTTTTCTAGGCTTCAAATCATTGCTAACAAACACACCTAGATCTTTCTCGCAGTCTGAATTTTCTAATTCTAAATTAGCTAGTTTATATTTAACATTTGTTTGCATCTTCCCTATCTTTAATACCTTGCATTTGTCAATGTTAAACTTCATCTGCCAATTTACTGACCATTCATGTAAGGTATCTAGATCCCTTTGGAGGCACTCTATATCGCTATCTGAATCAATTGATCTCCCCATTTTAGTATCGTCTGCGAATTTACTTATCCTACTAGTTATACCTAAATCTAGGTCATTTATGTATATAAGAAACAACAGGGGACCTAATACCGATCCCTGGGGGACACCACTTTTGACTGCTCCCCACTCTGACTTGGTACCATTTATGCTGACTCTCTGTTTCCTACCAATTAACCATGACCTAATCCATCCCAACAACGACCCTCCTATTCCATGTGCCTCAACCTTTCTCATCAATCTCTCATGAGGGACTCTGTCGAAAGCTTTACTGAAATCTAATTATATAATATCATATGACTTGTCACTATCTACTGCTTCATATACCTCTGAGAAAAAGCTAAGCAAATTAGTAAGGCAAGAACGTCCCTGAGTGAATCCATGCTGAGAAGAATTTATTAAGTTAAATTTTACTAAGTGGCTTCTAATTTTCCTAGCAATAATAGACTCTAGCAACTTTCCTATGATTGATGTGAGACTAATGGGACGGTAATTGGATGCTATCGATTTATCACCTTTTTTGAAGATCGGAACTACATTTGCAAGCTTCCAAGCTTCTGGAACTAAACCTGTTTCTAATGACTTGTTAAATATAAATGCTAATGGACTACTTAACTCATCTCTGCATTCTTTTAATACTCTAGCATATACCTCGTCAGGACCAGGCGATTTTTGAGGTTTCAGTCTGTCAATTTCCTTAAGCACATCATTTCTACTTATACTAACTGTACTTAACATATTTTCTATACTATCACTATATACCATATTGACTTCTGGAATCTGTGCCAAATTTTCATTAGTGAAAACGGAAAGAAACTGACTATTTAATGTACTGCACATTTCTAAATCATTTTCTGTTATTTCTCCTATTGAAGTTTTTAGGGGGCCTATTTCATCTCTAACTTTAGATTTATATAGTTGGTAAAAAGCTTTAGGGTTATTTTTTGAGTCGCTGGCTATCCTTATTTCATAATTTCTTTTTGCTTTCCTGATTTCCTTTTTGACCTGTCTTGATAGAGTCTGATAGTATATATGTAAATGATTTTCACCTTTCTTTATTTTTCGATATATTCCTTTCTTTTTTCCTATAAGATCTATTAGCTTATTAGTCATCCATTTTGGTTGGTTCTGCGTCGATCTAAATCTTCTTTTAGGGATATATTTATTTTGAGCATTGTGGAGTGAAGCAATAAACTGGTTATATGTAGGTGGCAAGTTTAACTCTGGCATATCCTGACTTAATCGCTTAACAATAGGGTCCACCCTTAAGTCTCTTCTTAGCCCACCATAATCGGCTTTTCTGAAATCTGGGATAAGTGTCGTATTCTCTTTAGCATTCCCTGTCCATTGTATATTAAAATAAATAGATTTATGATCGCTATTTCCTAGGTGGTCACCAATCTCTACATTATTTATCATATGTTCATTGTTACTGAAAACTAAATCAAGAATATTAATACCTCTAGTCGGCGTATCTATGAATTGAAATAAAAAACTATCTTGTACTACCTCTATAAACTCTACTGAATCGGAGTCGCCTATTTGGTGCTGCCAATCAATGTTCGGAAAATTAAAATCCCCCATAATGCACACATTGCTAAACCTTGATGCTATTTTAATTTCCTCCCATAACGATTTTCCGCCATTTCTACTCATATTAGGCGGTCTATATATAACTCCAATAACTATGGTCTCACTACCTTCGTTAACTTCTACCCAAACACTTTCATTATCATTATTTAGTCTAATACCTGATTTAATACAGCTTTTTAATGTACTCCTGACAAACACTGCTATACCCCCGCCCCTCCTACTTGTTCGGTCATATTTAAACAAACTATATCCTGGAATATCAAATTCTGCTAAAAAATGCCTAGATTCTGTATTAATCCACGTTTCAGTTAGCGCTATTATGTCTATATTTTCTGTGCTAACGAGTGCTCTAAGTTCGTTCATTTTGTTACATAAACTCCTACAATTTGTATAATATACCCTCAACCTATTACTTTTATTTGCAACTAATTTTCTATTGTGTTTAGCTAACTTATTATTTCCTGTTGAACTACTAGCTCTAGACGGAAATTCTACTCTATCAGTATTCTCATCTTTACTATCAGTTACATGTGTAGTGTTATCGATACTACTATTACACATCACTATATCCGCACTATCTTGACTGATTATTTCTATTTTACTCACTGGTTTGTCACATGAAGTACCTGCTCCATATGGAGACAGTATTTTACTTACACACCCAGGTTTTTTTTATCGAAACCCCGCAACAATCTTGTCGAGTGAGCTGGCCAAGGTCGAAACTCCTAGTCGAGAGAGATGTACTCCATCCTGGGCATACAGTTCATCCTTACCATAAAAGAGGGACCAGTTATCCAGGAATGGAATAGTATTTGCCTTACAATACTTCTCCAGCCGGCTATTTACACCAATAGCCCTGGAGGACCATTCCTTCCTTACCCCTCTTCTAGGCAGGATACTGTTTACCACAGGAACTCCACCTTTTTCCTTGATCCTCTCCAACATTTCCTGATACTTGGAGAGCAACTCCTCAGTCCTGCATCTCCATATGTCGTTGCTCCCTGCGTTGAGGAAGATGATGGGGTCCTCCCCACTCACTTCCATGACAGCATCTATCTTCTCAGCCACCCTCCCGACTCCGGCACCAGGCACGCAGACAACTTTACCAACCTGAGTGTTTGTTGCCCTGCCAAGGTATCTAACCAATGAATCACCGACAATGAAAACAGACTTAGCTTTTTCCTTTTGTCGGCGTGTAGCAGCAGTTGTTGCAGCAACAGCAGCAGACTTCCCCCCCTCCCCTCTCACTGCCTCGATGATCGCCACTTCATCGCCATCACTCTCATCAGCCAAGGTGCTGAAGATGTTGTGGGTCTTGACTGGCTGCCTTTTCAGCTTGCAGGCCGTTGCACTAGTTGACACCACTTTCCAAGGGGCTTCACGATCCCTGGGAACACTTCCGGTAGCCTCACACTTCTTCTCCGCCATAGCTAGTCTCAAGGCCAAATTTTCATCTTTGAGACACTGAATCTCCTGCTCCACACTCTCCAGTCTCTCTTGCAAAGCAAGACAAAGCTGGAGAGTATGGGAGGAGACAGCAGACTCATCAACAACAGCCATCACTATGAAAGTTTACTAGGACCTCACTAAGGGTAAACAGGTTCACTAGCGGTCACTGGGGACGTCCGCACAGGTCAGGGGTCAGAGAGCAACTGTTAACAGATCTGAAAGTTAAAGGCACCCCACTTAAAGTAAGTGGTGAAAAATAAAACTTATGTTAACATGTGCACATATAAACCCCATTATTCTAATGTGTATATTCCTTAAAATTAGACACAAAATAGAATAAATTCTTGTGCTATCGCAGATGTACTTACTAAAATGCTACTCGTAGTTGCAACTACCGAGAACTCTTAAAATTAAATTGCTTCAACAGTGTATCCCACTGAACGAAACCATTGTTGTACTACTGTACCTCAACAACATTTCCCGTAGGCATTACTACAGAGAAATTTTAATCACAACACTTATACATTGTATCACAGCTCGTATACTTTGTACATATCTTCCGGCGGGGTTTAGGGTGTCTTATGTTTCACTGACTGCACCCCCCCCCCCCCCTCCTTCTTAACCTAAATAATTAGTGACTTAGAGACCCATCTAGACCCTTTGCCATAACGCTATACATGGCATTGATGGTTTGTCTAGTGCTACCGACAGGTATCGAGTAAAAAAAGTATGATTTGAAGCCCATAGTTGAGTAGTAGCTATGTCTTCAACAGAAAGATTCTTTAGAAAACGTAAAGATACTGCCCATTTGCGTAAATCGTGGGCCCTACCCACTACGCCGGGATTACTCTCTTTAATGACTTCTACTAGCAGAGAAGCCATTTTAAGTTTCATTAATCTTTTACCCGTACTCGATACCCATAAAGCACCTTGCTGGTTAAGAGGTGCTACTCTCATATATTTGGTTAAAGCTTGAACAGGACACAAATTATGGTGCACTTTACCCCGTTTCAACGCCGGCACCGTGAACTCTGAGAAAACATGTTCACTGTGTTCATTCTTGGCGATGAACCCTGGGGAAGGAGCAATATGAATGCAATCATTTAGTCTACCAAACATTATGCAATTAGGGGTGTTGCTCATCGCTGCCAGCTCAGACACCCTGTTACCAGTTGCCAAAGCCATAAGGAACACAGCCTTTTTTAATAGCAATTCAAAATCTGACGTATTCTGATACAGACGGGAATGAAGCAAAGATAACGCTTTGTCAAGAGACCAGGTAGGCATGAGCTGACGGGGAGGTGGGCAGAGTTTGAAGCATGCTCTCATGAAACCTGTTTCTTCCGCTTGTGGTATGGTTAGACCTGTAAGGTCAAAGAATGGCACCCTGATAGCTGTTAAGTGATTTTTTAGTCACTACAGATAGACGTTTCTGTTCAAACAAATAGTTTAAATAATTAAAAACTAATGCCACCGAAGGTACCGTCTGTTCTGTTCTAACTATCCAAGAAGTAAAGGACTGCCAATGAGATTGATATTGCCTCTTGGTAGATTGTGTGTACTGATTCATAAATTTATCTGTCAAGTTTCTACCATACGGCGTTAGCCACTTGGCCTCCTGAATGTCCACAATGCAAAAGTCAGCGAGGTCTTTAGGTTGCCAATCGTGTCTAAGTGGAAATACCCGACCGGGAGCGACACCGGGTTCGGGCACCACAACTGCGCCGGCCACAGGGGCGCGATTAACGAGACTACGCCTCGATAATCCTGTAGTTTGTTGACTACGTGGCACATTAGAGAAACGTCTGGTGGCGGAAACAGATAAATGGAACTCCACCTGTTCCAATCCGTCACAAATGCGTCGGGCCCCCCCGCCGGCGTTAATGTCCGGCGTGTGAGGTACCGAGGGAGTTTGTGATTCTCCTCTGACGCAAACAGATCCACTTGTGGACGGTAAGGCTCTGCAATCATTTGATTGAAAATGTTTTGTTTGAGTGCCCACTCTACTGTTGTGCTCTGTCTCCGAGACAGCGCGTCTGCCCAGACGTTTGCTACGCCTTGGTGATATGATGCATGAAGATGAATGTGCAGCTCGTTGGCTAGCCCAAAAATCTTTTCTGACACGTCTAGCAACTTCCGAGACCTCGTTGACCCTTGTTTCTGAATGCAGTGAACTGCATTGAGATTGTCCATCCTGAAGGCCACCGACTTTCCCCGTAAAGTAGAGCCGTGAACCTGAAGGAAATACAAGGGGACTAGTAACTCTTTTACATTTATGTGAGAGGTTTCTGAAGGGGACCAAAGCCCTTGACCCTGATGCCCGAGGTTTGACTGAAAGCCCCAACCTATCGTCCCTGACGCATCCGTGTCCACCCATACCGTCGGCGGAAGAGAGGTCCATGACATGACTGAGTGCAACATTTCCCTCTTCGCCCAGACCGCTAGTAAGCTGTGTATTAATGTTGGGATAGGCCATAATTTTCCCGCCGGTAAGAGTGGGAAATATCTGTTGCCCTCCAAGATTAAACGTTTGACTTTCAACCGGCCCAACATCACAGTTAGTTGAACCCAGTTGAGAGAACCGACTAGAGATTCCCAGAGTCCCGTGTCGTAGTCAGACTGTGGAGAAACATCAGTTTCTTGCAAAATCTGTTTCGATTGTCCACACTCTGACTCAGAGTGAGAGATGCTGTGTCCCAGACCAGCCCTATCCACTGAATTACTCGTGAGGGAACAAAGTTTAACTTTACCAAGTTGACCTTGAATCCTAGAGATTTGATATGGTTTAACGTAATGTTGACATGAGTGTTGCATAACTTTTCTGTCTCTGCCACCACCAGCCAGTCGTCCAGATACCACAAGATCCTGATCCCTTGTTCTAAAATGGGCATCAGGGCTTGCCGGACTAATTTTGTGAAGATGCGCGGCGCTAGGTTCAACCCAAACGGCATCCTTTGAAAGACATAATTCTGATGCATTATTCTTAACGCCAGAAATTTTTGAAATCTCTTGTTTACCGGGACATGCCAATACGCGTCTGTCAGGTCTAATGAATACATCCACTCTCCCGGCGGAAGTGTTAGCCTGATATGATTCACTGTCAGCATCCTGAAGGACACGTTGTGAATGTGGAGATTCAAATAAGACAGGTCTACGACCGGTCTCATTTGAATACTAGCTGTCCCTTTTTGGTACTAGAAAGAGTTTGGACGTAAACACCGGGTAACTCGGGGGGACGGGGATAATGACACCCTTGGTAATCATCTCCTGAACTAGTGACTCCACCTCTAAAGAAACATGATTGGCCGTTGTCGGCTGACGTAAGCGAGGTCGCCGGAGCCACTGCCAAGTGATGCCTTTGCGTACCACAGTCCTCGCCCATGCCTGATGACACGCCCGGAAGGACCCAGTTAGCAGACTGGGGTTCGCCGGCTGGGCTACCCTCGTTTCCAACACGCCTTTGAATGGCCCCGGGAGTGAGAGAGACCTTAGTTTTTTTGCTGGTGGAGGTGTACCCTTGGACGACTGGCCGGGTTTGGCTGGAGGCGGGCCCTGACCTGGTCGTTGGTGAAACTTGTGGCTTTTACCTGAGAAACTACCCTGTTTATACCTGAACTGAGCCTGACCCTGGGTGGAAGGGGACTTCGGCTGATGAAAAGGCTTAGACCCACTAGCTTGAACTTTCGAAACTGGTTTGGGTTTAGGGAAAGTGAAGGTAGGTTTCTTAGGTTGAGAGGGACTTTGTTTGAATGCTTGTGCCATATTGAAAACAGTCTTCCAAACTGCTGGTGAAATCAAAGAAGGAGTTAGAACTGGAGACAGAACTACTTGGCTTGCAATACGGTCAGGAAGTTTCTTCACTAAGACGACCTGCAGATCCTGCCTTGCTCGAACTGCCTCTAATAAGGCCGTCCGAATATCTCCTAAAGACTGTATGGAAGTCTGGAGAAGCAAGCGCCGGGCAAGCTCAATGGCTTTCTTGACTTCCGCGGCTTCTATTGCCTGAGAAGAGCGTAACAGAGACTTTGTTACGTGCTGGGTAACAACATATTGTGAAAACAGTCTAAACGCTTTTCCTCTTAACCTAAACTCGCGGTCTAGGTGAGCTGAGGAAGGTGTGCTAAAAGGATCTTTTAATTTGCACAAATTGATTTTAGGGGCAGCCAAGAAATCAAACAAAGCAGAGGGGACTCCGCCGGCACTATAAACCGGAAGAGAGAACCAAGAATGGTGTTCTTGAGGGATTTGGTGGGAAAATGTTGAGCCTCTGTTTCCCATTCCACCCAAGGTCCCGTACCCAACTGCCCCACCCGCAAAACTGGATTAGAGGCGGAGTCTGTGATTGGAAACATATCCAACTCCGGCTTCAAAGCAGAAAGTGCCTTGACGTCGTTAAAGCCGTCATTCTTAGTCCAGTCAGAAAATAGCTTTGAAGCTGAGGCAGGTGGTAGGGCTGGTGTTTATGCATACACAAAAAAGTCATGGTTATAAAAACTTGGAATGGCCTTAATATGAACATCCAAAAAATTTCCTTGACTATCCAAAGCTCTGAGTTTTCTAGACTTATTACCTTGGATTACCCACTCATGTGGTACAGGGAGCTCCCCCAAAATAGTAGCTTGTGCTGCCTCTGGCTTAGTTGGTAACATTGCTACCCATGACTCATCAGGCCTATATAAAAGAGGCATAGCTCCTTTTTTGACTGGCGCCTTGTCTAAAGGAGGGGGAGTTATGTCTGATATGACTCGCACATTAGAAGTAGTGAGAGCTGCTGTGCCTGGCACATTGGAACTTGGATCTGACACAAGAGGGGGGTTAGGTATTTTAGCTAAAGCAATGGATGTAGCCAGAGGTCGCACATTCGTCGACGTCGCGGGAGCTTCCATACCAACTGTAGGAGTTTCCGGCGCAGGGCCAAAGAACCTATTAAGTGCATTCAATAGTAATCCATCAATTTCTTCTGCTGTTACATACCTATCCGATGACGAACTCCGTGGAGATTCGACAGTACCCTGAGAGTCGTCTAGAAGTTGACTGGACTCTTGAACCTCCATCTCTGAGACCAGAGATCGTTGTTCTTCATCCGTTAAGTCTGGCCTATCATGGGAAGATCCCGCCGAAGCCGGGACCTCCACATGCTGCCATGTTAAATCTGGGATAGAAGATGGTACATCGGCATCCCGGTGGACGTCGGCCACCACTTGAGTCACAAAAGGGTGTGTTCTGTCCTGCCAGGACTGTGAGTAACGCCATACCCCTTGGCTGTGGTTGTCACTCGCTTGCGAGCTAGGAATACTCTCTGATTGAGAGCCCTCACCCGAGCCCCCTAGCGGATTATAGTTTCTGTAAGACACTTCTAAATCTGAGGCTGACACACGTGACTTAGTAGAAGAAGCCTGAATATCAGGTAATGAAATGTCCGCCGGGGCATCCTCCACCCCCGACCTGTCAGATTGGACGTTAGACTTGGTGGGGGTAGAGGCAGAAAGCGGGGTACCAGGCTCCGACGACCGTCATGAGTCCTTTCGCGCCGGAGGATCCCTTTTGGATGATTTATGACTTTTACTTGACTTATGCTTAGTATAGTACTGTCTTTAGAACCCCCACTAGCTTCTTTTTGGAAGGGGAAGCAGAGTGGCCCGAATCTGTCACCTGCTGCCTCAGTGGTGACCTTGAAGTGGACCTTGTCTCCGTTGCCAAAGGTGACGGTGAGCGAGGCCTCTTAGACTTGCTGGGGGAGGGTGTGGCAACTTGTCCCCGCCCAGTCTCTGAGGTCTTACGTGCACGTATCTTATACTGAAGGGGGGTATGTTTAATGATTAACAGCTCCCATACCTCAAGGTTATCACATTGCAATGCTTTATGTGCTACATTCGTTGAGTAAGTAGCGAGAAGTTGTTTCACTTCTTGTAAAGCCACCGCCGCAGTATTATCCTTCTGAGTTAGAACTTTAACACTTAAGAGGTGACAAATAGTGCAATTCTTTGTCACCTATATCCCCCGTGCCCGATCTAGGCATTTAACACATTTAATACAGAGCTTGTGAGCAAAAATAGGGATACCTGAGCATAACGGTGTTGAACATAAAGCAATAAGAGGTTCAAGTGCCGCCATGACAGAGACTGGGGGAAATCTACCCCGCCCCCGGGAACTACCTGGTCACCTGGTGCACGCCGGTACTCCGCCCTGGAAAGAGAAATTTCCAGGAATTAATGCTCATAAGGTTACCCCAAAATGGTACAAAACATGTGCCTTAAAACCGCCGGTCAACGAACCGTAGCACTCCACCACTACTGTTCGTTTTACTTTAGTTTCATATTAAAGATTTCAGCATATCTTTACATGTCCAAAAGATTTAAGCATATCTTCTGAATCCACATAAAGTTGAAGCATATCTGTATAAAGATTTCAGCATATCTTTACCTGTCCAAAAGATTTAAGCATATCTTCTGAATCCTCCTAAAGATGAAGCATATCTTTACTAAAGAGGAAGGCTTTCAAGTATCCCTTTACACTTGAAACACTAGTAAGATTCAGGCAACTTTTTATCCCATAAAAGTCTAAGCCTATCTTAATCTCTAATCCGGTTTCTCCCAGAAGCACTCATAGATCGCCGTAATGAAGGCTGTGATACCCTATTGTATCAATCAATTGTTTGACAATTTATCACGAATTGCAAATCCGGTAATATAACCACCCAACGGTACAACCGCCGGGATTTATATGTAATGACAAACCAATTGTACCTGCCCCAGACCTCTTTGTAAAAAGGTCGCCGGGAGGAAAAGCCCAAACAAAACCAACAGCATTGTTTCAATGACTTTGAAAAGCCGAGAAAACCATATCCAACAGGTGTCAGCATGATCACCTAGATAAATGTATGGAGCCCACCTCGCCGTGAATAAAACAGGAAGCCTGATCACAGGCTCGACCACAGAAAACGCAGTTTCTGATGAGCCCTCAAGCTAACCAACTCGCCGGGGTAACTAACCTATTTTAACCAACCTGATTAAAACTCTGTAAAAACTCGCCGGGGTAACTAACCTATTTTAGCCATCCAGATTAAATCTCGGTAAACAAAACGGCATTCTCGGAGCAATCGAGAAAAACCGCCGGAAAGGCAACCCACACCAAACAAAACGCAGTCTGATAAACATAATCAGACCCCCAGTCTGAAGCTCCTGGATTAGCTAATCACAACTAAACCAGGACACACATGGCACATGAAAACATTTTTATGATAATAAACAATGAAAACTTACTTGATTTGATTTTTAGCAATGAAGAGGATATAGTGGAACATGTTAATGTGGATAGCCCTATAGGTCGTTGTGACCATGCCTGTATAAGCTTTAGTTGTAACATTAAATCAGAGAGGGATAATAGAAGCAATAGAAAAATATACATGTATGATAGAGCAGATTATGAGCTGCTGAGACAGTGTTTGGACATTGACATTGACTGAATAGCGGCTCGCTTGATGTAGTGACTAGAGTCTCGGACTTCCACCCAGAAGGCCTGGGATCGCGCCCAGGCTCGGCGCATTAAAGATTTTTCACAAGCACAGAGTCGTTACCATCCCTCATGAGCAAGGGGATGGGGTAGTAGTACAGGACCCCAATGGAAATACGCCTAATCGGCCTTATTGGGCTATCCTTAGCTGGCTTAGCATGCGCTAGCTTTAAGAACTATTATTATTATTATTATTATAGACTGGGGGGAATACTTGAATGGTGAAGACGCTGAAGGAATGTGGAGGAAAATTAGAGTCAAACTGGAGAATGCTGTATCCAAAAGTGTACCAGTAAGGGAATATAAGGATAAAACAACATTGAGGAAAAGAACTAACCCAGAATTGCCAATGAAAAGAAAGCTTTGGATATTGCTTAGAAGAAAGAAACGATTGTGGGAAAGATTAAAATTGTTAAAAAAGAACAGGGGGTCTAGTATAGAGGCTACAGAAGTGGATCTGGAATGCAGACAAATAAACAATAAAATAAGGTGGGAAACAAGGAGGCGGGGGGGGGTGAAGGAGAGGGAGAGAGAGATAGCTAGAAATGTGAAGGATAATCCAAAAATATTCTGGAAGTACATTCAGGAAAAGTTAACAAGAAGAGTAGGGATCCCAGAGCTGGTAGGGGGTTTGAATGATGGGAGTAGAGCGGAGACTGATAAGGAGAAAGCAGAGGTGCTGGGGAAATACTTTGGGGGGGGGGGAGTACTAACAGTGGAGTCGGAGGATGCAGTGCCTACTATTCCCATCAAACAGGAGTTTTCCCATGCTAGAATAAGAAGGGCTATAGAAAAAATGAACAGAAGTAAGTCACTGGGACCGGATGGGATACACCCAAAAATCATAAAGGAAGGAGGGGAGATGTTAGTAGAGCCATTGAAAAATTTATTTGAGGTATCGTTTAATACAGGACAAATCCCGATGGACTGGAGAGAGGCGAACATAACAGCTATATTTAAGAAGGGAAAGAGAAATGACCCAGGGAATTATAGACCAGTCAGTTTGACAAGTGTTGTGTGTAAACTAATGGAAACGGTAATTAGAGAAGGAATAATGGATCCTATGAAGTCAAACCAACTTTTCAGTGGGAGACAGTTCGGATTCTTGCCGGGGAGGTCGACGGTACTACAGCTAATTAAGGTGGTAGATGATTGGATGCAAATTCTAGAAGATGGTGATGTAATAGATGTGGTATATTGCGATTTTATGAAGGCCTTCGATAAGGTCCCACATAAAAGGTTAATAGAGAAAGTTAGAAGCTATAATATAGGGGAGAAATGTGTGAAATGGATAGAAGTCTTCCTGAAAGATCGGAGACAGAGGGTACTGGTGAATGGAATAGGCTCGGGGTGGAGGGAAATTACAAGTGGGGTACCTCAGGGATCTGTGTTGGGACCACTGCTGTTCGTTATATTTATCAACGACTTGCCTGAAGTTATAACTAATGGAAGTGAGGTATACCTGTATGCGGATGACACTAAGCTGTATAGAAGAGTGAGGAGTAAGGAAGATATGAGTTTGCTTCAAGGAGATGTGGAGGGCATGAAGGGATGGTCTGAGCATTGGTTAATGCCTTTTCATCCAAAAAAATGCAAGTACATGCGGATTGGGACCAGCAAGATAGACAAGGTAGGATACAGTATGTATGAAGCGATGGAGGAAGTGAATGCAGAAAAGGATATAGGAGTAGTGATAGACAATAAGTTAAATTTCTCAGAACATTTAGCGGAAAAGATAAACAAAGCCAATAGAATTGTAGGGCTGATAAGGACATTGTGTCACTTGACGAAGAAATCTTCAGGAATCTCTATACAGCGCTGGTTAGGCCGCACCTGGAGTATGCGAACCAGGTGTGGGCTCCATATATGGTAAAGGATATAGAAGCAGTGGAGAAAGTGCAGAGGAGATCTAGCAAGCTGGTACCAACGTTGAAGAACGCGGGCTATGAGCAGAGGTTGAGGACACTGGGGCTTCCGACACTGGCATATAGGAGAAAGAGAGAGGATATGATAGAGACTTTTAAGATAGTGTCAGGAAAGTATGATGAGGATGTGTGTGAAGGTATCTTCTTGATGCGGGAGGGAACAAGAACGAGAGGACACTCTAAGAAAATTTACAAAGAAAGAAATAGGCTTGAGAAGGCAAAGAACTCATTTTGTGATAGAGTGGTAAATGAGTGGAACGCACTGCCCCAGTATGTAGTCGATTCCGAATCAATAAGGGAGTTTGAAAGTAATCTTGATAAAGCATGGGGAAGACAAGATTTGAAGTTTGATTATAGGCTAAAACAAAAATACAGAATAGTAAAAATTTTGCGTCTGCTACCGCCGCCGCCAACACCGTGAACGACCGCAGCAGTACGAGTACTGAGCTGGATACACAGGCATAGTTTGCCTTTTTCCAGAGGATCTACTGTAAGAAACCACTTGCATGTGGAAAAACTACGAGTGGCTGGTTAGGCCTGGTGAAAACGGAAAAAACACTTAATGACGTCGAAACACCATCGAAAAGCACTCCATCCCACCAAAACTGGAACAGCCGCCACATCAAAATCGTAGAAAACACCCGGGTAAGGGAAAAAACACTGACTCGGGACCCAGAAAAAACTTCACTAAGTGAAGAAAAATACACCAGGAACGTCAGTACAAAAAACATAGGCTACTCCATCAGAAAGATAGCAAGAAGCCCGACATCGCGTAATTACAGCCTCCTAACCAGCTATGCCTAAAGATGGCTAAACACGAAAAACGTTTCAGAGCGTCCTCAACTCGGCCACGAGGGTCCGTCCGAAATAGACGCCCCAAAATACACTTGTTCTGCGAGAAAAACCACCCATGACACCCCTGCTAGCTAATCCTAACCTTACTCAAGACATCCCAGAGTAAACAAATGAGAAAAAACTCACTAGGGACGCAAGAATGCGGAATCAAAGCGGAGCACTGTGGGGGACACATCCGGGTGGGTTGAGCGCAGAGCAAGGAAGGTGGATTGATGCGTTGCCAGCGTCTGGTCCAAGAATCCACAAAAGTACAACCACGGAATATGGAAAGCTTATGAATAGTTATTCTTATTTAATTTTTAATTTTTATTTGTTACGAAGTTTTTTCGTAGTGAGAACCCAATCATAAAGATGAACCATGAGTGATTTAGCGTGTGCTTATGATGAAGGTTCCTCTGAGCTCTGCGGCGGTAGTTTCAAACTGCGCTTATGGGCGTTTGAAGAGGTAGCCTTATGTAATAGGCATAATCGTCAATGATGGAGGGGCCACTAATAAATATATCTACTCGTAATGGAGAGAGAGACTAGGTATCTTTCCTGCATCTCTCTTGATAATCGTATGCAGATTGGTCATAATGAGCTTATCCGAATTAACAGGCCTAAATCAATACAATAACTGGCATAGGGTTATCGGGTGTATAGAGTCGTGGTTAAAGATTGTTACATAATTCGTAATTAACTTATCTAAATCAACAGGCATAAATAAATACAAGAACTGGCAAGGGACACATACACAAGGAAGGTTCTGTGGGGATATGCGGCTGCAAGACATAGTTAATTGACAGAACAATGCAACGTGAGGTTATGGATAGATATAACTGCTAAAAATGGGGGAACGAAGATAGGTGTCTTAATTTCCTTTCTGCAAGTTCCCTAAATTATGTTAACATTAGGGAGTTGGTACATCAATAAAATAGCAATGTGGATCCCAGTGAGTTATGGGCTGTCTAGTGTAATTGCATAATTAAATCTCGGAATTACTCCTAGGTATTTTGTATAGTGAAATGGAGGTTGTGTTAGGAAGGTTGGGAATATATATAGTTAGTGGATAAAACAACGGGAGGTTAGGGACATATAATTGCTAGAATTGGGGGACGATGATGGTTATAATTATAACTACTGTAAATACAGGGCTGATGTAATCACGATCTGATTTGTTGTGAAATGGAAGCTATAGGGTGTCTTTAGATCGCCTCGAACCTACACAATGAAAGTATTATAGCCAGCATGGTGGTTACATAATAATAATAATAATAATAATATTTATTCAGTTAGCAATTTACAGAGTTGGTACCACATAGTATGTTATAAATATGACATGTACCAGCCTTGCATAATTCCAACTAAGGATAGCCCAATAAGGCCGTTAGGCGTATTTTCATTGGGGTCCTTGTGGGATTAGGTTAGCTGGGGAAAAGGGGAGGATAAATAAATAGATACTTTAGAGAAAGCATTTCTAGGGGGTTATTTTAAGATGCCTTACATCCTATAGTAAATATCAGTAATCCGTAATCAGTAATCATTTCAGTTTGGTTTGTCTATCTCTTATGTCGTATTTAGTAGTAGACATAAGCTTGGTGCTCCCTTCTCGCAGCTGTCCGGTTCAGGTGTTCCTTCAGGCTACGTCTGAAGGAATACAGTGTTCTCTTTTCACGGACTGACTGGGGTAGGTCGTTCCAGTCATTGATGGCAGTGAAGAAGAATGTTCGCTTACCCTGTCCTTGGTAATAATTAAATATACACTTGGTCAGTACATCAAGAATGTCAAGGAGTAAAGTAATGTGATTTGTATACTAGAAGACTGTGATTGGAGAGACGTATAACATGTGGAATGAGGTGGAAGAGAGAGAGAGACCAAATCGGAGATGGAAATGGGACCGGGGATCTCGTTGGGGATGGGAGTTTCGCTACCAGGAATTTCGTTCCTGGGGTATTTCATGGATTATTGTAACTCACTCTACTATAGGCCTTCCAAATTATCTACTGAGGAAGTTGCAACTTATTATGAATAGGGCTGCAAGATTAATAAAGGGTCTACCTCGTCGGGAGAGAATAACACCGACTCTGATTGATTTACACTGGTTACCAATTAAGGCAAGAATTGTCTACAAATTGTGTTATGACATATCATTGAAGTTTGGAAAACCAGGATAGCCTATATAAGGGATCTATTAAAAGATTTCCACGTAGATACTGCCATGACATTGAGACACAGTGTGGAGCTGCACAGGCTGGAAGAGCCACTAAGCAATTTTGAATTTGGATTTCGAGCCTTTGAAAAGAGTGCTCCACGGCTCTACAATAAACTGCCTGAGAATGTCAAGAAAAGTGAAAATTTTGAGATTTTTAAGAAGAGATTGAAGATGCACTTATTCACTGAGTGCTATGACATCGAAGACGAGACCATAAAACTTGCATTCAAGTGCTATAATATGTGAGGGCGGCTGCGAGCGTCGTGAAAGCGATGGAGCGCGGCCGAGAATCATCACTACAAGTAAGTAAGTAATAACAAATATGGGGGGCCGTTGAAAAGGTGATCTCCCCAAAGAATTGAGGGAAAAGCCTTTACAACGGCACCAGACCACTAAGTCGTCTTGTTGTTTCGCCATCTTCAGTGTTTGTGTTTATGTCACGTGACTTGTGGCCGAAGTCGAACCAAACCATTTTTGCGCGGCTGCTCTTGCTTAAGCCAAAATTCACACAAAAACGCGCCTATAGATATTGCCATAATATTATCTACATACTGTATAGGCTACAGTGGGGTGCTGGACAACTCGTACCTTACCAACTCGTACCTGGCGGAACGAGTCAACTCGTACTCACTTGCCTAGTCAACTCGCACCAATAATACCATGTGTTAACTTGTAAAATAATTATTTTAGATAATCTACCTCGTGATGAGGAAGCGCACATAATTTAAACCAGAATTATAACAGGCATTATGCCTCATCTATTCTTTATTAGTATTTTAATAGATAATATTTAGGACGAGGAAATAATCCGGTACGAAAGTTTAGGCTGAGTATGGCATCGTACATGTGACGTCACAAGCTTGCAGTGATGCTAATCTAGCTATTTTTTACCTAGATATCTAGCGAATATACAGTAATTGTAATTTTGCGAAAATAATATCCTGGAGATTTTAGTCTATTTTAGCGATACTGTTGAGGTATATATGTGTATTTTGTTTGCGATATTCTTTAGAGTGTACACTTCTTCTAATCAGTAATACGCGTTTTTGTTTAACTATCTAGCAACTTTGGATAACTAATCTAGCATTACTTTGCTCTCTTCATTTGATAACCCTGAATTCTTGGCTCAGTGAACAATGGCCGCCATGGCCCCGAGTCCTGGGAGGGGAGTGCGTAAACAAAGTGTGATTGCGATATTAATATGTGCTTTCGTACTCTGCAGAGAAGGTATGTGATTTATGAACTTATGTACTTTCCTTTGGTGTGATTTATTGTTTAATTGGACTTTGAACAATTAAAATAAACGCATTGTTTACATCGTAGGCTAGGCTATGTCCCCACTGGTTAGGCTACCACCAAAACGGTAATGTTATTGTGGCTACCAGGCTTTGAAGCCAAAACTGCCTCATTATCCTAACCTAACCTAACCAAACTAAATTTAACCTAGGCTAACCAATCCAAACCTAACCAGACCTAGGCCAAACGTAACCACTTGTCCACTTGAGGTAACCTCTTAACAGTTAGCCAGCCTAGGCTATCCTCATCTTTGGTGTCTTGCCTATTGTATCGGAGCCTAGGCCTAGTTTATCCTCACACGGTCACACCTAATATGATACTGATACAAATTAGGGAAAATATTAAGGAAACTACCCACCAATTTTTTTTTGTTTTTTTTTGTTTTAGATTTAGGCCTAGGCTAGGCTAGTTTATTTGCATCAATAGCCTATATACTATAGTGATTGACATTAGGCCTAGTTTCAACTTCCGCAAAAATCGTTTTCCCCTTTATCCAACGATCTTAAGACACGGTGCCCGATAGTGGGGAAGTGGATGAAGATCAGGGAAAATGTGGGGTTAAAGACATAAAAAGCCGATATAGGCCTCATGGCTTTTATGATGAAAGTTGGCTCGGGTTTTGTTGTTTTTCAACTTGAGAAAACCCCAAAATGAAAAAAACAGAGCCAAGTTTTGGCAAAAGTTGGCTCGGATTTTAAGATTTTTCAGCTGCATAAAAGACAGCAAGTGCAAAAAAGAAGTTGGCTCCGGTTTTCTTGTTTTTCAACTTAAGAAAACTCCAAAATGAAAAAAAATAGAGCCAAGTTTTGGCAAAAGTTGGCTGGGATTTTAAGATTGTTCAGCTTCATAAAAGTTAGAAAGTGGCAAAAAAAATTGGCTCAGGTTTTCTTGTTTTTCAACTTAAGAAACTCCCAAAATGAAAAAAAAAAATCCAAGTTTTGGCAAAAGTTGTTGGATGATAGCCTAGGCTACATGGGATAGAAAATGAATTTACCCAGTAAGCTCATTATCCATTATCCAACAATTAAGCAACATTAAAGATTTTAGCCTAACCTACCAACCTTACCTAACCTAACCTAGTATTATGGGTGGGGGCTGCTGCCCCCACACCCCCGCTGGTTGGATAGTACATTGGATAGAAAATTAGGTAAATTCCTAGAGTTAATTAGACTGAAAGGCAGGGAGAAAGTGGTCCGCCGAGTCGTGTTGTGTGCCGTCTATGGGGAGAACCCTGGACAAATATCGTTACAGGTTCTAGGTTCTGTATCTCCCTTAATAGAATTTTTCGAGGGTTGACACTTATTTTAACATGGAGTATAGGTTAGATTACATCCTAAATGAAATTTAAAATATCTGTGAAAATTCTTGGGTTGTTTATATAATATAAGTTACTGTGAGACACGTAATATGTTGAAGGGGGAGTTCTGCCCCCTCTAAACACCCGTCACTTATGTCATCATAATCTGTTGTACTTCATAGGGGGTCCAATTAAGGAGAAAGTGAATTAACAGACGAAATTAGGCCGCAAACTACAATAACATAGCGGGCCGCCGTTTATGGGAGACTTTTTACACATAATTTTCAATGTTAATTTTCTCCCTTAATCGATTTTTTCAAATTATCAAACTTACATAAAAATTAAGTACAGTTTATAGGGATTCCAACATGCATTTCAAAATGGTCATGAAAATTGGTGGGTGGTTTGCTTAATATATACCCAAATTAGGCTTAGTCTAGTCTAGCGAAGATCCAGGAGTCTTAGCAATTGAAATAGGCTAGGCTAATTGTTGATTTTGGCTAGAGGAATCCTTCACCTTAGTTCTCCAGTTAGGTATGAAATTTAGGGGAAAAATGTTATTTTAGGCCTAATACCACAAATTTTCCGAGTGTTTTTTTATAAACAAAATAGGTCATTTGCATCAATATATAGTATTTGTAATTAATTAGAAATCTCGGGAAAACCTATTTTCCCCATTAGGCCTATCGATCAATGTTGAGACACCCCCCCCCCAATAGTGATTTGAAAAGACATTAGCCTAACCTAACAACCTTACCTAACCTAACCTAGTATTATGGGTAGGGGCTGCCGCCCCCACACCCCTGCTGGTTGAGTGCTCCCTTAATAAAAAAAAATAAAAAAATAAATGGCTGTTGATTATACGAATGTGAAAGAAAAGTCCCAGCCACATCAAATTGATAGTAATAACGAACATTCTGATAGCGTAGATTTTCCGTCTAGGTCCAGTAGTTCAACAGGTAAAAATAAATTAGTTAAAAACAATAGAAAAATAGTTGCAAATACAAGTAATAGTTTGAGTGTTTATTATACAAATTGCAGGAGTTTATGTAACAAAATGAACGAACTTAGAGCACTGGTTAGCAAAGAAAATATAGACATAATAGCGCTAACTGAAACATGGATTAATACAGAAACCAGGCATTTTTTAGCAGAGTTTGATATACCAGGATATAGTTTGTTTAAATATGACCGAACAAGTAAGAGGGGTGGCGGTATAGCAGTGTTTGTCAGGAGTTCATTAAAAAGCTGTACTAAATCAGGTATTAGAGTAAATAATGAAAATGAAAGTGTTTGGGTAGAAGTTAACGAAGGTAGTGAGACTTTAGTTATTGGAGTTATGTATAGACCGCCAAATATGAGTAGAAATGACGGAACATCATTATGGGAGGAAATTAAAATAGCATCAAGGCTTAGCAACGTGTGCATTATGGGGGATTTTAATTTCCCTAATATAGATTGGCAGCAACAAATAGGCGACTCTGATTCAAAGGAGTTTATTGAGGTAGTACAAGATAGTTTTTTATCTCAATTCATAGATACGCCGACTAGAGGTGATAATATTCTCGATTTAGTTTTCAGTAACAATGAACATATGATAAATAGTGTAGAAATCGGGGACCACCTAGGAAATAGTGATCACAATTCTGTGTATTTTAATATACAATGGAAAGGTAATATCAGAGAGAATACAACATTAATACCTGACTTCAGAAAAGCCAATTATGGTGGGTTAAGAGAAGCCCTGTTAGCGGACCCTATGGTCAAAAAATTAAGTCGATCCAGGTGTCCAAATGAGTGTATCCTTTCTCAAGCACCTGTCATCTTAAGTCAGGAGGAGACGTCAAACTTGGTAGATACATACGATAATTTTATCAAGTCAGTATTCAATGCGCAAAATAAATATATCCCCAAAAGAAAATTTAGATCAACACAGAACCAACCCAAATGGATGAATAATAGACTATTAGATCTTCTAGGAAAAAAGAGAGGAATATATAGAAAAATTAAAAAAGGCGAAATTCACCTACTTGCTTACTATCAGAATCTATCACGACAGGTAAAAAAGGATATTAGTAAAGAAAAAAGAAATTATGAAATTAAGGTTGCCAATGATTCAAAAAATAATCCTAAAGCTTTTTACCAACTATATAAATCCAAGGTTAGAGATGTAATTGGTCCCCTTAAAACTTCGATAGGAAAATTGACAGAAAGTGATTTAGAAATGTGCAGTACATTAAATAGTCAATTTCTTTCCGTTTTCACTAATGAAAATTTGGCACAGTTTCCAGAAGTCCGTAAGGTATACAGCGATAGTATAGAAAATAGGTTAAGTACGGTTACTATAAGTAGAAATGATGTGGTTAAGGAAATTGACAGACTGAAACCTCATAAATCGCCTGGTCCCGATGAGGTATATGCTAGAGTATTAAAAGAATGCAGAGATGAGTTAAGTTATCCATTAACATTTCTATTTAACAAGTCATTAGAAACAGGTATAGTTCCAGAAGCTTGGAAGCTTGCAAATGTAGTTCCGATCTTCAAAAAAGGTGATAAATCAATAGCATCCAATTACCGTCCCATTAGTCTCACTTCAATCATAGGAAAACTACTAGAGTCAATTATTGCTAGGAAAATGAGAAACCACTTAGAAACATTTAACTTAATCAATTCTTCTCAGCATGGATTCACTCAGGGACGGTCTTGCCTTACTAATTTGCTTAGTTTTTTCTCAGAGGTATATGAAGCAGTAGATAATGACAAGTCATATGATATTATATATTTAGATTTCAGTAAAGCTTTCGACAGAGTCCCTCATGAGAGATTGATGAGAAAGGTTGAGGCACATGGAATAGGTGGGGCGTTGTTAGGATGGATTAGGTCATGGCTAATTGGTAGGAAGCAGAGAGTCAGCATAAATGGTACCAAGTCAGAATGGGGAGCAGTCAAAAGTGGTGTCCCCCAGGGATCGGTATTAGGTCCCCTGTTGTTTCTTATATACATAAATGACCTAGATTTAGGTATAACTAGTAGGATAAGTAAATTCGCAGACGATACTAAAATAGGGAGATCAATTGATTCAGATAGCGATATAGAGTGCCTCCAAAGGGATCTAGATACCTTACATGAATGGTCAGTAAATTGGCAGATGAAGTTTAACATTGACAAATGCAAGGTATTAAAGATAGGGAAGATGCAAACAAATGTTAAATATAAACTAGCTAATTTAGAATTAGAAAATTCAGACTGCGAGAAAGATCTAGGTGTGTTTGTTAGCAATGATTTGAAGCCTAGAAAACAGTGTATAAGCGTTCGTAATAAGGCAAACAGGATTCTCGGGTTCATCTCTAGGAGTGTGAGTAACAGAACTGCTGATGTTATCTTAAAACTTTACTTGTCATTAGTGAGACCCCATATGGATTATGCTGTCCAATTTTGGTGTCCTTATTACAGAATGGACATAGATTCATTGGAGAGAGTACAGCGTAGAATGACAAAAATGATCCATAATATTAGAAATCTTTCGTATGAAGAAAGGTTGAAGAAATTAGGTTTACATTCGTTAGAGAGACGCAGAGTTAGAGGGGATATGATAGAGGTGTTCAAGTGGGTTAGTGGGATTAACAAAGGGGACATGGCAAATGTACTAAAGCTCAGTGATAGCGAAAGAACTCGTACCAATGGTTTCAAATTAGATAAATTTCGTTTCAGAAAAGATATAGGCAAGTATTGGTTTGGTAACAGAGTTGTAGACGGGTGGAATGGAATACCAAGTGCTATAGTGGGATCTAAAACTGTAGGGAGCTTTAAGATAAAATTGGATAAGCATATGGACGAGAAGGGTTGGGTGTGAAGGGGGATCAGCCGGGTTGGGCCAATCAGCGCTCTGCAGACCTCCATAATCCTGCGTTAATCTCTAACCGTTTTGGTAAGATGATCCTCAGGGTATTAGAGTGTGGAGCCTATAATTGGGCTTTGTAATGAATTGGGGTTGTGTGGGACAGGGATCTGCCTTGCTTAGGCCAATCGGCTTTCTGCAGACTCCCATTTTCTTATGTTCTTATGTTCTTATGTTCTTATAAAGTCTATGGTGTTTACTCTGCAATTTTCAGCTTGATTGTACATTACACTTACACTTAGTTACACTTAGTTGTATTCCGTCCGTTAGTGACACAGTTGAGCTGGGGCTCCACTGCGACCAGGCAGCTCCCTTTCTTCCACTCTCCATTCCAGAAGTCGGTTGGAGTTGGTGCTGGGGTATCCTGGTGTTGGTGGCCGGTCCGGTATTTTGGCCAGCCACATGTCCAAGTGTTTCTTGAAGGTGTCTGGAGACACCCCGGTCATGTTCCTGAGAGGGGCTGGTATACAGTTGAACAGTCTGGTTCCATTGTATGTAAAGCTGTGATGGATCAGGGATTTGATTTTTTGTGTTGATCCCGGCGTAGTCCTCACATAGCACAGCCTCCCTCGCCTTTGGTGCTGAGTCTCTTGGATGTTTGGGTTTGGTACCTTTTTTTCCAAAATCTTCCAGACGTAGATGATGATGTATCTCTCCCTACGTCTTTGAAGTGAGTACAGCTGCAGCTCCTTAAGTCTCTCCCAGTAGTTAAAGTGTTGAAACCCATGGATTTTACTGGGTGGCTTCAATTTCTGTTATTTCTCCTACTTTTTGGGGAGACCAGAGCTGGGAGCAGTACTCCAGTCGTGGTAGGACCAGTGACTTCCACAATGTTAGCATACACCTCTCATTTCTTGTGTGGAAGGTTCTCAGGATCCAGCCTGCTATTTGTTTTGCTGTTGTTGTGGCTTTGGTAATATGCTGGGAAAAAGTGGCGTCACTGCTCATATTTACTCCCAAGTCCTTCACCGTGTCCTTGGCGGTAATTTCTTGCTGTCCACTTTTGTAGTTGGTGTCGTTTTGTAGTGCTCTCTTGTTCCCGTACCTTAGAAGCTCGAACTTGTCTCCGTTTAGGGCCATGTTGTTTTCTTCTGCCCACTTCAGGATTTTGTCCAAGTCTTGTTGTAGTAGCTGAGCATCATGTTGTGAGGTGATTTTCTTCATGAGTCTGGTGTCGTCTGCAAACGATGTGGCTGTTGAGTGTTCCAGGTCCCTGTCGATGTCTCCTATCATGATGAGGAATAGGAGAGGTCCCAGTACTGATCCTTGTGGTACTCCGCTGATGACCCCACCTGCTTCTGATAGGCTTCCTTGAACCGTGACTCTTTGTTTTCTGTTGGTGATGAAGCTGTGGAGCCATCTTCCAAGGTCTCCCCCTATTCCCAGTGATTTGAGTTTATGTAGAAGGATCCCATGGTCCACCTTGTCAAAAGCTTTGGCGAAATCTAGATATATGACGTCTACATTTTCTCCGTCTTGAATATCCTGTAGGATTTTGTCGTAGTGTGATAGTAGTTGTGAGAGGCAGGAGCGGCCTTTTCTAAAGCCATGTTGCCCCTCGTTGAACGCCTCATTATCTTCCAGGAAGCTGACCATCTTAGCTCTTATTGTTCTTTCTATGATTTTAATAAGATGTGACGTCAGCACCACTGGTCTGTAATTTTTGGCTATGCCTTTACTAACCCCTTTGTGTATTGGTGTGACATTACCTTCTTTTAGGGATTGTGGTACATATCCAGTTTGGAGGGACTTGCTCCACAGCAGTTTTAGAGGCAGGGCTAGCTGATGTTTGCAGTTTTTTAGCAGTTGGGCATGAAAGCCGTCTGGTCCTGCTGCAGAGTTTGGTCCAATCTTGTCGATGGCTGCTATTATGTCCTCTGTTGATACTGTTACCGAGGAGAGTTGATGTGGTGTCTCTGGAGCGTTGCCAAAGAAAGTCGTTACATTCTCGATTTTCTTGTCTTCATTTGGCGGGCTGAAGACACTTTCATACTGCTGTTTGAGTATCTTGGCCATTTCGGTTGGGTCACTCAAGTTCGCCCGTAGGTTTTGCAAGTGGTCCTATTGTTGTGGTGTTCCTGAGTCTCCTTTTTGCATATGCATAGAAGAATTTGCTATTTACTCGTATGTTTGCAACTGCTTGTAGTTCTTCGCGTGTTCTTTGCTCTTGGTGTGACTGGATGAGTTTACGTTCAACTTCATCAAGCTCTTCTTGTAGTTTGGTGATATTGTGCGCATAGCTGGTCTTCCTTTGCTTGGCTCTCAAGTACGTCCTTTTCTTCATTAGTATTTTTCTATCTCTGGGAATCTGCTTGATCTGCTTCCTGCTTGATTTGGGTGGTATGGTGTTTTTACAGGTCTCCAGGCATTGTTGCTGGAGGATACTGAGAGTTTCGTCGACGTTTTTATCTTCGAATAGTGCCCTCCAATCAGTTCCTGCCAGTTCTGCTCTCAGTCTGTCCCAGTCTATATCTTTGCTGTAGAAGTTGAGATCTTTCAGAGAGGTGCAGGGTATTTGGCTTGATTCCTGTTGACATCTTCTTGGTGGTGTGGCGGTTGGTGTGGGGGTTCTAACTTTGATGAGGCTGTGGTCGGACATTATAGTTTTTACAGTTTCGTACGAGTGTACCAGGTCGAAGTTGTTGCCAAATAGTAAGTTCAGTGTGTTGTTGCCTCTTGTAGGTTCCTCGATGTATTGCTTCATGTATGCAGTGTCCATGATAGTCATTAGCTCCTTGGCTTGCTGTTTTTCCTCCCTGGTTCCTCCATCTATTTTCATGGTTGCCCAATTGATGATGGGCAGGTTGAAGTCTCCTGTGATGATGACATCTGTAGCGGGAGTTGGAAGATTTTGTAGGAGTGATTGTATTTTCTCTGTGACCTCCTTGAAAATTTCCCCTGTGGTGTTTGGAGGTCGATACAAAATTATGATGAGCATGTCGGTTTGTCTTATGTGTACTGCTAGTAGCTCTGTTGTGCCGTTTGAGAATGCAACTAAAGTTTCGGTATTTGCAGCCATATCCTCCCTTAGGTAGAGTGCTACTCCTCCGTGGCTTCTGTCCTCTCTGTCGGCTCTGAATAGAGTGAAATTATGGATATTGATCTCTGCATCCAAAATGTTTTCGTTCAGGTGTGTTTCTGTGAGGGCTAGAAAAATTGAGTTGTCTTCCTCTGCAATTTCTCCCAACATAGGGACTTTACATTGATTGTTTCGTGGGTAAAGTCCTCTGATGTTGCCCACAACAAAACTAGTTAGTGGTAGTTGCACCTTCCTCTGTGGTTCATGTCTGGCCCCTCGGTTTGGGCTAGGAATCTCTCCATTATCACTTGAGACCGTTTTTCCACTTCCAGAAGACGTCCCATTACTACCTCTAAAAAAGCACCTTGGTCGGGCATAGCCGTGTGTACCGCTGCTGGTCTGGCCTTGTGAGTTTGCTGGATGGTTGGCCAGCTTCTGAGGGCATTGCGTTGGCTTTCTATTTTTTCCTCATATGTTGGTGTGTAAGCAAATTCCCTTTGAATGTGTCCTGTAGCGTGTTCCCTTGGTCTGTTGACGTTGTTTCTTGGCGTCAGTATTTTGGTTCCCTTGATGTGTGGAAGATTGCAGTCTCTCATAGTACATGCCCTTTTGTTGAGTGAGATTCTGCATACATATGGGTGGTAGTCGATGCATTTCCATCCACGCTTGCAACCTATTCTTTCATCCCGCCCGTGCTTCATGAATTTTGCACATATTTTTGGGTGGTCTTGTTTGCATCCCCTGCCCACTACTCCGTATCGGCATTCATTTCTTAGGTAGAAATTGCATACTTCTATTCTTTTCCTCCTAATATCGGTGCCCCTGTAATCAGCTCTGGGCCTAGGTCTCCATGAATTTGTATTTACAGCACTAACCTCCCCTGTTCTACTGTATGTAGGAGCATTTTGGCCGCATCCGTTGCATGTGGGGTGTGTGCTCGTTGGGGTCCCCGACCTCACCTGTCTTGCTGCATTTTGAGGGGGCTCTGCCGTGTCTGCTAGTGTTGCGGTGGGGGGGCTATGTGCATCTGGCATTGTGATGCTAATATTTCCTGGTGTGTTCCCCATCCCTAGATCTAGGCCTATAGCCACGTTTGGTGTGTTACTGGTATGGGGGTTGTCACCGTCACTCTTGCCTAAGGCTACTTCTGGGCTTATGGGTAGGCCTTGGCCTAGGTCAGTGTCCCCAGTTAATTCCTTGGTTGTTGGAGTAGGCCTATTGTCAGCTGGCGTGTTGGTGACATCTTTGTTGCTCTGGGGCTGAACATGGATTTTTCTTACCTTACTTATCGCTCCAGATTTGGTTATTCGTTCCTTGTGTTGGAGAACGGCTGCTTCTGCCTCGGCCACCCACTCACCTTTTGTGTCAAGCTTTGTTAGGCAGCATGTTTTGCACATGAATTTCCTTGCCGTTTTTGCATAGTTGAGAATTTGATAGGCAGGGAGTTCTGTGCAAAAATAGTGCAGCCAATCCTGGCAGTAGTCGCATTGGATTGCATTTTTTTCACCTGCGAACTTGATTCCGCAGTCGGGGCACTCTGGGTCGGGTTTGTTTTGATCCCCGGCCATTGTTGGCGTCATGTTCTTAGTCACTGTTTTTTTTTTTTTTTCTTATTTTCACTTCAATCCTTCTGTTTCGGTCTTTGTTTCTTGTATATGTGCACTCACTAAGTGTTTATGTAGGTTATTCTGTCTTTGGTAATCACCGATTGCACTTTCTTTACGAGAAGAAATATGATAACGGGAAAGTACCGTATTGACAACCTTGTTACGAAAATTAAATTTTAGTACCATACTTTTATATTAGGTCTTTCCGAGGGTTTAACGCATTTTCATATGATCTTTACAGCTATCGATGACTGAAAGTACCGTATTGACAATCTTGTTACGAAAAAGACATTTGGTTATACTGATGTTTTGGACCGACAGTTAGCCCATCGATCTTTTTAGGCCTAATAGGTTCGGTAGAGCATATACATCATTGCTATATATGTCATTAAGAGCTGAAATGAATTATAAGGGAGGAAAAAAATATATAAAATACATAGGCCTGTATAGTATACTGTAAAACAATACGTTTTTCAGCCAGTACCCAACCAGCGGGGGTGTGGGGGCGGCAGCCCCCACCCATTTACTAGGTTAGGTTGTTAAGTTAGGCTAATAGCCTAGCACATAAAAAAAAAAAAAAAAAAAAAAAAAAAAAAAAAAAAAAGTAACACAACCAGCCGGCGTGTGGGGGCGGCAGCCCCCACCCATAATACTAGGATAGGTTAGGTAAGGTTGTTGGGTTAGGCTAATGTCTTCCCAAAGTTGACTATTTTTATAACATGAGATATTAGGCAGCGGCTACCCACTCCACCCTGTGAAATCCGAGCCAGCTTTCGTCAAAAGTTGGCTCGGGTAGGTCCTATTCACAAAATTGGGTTGTATAGGTTTGCAATTTGGGAATACCCGAGCCAGGTTTTGATACAAAACGCTATATTATTGTATTTTTACACTTTTAACCCCTCATTTTCCCTGAACTTCATAGCCCTCCCCACTAGTGGGGGGCGTGTTTTTAGATTGTTGGATAAGAACATAAGAAAATGGGAGTCTGCAGAAAGCCGATTGGCCTAAGCAAGGCAGATCCCTGTCCCACACAACCCCAAATCAATTACAAAGCCCAATTATAGGCTCAACACTCTAATACCCTGAGGATCATCTTACCAAAACGGTTAGAGATTAACGCAGGATTATGGGGGTCTGCAGAGCGCTGATTGGCCCAACCCGGCTGATCCCCCTTCACACCCAACCCTTCTCGTCCATATGCTTATCCAATTTTATCTTAAAGCTCCCTACAGTTTTAGATCCCACTATAGCACTTGGTAGTCCATTCCACCCATCTACAACTCTGTTACCAAACCAATATTTGCCTATATCTTTTCTGAAACGAAATTTATCTAATTTGAAACCATTGGTACGAGTTCTTTCGCTATCACTGAGCTTTAGTACATTTGTCATGTCCCCTTTGTTAATCCCACTAACCCACTTGAACACCTCTATCATATCCCCTCTAACTCTGCGTCTCTCTAACGAATGTAAACCTAATTTCTTCAACCTTTCTTCATACGAAAGATTTCTAATATTATGGATCATTTTTGTCATTCTACGCTGTACTCTCTCCAATGAATCTATGTCCATTCTGTAATAAGGACACCAAAATTGGACAGCATAATCCATATGGGGTCTCACTAATGACAAGTAAAGTTTTAAGATAACATCAGCAGTTCTGTTACTCACACTCCTAGAGATGAACCCGAGAATCCTGTTTGCCTTATTACGAACGCTTATACACTGTTTTCTAGGCTTCAAATCATTGCTAACAAACACACCTAGATCTTTCTCGCAGTCTGAATTTTCTAATTCTAAATTAGCTAGTTTATATTTAACATTTGTTTGCATCTTCCCTATCTTTAATACCTTGCATTTGTCAATGTTAAACTTCATCTGCCAATTTACTGACCATTCATGTAAGGTATCTAGATCCCTTTGGAGGCACTCTATATCGCTATTTGAATCAATTGATCTCCCTATTTTAGTATCGTCTGCGAATTTACTTATCCTACTAGTTATACCTAAATCTAGGTCATTTATGTATATAAGAAACAACAGGGGACCTAATACCGATCCCTGGGGGACACCACTTTTGACTGCTCCCCATTCTGACTTGGCACCATTTATGCTGACTCTCTGCTTCCTACCAATTAGCCATGACCTAATCCATCCTAACAACGCCCCACCTATTCCATGTGCCTCAACCTTTCTCATCAATCTCTCATGAGGGACTCTGTCGAAAGCTTTATTGAAATCTAAATATATAATATCATATGACTTGTCATTATCTACTGCTTCATATACCTCTGAGAAAAAACTAAGCAAATTAGTAAGGCAAGACCGTCCCTGAGTGAATCCATGCTGAGAAGAATTGATTAAGTTAAATGTTTCTAAGTGGTTTCTCATTTTCCTAGCAATAATTGACTAGTAGCTTTCCTATGATTGAAGTGAGACTAATGGGACGGTAATTGGATGCTATTGATTTATCACCTTTTTTGAAGATCGGAACTACATTTGCAAGCTTCCAAGCTTCTGGAACTACACCTGTTTCTAATGACTTGTTAAATAGAAATGTTAATGGGTAACTTAACTCATCTCTGCATTCTTTTAATACTCTAGCATATACCTCATCAGGACCAGGCGATTTATGAGGTTTCAGTCTGTCAATTTCCTTAAGCACATTATTTCTACTTATAGTAACCGTACTTAACCTATTATCTATACTATCGCTGTATACCTTACGGACTTCTGGAAACTGTGCCAAATTTTCATTAGTGAAAACGGAAAGAAATTGACTATTTAATGTACTGCACATTTCTAAATCATTTTCTGTCATTTCTCCTATCGAAGTTTTAAGGGGACCAATTACATCTCTAACCTTGGATTTATATAGTTGGTAAAAAGCTTTAGGATTATTTTTTGAGTCATTGGCAACCTTAATTTCATAATTTCTTTTTTCTTTACTATTATCCTTTTTTACCTGTCGTGATAGATTCTGATAGTAAGCAAGTAGGTGAATTTCGCCTTTTTTAATTTTCTATATATTCCTCTCTTTTTTCCTAGAAGATCTAATAGTCTATTATTCATCCATTTGGGTTGGTTCTGTGTTGATCTAAATTTTCTTTTGGGGATATATTTATTTTGCGCATTGAATACTGACTTGATAAAATTATCGTATGTATCTACCAAGTTTGACGTCTCTTCCTGACTTAAGATGACAGGTGCCTGAGAAAGGATACACTCATTTGGACACCTGGATCGACTTAATTTTTTGACCATAGGGTCCGCTAACAGGGCTTCTCTTAACCCACCATAATTGGCTTTTCTGAAGTCGGGTATTAATGTTGTATTCTTTCTGATATTACCTTTCCATTGTATATTAAAATACACAGAATTGTGATCACTATTTCCTAGGTGGTCCCCGATTTCTACACTATTTATCATATGTTCATTGTTACTGAAAACTAAATCGAGAATATTATCACCTCTAGTCGGCGTATCTATGAATTGAGATAAAAAACTATCTTGTACTACCTCAATAAACTCCTTTGAATCAGAGTCGCCTATTTGTTGCTGCCAATCTATATTAGGGAAATTAAAATCCCCCATAATGCACACGTTGCTAAGCCTTGATGCTATTTTAATTTCCTCCCATAATGATGTTCCGTCAATTCTACTCATATTTGGCGGTCTATACATAACTCCAATAACTAAAGTCTCACTACCTTCGTTAACTTCTACCCAAACACTTTCATTTTCATTATTTACTCTAATACCTGATTTAGTACAGCTTTTTAATGAACTGACAAACACTGCTATACCGCCGCCCCTCCTACATGTTCGGTCATATTTAAACAAACTATATCCCGGTATATCAAACTCTGCTAAAAAATGCCTGGTTTCTGTATTAATCCATGTTTCAGTTAGCGCTATTATGTCTATATTTTCTTTGCTAACCAGTGCTCTAAGTTCGTTCATTTTGTTACATAAACTCCTGCAATTTGTATAATAAACCCTCAAACTATTACTTGTATTTGCAACTATTTTTCTATTGTTTTTAACTAATTTATTTTTACCTGTTGAACTACTGGACCTAGACGGAAAAGCTACGCTATCAGAATGTTCGTTATTACTATCAATTTCATGTGGCTGGGATTCTATTTTACTTACACACCTATGGTTTATTAACAAAACCCCGCAACAAACTTGTCGAGTGAGCTGGCTAAGGTCGAAACTCCTAGTCGAGAGAGATGTACTCCATCCTGGGCATACAGTTCATCCTTACCGTAGAAGAGGGTCCAGTTATCCAGGAATGGAATAGTATTTGCCTTGCAATACTTCTCCAGCCGGCTATTTACACCAATAGCCCTGGAGGACCATTCCTTCCTTACCCCTCTTCTTGGTAGGATACTGTGTATCACAGGAACTCCACCCTTCTCCTTGATCCTCTCCAACATTTCCTGGTACGTGGTGAGCAACTCCTCAGTCCTGCATTTCCAAATGTCGTTGCTCCCTGCGTTGAGGAAGATGATGGGGTCCTCTCCACTCGCTTCCATGACACCATCTAGCTTTTCTGCCACCTTCTCGACTCCGGCACCAGGCAGACAGACAACTTTACCAACATGTGTGTTAGCAGCCCTACCAAGGTATTTAACCACTGAATCCCCTACAATTAAAATAGACTTAGCTGTTTTCTGTTGCCGGCCTGTAGCAGAAGTAGTAGCAGCAGAAGTAGCTGCAGATTTCCTCCCCTCCCCTCTCACTGCCCCGCTGTAAGACGGGTCATCTCCTTCCTCCTTTCCCCCTTCACTGCCATCACACTCGTCATCCAGGGTGCTATACTTGTTTTTAACAGTCACATACTGCTTCTGGAAGGTTAATTTCATTCCTCTTGAAGATGCCACCTTCCAGGAAGAGTCCGGGTTTCCTACACCAGTGGCTTTTTTTTTTTCCTCAAATGCCATCTTCAATGCTAAGTTCTCGTCCTTGAGAGATTGGACCTCGAGCTCAACATTCTCCAGCCTCTCTTGCAAAGCAAGACAAAGCTGGAGAACATGGGAAGAGGTGACAATCTCATCAGCACAAGCCATCACTAAGAATGTTCACCTCACTAGGGGATAAACAGGTATGTCACGAGCGGTCACTGGGTACGTCCTCACTGGTCAAAGGTCAGGAGCCTACTGTGAAAACACAACTTGTTCGGTTCGGATGAGGTGACTGACTTTAGCACCAATATAACAAATATATATTACAATAAGGAAACAGCCATCGTTCATAGAACGAACTCCTGGATGGGAGAGTCCGCTAAAACAAACAAACAAACAAACAACCAATGTACCCCTACACTCCGATGTTATATTGCGCCGAAGGCTGAGTCAAGACGAACACAAGTACCGTAATTTTATTGGCACTCGAATGCTCAATAATATGTAGATTAAAGGATAATAATAGGTATTTATCTAAAACTATGTATATATTAACTAAACTACTCCATGTGTTTAATATATTGACTGAATTTCACTGAAATGAATAATGTAAAATATTAATTTAAGTTTGAATGTTAGTTTTCTGATCTGATCTGATCCCAGTTAAACTCCCGCAAAATACACAATATTTTTTCGTATGTGTTAATTTTATGGGGTCTCTAATTTCTTAAAAATAGTGAATGAATATCAATTTTATGTGTTTGACAAAGAGCGCAAGACCTTGAAGCATAAGGTAAGCTATAAATTATTACGATTTTATGATGAATTATTGGTTTTTCAGGGGTATATATGTGGTTGGATCAATGGAAAACAACGAACTAATATCAGCTATATTTTCCATTGTGGTGTTTCCGAGAATAATCCAATGATGACGTCAAATTAGCTTGCCGCCAATCAACTGTGGAACACTTGGAAATGTGTTAGCTGTTATTTACCGATA
Organism: Paralithodes platypus; assembly: GCA_032716605.1. Lineage (NCBI taxonomy): Eukaryota > Metazoa > Arthropoda > Malacostraca > Decapoda > Lithodidae > Paralithodes > Paralithodes platypus. The sequence goes on along the minus strand of CM064578.1, from coordinate 42,717,981 downwards.
TATTTGTGGAAAAATAGAGTGAATTAAGGGGCTGGAATATAACATTGACTTCATGTGAAGTGCGAGTGCCCTACACATTCTAAAATTGTGCATATTAATCTTGGGGAACTCATTATATATAAGGTATAAGTTCAAGGTGATACTTTGGATAAACCTGACTTCTAGCAAGCACCAAACAGCGATTTTGTAAGTAGCCAAGCATATTATTTTTTCAGATAAGCCTAGGCCTACTTGTATTAGCCTAGGCCTATGATGATAATGATGATTTGAAGCAGAAATGAGTAGCCTAGGCTGAGGCTAGGTGTATTAGGCTTAGGATAACCCATCATCCAACAATCTTAGGACTGCCCCCACTAGTGGGGCTATGTATAATGTATTGATAGGCTAATGAAGATCAAGGAAGATTTGAGGTTAAAGACAGTAAAAAATAAGGTTAGCTAGGCAGCTGGGAATCTGGTTCTGGTAGGCCCTCTCTTAACCCGGGAACGGCGAAGGTCCTCAATTATGGTAATTATTTAGAAGATGACCTTTTTTTCTAGTTATTAAAAACTTACTCTATGGTGTATTATATGATATATAGAAGCAATAGAACTGTTAAAATGACCTGGGAAGTGTATATTAAACTTAGCCTAGACCAACATTCCTGTATTTTTTTTTTTTTTTTTTTTGTAAGGCTAGGCTAACCTAGCCTAGGCTACTCTTGAGTTTTGGAACACAGTAGGCCTAAGCCTAGGCCTATTTTAGATGTCTAACTTTTAAAATAATATAAAAATACGTAGGCTAGGCCTAGGCTAGGATTCATTTTTTTTTATCATTATACAGAAAGTTAATTTGTGTTATCACTAAAAAAAACAGCATCATTCGACACCCTGGCTAGGCTATAGCCTATGACAATAACAGTTTGCCGTCATGCCGTGGGATTATAGGGGTAGACCTGTCACTGAAGAATACTCCGACCACCCTCAACCGGGCCCCTCCGGTGAGCCTCGACCGGGTCCCTCCGGTGAGCCTCGACCACGGCAACAAATCGATGAACAGCCTTTATTTACGGCACTTGAATTGGATACAGTGGATGATGACACTTCAGAATTTGAATAAGTGCTACGTTTTCGATAAATCTGGTTATTTGGCTTTGCAATTAGGGAAATCATGAGCCGATTTCCGACATTTCGTTAGTCTTTTTTCGATTTTCAAAATACGATCCAAGTTTTGCCAAAAATTGGCTCGGGTTTTCCAGATATTATTCAGATATTATTATCGGGTATTAAAGATAGGGAAGATGCATACAAATGTTAAATATAAACTAGCTAATATGGAATTAGAAAACTCAGACTGTGAGAAAGATCTAGGTGTGTTTGTTAGCAATGATTTGAAGCCTAGAAAACAATGTACAGTACAGTATAAGCGTTCGTAACAAGGCAAACAGGATTCTCGGGTTCATATCTAGGAGTGTGAGTAACAGAACTGCTGGATTCGGTTGTCAACCACGGTCCGCGACGGATGTGTTCTTTGCCTTGTGCCTGGTGATATCCCTCTGGCAAGTTTAGGGCTTGGCCAGGGGTGTAAGCTCAGTGGAGTGGGCTAGTGACATGCGGTTCTGGACTAAGTTTGCTTCGCTTATGGACTTGGACGATTGTGTACTTAGCTGGTCGGCAGCTTGCCGGTCGCCTAGCCGAGCTCGGTGTGTGTGGGGCTGTGGAAGGTGGGGTGTTGTGCTGCTGTGCGACAATTGGAGTGACTCCTATTACGGTCCTAGTGGTGTAGGCTGCCCAGTGTATCCCCCAGGCAAGCTGGTGACTTGGCTTGGGGTTGCTAGCACTGTGGGGTGTGCGGCGGTTAGTGTTGTGAAGTGTTATGTGTTGGGCCTGTGGGCGCCTCCACTGACATGGTGGGGACAACTTTGGTGGAGGGAGCTGGCCCGGGTGATCCCCCCCCTGGTGTTCCGGAACATATGGATTCCCGCCATGCCCAGGGATCCAAACGTGGTAGTGAGACCCTAGACCGTCCGGATGGTGGTGTTAGCCTGTCGGATGGGAGCGCACAGAAACTGGCACGGTCGGAAGGCGGTTCCAAGCAGCCATTGGAGTTCATTCGCCCGGATGAAGTGTTGGTGGATAATCCGTCGATGGTAACGTACATTATTACTCATGATCCTATGTCCATTGAGCCTGTTTTTAATGCGCCTTCCAAGATTACCCGTGCCATCAATGATTCAGTATTTGCCAAATATGTTCGGGCAGGTGATACGCGGGTATTAGGCCGTGGTACTGCAGTCTGTATCTCCATTGCACGTCAGTTGGTGTGTTCGTTGGAGGACTCCCCGGTCGACATGGTTAAATTCGGGGATTGGTCCGTCAGATGCCGGATTTCTATCTCACCTGAAGATCCAGCATACTCCTGGGGGAAGATCGGTCCTGTAAGCAGTGCAGTTTCTGATGTGGACATATTGCAGGGTTCACGTGCTTTAGCTGGTGACCCGATGTCGTTGGAGGAGGTGACTCGGCTTATGAAACGAAACGACGACGGTTCCCGGTCGGCCTCTAATGTGGTCCGTCTGAGGTTTACGGGGCCACTGCCGAAGAAGCTTCTACTGGGTCATGTCTGCTACTCAGTCGAGCCGTACCACTTTCGCATGTTGAGATGCTTTAAATGCCATCTATTTGGTCACAGCTCCCTATCCTGCAGAAATAAGGTGCGCTGTGAGACATGTAGTCGTTTTCATCCGAAACGGTCTGGTGAGGGGACCTGTTCGAATGCGCCGAAGTGCTTTTTCTGCAATGGTCAGCATAGGGTGTCAGCGTCTTCATGCTTGGTCTATCGTCAAGCATTGCAGAAACACGAGGAATACCGGGAGGGGGACGTGACCCTCGTGGCACACAATCAGTTTCTTCGATCTCTTAACCCTCGCAAGCGTTCCGGCCCATCCCATGCAGCTACCGCGGTAGGATCTGGCCCCTCCACTCCCCGTCGGTCATCTCGGGAGGTGAGGGGTGATCTGTCCTATGCCTCTGTCGCCTCTCCAAATCGATTCGCCCCCCTTCCGGATCAGATGGATGCAGTGGTGCTATCACAGGATGTTGATGATGTTGATGCCCCAGGTGTCCGTCGTGTGTTGGGAGTGTCGCGCCTGCCGACTTCTTCCGCGAGTGTGATATTTCATCGCCCAGCCACGCCGCCCTCTCCTCGTCCACGCTTCGTAGCTGATGCCCCTCATCGTGCCGTTCTCTGTGGATCTCGTGGAGTACCGGTCCCCGGGACCCGCGACAATGGTTCCCTGGCGACGGCTCCGGCCTCTCGGCCGAGTCTGCCCGGTGTCCCGCGGCGTGCACGCGGGGCACGTCCATCTCCGGCCTCCAATACGGGTGTCTCTCCTGAGGGGCTCTCGTCCTCCTCACCTTCCTCTGACGCCTCTCCGTGGTTACCTACCCTGGAATCATTTGGCCTCCTTCTCTCGGAGTTATGGGATCTCATACAAGAGGGGCTCTCTTTTAAGGATATTTGTTTACGGATGTTGCATAGATTGTTCTCGCTCCTCATGTCACCGTAATGGCGCCGACTACTGAAAGGCGGCTGATTTTATGGAATGCTCGCTCATTGTGCCGCAAGACTCACGATGTACGCCATCTGATTGAGAGAGAATCCCCTTTTCTTGTGGGAATATGTGAATCCTGGATGACGGATAAATTAACGCTCCGGTTCCCTGGTTTTACCATGTACCGGGCTGACAGGGGTACTAGAGGTGGGGGTTTAGTTCTCTCTGTCTCTGACAAAATTCCCAGCAAGGAAATCTCCCTGCGGGGTTATGGAGGTGGCGTCATGGAGGTCATAGCTGTATCCATCGCCATTGACAATGGTTGGGCCTCGGTGCTCCTATGCTACAACCCTTGTCGCCATGTTACGACGGGCGAATTCGAGCACTACTTCAGCCAGCTGCCCTCACCCCGTCTTGTGATAGGCGACTTCAACGCTCGTCATAATTTTTGGGATCCGGCTGTTGGCCGTGCCTCCGCTAACCAGTCCGGCGCTTCCCTCTTCAGTGCTCTATTGGGCGGCAGTACCCTCAGCCTCCTCACGACCCCTGGACTGCCCACTCGTATAGACCCCCGCACTGCTGCTCCCTCGACCTTGGATCTGTGTCTTGGAGATGGCATTTTTCAAGGAGCGGAATTTCGGGTGGGGCCCTATATGGGCAGTGACCATCTCCCTGTTGTGATGACTGTTCCAGGCTTGGCTCTTCAGGACACTATTAAGGCTCGTCCTCGCTGGGCTTTCAGGGACGATGGCTGGCGGAATTATGCCGTTAGCCTGCCCCATTATGATGCCTCGGCCGCAGATTCCCTAGGCCAGGTGGCGGCGGACGTATCGGTGTGTATGGTCGAGGCTGCGGAGAGCGCTTTCAAGAGGACTGGGGCGACTCATTCCTCCCGCCCATCGGTGCCCTGGTGGACACCGGAGTGCGCAGCGGCGGTGATTGCTCGTCGGCGTGCTTGGCGGGAATGGAGTAGGTGTCCTGGTAATGAGTTGAAGCGGGCCTTCCGGAAGGCGGATGCTATCTGTACCAGGGTGCTGCTGGCGGCGAAGAGAGCTGCGTGGGGGGTTCACTGCACTGGATTAAAGTTTGCGGGGTCCTGTAAGAAAGCTTGGGGTTTTGTAAGGAAAATGAACGGTCAGCGGGTCAATACGTCCTTCCCGTTATCGGTCAATGACGGTATTATATGCGACCCTCAAGACCAGGCTGAGTCATTGGCGACTTTCTTTTCCGAGAAGTTTGGTCGGCCAGTTCCCCTGCTGGCGGAAGATCGTCTTGAAACGTTGATCTCCTTCCACACTGAATCTCCGCCCCCTGCAGACCTAGCTCGTCCATTGACCCAGGCTGAATTTCGACGTGCCCTGGCCAGCCTTCCAAAGGGTAAAGCGATGGGGCCTGATGACGTGGCGAACGAGATGCTCACTCACATGTCCCACGCAGCTCAAGCCTCCTTACTTGCCTTATATAACTTGAGCTGGTGTTCGAGCGTTTTTCCGGCACCTTGGAAACGTGCTCTACTCCTCCCGTTCCCCAAACCTGGTAAAGACCCAGCACTCCTGTCATCCAGACGGGGTATCTGCCTCCTCTCTGTGGTAGGCAAGCTCATGGAGAAATTAGTTCTTGCTCGGATGTCTTGGTGGTTTGAGTACAACAATTTACTGTCCGATGACCTCGGGGGATTCAGGCCAGGTCGTGGTACAATTGACGTGTTGCTCCGGTTTGAGCATCTCGTCCAGGATGCGTACCGTAAAAAGAAGGTACTCCTGGCGGCGTTTATTGATGTCGCGGGGGCGTTTGATGCTGCATCGCACACTGGGATACTGTACAAACTGGGTGAACTAGGGGTGAGAGGACAAGTGCTCTCCTGGTTCTGCAGCTTCTTAATGGGCCGGACTTTCTCAGTCTCCGTGGGGACGGCACGCTCGCAGCAGTTTCCAGTACATTGTGGGGTCCTTCAGGGATCGGGCCTCAGTGCTTTTCTGTTTAATGCCCTCATGTCTGACTACCCTCGGTCCCCCTCAACATCCACGCTGGTATATGCTGACGACATCACCCTCGTCTGTTGGGCAGACACCCTCCCTCAGGCACAGGACTTACTACAGGCGGCAGTTAACTCTTTCAATGACTGGGCGCATCGTTGGGGTCTCAGTCTCAATCCCCAGAAGAGTGCTCTCATGTGCTTTACTCTGAAGACAAAACTCCCTGGCGTACCACGGGTGTCCTTAGGTGGGGCACAGATGCCATACCGTACCAGGCACAAATTCCTTGGGATGTGGTTGGACGGGCCTGTCCTTACTTGGCGTCCGCACATTGAATATCTACGGACGTCCTGCTTGAAGCGCCTGGATCTGATGAAGAGTATTGCCGGGTCTCAGTGGGGGACTTCCAGGGATGATTTGCTGCGATTTTATGAATCGTTCGTCAGGAGTAAGATCAGGTATGGCAGTGCCGTCTACGGATCAGCGTCAGCGTCGGTCCTGGGCAGGCTGGACGTCGTGCACAACACGGCGCTTCGCATCGCAATGGGTGCATTCTGCTCTTCCCCTACTATATCCCTCCAGGCGGACTCAGGCCTGCTGCCCCTTTCCTGGGATAGGATCTACCAAGACTGTAAGTGGATGATGAGGGTCGCTCAATTCCCGGTGTCCCATCCCCTTGCAGTCCTCCATGCCGAGTCCGGGGTGGCATCTGCGGCCCCACGCTGGCCAGTGCGCCGTCGACAACCCTTCCTCGTCTGTGGACTCCAACACTACCGGCGGCTGAACGTACCTGCCCCTCGCCTGTCCCCCGTACCCATGTTGTCGCCTGTGCCTCCATGGATGGACCTCTCGTCGCACTTACGCCTTACCTTTGCCGACAACTTCAAGAAGGACCGGGACTCGGCGATGGCACGAACCCTCTTTGCGGAATTGAGTCGCACCAAATTCGACGGACATTTTCGCATCTCCACTGATGGATCGCTCGTCCCGCCCTCCGCTACTGCGGCGGTCTTTTATGAGGATCTGTCTCTTTGCCAGACCTGGAGGCTGTCTGGCCGCCATCCAATAGTAGCGGCGGAATTGTTTGCGATATATCGTGCAATGGTGTTTGTCATGAATAACCTACGTCCCCAACCTGTCGTCATATACACGGACTCGCTGTCATCATTGCATCTCCTCAACTCGCCTCGACCTTCCTCCTACGCTTCCCTGGTATTTCGGATTCAAGGTCTCATTCTCCGCTGTCTTGATCCCCCTTGGATGGTGATCATGCAGGGATCAGTGGTAATGTCGTGGCGGACCAAGCTGCCTCACTGGCGCACTCCTCAGCTGTGGTGGAGCCCCTCCAGGAAGACCTGCGCACTCATGCCTCTACAGTCCGCCTAGCCTGCAGACACTTGTGGGATGTTGAACTCCGCCTCGCACTGCAGGCAACGACACTTGGGGCTTATCGGGAGGACTCAGCGATTCAACCTTGGGTCAGACACCCCCTTCGCCCATATGATGTCGCTCTCACGAGGATCCGCATTGGCCACACGGCACTCTCTGCCCATCTCCACCGTCTGAACATCATCGGTAGTCCTAATTGCAGGTGGTGCTCTCGGCCTGAGACGATCGTCCATGTCATCGCCCACTGCCCGCGCTTTTACTCCCACCGCCTGCTCCTCCAGGGACGTCTTCGTCATCTGGGGATCCGTGACTTATTGCTTCCGACCATCCTTGGAGGCAGGGGCCTCACCGAGGGAGTACGGGTGCGGGCAGTCCGGCTGGTCTGCACCTATCTGAAGACGACCGGCCTCGTGCATTGCATGTGACGACTTTACTGCCACACAGGAGACAGGGCATTTAACGGACGGGATTCTTCGTCTGCTCGCCCTTAAAAGCCACCAAGAACCAAGAACAGAACTGCTGATGTTATCTTAAAACTTTACTCGTCATTAGTGAGACCCCATATGGATTATGCTGTTCAATTTTGGTGTCCTTATTACAAAATGGACATAGATTCATTGGAGAGAGTACAACGTAGAATGACAAAAATTATCCATAATATTAGAAATTTTCCGTATGAAGAAAGGTTGAAGAAATTAGGCTTACATTCGTTAGAGAGACGCAGAGTTAGAGGGGATATGATAGAGGTATTCAAGTGGGTTAGTGGGATTAATAAAGGGGACATGAAAAATGTACTAAAGCTCAGTGATAGCGAAAGCACTCGTACAAATGGTTTCAAATTAGATAAATTTTGTTTCAGAAAAGATATATCTTACAGTATCTTACAGTAGATCCTCTGGAAAAAGGCAAACTAGGCCTGTGTATCCAGCTCAGTACCAGTATTTGCACTGCTGCGGTCGTTCACGGTGTTGGCGGCGGCGGCAGCAGACGCAACATTTTGACTATTCTGTATTTTTGCTTTATAATCAAACTTCAAATCTTGTCTTCCCCATGCTTTATCAAGATTACTTTCAAACTCCCTTATTGATTCGGAATCGACTACATATTGGGGCAGTGCGTTCCACTCATTTACCACTATCACAAAATGAGTTCTTTGCCTTCTCAAGCCTATTTCTTTCTTTGTAAATTTTCTTAGAGTGTCCTCTCGTTCTTGTTCCCTCCCGCATCAAGAAGATACCTTCACACACATCCTCATCATACTTTCCTGACACTATCTTAAAAGTCTCTATCATATCCCCTCTCTTTCTCCTATATGCCAGTGTCCTCAACCTCTGCTCATAGCCCGCGTTCTTCAACATGGTACTAGCTTGCTAGCTCTCCTCTGCACTTTCTCCACTGCTTCTATATCCTTTACCATATATGGAGCCCACACCTGGTTCGCATATTCCAGGTGCGGCCTTACCAGCGCTGTATAGAGATTCCTGAAGATTTCTTCGTCAAGTGACACAAATGTCCTTATCAGCCCTACAATTCTATTGGCTTTGTTTTATCTTTTCCGCTAAATGTTCTGAGAAATTTAACTTATTGTCTATCACTACTCCTATATCCTTTTCTGCATTCACTTCCTCCATCGCTTCATACATACTGTATCCTACCTTGTCTATCTTGCTTGTTCCAATCTGCATGTACTTGCATTTTTTTGGATGAAAAGGCATTAACCAATGCTCAGACCATCCCTTCATGCCCTCCACATCTCCTTGAAGCAAACCCACATCTTCCTTACTCCTCACTCTTCTATACAACTTAGTGTCATCCGCATACAGGTATACCTCACTTCCATTAGTTATAACTTCGGGTAAGTCGTTGATAAATATAACGAACAGCAGTGGTCCCAACACAGATCCCTGAGGTACCCCACTTGTAATTTCCCTCCACCCCGAGCCTATTGCATTCACCAGTACCCTCTGTCTCCGATCTTTCAGGAAGGCTTCTATCCATTTCACACATTTCTCCCCTATATTATAGCTTCTAACTTTCTCTATTAACCTTTTATGTGGGACCTTATCGAAGGCCTTCATAAAATCGCAATATACCACGTCTATTACATCACCATCTTCTAGAATTTGCATCCAATCATCTACCACCTTAATTAGCTGTAGTACCGTCGACCTCCCCGGCAAGAATCCGAACTCTCTCCCACTGAAAAGTTGGTTTGACTTCATATGCTCCATAATTCCTTCTCTATTTACCGTTTCCATTAGTTTACACACAACACTTGTCAAACTGACTGGTCTATAATTCCCTGGGTCATTTCTCTTTCCCTTCTTAAATATAGCTGTTATGTTCGCCTCTCTCCAGTCCATCGGGATTTGTCCTGTATTAAACGATACCTCAAATAACATTTTCAATGGCTCTACTAACATCTCACCTCCTTCCTTCCTTTATGATTCTAGGGTGTATCCCATCTGGTCCTGGGGACTACACTTCTGTTCATTTTTTCTATAGCCCTTCTTATTCTAGCATGGGAAAACTATTAGTTCTAGTGCCGGTGCCTGTTTGATGGGAATAGTAGGCACTGCATCATCCGACTCCGCTGTTAGTACCCCCCCAAAGTATTTCCCCAGCACCTCTGCTTTCTCCTTATCAGTCTCCGCTCTACTCCCATCATTCAACCCCCCTACCAGCTCTGGGATCCCTACTCTTCTTGTTAACTTTTCCTGAATGTATTTCCAGAATATTTTTGGATTATCCTTCACATTTCTAGCAATCTCTCTCTCCCTCTCCTTCACCCCCCTCCTTGTCTCCCACCTTATTTTATTGTTTATTTGTCTGTGTTCCAGATCCACTTCTTTAGTAGCTTCTATACTAGACCCCCTGTTCTTTTTTAACAATTTTAGTCTTTCCCACAATAATTTCTTTCTTCTAATCAATGTCCAAAGCTTTCTTTTCATTGGCAATTCTGGATTCGTTCTTTTCCTCAATTTTGTTTTATCCTTATATTCCCTTACTGGTACACTTTTGGATGCAGCATTCTCCAGTTTGACTTTAATTTTCCTCCACATTCCTTCAGCGTCTTCACCGTTCAAGTATTCCCCCCAGTCAATGTCCAAACACCGTCTCAGCAGCTCATAATCCACTTAGTGGAAATGGCACTGTGGAGTGGGTCAGTCTGGACATACTGGGAGCCTGGAGGCAGTTTCTGCCATGGCCATCCCTTTTGGGGTGCTTCCTCTGGAAGCGGGGCGTCAGATTTGATGATGATGAGTTGAGGTAGGGTATTGCCCCCCCTCACCCTCCCCCCTTGATTTATTGTCATCCTCATATATATGTAGATCAGTACGGGGGCAAAAACAGGTTGCCGGTATTTCGTTTTTTTGAGTAACGCTCACACCATTTATTGGGTGAATTGCACCCACTGCATCGTTCAAAAGAAGAAGAAGAAGGAGAGTCAAGTCGAAGGATTCATTGTGCGCAATGCTTTGTTTACGGTCGGAATTTATTATTTTGGTGTTATTTTTCGATGAAATCAGGTTTTTTGAAGTGTCGATAACGAAATTCCTCCATGCGGATTATAAATATTATTAAAATATGGCGAGTCTATAGGTCTCTATTTGGGATGGATGTAGTTAGCGGGTGTACGGTCGCTATACTTGTGGCGCTTACAAATACAGTAGGGTAAGGAGGGGTGGCTTCGCCGCAAAACGTGGTTCTTTAATAACAGCATCCAACTGAATCAGTATTCAGAAGTTTTTGTTACATAACTTATACATTCAGGCCTTCCTGCACACGTTCATATCATTTTTATGTGAAAAAACAAAACATAAAGGTTTGTAATGGGGTGGCGAAAAAAGTTAATCGCGCGGCGGATCCACCCCATAGTGAGGGGTGAAATCGCCGCTTCCATATATTATCAATGATTTCATCCTGCCGCGGCGATTTTACCCCCAATTACTCTGCAAAAGTAACAATTAAGATGTTTTATTATTATATTGATATAATCCAAGTATTTTTGTATAAAACTGTAGACCTAGGAGTATTATAAAATTATAAATTATATAATTATAAATTCTTGCCTGAAACAAAGAGAAAGAGAGTAAGTTTCCACTTAGGAATCATAAACAACCATCTTGTAAGTTGTAACACAGGTGGGAGAGGTAAGGTCGCCGCCACGAAAAATGCTCACGACCTCTTACATATTTTTCAGGTTGTAAAATTATGAAAACATATTTGTCTTCGTTAAATAAATGACAACTATGCATGTTTGTGTTCTATCATCATCTACACGTACTATAAACATACCTAGAATCAATTCCATACGTATTTGGATTTATGACCAATTTTTTTGGACAAGTATCTACGTTCCGCGGCGATTCCACCCCGCCTTACCCTACCGTATCGCCTACACCTCGTAATTGTAAATAGCACGTAAATAATAATAACGGGTATATGATAATTGAAGTTTGGTGTGCCATGCTATATACAAATATTTGTTTTAAGACATACATAGAGAATAACACTGATATTAAATACACGTATTGTTATTCGCGTGTCCAGCGTCCATGTCAACAAATGCTACTCACAACACCAGCAGGAACGCTTCTGAACACAGTCAGGGGTGTCTGTCCATACGGTATAAGAGCTCTGTTTCTATTGGATATACCTGTTGCGTCCCTATCAAGTAAGAGTTTTGATTCGCTTAGGTGTACGACTTGACCATCGCTGGATAATGATTGGACCATGGCTACATGGTCCATGCCGCTCGAGCCAATCATTCAGGTGTAATATGTTGATTACGTCATTGCAATCGGTCAATCACAGATACCCACCTTGATTTATCTGATAATCGCCAGTCGAGTCATGGCGGTACACTGTAAAGCTCCAGGATTTTTGCCACTGCCACACTGTGTTATTGTAGAAACTACAAGAAATAATACTGCTGCCCTGAAAGTATTTACAGAACATGGGTGCTTGCCTACTGATGTGACGTGTAAAGAGGTAAGATTTTTTCGCATAGGTTTAACCCCTCAGACCCGGTTGGGGGATCTGAGGCATCCATAAAAAACACCCCCGCGGAACCCGGAAGGGCTCTGAGGCACCGGCAGCTTGAAAGCCGTCCGTCCGACGCATGTAAACAACAGCCGGTTGGACCGACGCCGCGCATCTCCGACCACAAGAAGGAGAGGCGTCCTTGTTCGTGTGTGCCTGTATGTTATTGTTAAAGGTGGGGGCTCATGGGTTGAGGTAAACATGGAAAAATAATCGCCAACCTGCATATAATTATCTTGTAAAATGCAACGGCACTGAAATAATTATTAACAATGGTATAAAGGATTTTGCGGATCGTCTATACCGGGCCTGTGACGTCATAGTGACGTCACACCAGTATCCTTAGCCTAGACTGGATGGTGGACTTATCCTTTATACTATTGTTAATAATTATTTCAGTGCCATTGCATTTTGCAAGATAATTATGTACAGCGTGGCGATTATCATTCCATGTTTATCTCAACCCATGAGCCCCCACCTTTAAGTAGTGAAAAGTAATGAGAAGTGGCTGATATCGCCACAAAGTTATCTCCACGGAAATTGTCATCACAACTGAACCAGTTGACTTAGAGAGCTCTACTCAACGCCATTCTACAGGTACGAAACACATCTACGCTTGGGGATGCGGAAGCAGTCAAAATAACAAACATACGGTAGCCTAGGCATAGACGTTTTTCGGCCAAAAACCCCGGGTTTCGGTATGGAATACATAGCCGGGTCTGATGGGTTAAACTTCCGGAAATTAATGGGTAATAAATACCACGTACTGAGTACTATGAATCCGCTGTAGCTGGCATGCAAGGGCTAGTTTAGTATCCCACGTACTGAGTACTATGAATCCGCTGTAGCTGGCATGCAAGGGCTAGTTTAGTATCCCACGTACTGAGTACTGTACTATGAATCCGCTGTAGCTGGTATGCAAGGGCTAGTTTAGTATCCCACGTACTGAATACTATGAATCCGCTGTAGCTGGCATGCAAGGGCTAGTTTAGTATCCCACGTACTGAGTACTATGAATCCGCTGTAGCTGGCATGCCAGGGCTAGTTTAGTATCCCGAGTACTATGAATCCGCTGTAGCTGGCATGCAAGGGCTAGTTTAGTATCCCACGTACTGAGTACTATGAATCCGCTGTAGCTGGCGTGCAAGGGCTAGTTTAGTATCCCATGTACTGGGTCTAGGTTAGGTTAGGTGAGGTTGTTTGGTTAGGTTAATATACTAGGTCTCAGAAACAAGATTCGTAGTTGCGGTAGTATTTACAGATACGCCCGAATACTAAATGGGCTAGGTTACATTATATTAGGTGATTATAACTAATTAAAGGCTATGTGATATTCAATCATACAGTTCGCTTATTTGAAACTACATCCTACACCTATTTTCCCTAATACTGTAAATTGTTTCTAATAGGGCGGATGTAGTGTCCTTGAATATTATCATTATATCCGGTATTATTCTAGATCCGGTTTCACAGCACACTGATCAATTTATATGGCTTCTATAAATGTGTCATATACCATACTTCATTCCTATATCGGTCAGTAGCGGCGCAAATGGAATTATAATTACTATGAAAAAGTTAATATTTACCTCCTGTTATCCACAGCCAAAGCTGAAGATTGCGGAGTAAATACCGTAGACTGCATCGACTTTTTTTTTCGGCGACCGTCAATCTTTTATTATTTTAATACCAAACCAGCAGGGGTGTTAGGGCTGCAGCCCCCACCTAATATATTAGGTTAGGTAAGGTTTTTAGGTTAGGCTAATATTACCCCTTATTTTCGTCTTTTACCCCGCAATTTCCCTGTTCTTCATAGCCCTCCCCACTAGTAGGGGCCGTGTTTTTAGATTGTTGGATAATGGGTTAATACTCATTTCCGCCAGTCCTTAGTATAAAACAACACTGTATATTAAAGAAAACTGAGAAAAACAAAAACACAAAACGCTAAATTTGCTGTGAAACCGGATCTAGAATTTTACCTTATATTCTGCTAGCCTATGCTTTATAGATACATAATAGACTTTCATACATACATACATAACATTTTAAGACTGAGTGTTCCACACATAGTTGTTGCTGTTCCCCAGGCTGTCTGACCGAACAGCCCAAGGTCCCGAGCAAGGCCAAGGCCATAAATGAGCGCCCCCCACAAAACCCTCCCTGCTTACCACTAACAAAGCCCGGGTGACCGAAGCCACTCCAAGGCGGGGAGCTGAGGAGGGTATGGAAACGCCCGGCAAACCAAAGCCCCACCCAAGGCCCCGTGCCCCTCAGCAATTATGAAGGGAAAGTTGAGGGGTAAAGGAAAAATGTGACGCTTTGGCAGTAGGGAGGTCAATCCACGGAAGAGACGCCGTCACTTGAGATCTAGAAAATATATAAGTAAAAGGAACAGTCATCCTATCAACTCCGGTGTTCCTCAGGGTTCTGTCCTATCTTCTATTCTCTTTCTAATTTTCATAAATGATCTCAACTGTACATCCAGTCCCATCCATTCATATGCAGACGACTCTACTTTACACCACTCAATTAGTTTTCCTGAATGCCCCAGCCAGCAGTCCCTCAAAAGTAAACGTAATGAAGCCATAAAATACTTATCTTCTGATCTAGCTACTATTTCCAATTGAGGTAGAGAAAACCTTGTTGCATAATATATTTTAATGCTTCCAAAACTCAATTTATCCATCTTACTACCCGTCAGGAACCTTCAGAGCCTCAGAGGACTATCCCTTATTCTTCAATAATACAAAAATCAACCCTTCATCTTCCCTCAATGTTCTCGGTGTCTCTTTTTCTTCTGCTCTCACTTGGAAAGACCATATTACCAGTCTCGCTAAGGCAGCCTCCCAGAAGCTGGGTGTGCTCAACCGCCTCTAGGGGTTCTTTACCCCTGCGCAACTTCTTGCTCTGTACAGGGGCACAGTGCGTCCTTGTATTGAGTATTGTTCACATGTGTGGGGAGGATCCTCTCACACCGCACTCCTAGATAAAATAGAAAGGAAAGCCTTTCGTATCATTAACTCCCGTCCACTCACCAACTTTCTGCAATCTCTCTCTCTTCGCCGCAATGTTGCATCTCTCTCGCTATTCTATCGCTACTACAATAATCAGTGTTCCTCGGAGCTTTCCCAGTGTATACCACCTCCGCTACGTAATACCCGCCTTGCAACACAATCCCACCCCTACTCTCTGCAACTCTCCAACCCAAGAGTGAAACGCTATTCTCAGACTTTCTTCTATTCAACTGCTGAGCTCAGGAACTCTCTCCCAGAATCCGTCTTTCCCTCTTCCTATGACTTAAATTGCTTCAAACTCTGTGTGTCCAGGCATTATAGCTCGAACGTCCCTTGATTTCGGCTCTGTCACTCTTTGAAATCTGGGGGAGGCACTCGCTGCAGGCAGTTATGCCTTTTGTCTCCCTCATTAACATAGAAAAAAAAAATATGGGTATGACAGAGATCGCTCAGCTCTCACTCTGATAGACCAGCCCATCACCATATTTGTTGAGATCTTGTTGTTTTTGTTCCCCAGGCTGCCTGTCCGAACAGCCCCAAGGCCCCGAACAAGGCCATGGCCATGGCCATAATTGAGCGCCCCCACAGAACCCTCCCTGTCTACCACGATAAAGCCTGGGTGACCGAAGCCGCTCACAGGCGAGGAGGGCGCGGAAACACCCGGGATACCGAAGCCCGGTACGATTTTACTTACAGGACACCCATATGACAGGTACCACCAAGGATTTAATACATATTTGTTTTCGGTTCCCACGCATCCAACACCAAGCTACACCCTCTTCTGGTGTACGAAACACTAAAAAAACAATGGGGACACTTTAACCCTTCTTTAGCGGGCTAGGTGGTTTATTTGACCGTAGCGCCCAGCAGTTTTTTTTTTTACCCTAAATAGGGTTGTTTACGTGATCATTTTCATGCCTAAATAAGACCCAGAGCGTAAAACAAGTATCTATCCCTGAAAGGGCGTAAACAGAGCTTTCCAATGACACCCGAACCATCCTTGTACGACCACTGGTTCTCTTGCAACGATCGTGCAACACGAGTGCAAGAACCCTATAATTAGGTAATTTCCTTACATAATTCCCTGTGTAGCGAGTGTGAGAGGGGGGAAGAAGGTGGGATACAGTTCAGTTGGTCCACCGCGGTGGTGGGGAACGGTCATAGGGTTGCTACGCTCCTCCCACCGCTCAGCTCTCTCTCTCAGCAACATTACGTGCTGAAAATGGCGGTCGACATAAGTTGTGCACCGCCACATAGTCCATATTTATTTCACTTGACATAAGTTGCGCGCCGCCAGTTAAGGGTTAATATTAATAATATGAGACGAAATATAAAAAAAACTGTTGCGTTCGTGGAAGTAGCGTCGTCGTCGCTTTGTTTACTTTACGCTCGAAGTTAGCCTACTACTTCGCGTCCGAGGAAATTAGTAGTAAGTAGCTACGAGGTGCCGTTGTGATGGCTTATCCCTCAATATCTTCACCTTCGCCCTTAGACATCAACAAGAACAAGATCTCAAACACTTTTGCTAGATTGATAGATAAAAGGTTCTATATGGTGGGCCGAGTTGGTATTACTGAATGGGCTGAGATGATAATCAGGTGGGCCGAGTTGACAATCATATGGGCCGAGTCGGTAAAGTGCCGAGCTTGCCGTTAACCGTTTGTATCGTGGCTCATGATTGGCTACCTTATCAGTACCCTAGCTAACTGGCCAAAATGAGCTGTAGAGCTGTTAATATATTTATTATTATCTTTATTATTCCTTATTT
Organism: Paralithodes platypus; assembly: GCA_032716605.1. Lineage (NCBI taxonomy): Eukaryota > Metazoa > Arthropoda > Malacostraca > Decapoda > Lithodidae > Paralithodes > Paralithodes platypus. The sequence goes on along the minus strand of CM064578.1, from coordinate 42,701,256 downwards.
ATTCATTAAACTAGATATGTTCAAGTAATTTTAATGAATAGGCCTATTTAACAAATTACAGTCTTATCCAAATCTAAAGAGCTATTAACTTGTTAAGTGCTCATCACCTGTAGTACAAAGGAGTACAAAGGAAATCAAGCAACAACAGATCTAGTGACCCTTCTAGGCTGCTTGTCCTCCAAAACACTGAGGATCAAGTGTCCAAACAGTGGTTTAGAGTGGGTAAGGGAACATTGGAAAGGGAACTACAGTACTGCCCTGTCACTAACGTGGCAGGACTAGGAAGTTAGTAGGGGACATATGGGTTAGTAACTGAGGGGAGGATAAAGTTATTCATTTACAAACGCAGTCAGTCGCGGGTGTGATGCGAGATATTTGTCTAGGCGGAATTTAAATGAATCAACGGTGCTGCAGTCTATAACGTCTCGGGGAAGCCCATTCCACAAGTTGACAACTCGATTGAAGAAGAAATTCTTAGATTCGTGCGAGTTAAAAGATTTACCAATAATTTTGCAACCGTTTCCCCGCGTGTAATTAGATTGGTCGATAGTGAAGTACTTACTACAGTTCATATTGTCGATGCCTTTGATGATTTTGAACACTTGAATTAAGTCGCCTCTTAATCTGCGCTGGGTTAAAGGAAATAGATTTAATTCTCTAAGACGCTCTTCTTATGGTTTGTTCTTTAGGCTAGGTATCATTTTGGTAACTCTACGTTGAACTCGTTCTAGCTTGTTTATATCTTTTTGGTAATAAGGGCACCAGGATTGAACGCAGTATTCCAGAAGAGGGCGGACTAAGGAATTGTAAAGGGTTAGGATAACTTCTTTGGATTTATGCTCAAATGACCTGCCTATAAAGCCAATTATTTTGTTTGCCTTCTTAACAACTTCTGAACATTGTTGACTCGGTTTTAGGTTACTCGATATTGTTACTCCCAGATCAGTTTCTCTGTTTACATTCTTAAGCTGAGTGCCATTCATCGAATAGTTTGCTTTCTCATTTAGGTATCCGACATGTAGTACTTTACATTTATCCGCATTGAAACTCATTTGCCAAATTTGGGCCCAACATGACAATTTATCTAGATTGTGTTGCATATCGTCAACTTGTTCTTTTGAGAGTACGCTATTTGCAATTTTTGTATCGTCAGCAAATTTTGAGATTGTGCAGGTGAGACCCTCATCTATGTCGTTGATGTAAATTAGAAAGAGAATTGGTCCTAGTACCGATCCCTGGGGTACCCCGCTACTTACATTGGTCCATTTAGATGCCTTACCGTTTATGACTACCCTTTGCTTTCTGTTGCTGAGCCAATTTTCTATCCATTTCAACACACCGTCTTGTATTCCATGCGCTTTTAGTTTTAGCAGTAAACGTTTGTGGGGAACTTTGTCAAAGGCCTTTTGAAAATCAAGGTATATAATATCTACAGCTTTACTCTCATCGTAGAGGTTGAGGATATCGTGGAAGAAGTCTAAGAGGTTTGTTAAACAGGAACGTTTTTTACGAAAGCCGTGTTGAGTATCTTTAAGTATGTTATTTTCCTCTAAGTGATTTACGAGTCTGTCTCGTATGACCGTTTCTAGCATTTTACATACAACTGAGGTTAAGCTAATTGGACGATAGTTACTGGGTAGGGATTTGCTGCCTTTTTTGAATATCGGTGTTACGTTGGCTAGCTTCCACTGATCAGGCATAGTTCCAGACTGCAAGGATTTATTGAATAGTAATGTCAGTGGTTTGGAGAGCTCATTCTTAGCTTCCTTTAGAACTCTAGGCGAGATTGTATCAGGTCCTGGCGTTTTATTTACCTTGAGTTTATCTAAACAATTCAATACTTCTCTCTCTGTAACGGTGATATTGCTTAGGACATCTGAATTATCAATCTGAATCGGCGATGGTGTAGGGATATCACTGAGGTCTTCTGTTGTAAAAACTGATGCAAAGAAGGTATTGAGGGCATTACTCATTTGTACTTCGTCTTTGGTGTATTCTCCTTTTTCATCGACTAACGGTCCAACAGTTGATACTGGTATACACCATACTCCTGTGTGTAGATATTCTGATTAATTCTTCACTAAAATCTTTAATTTACCATAAATATAATTAATACTTATCCATATGCGCCTATTTTACGTTTAATATGAAGATACTGTAGTAACATGTAACAACAATAAAATAATTCTTCACTAAAATCGTTAATTTACCATAAATATAATTAATACTTATTCATATGCGCCTATTTTACGTTTAATATGAAGATAGTAACATGTAACAACAATAAAACAAGTTGGAATAGTGTTTGGATGGTCAAAATCGCTAATTATTACCGAGCGGTTCATTCGTCAAATGTGAGACAGCCGGCCTTCAACCATCTCCTCTCGAGGGCTGAAGCCTTACTGACTTACTCCCTCACACTCTCCCTATTGCAACACACTCGCTAGTCACATAACAACACCATGGAACCGGCCTGGAGATGGTGACACGCATATATACCAATGAATAAGGGAATAACAGGGAAAATAGGTGATAACTGGAGGAGGGGGGGGACTTTGACACATGTGAAGGATGATTGGAGGTATGAAGGGGAATTATCCCACTTGAACATTTTTTTTTTAAAGTGCCACTGGGGTGTTTTAGATTTTTTTTTTTGTTTTTTTTTTTTTTTTGGCCTAGGATCTTAACCCTTAAAGAGCGGCGCTCGACTTAAGTCGTGCACCAATTTGCAGCAAGTTAGGAGCATTATTAAGGCTTTTAAAGGGTTAAAATCGAATGCAAATGGCCGGGAGCGCAGCGGGCCAGACAGCCGACTCCCAGGGCTTACTGCCGCCCATTAACTCATGTTCCCTGTGTTCTCGAGAGGCCGGCAGTGTAGCCAGTAGTGAGCATAGCTGGGAAAAATATACCGATATATGCTAAACTTCCATGTTCGTGGCACCACTTCAAGAGAACCACGAGTGCTACGTAGCTCGTTCTGGTCTCATTTTGAAGCTTTTAGTGCCTAGTTTTTTGCTAAATATTTTTTTTTCATGCAGATGCTTGATTTATCATGCAGGAGGGCCTGAATATGCCCAAATGAGCCCAAAACACCCCGCTAGACAAGGCTTAAAAGTCTCCCTGCAGTAGCCCAGTAAAACCTCTTAACCCGTACAGCCCCAGCGACGCGTCGGCGATGTATGTAACGCACAGCCCCTGCGACGAGTCTGACGAGTCACCCTAATTGCTCCGACTGTAACCTCAGGTGTAGCCACTCGAGAGGGCTCAGATTTGTATGGGAACTGTGTACGTATCCTCCCACGCAACCGTGCCGATGGTTGAAAACTCTCAAAGTCCACGTGCGCGTGAGCGCGCAATAACCTGGTTTTTTTGGGTAATTGCCTTCAATTTTTTACTCTTGTAAAATACGTTTTCGGGGGCTCTGTAGGACCATTCTTTAAGCTTTTTGAGCGTTTTTTTGTGGTTTTTCCTTCATTCCTAACCCATTCGCTATTGTTTCTGGAATAAAACCATTTTTTGAAAACCGGCCGGGTTCTGGTGAACAAACATTACAAAACTAGCCGGGGCTCCACGGGTTAAGAGTCTCCCCGCAGCTGCCGGATTAAATATCACGTGAAACACAATAATAACGTATCTTAATAAATAAAGGTCAATGTTTGTCTGTTACCCGACCTTTGTTACTAAACTCCTCCCACAGTTTTGGTGCCAGGTGGGAGTGTGGGGCACCGTTGGAAAGCCCAGGCTTTGGAGATGGTTTTAGGCGAGTTTAGTGGAAATCAGAGACACTTTTGTTTAATAACATTTTCGGCAGAACTTATGTAGTAAACGGGAGCGAAAAAAATGGCCGTTTGGGGCAGAAGGAGGCCTCCGATCGAAAAGGTGTATGGAACGAAAGTTGTTCGCAGCTCCCCAAAATGGGGGTACAGATGAGGTCAGATCCAAAATCGGAGGTCATTTAGCGGCCGAAATCGAGGTCGCCGTTTAATGAGGCACAGGGAGGTCGAGGCCGGTGATTATGGTAGTACAGTAGTAGTATTGTGATGATTGTGGTAGTAGTGATTGATGATGGTGATTATGGTAGTAGAATTTAAACCCGGGCAACGCCGGGTACCCCTCCTAGTATATCATAAAGTAAACGAAAGCGAAATAAATACTTGATAAACAAGGAAGTAAGCGAGAGGTGATGGCTGACTGACGGGCTCGCACGGTTTAGCCAATCACAGGCGGGGATTTACTTATCACACATTTGAAATAGGCAGTGATGGTATTTCTTCCCTAGCTTGTGTTTAATGTAAGCTATTATATATACAATGTTATATGTTCCATGTGGTATTTTATAGCTATAAACTTGGCTCGTTTTTTTTTTTATTTACAAACCCATGAAACCTGAATTTTCGAAAACCCAAGCCAAGTTTCTGCAAAAATTGGCTCGGATTTAGTTAGTTTTAAGAGGAAAAAAAGACAGTGACCTTATTTCGATATTTGGTTCAGGTTTTCTTGATTTACAAACCCATAAAACCCGAGCCAAGTTTTGGCAAAAGTTGCTCGGATTTTGCGAATTTTAAGAGTGGAAAAAAGTGTCACTATTTACGAGATGCACCACAGCTATTTAGCCCCTCCTGCCCGGGCAGCATTTTAAAATGACACCGCGGCAGATGGGCAGAAGCCCGGGTGTCATTTTAAAATCCGTAAGCTTGAAAGCCTATTAAGTGTGGTTTGAAAGCCGTGCGTCGAACCGTATGTAAACAAAGCTGGTTGGAGCGACGCGCACCTTCAAAACCAAGAAGGAGAAGCCGGATTTTGTTATTATTGTTTTGTAGAACAAGATTAGTGTTTGTTATTGTCCGATATTGCTAAATTCGCGGAAAAATGCACTCCACGGAAATCGTCATCACAACTGGACCAGTTGACCTAGAGAGCTCTACTCGACACCAGTCGGGTAGAATGTAGAGTACGGGCGTACCCCCAGCCTTGTTTACACTACGCGTAGTTGTGTCGGACCTTTGCCATAATGTTCCCGTCTATTTTGACTGCCTTTGGATACAATAAATATCCCTCGCCCCCCCCATGACATATTGTCATCATCATATATATTGCCAGCAGGGGGCAAATTACCGAAAAAAATCGCCGTCAAAGTAGACGCGAAGTTAACCGCGTCGATCGCCCTATGTAAAGATGATGACCGTACGCCCGGAATCTACATCCATCCCCGCCAGTCTACAGATACGAAACAGGACTACGTTTTGAGATGTGTGTGAATTCTCTAGCAGTTGAAATAACAAAGATAGGGCTAGGCCTATTACAACGTTTTTCGGCCAGATCGCCCAGATCTGAAGGCGAGCCCGGGCACGAAGGGTTAAGGGTATTTTTTGTTTTTATTTGTTATTTTTATTGTTTATAGGCTAAGCTTTCTATAATAAAATTATTTCATGGAATTAGTATTTACCCTGCCTATCCAAGAATCTAAAAACACGGTCCCCGATAGTGGGGACGAGGCTGTGGATAGCCAACACCTTTTTCTGACACAGAATGATACACAGGTACACATGGAAAGTGGTGTGTAGGAGGAGGAATGGGACAGTGGAGGAACGAAAGGCACTGATTGATTATATATGTGTGGATGAACGAATGAAGAATTCTGTGCTGGATGCTAGAGTGTATAGGGGTATGGGGGGGGGGGGATCTGTCTGACCATTACTGTATATAGTACAGTAGTAGCTAAAATTAGGATACAAAAGAAGTGGGTGAGGAGAGCTGGAGGGAGGCGAGAGGAAGATGAAGTGGCGAAGAGGGTGGCGAGGTGGCAGGAGGAGGAGATCAGGGAAGAGTTCAAGAGAGCAGTATAGAGACGACTAGGTAGGTTTGACATGGAGGAGGTGAGCAAAGTGTTTAAGGAAGAGATATGTGCAGCATGTGAGGAGGTGTGTGGAGTAAGGAGAAGAGGGAGGGGAGTGAAGGGTACAGCGTGGTGGACTGAAGAGGTAAAAATTGCCGTTGAAGGCAAGAAGAAAGCGTACAGAGAGTGGTTGAGTAGTAGAGGTAATGAAGATTTGGAGAGACAGGAAAGAGCGAGGTATTTGGAGAAAAAGAGAGTAGTGAAGGAAAGTAAGATAAGAGCAGATGAGGAATTTGGAAGGAATCTAAGTGTAAAATGGAGGGAGTGTAAGAAACTGTTCTGGAAAATGGTAAAGACAGTTAGGGAGGGTAGCAAGGGAAAGAGTAAGGGTGTGAAAGAGAAACAAGAGAGAATCGAAAGATTGAGGGAGTACTTCAACGAATTGCTAAATGTAAGGAATGAAGCACTGGTCAGCAAACATAGTTGGATGAGGTATGGGAGGGAGAAGAAGAGAAGTAGTGGAGGAGGTGGTGGTGGTGATCAGGTCAGAAGTGTGTGAAGCCATGAATAGAGTGAAGATTGGGAAAGCATCAGGAATAGATGGAGTGTGTGGGGAAATGCTGAGGTATGGTGGTGATACAGTGATCGAATGGGTATGGAAAATGTGAAAACTAGCATGGGAGAAAGGCAGTGCACCTGATGACTGGGAGACAGGCATAATAGTCCCCCTGTATAGGCCTAAGGTTAAAGGGGAAAGAGGAGTGTGTGGTAACCACCGGGGTACTGTATATAATAATAATAATAATAATAATCTTCTGGTTACTTATATAGCGCCCGTCTCTCCTCCTTCGAGGATTCGCAAGCGCTTGGCTTTCTTTAGTCTACCAGAGACCATTACCCATCCCCTTTGCTCATGGGGAGATGGTAACCGCCGGCTGTATCCCAGAAAAACTTTTCAATCTGAGCGGGGATTGAACGCGAGACCTTCAAGGTGGGAATCAGGCACGCTCTGGCTCTAAGTGCCTTCTAAGTGTAGTAGGAAAGGTGTACAGTAGGGTAGTGATTGAGAGAGTGAGAGCGAGAACGGAGACATGGATAGGTGACGAGCAGGGCGGGTTTAGGTAGGGAAGAGGATGTGTAGATAAGATTTTTGCCCAGAAAAGTGTTATGGAGAAATATCTGGAGAAGGGCCATAAGTTGTATGCTGCCTTTATGGACTTGGAGAAAGACCTATGACAGAGTTGATAGAGAAGGTTTGTGGAAAGTACTGAGAATATACAAAGTAAACGGCAAGTTGCTGAAAGCAGTGAAGAGAAAGAGTGAGGGTGCAAAGGTGGTAGTTCGCATGGAAAATTAGCAGAGCGAGTTCTTTGAACTGAATGTTGGGTTGAAACAGGGGTGTGTGTTGTCCCAGTGGTGGTTGTTGTTGTTGTTGTTGTTGTTGTTGTTGTTGTTGTTGTTGTTGTTGTTGTTGTTGTTTATTGTTGTTGTTGTAGTTGTTGTTATTGATGTTGTTGTTGTTTGTGTTTGTTGTTGTTGTTGTTGTTGTTGTTGTTGTTGTTGTTGTTGTTGTTGTTGTTGTTGTTGTTGTTGTTGTTGTTGTTGTTGTTGTTGTTGTTGTTGTTGTTGTTGTTGTTGTTCCCTAAGCTGCCTGGCCGAACAGCCCCGAGTCCCTGAGAAGGCCATGGCCACGATCGGGCTTTCCCACAGAGCTCTCATTGAGTGTAGATTGTGTTGTTGGCGTAAGTGGTTGTGTGAAATGCAGTCTTCTATGATGTGTTTAATGGTATGGGGTGCTGTGTTACATCCCGGGCAGGCGTCGACAACGGAGTCATCCAGTCTCTTCTGATAGCTCAGGAGAGCTGGATGGTGTCCGCATCTCAGCCTGGCCAGGTGGACTCTGTCCTCGCGAGGAAGGGAGGATTCGGAAGGATGGATTTCGGGAGGTCGTGCATGCAGCTGCGTGTTGTCTGTGAGTGAGTGGATGGATCGGTGAGAGATATGAGTATGGATGTGCTTCTGGAAGTTGGTTCGGGGTGGGCAGGGAGGGAGAGAGGACAATAATTGTGTGTGATACCGTGTGCTGGGTGTTGTTTTGATATTTCTTGGTGTCTGTGGGTGTGTTGCCATGTAGTTTAGTGGGTGGTCTTGGTTCGTGGAGGCTGCTGCCAGGAATTGAGTGCCTCTCATGTCCAGATGGTCTTTGACTTTGAGGATTTTGGTTTCTTGATGTAGGTGATTTGTGGGTGCAGTAGCTGTGCAGCCTGTAATGATCTTCAGGGCTTTGTTTTGAATAGTCTGTAAGGTCTTATGATGTGTTTCAGCTAGGTTAGAAGCCCAGGCTGGGCTTGCGTATTCCATCACTGATCTTATGTATTGTTTATATACTGTGGTGGTAGTTTCTTTGTTGTGTCCAAATTTTGTGTGAGCAAGTGACCTGAGGGCGTTAAGTCTGGGTGTCAGTTTCTTTTTAATGTTTGTGGTGTGCTGTTTGAATGTCATATGAGTATCATATGTTACTCCTAGGATTTTGGGTGTGTGTGTATGTGTTAGGGGTGTGTTGTTTATGGTGAGTTGAGGGATGTATTCGTGTTCTCCTGTCCAACTTGTGAGCAGGGTTGCGGTGGATTTGGCTGGGGCTAGATTAAGTCTGTTTGTAGTGCACCAACCATGTAGTGTGTTGAGATAGGGTTGAAGGAGATCTGTTGCTCTTTTTGGGTCATGTGTGTGCATGTGAGTGTTATGTCATCTGCATAGTAGGCTAAGTTTATTTGGGGCGTATTGGGTGTAGTTATATCGTGCATGTACAGATTGAAGAGTGCGGGCGATAGGACGGATCCTTGTGGGACTCCGTTTGGAAAGTTTCTGATTTTAGATGACTGACCGGCAAAAGATACGTGTGCACATCTGCCTGCTAGGAAGTTGGCCAGCCACCTTTTTGTGTTGTTGTGCATGTTTGTGTTGTAGATTTTGTTTGTTAGGTTGTGGCGGGGGATGGCATCGAAGGCTTTACTAATGTCGAGTGTGGCTAATAGTGATCTGTGTGGTGGTCTAGCTGAGTTGATGCCGTCGAAAGCTCTTTGTGTAAGGTCTGTGAGAAGAGTGTTTGTGGAGTGCAGTGGCCTAAAGCCATGTTGTGTTGGAGCTAGGGGTAGGTCAGGTGTAATTAGTTGTAATACTAGGCGTTCCATGACTTTGGAGGGGGAGCAAAGAAGTGTGATGGGGCGGTGCGAGGAGGGTAGCGTGGGGTCTTTGTTGGGTTTGGGGAATGTGATGATGATACCATGCTTCCAAATGTCTGGTATTGTGTTGTGTGAATAGCTGTAGTTTGATATGTTAGGGAGTGCTTGTATGCCTTGTGGTCCCAGGTGTCTGAGGTGTATGTTGCTTATGTTGTCTAGGCCACAGGCGGGTGAGTGCTTGAGATTGTTGATGATATGCTTTGTCTGGTGATTGGTGAAGGGTGTATAGTCAGGGTCTGTGGGGAATTGTCTCTTACGTCGGATGACACGTCGGTCGTCTTTGTGAGGTTTTAGGTGGCTGACATGTGAAAAGTGATTGATGAGAGTGTTTGCTTGTTGTTTACATGAAGGAGTAGAGTCTGTTGTTGTGATTGCAGCATGTGATTGTGTTGTGTTGCTGTTGGAAAGTGTGATGCTGTTTAGTGTTTTGTAGAGTTTTTTGGGGTTTGTTTTGTGATCAAGTGTTTGTAGGAAGTTATTCCAATTTAGTTTTTGTTGTTCTTGTATTTTGTTGTTAGTTTGGGTGTTGAGTGCTTGAATTTGTTGTGTGATGTCTTGTGTGTGGGGTGCTGGGGAGTGTTTCAGTATGTCGCGTTGTCTGATGAGGTTTTGAATTTCTGGTGTGAAGTTGGGTTGTGTATTTTCCTGTTACCTCTTGGAATGTGTTTCTTGTCAGCGTTTTGGATAGTTTTATTGAGTATGTGTACAGCATTGTTGATGTTAGTGATGGGTGTACTGTTTAGAGTTGTGAAGTGTTGTTCTGTCTCATTTGTGAATGCTTCCCAGTTAGCTCTTTTATAATTGGTGTATGTGTGTTTGTGGCTAGCTGGGGTGAGTCTGGTTTTGGTGGTGATTATGATCGGGAGGTGGTCAGAGCCTAAGGTTCTGACCACCCTCCAGGATGTTGTGGGGGCGAGTTCTGGGGAGCAAAAGGTGATGTCTGGAGATGATGGGTTATAGAGGGCTTGGTGAGGAATATGGGTATGTTGATGGATGTCGTTAAGGATGATGAGGTTATCGGTTTGGTTTTGTAGTACCAGCCCTCTGCCTGTGTCGGGGTTGTCGACAAACCAGGCCGACGTCTTGGCGTTGAAGTCACCACCCAGGATGATGTGTGGGGTGTTTGTGATGTGTTGTGTGTTGGTCTTGTTGTACTGTAGGGGTGGGGAGGGGTTTTATGATGGTATGTTGGAGTTGTTGCCAGTGCGTATTTTAATTGACTGTAATGACTGTGTGTTATCATTTGGGGGTAGGGAGGGATTTGGTAACACTGGTTACTATGTATGATATTTCTTTTGTACCAGGGTGATGAGTCCACCGCCCCGCAACAGCCCACCGGTCTTGTCGGATGGTGGTGAAATTATGAATGTGGGTGTTTTTTGTGTTGTGCGGAGTTTTGTTTGTAAGATGTATTTCTGTTGTGTTGTTTGGGGTGAAGATGAGAGTTCGTGTTTCTTTGTTTTGATGCCATCTATGTCAGTTGATGTTATGTTGTGCACGATGTATGTTGGGTGTTTGCTGATGCACGATGGGGTGGGGCTGAGGGAGGGGGGTGGGGTTGGGGTTGGGGGTGGGGTGGGGATTGGGGAGCAGGAGATGGGGGTTGGAATGGATTAGGATGGGGTGTGGTGTGTTGAGTTGAGGATGTGGATGGTATGGGAAGGTTAGGTGGGTTAGGGAGGAGAGGTGGACGGGTTTTAGGGGGGGGAGTGGATGATATGGGAAGGTTAGGTGGGTTGGGGAGGAGAGGTGGACGGGTTTTAGGTGAGGGATTTGACTGGGAGAGGGAGGGGCATGAGGAACAGGTCCAGGTGTTTGTGTAGTGTTTCTTGGAGGCAAGTGTTGTGCAGGTGAAGTGGGTCCAGTTCCCGCATGAATTGCAGAGAACTGAACCCTTAGTATGGCGACTCGAAGTGATGGGTTTTGAGCAAGTTGGACATATGTATGTGTACGTGGGTCCTGGGTTGCTCTCAATGTCTCCGGCTAGAAGAAGTCTTCGAGAAATGACAGCCGGAGAGTCATTTCTCGGTGTAGGAAAAATTGTGTGATGTGTGTGTGTGTGGTGTGAGAGGTGTGGAAATTCCCGGCGCGACCGAAGCCGCTCCAAGGACCCGTGCCCCCAAGGAGGGGGCAGGGGATGGTTGTGACGGTTTGGCTCCCGAAACTGCTCCCCACGGCCGGCATCCGGTTTTCCTCCACTGGTCGTTGATTTTGTCCTCGGCCGTGGAGGGTCGGCAGCCATCCGCGGTTGGCAGCCTCGGGAGGTGGCCCCACGGCGTAGACGCCGCCACATCAGGACCCAGTGGTTGTTTAATGTATATATGGATGGAGTCATGAAAGAAATATAAGGAAGAGCAGTGGATGTTGGTGTACCACTGATAAGGGAGGGAAACGAGTGGAAGCTACTTGTACTGCTGTTTGCTGATGATACAGTTCTGATGAGCGATAATGAATGGGAGTTGCAGGGTTTATTAAATGTGTTTGGAACAGTGTGCGAAATATGGAATATGGGGAAGAGCAAGGTTATGGTCTTCGAAAGGGGTGAAGCCACAAAGTGTGAGGGTAAGTTGAACGGTCAGGCTATGAAGATTGTCAGCTCATTTAAGTATCTGGGCAGTGTGCTGAAAAAAGTTGGGAGTAGGGAGGAAGAAGTGCGGGGGAGGGTGCAACAGGGGAAGAATCAAAATCAGAATCAGAAATGTTATTCTATTAATACAATGGTTATTCTTTACAATCAATATATAATTTATACAGCGACACTAAATTAAAAAATTATAAATTTATTATTAAAATGATTTACATTGTAGTCATGCTAGTAAGTATGTTGGATACCACCCATCCGGGTGGTGGAGTGGCAGTTGTCTACTCCACATCTCTGGTGAATATCTTGCAAATAAGCCATAACCCTCTTTACTATGAACTGTTGGAAGTGGAAATAAAACTCCATCAACAAATTCTAAGAATGGCAGTTGTCTATAGGCCTGGCCATCGTGGCACAGATAGGGGTTTTATGGAAGAGTTTGGGCAGTTTCTTGAGGAATTTTCTGCTAAAACCGGAAGACTTTTGATATGTGGAGATTTTAATTACTGGGTTGACAGCCCTCATCTGAAGCCATTCTCTCCTGAGTTCCTTGAGTTGACTGATCAGAACAATTTTGTAAACCATGTGTCCCACCCAACTCATATCTTAGGACACACCCTTGACTTGGTTTTCTCTCCTGTGGGTTGTGGTGGTGTTCTGGATGTTGATGTTGAGAATGCTGACCCTAATACCTCTGATCATGCTTTGATTACTTTCAGCTTTGATTTCCCTAAGCCACTCACACATGAAAAAGTAATCAGATTTAGAAATTATAAAAATGCAGACCAAAATTTGGCTAGCAGTGAAGTAAAACAGTACTTGGGAAGTATTGATACTTCCAACCTTACTTCAGATGAGCTGGTGGAGGTACATGGAAATGCACTTAAATTAGTGTTCGATCATCACTGTCCAGAAGTAGAGAAGAAAATCATAGTACGAGATGATTCACCCTGGTATAGCACTCGAGTTAAATTTCTTAGAAGAGCGCGTAGAAGAGCTGAACGTGAATGGCGGAAAAATAAAACAGACTCTACATGGTTGCAATATCTGTCAGCCAGAAGAGCTGTGGTCCACACAATCAAAGATGAAAAGAAAGTGTATTATCAGGGAAAAGTTGACTCGTGTGGTAATGACCAGAGGAGGTTGGCTTCAATTGTAAACAGTTTACTTGGAAAAACAAGAGTCAGCTTAAGACCTTCTGTACCCGATGCCGAGTTGGCTGCCAACTTTGTGGCATTTTTTGCTGGCAAGATAACTCGCATAAGACAGGAACTGGATGATGCTTCTGTTGGTGAAGAACTTTCAGTTGTACTCCAACCCCGACACATTCCTAATAATGTCCTCTCATCCTTTCACTCAGTAGAGGTGGACATGATCTCGTCCTACATAAGAAACCTCAATAAAACATTTTGCCCGTTGGATCCCATAAATGTTTCCAAGCTACCAAGAGTCTATGATCACACAGTTGAGTTTATTTCCAAAATAATTAATAAGTGCTTCTCTGAAGGTAGCTTCCCACATTCTGAAAAGCATGCACTACTCCGACCTACTCTAAAGAAACCTGGACTTGATGTTGAGAACATGTTGAACTATCGTCCTGTCTCCAACCTGTCCTTCATATCAAAGATATTAGAGCGTGCAATACTTGACCAATTACAACCACTACTTCAGCAGAATGAAACTATCCCAATTTTTCAGTCTGCTTACCGACAGCATCATTCAACTGAAACAGCATTGATTAGAGTACATAATGATCTAGTTGAGAACATTTGCAATGGTGTGGCCTCACTATTGGTCTTGCTTGATCTCTCTGCGGCCTTTGACACAGTGGATCACGAGTTGTTATTGAGTGATCTTTATGATTGTGGTGTGCGTGACTCCGCTCTCTTGCTTCTTGGGTCGTACTTGTCAGGTAGATCCCAGAGTGTGATGGTAAATCAAGTGGTCTCGGACTCGACACCCCTGCAGTATGGTGTTCCGCAGGGATCAGTTTTAGGTCCTATCCTATTTATAATTTATATTAGCAATTTGTCTCTTCTGCTTCGTGCACATAATGTCACCTTTCACTTTTATGCAGATGACACCCAGATTTATGTGAGAATCACAAATATAGTTGATATACGGAGTAAGATGGAATTGTTGATGTCTGATATCAAGAAGTGGATGAGAGCGAGAAAACTTAAACTAAATGATGGTAAAACTGATATTCTCATCATCCGAGGAAATAGAAGAGCTGATGATATAGTGGGTGCCCTCTCCATCAATGTGGGTGGATCTCAGCTGCGACCGGCCAACTCTGTTCGAAATCTGGGTGTATATGTGAACTCCCGATTAGATTTCAAAGAGCATGTAAACCAGATAGTTAAAAGTTGTTACTTGCACATCAGAAATCTCTATTTGGTGAAGCCGTTTTTAACCAGACGTTGCCTCCTGACGTTGGTTCACTCATTGGTCTTCTCTCGTGTTGATTATTGCAATGCCCTGTTGGTGGGTCTTCCAAATTATATTTTGAAGAAAGTTCAGTCTGTTCTTAACAGGGCCGCAAGACTAATTTTTGGTGTTCTACCTAGAACTCCTACTACATCTCTTCACATAGAACTGCACTGGCTGCCAGTAAGAGCAAGAATAGAATTTAAGTTGTGTTTGGTGACTTTTAAGGTTCTCAAATTTGGTGAGCCTAGGTACCTTGCGAGCTGCTCAGGCGCCCACCGGCACACCATGGTGTAGTTGTGCGTCATGACAATGACCCTTTTCGTCTTGATGAACCAAGGGCTTTCCAGCAGTCTTCTTTCTTTGAGAGGTCATTCTCCTACATGGCTCCGAGGTTGTATAACAGGTTGCCGCTGTCCATGAGACAACTGAGTTCTGTTGAATGCTTCAAGAGACAACTTAAGACTTTTCTCTTTGAGAGAAGCTATGATCTTGAGAGAGGTGTCATGACAGATGGCTATAGAGTTTAGGCTATTTTGCCACTGCTAGTGATTGTTAAATGTGTGTTGTATATAAGCCTTCTTTTGATGCATTGATTTTTGTTCTTTTTTCTTTCTCTTTTCGAGCGCTAGTGAATTCTTCGGAAAAATTGGCGCTTATGAGAAATAAGTAACATGCTTATTATTATTATTATTATTATTATATTCAGGAGAAAACTTTTCAATTGTATCCTAAAGGAGTGTGTGGAGATAGTATTGTTTATGCTAGGGGAGAGACTATTCAATTTTTTTTGGCTCTGCAACTTTGAGTGATTTGGCTCCGATACTTATGTTGGCTTTAGGAACATACAAGTGCTGCTGTTGCCTCATATTGACATTGTAAATGTCTCTTACTATTGGCAAGGAGAATTTGCCAGTTGGGAAATCCTTTATTTATTATTGAATGAGTTGTGATACCCAAGTCGTACTTATACAAGGTGTTACATGGTCGTATTTAGAAACGCCTCCAATTGCTACCTTAGCAGCGAAGTTTTGATGTTTTTGTGCCCTTTCCATTTGTGAGGAGTTTGTTGCACCTCATATCATTAGACCATAATTTATAATACTTAATGCAAGAGACTGAACTACTAATATCCATGTGTCTCTGCTAATATTATAGGTTTGACTCCTGCAAGGAGATAAAGAAACCCTAATATTTAGTAGTGGCCCCGTAATCATTGACGAACATGCCTATTACATAAGGCACCCTCTTCAAACACTCATCCGCCGTAGTTTGAATCTACCGCGCAGAGCATAACAAATTTGAGGAGCCTTCATCATGAGCACACGCGACCTCACTCATGGCTTCAGTCATTATGAATTGGGTTCTCACTACGAAAAAACTTCGTAAAAAATAAAAACAAAAAGAAAATAAGAATAACTATTCAATAAGCTTTCCATCATATCGTGGATGTACTTGTGTGGATCTTTGACCAGACGCTAATTCAGGCGTCATTCTTCCTTCACTGACATATCAAGTAAACCAAGATCCTCAATACATCAACGAATGGGAAGGGGATGGTCGGGAGGGCCCCAGTCGTCAATGATTACGGGGCCACTACTAAATATTAGGTTTTCTTTATCTCCTTGCAGGAGTCAAACCTATAATTTATTAGTGGCCCCTCCATCATTGATGAACATGCCTGATATCTAAGACTGGAGGGGGACATTCGTAATCATATCATAACTCTAGTAAAAGCAGATAATCAAACAACCACATAGTATTCTTACTTTGTAAAAAAGATATATTTGGGTGCATAAACTTTATACAGCCTAAATCTTCAAAAAGGGGTACAAGCAGGAGCGTGCTTCAAAGAAGCCTGCTTGAAAAAAGGGTTAACTCTGAGACTCTGTACACAGATCTGCTAGTTAAGAAGGCACCCCACTTAAAGTAAGTGGTGAAAACTAAAAACTTATAAGTTTACATGTGCACATATAAACCCCATTAAACTAGTGGATATATTCCTAAAAATATACCCAAACATAAATGAATTCTTGTACTTTCGTAGAAGTACTGAACTCGTGTACTTATGCAGAAGTATTTACTTCCAAAATAAAAGTCGTAGTTGCAACTACTGAGATTTCTTAAAAATCTATTGCTTCACAGCCAAAACTACTTACAACAAGATTTGTTGTAACACTACTATTGGCTTTTAGCACAATTTCCTGTAATGAATACTACAGAGAAATTTTATATCACAATACCTACAAACAGTATCACAGCTCGTATGTTCCGTACACATACTCCGGCGGAGTCTAGGGTGTCCTATGTTACACTGACTGCACCCTCCCCCCCCCTTTTCTTGAAATTAAACAAAAAGTGACTAAAAGGGCCACCTAGACCCTCTGCCTTAAAGCTATACATGGCAAGGAAGGTTTGTCTAGAGCTACTGAAAGGTATCGAGTCAAAAACGTATGATTAGAGGCCCACAACTGTGTGGACTTAATATCTTCCACCGAAAGATTAATAAGGAAAACGGAAAGAGGCTAATAATAATAATAATAATAGTTCTTAAAGCTAGCGCATGCTAAGCTAGCTAAGGATAGCTCAATAAGGCCGAATTGGCGTATTTCCATTGGGGTCCTGTACTACTACCCCATCCCTTTGCTCATGAGGGATGGTAACGACTCAGTGCTTGTGAAAAATCTTTAATGCACCGAGCGTGGGCGCGAACCCGGGCCTTCTGGGTGGAAGTCCGAGACGCTAGTCACTACACCAAGCGAGCCGCTGCCCCCTTGCGTAAATCGTGGGTCTTACCCACAACGCCGGGATTACTCTCTTTAACCTAAGAAGTGCGCATGGAGGTAATTAGACACCTCTCCCTGTGCTGACGTATTTGAGCTGTTTCCATCACTAAAATATTCATTTTACCATAAATAGCATTAATACTTATCCTAACGCGCCTATTATGGGTTGATTATAAAGGTATTAACCTGAAACAACAATAAAACGAGTGAAAACAGCGTTTGGATGGTCAAAATCGGAGATACAGGCCGCGAGTTATATAGTGTATGGGTGAGGCAACCTGCTTTCCCGCCAATTTCCCCCAAGGCCAATGAGACACAGTCGATCGATACTCTCTCTCTCTCTTGCACTCGCTTGCTAACAGTGATGACAAGGCCCTGCTTGCAACTCGCTAATGTTAGCACGAAAATATACCTCAGAATAAGGGAATAACAGGGAAAATAGGTGATAACTGAAGGAGGGGAGGAAAGTGGGGAAGGAGGGGAGGTAGAGGAGTGATATTTTGCATGGCCCAGGGGCAAATTTTTTTTTTCTTTTTTTTCGATGTTTAAATTTTTTTTCTTTTCTCTGACTCTTAAGAGTCTTCCCGCAGTCCGCCGGGGGAACTCTTAAGAGTCTTCCCGCAGTTCCCGGGTTAAAGACCTCGACCAAGAGAGAAGCCAGTGTACGTTCCATCAAGCGTTTACCCGTACTTGCTACCCATAAAGCACCCTGGTGATTTAGAGGTGCCACTCTCAAATATTTGGTTAGAGTTTGCACTGGACAAAAAAGATGGTGCACCTTTCCCCTTTTCAACGCCGGCACCGTGAACTCTGAAAACACGTGTTCACTGTGCTCATTCTTGGCTATGAATCCTGGGGAAGGTGCAATGTGAATACACTCATTAAGCCTACCAAACCTAAGGCAATTAGGTGTGTTGCTCATCGCCGCCAGCTCAGATACTCTGTTCCCGGTAGCCAAAGCCATAAGGAATACTGCCCTTTTTATAAAAGTAATGTAAAATCTGCAGTCTTTGGTACAGACGGGAATGAAGTAACGACAATGCTTTGTCCAGAGACCAGGTAGGCATGAGCTGAAGGGGAGGTGGGCGGAGTTTAAAACCTGCCCTCATAAATCACTACAGATTAATGTTTCTGCACGAACAGATAAATTAAATAACCAACGCCACCGAGGGCACAGTTTGTTCTGTTCTAAGAATCCAAGACGTAAAAGCTTGCCAATGCGATTGATACTGTCGCTTTGTAGACTGGGTATATTGATTCATGAATTTATTGGTCACGTCGCTACCATATGGTGCTAGCCACTTGGCCTCCTGAATGTCCATAAAGCACAAGTCAGCGAGGTTTCTAGGTTGCCAATTGTGTCTAAGTGGAACAACCCGACCGGGAGTGACACCGGGTGCGGGCACCACGTGTTCAATTGCTGGTACCACACTGCGCCGGCCACAGGGGCGCGATTAGCGAGACTACGCCCCGCTAAACCTGTAGTTTGTTGACTACGTGGCACATTAGAGACGCGTCTGGCGACGGAAAATAGATAAATGGAACTCCACCTGTTCCCGTCCGTCATCAGAGCGTCTGGTCCGCCCGCCGGCGTTATCGTCCGGCGGGTGAGGTACAGTGGGAGTTTGTGAGTCTTCTCAGACGCAAACAAATCCACTTGTGGATGGTAATGCTCCGCAATGCTTGAGCGCCCATTCTACTGTTGTGCTTTGTCTCTGAGACAGAGCGTCTGCCCAGACGTTTGCTACGCCTGGGAGATAAGATGCGTGAAGATGAATGTCCAGCCTGTTGGCTAGTATAAAAATCTTTTCTGACACGTTTAGCAACTTCCGAGATCTCGTTGACCCTTGTTTCTGAATACAGTGAACCGCATTCAGATTGTCCATTCGGAAGGCCACCGACTTGCCCCGTAAAGCAGAGCCGTGCGCCTAAAGGACAGATAAGGGGACTAGTAAGTCTTTGACATTGATGTGGAAGAATTCTAAATGGGACCAAAAACCCTTGACCCTGATGCCCGAGGTTTGACCAAAAGCCCCAACCTATCGTTCCTGACGCATCCGTGTCCACCCATACCGACGGCGGAGGAGAGGTTCAAGACATGACTGAGTGCAACATTTCTCTCTTCGCCCAAACCGCTAGTAAGTTGTGTAATAATGTTGGGATAGGCCATAATATTCCCGCCGGTAATAGTGGGAAAAATGTGTTGCCCTCCAAGAATAAACGTTTGGCTTTCAACCGGCCCAACTTCACAGTTAGTTGAACCCAGTTGAGAGAACCGACTAGAGATTCCCAAAGTCTCCGTGTCGTATTCAGACTGTGGAGAAGCATAAACAGTTTTTTGCAAAATCTGTTTCGAGTGTCCACACTCTGACTCAGAGTGAGAGAAGCTGTGTCCTCGACCAGCCCTATCCACTGAAATACTTGTGAGGGAACAAGGGTTTGACTTTTACTAAGTTGACCTTGAATCCTAGAGATTTGAGATGGTTTAACGTAATGTAGACATGAGTGAAGCATAACTTTTCTGTCTCTGCCACCACCAGTTAGTCGTCCAGATACCACAAGATCCTGATCCCTTGTTCTAACATGGGCATCAGGGCTTGCCGGGACATTACTTGAATGCTTGTGCCATTTTGAAAACAGTCTTCCAAACTGCTGGTGAAATCAAAGAAGGAGTTAGAACTGGAGACAGAACTACTTGGCTTGCAATACGGTCAGGAAGTTTCTTCACTAAGAAGATCCTCAGATCCTGCCTTGCTCGAACTGCCTCTAATAAGGCCGTCCGAATATCTCCTAAAGACTTGGATGGAAGTCTGGAGAAGCAAGCGCCGGGAAAGGTCAATGGCCTTCCTGACTTCCGCGGCTTCTATTGCCTGAGAAGAGCGTAACAGAGACTTTGTTACTTTCTGGGTAACCATATATTGCGAAAACAGTCTAAACGCTTTTCCTCTTAACCTAAACTCGCGGTCTAGGTAAGCTGGGGAAGGCGTGCTAAAGGGATCTTTTAATTCGCACAAATTGATTATTTGGGGGGGGGGCAGGCAGCCAAGAAGTCAAACAAAGCAGAGGGGACTCCGCCGGCACTAAAAACCGGAAGAGAGAACCAAGAATGGTGTTCTTGAGGGATTTGGTGGGAATGATTTTGACGTGAAAGTAGTTGCAAATTGTGAGCCTCTGTTTCTCATGCCACCCCAGGTCCCGTACCCAACTGCCCCACCTGCAAGACTGGATTAGAGGCTGAGTTTGTGATCGGAAACATATTCAACTCCGGCGTCAAAGCAGAAAGTGCCTTGACGTCGTTAAAGCCGTCATTCTTAGTCCAGTCAGAAAATAGCTTTGAAGCTGAGACAGGGGGCAGGGCTGGTGTTGATGCATACACGAAAAAGTCATGGTTATGATAACTTGGAATGGCCTTAATATGAACATCCAAAACATTTCCTTGACTTATCCAAAGCTCTGAGTTTTCTAGACTTATTGCCTTGGATTACCCACTCATGTGGTACAGGGAACTCCCCCGAAATAGTAGCTTGTGCTGCCTCTGGCTGAGTTGGTAACATTGCTACCCCTGACTCATCAGGCCCGTATAAAAGAGGCATAGCTCCTTTTTTTTTGGACTGGCACCTTGTCTAAAGGAGGGGGAGATATGTCTGATATGACTCGCACATTGGAAGTAGTGAGAGCTGCTGTGCCTGGCACATTGGAAATTGGATCTGACACAAGAGGAGGGTTAGGTATTTTAGCTAAAGCAAAGGATGTAGCCAGAGGTCGCACACTCGTCGACATCGCGGGAGCTCCCGCACCAACTGTAGGAGTTTCCGGCGTAGGGCCAAAGAACCTATTAAGTGCATTCAATAGTAGTCCATCAATCTCTTCCGCCGTTACATACCTAGCCGATGACGAACTCCGTGGAGATTCGACAGTACCCTGAGAGTCGCCTAGAAGGTGACTGGACTCTTCAACCTCCATCTCTGAGACCAGAGATCGTTGTTCTTCATCCGTTAAGTCTGGCTTATCATGGGAAGATCCCGCCGAAGCCGGGACCTCCACATGTTGCCATGTTAAATCTGGGATAGAAGATGGTACATCGGCATCCCGGTGGACGTCAGCCACTAGTTGAGTCACAAAGGGATGTGTTCTGTCCTGCCAGAACTGTGAGTATCGCCATACACCTTGGCTGTGGCTGTCACTCGCTTGCGAGCTTGGTATACTCTCCGAATGAGAGCCCTCGCCCGAGCCCCGTAAAGGTTCATGATAATTAAAAGCTCCCATAGCTCATTAACACATTTCAAGCAGAGCTGGTGAGCAAAAATAGGGATACCTGAGCTTAACGGCGTTGAACATACAGCAATGAGAGGTTCAAGTGCCGACATGACAGAGACTGGGGGAAAACTACCCCGCCCCCGGGAACTACCTGGTCACCTGGTGCAACGCCGGTACTCCGCCCTGGAAAGAGAAATTTCCAGGGATTAATGCTCATAAGGTTACCCCCCAAAAATGGACAGAGAGGGAGAGGTAAACCGAGAGAGAAGGATGGATGGAAGGATGGAATGAATAAGTACAGTATATGAATGAAGGCAGTGCTGGTTGGGAGGAGGGGTGTTTCGTTTGTGGCCACCCCTTCGGGGATCACGGCGTCAGGCAATAGATAGATAGATACTGTAGATAACTGCCTAATGGACCAATGGAGGAATACTTTGATCCACTTACCCTATTTGAAGTTAATTCCTCTTGATCGGTGAAGCGCGCTCTCT
>CM064578.1:42475481-42679533 GCA_032716605.1 Paralithodes platypus | reverse complement strand
TCCGGACTGCCTTTATTGGTTTGTTGATGCTCAGAAGCAAACTTTGTTCTTACCTGCATAACATTTGTACAGTACTTCTAAAAACACATTACATATTTCTAGGACCACATGTATTTGTTGATTTCATTAATTGAGTTTAGGAGTAAAGTCGGTTGGTGGCATATTTCTAGGACCATATGTATTTGTTGATTTCATTAATTGAGTTTAGGAGTAAAGTTGGTTGGTGGAGGAAACATAATAATAGCCTACATAATAATGTCTCTTAACAGATGATCACCAGTCATTTGGACAAAAAGAAAGTGGAACAATACAGAGATAAAAACTTCTGCATAGTGAAAAGAGCATTATTTAATAGTAAAAGGTCCATGTCTGGCCAAGGTACTATGGAGGTACTTGTACAGTCAATATCAAAAGTTGTGTTCTACTTCCATAATTTCAACTCTGGTTATCTCTGTAGTTATAGGTGTAAAAGTATCCATCATAGACATATAAACGGTCAGTCAGTAGCTAAACCCACACTCCCTTAAAGGGATAGGGAGGATCAGAAAGAAACATCGGAAAGGGAACAGAGATGACAGGTAAAGAATACTTCTCAACGTCCCTTGATTTTGGCCCTGTCACTCTTTCAAATCTGGGGGAGGCACTTGCTGCAGGCAGTTATGCCTTTTGTCTCTCTCATTCACATAGAAAAAAAATATGCGGATGACTCTACCTTACACTAGAAAAAAAAAAAAAATGCTGATGACTCTACCTTACACTATTCAACAAGTTTTTCACAACCTAGGATGCAATTACTCCAAATTTCACGAGACAGGGTCATGGCACGCCTTTCTTCTGATCTATCAATGATTTCTGATTAGGGCAGATAAAATCTTATTACTTTCAATGCCTCCAAGACCCAATTTCTCCCTATATCTCCCCATCGCAATCTTCCAAAAGACTATCAACTATTCTTCAACAATAGTCTACACAAATCAACCCTTCATCTTCTCTCAGTATTCTTGATCTTGGAAAGATCAGGGTGGGTGGCATGGGAAACCAGCCTACTGTCTCATGTAGTGGTGTACAGATATGTGAATATTATAAGTTTGTTATTTTCAAAGTTTAATTTCAGATTAATTTAAATACTTTTTTTTTGCGCAAATCTATTTTTTTTTAGTGTTGTCGTTTCGATAATAATCTATCTATCTATCTATCTATTGCCTGACGCCGTGATCCCCGAAGGGGTGGCCACGAACGAACCGCCCCCATGCACCTCTGTCCCCAGTCAGTCGACGCCCCTCCCCCCAACCAGCACCGCCTTCGTTCATGTAGTTCCTCACTCCATCCTTCCACCTCATATTCGGTCTACCTCTCCCCCTCCACCTCGCTCTCGTACACCCTCTTAGTCATTCTCTCGCTTTCCATACGTTCCATATGGCCGAACCATCTCAAGTTGTTCCTTTTCACACTTTCCAGCACATCTACCTCCACACCACACCTCCTTCTTACTTCCTCATTAGTCTGTCTATCCCTCCATGTAACTCCGCACGCACTCCTTAAGTAATTCATTTCCACTGCTCTCACTCTTGGTCTGAGTCTCTCAACCAACGTCCATGCTTCGCTTCCGTAAGTCAGTGTCGGGATTACCACACTGTCATGCAAGGACTTCTTCACTTCCATACTGACCACCCTATTTCTTGTTACTGCTTTTAGCGTTCCTACAACCCTCTTCCCCTGTTGTACCCTCTCCCGCACCTCTTCATCCATAGTCCCATCTTTACTCAACACACTGCCCAGATACTTAAAAGAGTTGACGATCTCCATAGCCTGACCGTTCAGCTTCACCTCACACTCTGTGACTTCACCCCTTTCGAAGACCATAACCTTGCTCTTCCCCGTATTTACCTTCAAATTCCGTTTTTCGCACACTGTTTCCAAACTCATTTACCAGACCCTGCAACTCCCATTCATTATCACTCATCAGAACTGTATCATCCGCAAACAGCAGTATAGGTAGCTTCCACTCAATTCCCTCCCTTTTCAGCGATACACCAACATCCACTGCTCTTGATAGTATTTCTTTCATAACTCCATCCATATATACAGTAAACAACCACGGGGACATCACACACCCCTGTTTCAAACCAACATTCAGGTCAAAGAACTCGCTCTGCTCACTCTCCACACGTACTGCCGCCTTTGCACCCTCATACATGCTCTTCACTGCTTTCAGCAACTTGCCCTCTACTCCGTATATTCTAAGTACTTTCCACAAACCTTCTCTATCCACTCTGTCATAGGCCTTCTCCAAGTCCATAAAGGCAACATACACCTTTTGTTTCTTCTCCAGATACTTTCTCCACAACACAATTCAGGGTAAAAATCTGATCTACACATCCTCTTCCCTTCCTAAAACCTCCCTGCTCGTCGCCTATCCATTCTCCGTTCTCACTCTCACTCTCTCAATCACTACCCTACTGTATACCTTCCCTACTACGCTTAGAAGACATATTCCTCGGTGGTTACCACCACACTCCTCTTTCCCCTTTGCCCTTATATAGGGGGACTATTATGCCAGTCTTCCAGTCATCGGGTGCACTCCCCTTCTCCCATGCTAGTTTGCACATTTTCCATACCCATTCTATCACTATCTCACCACCATACCTCAACATTTCCCCACACACTCCATCTGTTCCTGGTGCTTTCCCCAATTTCACTCTTTTCATGGCTTCCGACACTTCTGACCTCCTGATCCCCACCTCCTCCTCCACTACTTCTCTTCTTCTCCCTCCCATACCATATCCAGCTATGTTTGCTGGCTCTTCATTCCTTTCATTTAGCAACTCACTGAAGTACTCCCTCCATCTTTCGACTCTCTCTTGCTTCTCGGCTAGCATTCTCCCATTCTTATCTTTCACACCCTTACTGTTTCCCTTGCTACCTTCCCTAACTTTCTTGACTTCTTTCCAGAACAGTTTCTTACTCTCCCTCCATTTTACACTCAGATTCCTTCCAAATTCCTCATCTACTCTTCTCTTACTTTCCTTCACTACTCTCTTCACCACCCTCTTACTCTCCACGTACCTCGCTCGTTTCTGTCTCTCGGAATCTTCATTCCCTCTACTACCCAACCACTCTCTATATGCTTTCTTCTTTTCTTCCACAGCTATTCTTACCTCTTCTGTCCACCATGCTGTACCTTTCACTCCCCTCCCTCTTCTCCTCACTCCACACACCTCCTCACATGCTGCACAGATCTCATCCTTAAACACCTTGCTCATCTCTTCCACTTCCTCCATAACTTCCAGGTCGAACCCACCTAGTCGTCTTTCCACTGCTCTCCTGTACTCCTCCCTGACTTCCTCCTCCTGCAACCTCTCCACCCTCCTCACCATTCCACCCTCCTCTCGCCTCCCTCCCGCTCTCCTCACCCACTTCTTTTGTATCCTAACCTTAGCTACCACTACATAATGATCAGACAGACCCCCTCCAATACCCCTATACACCCTAGCATCCATCACAGATTTCTTCATTCGTTCATCCACACATACATAATCAATCAACGACTTTTTTCCACCACTGTCTTATCCTTCATCGTCAACATCCGTGTCCACGTGTACCTGTGGATCATTCTGTGTCGGAAGAAGGTGTTGGCTATCCACAGCCTCCTCCCCACACATACGTCCACAAGTGCACTACCATTCCCATTCACCTCTGATGGTACCCCCCACCCTCCCACCACTCCCTCAACTTTCCTATCACCCACCTTACCATTCATATCCCCAATCAGAAATATTCTTTCGTTCTTGTCAAACTTCTCCAGGCACGCCTCCACATTCATCCAGAACTCCTCTTTCTTTCTTTCAAGTATATCCTCTGTCGGGGCATACACGCATACAATCACCCACGTTTGTATTCCTACTTTCATTCTCACCCACACAATCCTTGAACCCACAGACCCATACTCTCTTACACATTCCTTCCATTTGCTACTTACAAACAAACATGCACCTTCTCTCGCTGTTCCTTCACTCACTCCAGCACACACACCCATTCCACACTCCCACTCTCTCACATCTGAACCTTTCCATTTGGTCTCTGTCATTCCACATACATCCAGCCTGGCATTCACTAACACTTCCAGAACCTCTCTCTCTTTTGTGCCATCATTAATGCCACTAACATTCCACGTAGCCATTCTTCGATAATAATAAATTTTAAATTTTAATGAGTTAGTTATATTTATTTGAACAATAACTTTTGAGTTTTTCAAGTTTTATATTTTAATTACAGTACCACGCTTGCTAAAACAGCTCGGTGGATTCTTCACCCCGCAGAGCTTCTTGCTCTGTATAGGGGCATAGTGCGCCTATGTATCGAGTATTGTTCGCATGTGTGGGAAGGTTCCATCCATACTGCACTTCATGAAAGAGTAGAATTAATAGCATTTCGCCTCATCAACTAACTTCCTCTTACTAGTTCCCTACAATCTCTTTTTACACGCCGCAATATTGCATCTCTTTCACTCTTCTTTCGCTATTACAACAATCAGTGTTTTCAGAGCTCTCTCATGTGGGGTTAACCTCAGGGATGAGTTATCGAGCGAGGAATTAAGAAGTCGTCTGGGCATTAGGAATGTCAGCGAAGTGATGCGCTCAAGCCAACTTGGTTGGTTTGGACACATGGAGAGAATGGATGATCAGAACTGGGTAAAGAAATGCCTTCAGCATCTTGGTAACAATACCTGAGCAACGTGCCGCTTTACCGTTTTTCATTTTAATTATTGCACTTCTAACAGCTGTACTGGTATGACTAATCCACGGGGGAGGACCCTGCACTGGCTCCACAGCAATCGGGTGTTCCCTATTTCATTCTAACTCCACAATTATTAGCCGATCATAGTGCTCCCTCCTTGTTTCCCTGATTTTGTCCTCTGTATGAACCACCACTCCGTGCTCATTTGTAATGCATTGTTGAAGTGCTACCTCGTTATTGCTATTTCTCATCTGTCTTGCTAACTTATACAGTAAAAGTCCTTTAATCCGACGACCGATGATTCGAATCTCCCAATAGTCCGAATTTTTCAATTTGAGGCCAAATCCGAATTCACCCGATGGTCCGAATTTCAAGAAGTCCCAAAGTCCCCTTTTTTAGTCCACTCAAATGACACATAATGGAGCACACACATATCATATGTTCATGAATTCACTTTAAAAGTTTACCATTGTCATTGTAGCCTATTACCTACTTCAAAACATTCAGATTAATGGTCAAAGGAAGCTACTGATATAAACGTAAACACCACATCGTCTGCTAGAGAGTTTGTTTTGCTCTTGAACGCATCCTTGGGACGCTCCGATGCGCTACTGGCTTGCACCGCATTTTCTGCAAGCGCATTCAGTCTTGAGCTTGAAAACGCACCTTTGGACGTTCCGATACGCTACTATTTATAGTTCAGTGATCGGAGCGTCCCAAGGGTGCTTTCAAGACAACAAGACAAGGGTGCTTTCAATACAATATAATATAACAGAGCACGTCACAAAAGGAAAATTACAAGAACCTCTCAGGGAAGTGCCGTTGTTAAGGCATTACTTCCCGAACCACATCTGATCTGATCTTCAAGAGCAAGACAAACTCGCTAGTAGACGATGCGGACATATGGTGTTTACGTTTATATCAGCAGATTCCTTTGACCATTAATCTGAATGTTTTGAAGTAGGTAATAGGCTACAATGACAATGGTAAACTTTTGAAGTGATTTCATGAACATATGATATGTGTGTGTGTCATTTGGGTGGCCTAATGCCTCAATGTTTTCGTCAGGCCATTAATACACAGGTTCATAGGGGTAAAGTCCGATAATCCGAAAAATCCACTAATCCGAACGAGGACCGGTCCGCTGCCCTTCGGATTAACGGAAGTTTACTGTATATGGCATTTTTATTTTCTGATTTATTCACCCTATTTGAGAGAAGGTTTTATATAGCTTTCCTGGCTCTATGAACCTCCCTTTTAGCCCTGCACCTACCTGCTAAGTACTTGTCCCTAGTCCCTTCCTTCTTCCATGCCTATGCAATTTGTCTACACTTCATCTCCCCATACCTCGGCATTTCACCTGGGATGTTATCTACTCCAACAGCTTTGCCATGGCCTTCCTTAGGGACTTGGGGCTGTTGGGCCAGGCAGCTTAGGGAAGGACAACAACAGCAGCTTTGCCCATTTTAAGTCTATTATTATTATTTTTTTTTTTTACTTCTTCTCTGCTTATCTGCCTTTCATCTACCCAGTTTATTCTACCTCTCTCCATCTCCATGGTTGAGATTTTCCCCTTCCCCCTACTATTACAGCTAAACTAGTAAAATGATCTTTCTACACATCCACTATACCATCACCCTCCACCACCTCCCTGTTCATGTCCCTCATTCAACCACCTGGAACACACTCAGCAGGCTAATACCTCTGTGACACTTACATTTGTTCCATTCACCTTTACCACTATACTGTACAGACATAAACAAAACCTTTGCCGGTATATTTGAGTTTGTTCAGTGTACTAGTTCAGGAGTATTTTTTATGTTAAGCCGATTGAGGGAAATTAATTTAAAGTTGTGATAGTGGGACAGTGATTTTTTCCATGAGTGTACAGTACCATAGCCATCCTTTAGTGGTTACTACTTTGCAAGAGGGAGCAAGCTGTCCAATGAGATAGAAAATTATGTCTTATTGAAGAAGTGCATCAGAGTTTCTGTGATAATACTAAATGTAGTCCAAACAGGAAAGAGCTTAGCTCTTATTCTTACAAATTTCATATTAGCCAAGTATAAGAGCCAATCTCATCTTCCTAATTTTATCTCTTCATACTAGCCAAATATAAGCGCCAAGCTAAACTTACTAATCCTATCTCTTCATAATAGCCAATTAGATCCAAGCTAATATTATTGTTTTAACTTTATAGGTACAGCGAACGATAGCCAAACAGATCCAGCTGGTGCGCAGTGTGGGGAAGGGTCGGTACGGGGAGGTGTGGCTGGGGCGCTGGAGGGGGGAGAGGGTGGCTGTCAAAATATTCTTCACTGTGGACGAGGCCTCCTGGTTCAGGGAAACTGAAATATACCAGACCGTCCTCCTCAGGCATGAGAATATTTTATGTGAGTATACTGCATGTACATTTTTATTACTATTTTGTAATTTATGTACTGTACTTTCTTTCATTTTATTGTGGGAGAAGACGTCTGGAAGTGTTAATTTTTGGAACACCATATTTTTCTACCTTGGTCTTTTGTGTGTAGTCTGAACTGGATGTTATTTAGTTTTCTACTTAAGCTAAATTAACAATTACCTCAATCTTTCTGACAAAGTCCAACAGAGATACCTGGTAATGGAATCTGGACAAGATATCTATTACACAAGCTTTGGAGTACAGTAAAAGTATATTTCTGAACAATGATTTCCATACATTTTTTTAAGAGACAATAAATAGAATAGAGGAAATAAAAACAAAGCCAAAATAGAAAAGGTCCATGTGCCTAAAGGCATCCTCCATTCATAAAATGTTTGTAAAAATTGCACTTAAAGTGTTGTAGGTTGAAGTTTGTGGAAAGCAAGTCCAAAGAAATGAATTCCAGAGAGTGGAAGTTCTGGGGATAATTCATTTTGATATTAAAATGTAAAACTTGCAAACTAAACAAACCAAAATTGGGACAAGGACAATATAAAGTCAAATTAAATTATCAAAATCGCTATGTGGAAACAACGTTTACTAAAATGAAAATTATTAAATAAAAGAACACAATCCACCACATAGGGTGTACATTACTACATGAGCAAGTTAATCTGTTTCCCAAGCAAACTAATCGCACATATAACAACGCACTATCGTCACGTTAAAGGAAGTAGTCAAGTTTGGGAAGTTTTTTTTCATTACATTGAGCGTATTTATCAATACCAAATCAATATCAATATCAATATCAAAGGCCTTTGATATTGATATTGATATTGATTTCGTATTGATAAATACGCTCAATGTAATGAAAATATAGATCTACATGTGGAGGAGAGAGTGTGAATTCATGGGCATTTCCAGCTGCTCTAGTTCTACAGGGAAAGATGTGGAGAGGTGGTACAATTGAAACAAGTTTCTCATTACATTTACCGTGAAAATATTTGTAGAGTAATGCAAGGGATGCAACATATCTTCATATGAATAATAGAGGAAGATCCTGGCTGGATTCAGGATTATTGATGAATATACAGTAATTGCTTTATTTTTAATTTTGTCCAACTGCCTGAATGCAGCCACTCCACATCCATTCCACATCCATTCCACATCCATTCCATAAGGGTGAACAGTATTCCATCTGAGAACGAACATGACTTTTATGTATAATGGCTAACTGCTTGTCAGTTAAGAATGCTCGAAGTCTATAGAAGTCCCATTTTCTTAGAGGAATTTTTAGCAATAGATCTGGGCAATACTGGGCATTTACCCCTCCCTTTCAGATAAAATTAGGAAAACCAAAGTAAGATTTGAGACAAACTAAACTTAAAGATTTTCTTTAATTTCTCCTTTTCAATACCAATGTTAGATTTGAGCCCAACATTTTCAAACAAATATTAGGTATTCTTATGGCTCTTTTAATTGCAGATTTATTTGTGCTTGCTTTAAGATATAAATATATATGACTTGGTTGACAGTAGTAAGAAAAATTAGCACTTGCTAAATTGTTAAGTAATAATAGTAGGTATATCAACAATATTCTTGTTTGTCATTTGTTAAATTTTAATCAAGTCACTTAATTAATTTATCCAAATTCCATCCCCTTCACATAAATGATAAAAGTTGAAAATTTTCTGGATGTAAATATGTATATACAGTATATGTACAGTGAACCCCCCAATTCTCCCTACCAACAACTCCTTTGAGACCTCTGGTGGACGCTTCTGAACTAGCGCCAGAGCTACGACTGTAGACATCACTTTACCCAACACCTAGGATATGTACAGTTTATCTCAATTTTTTTGTGATTCTACAAGTTTGTATTATACAGTACAGCATACTACTACACTAAGTGCTTATATGGTAGGCTATAGTAATAAAGGGAAAGTCCATATGCAGCTGATAATGACTACAAACATAATTATAAGCTGATTAATTATCATAGCAAAATTGGTGCGAAAATACCTGCTGACTTTGTATTGTAAATATACATTATTTATAAATTGGGTGATTTTAAAATATATAAAACAAAAGTATGCATAGACCAAAGTATGTGTCAGCTACAGAAATGTCGACTAACTGCATATATTATAGAATTGTTGAAGGAGAGGGAGGGTGGATAGCTCCGCGATGTCGCCCATTTCCCACAATGCACCGCGGTAAACCTTGCGTTCAGCGCCTCTATCGGCCACTGTAGGCATTTATTGGTAGGGAGAATTATGCGTGGGATGCGTACTGTATTGTCGGCGCGTACATTCATTTTCGCGTACATTGGAGTTAATTATATATGGGAAAAATAGGGATAGGTACTGGCGCCGACCGAAAGTTGTACTATTTCTACCTTTCATCACCTAAAATCCACAAATATATAACATATTACTGTACAAATATGTTTTCATAACCTAATCTACCACACAAAATTAATTTAATGTATACAAATAAGACACAAACGTAAATTAACTCACATTTGGTAGTGGTTTAGCAACGCCGGATCTGCGCCATCGATCGATAGCACTGCGCCCGAAACGGATCGACCGAAATAATAGGCCTAGCCGCCTAGGCTTACTGGTAAAGTTTAAGAGTCGAAAAGTAATACACCCTGTATAGCCTATAGTTTCATATAGCCTACATAGTGTCAAGTGAGATAGTTCAATAGCTCATATACATATTAAGGAATAGGCTTCACATCATTTAGCCAGGGAAGAGCAGTGTGCTTTGAAGCGACTTTCGAAAGAAATGTAAACAATCTCGCCTCCAACTCCTGAACAGAAACAGATTTTCCATTTCCGATTTTGTTAGCTCAATAAATGATACATGCAATGTAAAACAAAGAACAGTCTTTTAATAGATTAATAATATCCTGTTGTGCTTTATAGATACATAATACAGTCCATCCTCCTATAATGCGAGTTTAGGGGCGGCACTGCCCCTCGTGTTGTAGGTATTTTGCGTTGTAGGAATAACACTTTAAATGGAGATAATTCTATATGGGACTGGGCCCCACAATTTTGCCACTTTTCCATATTTTTTTAGCTTAACCCTTAAAGAGCGGCACGCAACATAAGTCGAGTTAAAGAAACTGGCAAAAAACGGGTGAAAAATGGGTGAAAATCGAGTGAAAATGGGTGGAACAGTAATGAACCATACGTCCGACATCTGTGGCCTCCCGGCCCACACTAACTCCAGTTCCCCCACCGCACGGGAGGATGACAGTGTGACCAATAGTTCGCTAAAAGTGAACAATGTAGCAAAATCCGCTAAACTTCCATCTTTGAGGTAACACTGTCAGTGCTCCACGAGTGCTACGTAGCTGTATGTGGTGTCATTGTGTAGCGATTTCCACCTAGTTTTCGGCACAATACAGTTCCTTTCATGCTGATGGTTGATATAGCAGTCAGAATGGCCTGAAAAGGCCCAAAACGGCCACAGACCACCCGCTAGACTAGGGTTAATAAATATATAGGCTAGGCTATACAACTTCCATTTCATCGGAATAACATTCACCGCCAAGCATAGTCACAGCTGGGGTTTGTTGTTGTTTCGTGGACAAAATCTAACCAAACGTACTGTCCCACATTAATTTATTATCAACAATTGGATATTCGTTACTGTGGGCTCTTCTTACTCTACTTCCTAATAATAGGCAAGTAAATTATAAGATCATGTTTGGATAAACAAATATACCGAATTAAATTAGAATGAAGAAACAGTAAGTTGAGTGAGATGTTTCAGCTTGCCGTCAACCCAGCTGGGCCAGCTCCGAAGCTCTCTTGCCATCGCGCTGTAGGTGGGGGGGAGGTCGCGCAGGAAGAGGAGGCGCCGGATTTGAAGCACTCGGCAAGGCCATTTCGCGTTATATGTTTTCGGCTCGGGTTATAAGAGGCTTAGGTAATTCGGGACCCCCCCCTCGTGTTGAAGGAGGATCGCGTTGAAGGAGGATCGCGTTGTAGGAGCTCGTGTTATAGGAGGATGGGCTGTAGTTTGGTACGGGAGATGTGTCTCTCTCCATAGTCAACAGTGACGACGTCGGAGGGCCCGGCGTCACGCCAATATGGCCGCCCGAAACTTTCCAACAGATACGAATCGACTCCCGCTCGTTCGCTCGGCGCGTACATTTGAATAATTGAGCGTACTTTTCGATTTGTTGCCTCAATTGTGGTTCAAGCGTAGTTTTGATTACGCGTAGATAAATTGCGCGTATTTTGAGGGTTCACTATATATTTATATATGAATATACACAGGCACATACCCCATAGCTGGGGGGGGGGGGGGGGACTCGAGACAGAGCCCGAACAGAGATAACTCAAAATACAAAATCTAACAAATTCACACACATTTAGGTTTCCCAGGCGAAAACCCAGAGACCCAGGCCCGTTTGGGGTCTCCAGCAAAAGATTCCCAGGTCCCAGACCTCCCGGAGAGATTCCGGTCTCAGCAGGCAGACACGCAGCGAAGCTTAACCACCACTATGCCCGCCCACCTCACATCCAGGCATGACCTTTCATATACAATATACCGGATCCCTGAGCCAGGCGCCTGACGGACTATTATCTAGTCCAACTGGCGCCCGACCCACTCTCCCAAACGACCGCGTTATCACTTAACGATTCACAAGCATTCTCCATTCATTCCTATTTCTTACCACTTCTCATGCCTTATATATACAGTAGTCATTTCTCTATCTTCCAACACTTGTACTACACAATTTCTCCATCTCTACCACCCCTTGTATCTGACTCACATACTCTCTTTGTAAGCCTTTCATCTTCATCATCTTCCATTCGCTCATCATGTCTATACCAGCACAGCACCCTTCTGTCCACTCTGGCCGACAAAGGTTTCTGCTGCCCCACTCTCCTACGTATTTCTTCATTCTTCAATCTGTCACTACTATGTAAATATACAGATTGATAATGAAGTGCTCACTTAAAGTACAGTATATCACAAAGTTGACCATTTTTATTTTAACCCTTTCAGACTCCTAAAGTGCCGCTTAATATTTATATATATATAATTCTCCTAAGCTCATAGTTAGCTCTCCAAAATAAGTAAAGGTTTCTAAACTCTCCCGATGGTCACAAAAGCATTTAAGTGTCCCAGGAAGACGCAGGTGCGTCTTCCCGTACACGAAAGAGTTAACACAAGAGACTTTGCTTTCCCTAGTACAGTGAACCCTCCAATTATGCGCAATCAAAACTACGCTCTAACCACTATTGAGGAAACAAATAAGTAAGTACGCTCATATTTAATTGTACGCGGCGCTGAGCAAAAAAAAAAAAAATCGATTCGAATCTGTTCCGAGACAGTTGAGCGGCGAGAGTTGGCGTGACGTCAACACTTCTATTTCCCGGGCTAGCCCGGCCACTTCAAAAGCGTTCGTCATTGCGTGTGGACCTCCCTCGTCATTATTATTTTCTCACGCCTCATTGCATTACAATGGAGATCCCTACGACTGCAAGTGGCACCAAACGCAAAAGGAAATTGACTGTAATGGACATAACTTCACCTGCACAACACTTGCCTCCAAGAAACACTACACAAACACCTGGACCTGTTCCTCATGCCCCTCCCTCTCCCAGTCAAATCCCTCACCTAAAACCCGTCCACCTCTCCTCCCCAACCCACCTAACCTTCCCATAATCATCCACTCCCCCCCCCTAAAACCCGTCCACCTCTACTCCCTAACCCACCTAACCTTCCCATACCATCCACATCCTCAACTCAACACATCACACCCCATCCTAATCCATTCCAACCCCCATCTCCTGCTCCCCAATCCCCACCCCCACCTCACCCATCCCCCCCCCCCCCCCCAGCCCCTCCCTCACCCCCCCCCCCCCATCCTCGTGCAGCAGCACCCAACATACATCGTGCACATAACATTAACATTCTTCAACTGAACATAGATGGCATCAACACAAAGAAACACGAACTCTCACACTTCATCAAACAACACAACATACACATTGCCATCTTACAAGAAACAAAAACTCTGCACAACACAAAAAACACCCACATTTCATAATTTCACCACCATCAGACAAGACCGGGCTGTCGGTGGGGGCGGTGGACTCATCACCCTGGTACACAAAGAAATATCATACATAGTAACCAGTGTACAAACCAAATCCCTCCTCCCCCCAAATGATAACACAACAGAAATACAGTCAATTAAAATACGCACTGGCAACAACTCCAACATAACCATCATAAACACATACATCCCTCCCCAAACATCCCCTACAGTACCAAATGAATACAGACCACACTTACAACGCATCACAAACACCCCACACACCCCACACATCATCCTGGGTGGTGACTTCAACGACAAGACGTCGGCCTGGTTTGTCGACAACCCCGACACAGACAGAGGGCTGGTACTACAAAACCAAACCGATAACCTCATCATCCTTAACGACATCCATCAACATACCCATATTCCTCACCAAGCCCTCTATAACCCATCATTTCCAGACATCACCTTTTGCTCCCCAGAACTCGCCCCCACAACATCCTGGAGGGTGGTCAGAACCTTAGGCTCTGACCACCTCCCGATCATTATCACCACCAAAACCAGACTCACCCCAGCTAGCCACAAACACACATACACCAATTATAAAAGAGCTAACTGGGAAGCATTCACAAATGAGACAGAACAACACTTCACAACTCTAAACAGGGGCCTTGGGGCTGTTCAGCCAGGCAGCCTGAGGAAAAACAACAACAACAACAACAACTCTAAACAGTACACCCATCACTAACATCAACAATGCTGTACACATACTCAATAAAACTATCCAAAACGCTGACAAGAAACACATTCCAAGAGGTAACAGAAAAATACACAACCCCAACTTCACACCAGAAATTCAAAACCTCATCAGACATCGCGACATACTGAAACACTCCCCAGCACCCCACACACAAGACATCACACAACAAATTCAAGCACTCAACACCCAAACTAACAACAAAATACAAGAACAACAAAAACTAAATTGGAATAACTTCCTACAAACACTTGATCACAAAACAAACTCCAAAAAACTCTACAAAACACTAAACAGCATCACACTTTCCAACAGCAACACAACACAATCACATGCTGCAATCACAACAACAGACTCTACTCCTTCATGTAAACAACAAGCAAACACTCTCATCAATCACTTTTCACATGTCAGCCACCTAAAACCTCACAAAGACGACCGACGTGTCATCCGACGTAAGAGACAATTCCCCACAGACCCTGACTATACACCCTTCACCAATCACCAGACAAAGCATATCATCAACAATCTCAAGCACTCAACCGCCTGTGGCCTAGACAACATTAGCAACATACACCTCAGACACCTGGGACCACAAGGCATACAAGCACTCACTAACATATCAAACTACTGTACAGCTATTCACACAACACAATACCAGACATTTGGAAGCATGGTATCATCATCACATTTCCCAAACCCAACAAAGACCCCACGCTACCCTCCTCGCACCGCCCCATCACACTCCTTTGCTCCCCCTCCAAAGTCATGGAATGCCTAGTATTACAACTAATTACACCTGACCTACCCCTAGCTCCAACACAACATGGCTTTAGGCCACTGCACTCCACAAACACACTTCTCACAGACCTTACACAAAGAGATTTCGACGGCATCAACTCAGCTAGACCACCACACAGATCATTATTAGCCACACTCGACATTAGTAAAGCCTTCGATGTCATCCCCCGCCACAACCTAACAAACAAAATCTACAACACAAACATGCACAACAACACAAAAAGGTGGCTGGCCAACTTCCTAGCAGGCAGATGTGCACACGTATCTTTTGCCGGTCAGTCATCTAAAATCAGAAACTTTCCAAACGGAGTCCCACAAGGATCCGTCCTATCGCCCACACTCTTCAATCTGTACATGCACGATATAACTACACCCAATATGCCCCAAATAAACTTAGCCTCTTATGCAGATGACATAACACTCACATGCACACACTATGACCCAAAAAGATCAACAGATCTCCTTCAACCCTATCTCAACACACTACATGGCTGGTGCACTACAAACAGACTTAATCTAGCCCCAGCCAAATCCACCGCAACCCTGCTCACAAGTTGGACAGGAGAACACGAATACATCCCTCAACTCACCATAAACAACACACCCCTAACACATACACACACACCCAAAATCCTAGGAGTAACATATGATACTCATATGACATTCAAACAGCACACCACAAACATTAAAAAGAAACTGACACCCAGACTTAACGCCCTCAGGTCACTTGCTCACACAAAATTTGGACACAACAAAGAAACTACCACCACAGTATATAAACAATACATAAGATCAGTGATGGAATACGCAAGCCCAGCCTGGGCTTCTAACCTAGCTGAAACACATCATAAGACCTTACAGACTATTCAAAACAAAGCCCTGAAGATCATTACAGGCTGCACAGCTACTGCACCCACAGATCACCTACATCAAGAAACCAAAATCCTCAAAGTCAAAGACCATCTGGACATGAGAGGCACTCAATTCCTGGCAGCAGCCTCCACGAACCAAGACCACCCGCTAAACTACATGGCAACACACCCACAGACACCAAGAAATATCAAAACAACACCCAGCACACGGTATCACACACAATTATTGTCCTCTCTCCCTCCCTGCCCACCCCGAACCAACTTCCAGAAGCACATCCATACTCATATCTCTCACCGATCCATCCACCACTCACAGACAACACGCAGCTGCATGCACGACCTCCCGAAATCCATCCTTCCGAATCCTCCCTTCCTCGCGAGGACAGAGTCCACCTGGCCAGGCTGAGATGCGGACACCATCCAGCTCTCCTGAGCTATCAGAAGAGACTGGATGACTCCGTTGTCGACGCCTGCCCGGGATGTAACACAGCACCCCATACCATTAAACACATCATAGAAGACTGCATTTCACACAACCACTTACGCCAACAACACAATCTACACTCAATGAGAGCTCTGGTGGGAAAGCCCGATCGTGGCCATGGCCTTTCTCAGGGACTCGGGGCTGTTCGGCCAGGCAGCTTAGGGAACAACAACAACAACAACAACTAAGAAGAAAGAGGTGCTTGATAGACTCGAAAATGGTGAAAAAGTGACTGCAGTCGCACGATTATATGGAGTGAATTAGTCTAGCACAGTGGTTCTTGACTTTTTTCGTCCTATGACCCCCTGAGACTCTCCAGGGTATTACCGTGACCCCCATAATAAATTTTGTAAGGGTGAACTTTGTGTAAAGGTAAGATAAAACCAAACTATATGAAGACCCAGATTTATTGAAAATGCCACAAATCAAAAACCTTGAAAAATGCCACAACCTCTACAAATGCCAGAATATTGCAAAATCCAAAGAACTATTGAACATCTTACAAAACCTACTTCTCATTCACTCAGTGGGAGGGTTGAAATTGTTTTGCAGCCATAAGTCTATCGAAGCGAGGAGTAGTGCTCGACAGGCAACACCTCATGTTTGCGTCGATCACAAGTCAACTGCGTGCCTTTGTTTTCAGTGTCACCATGGCTGAGAATCCAGCCTTGCAGCGATAGATTAAGGGGGACTGGATCAGCATGGTCAGCGCATGTATCGAAAGAAGAGGGCATTCGTCGTTAGCTTTCGCCCAAAATGTTGGGAGCTCTTGTTCAGCAAAGTGGACTTCCAGCTGAGAATCCTCACGAATTCGAAGAAATTCTACCTTCGCAGCAACGTCTGTATCACTGATGCCACTGTCCTTCACTGAAAAGGGTCTGTAGATCCACACATCGTCCAGTACTGGAGAGTAATTTTCGATGGCATCATTCACTGTCAGAAGATGAGCTAAGATCTCCTCATGGAAACTGCATTCAGCGTCTGGCATAGAATCCAGGAGAGTTATCATCTGAGGGAAGAAAGTCGTGTCACCGTCCTGAACTCTTTTCTGGTAAAGTTGAATCTTACACTTGAATGCTGCCACTTTGTCAAGAGCCATGTGCAGCATTGTAAGGTTTCCTTGGAGTGAAATATTCAGGGAATTCACTTCAGAGAAGAAATCAGCCAAGTAGGCAACCTTTGTTACGAAACAGTCATCCTGCATCTTTTCATGTAGAAGATTCTCTTTCGCGGTAGGACCTCGCTCCAACAGCATCGTTATTTCCCCTCAAAGTTGTAGCATGTGATTTAAAACCTTGCCGCGTGAGAGCCACTGTACCTCTGTGTGATATACGAGAACAGAGAAGTCAGCACCCATTTCTTCACAAAGCACTTTAAAAATCCTTGAAGTCGTTGCGCTCCCTCGGATATGGTTCACAATCTTCACAACGTCTGTAAGCACTTGAAGTCAGGCGGGAGAGTCTTCATCACCAAAGCATAACGATGAATCATACAATGAGTGAAGGAGACATGCGGAGCAACATTCTTCACAAAGGCTTTGAAGCCTGATGTGCAACCGGTCATGGAAGGAGTCCCATCTGTACACAGTCCGACAAGTGCTTCCCAGCCTAGCTCATGTTTAAGGAGAAAGGCTTCTAGGTTTTTTTAAATATCTTGTCCACGAGTGGTTGTGGCGAATACACTGGACTACTCTTCACAGCCATCACTACTTGCAGCATAATATCCTCACTCATGTCAGAGATCCGACTTAAGACTGCATCATTTGAAAGGGAAATTGCCCTCAACTTGTTTGCTTGCTGTTCTCCAAGAACTGCCTTCATTGCTTCCACATATAGCTTTGTTTTGAGTGCCACTGGGTTTTTTGAAAGGGTTTTTATGGGCTGGCTCTTAAGAGGACCCTCTCTTTCGCCCACACCCCGTTACCCCCCGAGAAACCCTGAACGACCCCCAGGTTAAGAACCGCTCAAGGGAAATAAGGACTAAATTCTACAGTGCTTCGCAGATTCAATAGTGTCAGCCAGGAAATCCATAAAACATGTGCGAAAATCAACTTTGGAAAGGGGGAAAACTGAAAAACTTTTGAGCATATATTTAGACCAACAAACCGAACAGAAAATGCCTATAGATTCGGGAATGATCCGTGAAACTGCCAGAGTATATTATGGAAAACTGAACAAAAACAAGAATGTGGGTGAATTTGCTGCTTCAAAAGGGTGGTTTCAGCGTTTAAAAAAGCGAGAGGACCTACATCACTTGAAAGTGACTGGTGAACGCGCTAGTGCCGACTCTGAAACTGCAAATGCATACCCAACCCACTTCAAGAAAATAATCAAAGAAGGTGGATATTCGCTCAATCAGGTGTATAACTGTGACGAGAGTGGACTAGTCTGGAAGAGAATGCCCAGTGGTACGTTCATATCAAAACAAGAAAAAACGGCATCAGGGCTTAAAGCAGCAAAGGATCGATTCACAATCATGATGATGACCAATCCTACGGGGACAAACAAGTTACCCCTCATGATTGTGTATCGCTCAGCCAAACTTAGGTGCTATAAAAACATGGGCATGAAAAAACTCAACGTGTATTGGGCACACAATAAAGCTGCGTGGGTAGATGGACGTGTTGCTCTTGATAGGTTTGACACATGTGTGGTCAAAGAAACTAAAACGTTCTGTAAGCGCAACAACCTGGCCCATAAAATCTTGCTGACAATGGACAATGCCCCTGAACACACCCAGATTTTGGTCGGCAGGCACCCAGACATTCAGGTGGTGTTTCTGCCTAAAAACACAACCTCCATAATCCAGCCCCTAGACCAGGAGGTAATCGCATCATTTAAAAAAAAAAAATACTATATGAGGACCTATAGACAACTTCGTAAGGCAACCGACATCACCTTCGCACAGGCTCTGTGGGCTATGGGAGGTGAACACCAGGACATTATTGATGAGGAAGAAGGGGTTGAGAAAAAACCCATCAGAGATTGGTGGAAGTCATATTCCATCAAGAATGCTGTTGATAACAGCGTGGCAGCATGGAAAGATATTTCGAAAGACCAGATCGTTCGCTCTTGGAGGCCAATCATGGGCATCGACAAGAACGACAAGAACAAGAAGAGGGGTGGCAGTGAAAGTGACGACGACCAACCACTAGCCGAGCTACTCAGGGATCGTGGTGCATTGTTTAACAATGTGACAGAAAATGAAATGAGGGAAGTGTTGAAGAGTGGAGATGGGGAAATGAATGTTGAAGACATAATTGATGAGTTGGACAGACAACAAGAGACAAGTGATAGTGA
Source organism: Paralithodes platypus (assembly GCA_032716605.1). Classification (NCBI taxonomy): domain Eukaryota; kingdom Metazoa; phylum Arthropoda; class Malacostraca; order Decapoda; family Lithodidae; genus Paralithodes; species Paralithodes platypus. The sequence goes on along the minus strand of CM064578.1, from coordinate 42,660,106 downwards.
AGAAGAAAGCCTGGGTGTAAAGCTAATGCAGGCAACAGGAGTGGCCACCCACTAAACTACATGGCAACACACCCACAGACACCAAGAAATATCAAAACAACACCCAGCACACGGTATCACACACAATTATTGTCCTCTCTCCCTCCCTGCCCACCCCGAACCAACTTCCAGAAGCACATCCATACTCATATCTCTCGCCAATCCATCCACTCACTCACAGACAACACGCAGCTGCATGCACGACCTCCCGAAATCCATCCTTCCGAATCCTCCCTCCCTCGCGAGGACAGACTCCACCTGGCCAGGCTGAGATGCGGACACCATCCAGCTCTCCTGAGCTATCAGAAGAGACTGGATGACTCCGTTGTCGACGCCTGCCCGGGATGTAACACAGCACCCCATACCATTAAACACATCATCGAAGACTGCATTTCACACAACCACTTACGCCAACAACACAACCTACACTCAATGAGAGCTCTGTGGGAAAGCCCGATCGTGGCCATGGCCTTCCTCAGGGACTCGGGGCTGTTCGGCCAGGCAGCTTAGGGAACAACAACAACAACAACAACAGGAGTGGCTCGTGTCCTAGAGCTGGCAGATATCCTCAAAAGCGCTTTGATGGAGGTCAACCCTGACATTTCCTTGGCTACTATGCACTCACATGACATAGACAAAACTATGCAACATTACTGTGATGCCTATGGAGAACACATAAACAACATGTGCCAGGCCACCAACACTTCATATTTTTCGAAGCAATCTGAGTCTGGTGGTGCCATGGATCAGGCCGCCGTCGCCGTCGAACGTGGACCCCGCAACTGGACCATCTGGCCTTAAGAATGCTCACATTGTCTGGCCCAAGGGTATGGAGTCTGACAGCGATAGCGACTGTTCTGGTTATTCGGCTTTCTGCCCTAGGCTTTATGGGCAGGATTGGGGGCTGCCTCGGACCCCCACCACAGATCGTCAGCGTCACTAAACCACTACCAATGTGAGGATATTTTTATATTTGTGGGATTTTTGGTTAATAAAGCATCTTTGTACAGTATTATGTTTTATCATGGACTACAGTAGATCTGGACTGGACACGAAAATGGAACTTTGCAGTAAGGGACCCAAAATCGGAGAACGAACCTCCAAGTTTGAACCACAAAACCGCGAAAATGTGATATTTTCATAGTTTTGAGGCTCGAACTTGGGGGTTCGTACTTCGTTCTCCGATTTTGTGTCCTTACTGCAAAGTTCAATATTCGTGTCCAGTCCAGATCTACTCTAGTCTATGGTTTTATTTATTCTGTTTTTTAGGTGATGAATGGTAGAAATAGTACAACTTTCGGTCGGCGCCAGCACCTATCCCTATTTTCCCCATATATATTTAACCCTTCCCGCCCGGGCAGCATTTTAAAATGACACCGCGGCAGATGGCCAGGAGCCCGGGTGTCATTTTAAAATCTGTAAGCTTGAAAGCCTATTAACCCTTCCTTCCCGGAAGGGCTCTTGAACGCCCATAAAAAAGCATACCCGAGCTGCCCGGAAGGGCTCTTGAACGCCCAGTGGTTGAAAGCCTGTGAGCTTGGTGTACGAGGCGTCGGTCCGATGCATGTAAACAACAGCCGGCTGGACCGACGCCCCGCATCTCCGGCCACAAGAAGGAGTGCGTCGCTTGTTCGTGTGTGCCTGTATGTTGTTGTTAAGTATCGAAAAGTAGTGTAAAGTGGCTGTTTTTGCCATAAAGTTATCTCCAATGAAATCATCATCACAACTGAACCAGTTGACTTAGAGAGCTCTACTTAACGCCATTCTATAGGTAAGAAACACATCTATGCTTGGGGATGCGCGGGAATGCAGAAGCAGTCAGAATAACAAAGATACGGTAGCCTAGGCGTAGACGTTTTTCGGCCCAAACCCCCGGGTTTCGGGAAATATATATATAATACATAGCCGGGGCTGGAGGGTTAAGCTTGGTTTGAAAGCCGTGCGTCCGACGCATGTAAACAAAGCCTGTCATTGCGACACCGCACCTCCGAAACCAAGAAGGAGACGTCGGATCAATGTTGTTTTTGTATGCTATGACGAAATTAGTGTCTGCAAAGGTCCGATATTGCGAACATCGCATTGAATCTCTCTCCACGGAAATCGTCATCACATCTGAACCAGAGCTCTACTCAACACCAGTTTACAGATAAGAAACAGCACTATGTTTAGAGATGCGTGGGAATTCTCTAGCAGTTAAAATAACAAAGATATGGGTAGCCTATTAAAGAAGTTTTTCGGCCTGATCGCCCGGATCTCAATAGTGTCCTTAGGATGGCGAGCCCGGGCAAGAAGGGTTAACTCCCATGTACGCGGAAACGAACGTACGCGCTGACAGCACAGTACGCATCCCCGCGTAATTTGAGGGTTCACTGTAGTAATATTGATAATAATATTACATATGATTGTCTAATGTCTATATTCCTAACTAATAAGATTTTGTAAAATTTGCACTAAATTTAATAACTTTTGGGCTAGAGCTAAGTTAGCCTACAGACTCGAAGTAGACAGAGGTTTTGATAGGCCTACAAGTACATTGCTGCATAGTTTTCATCTATTTAATGGACCGACCGGTTTTTAGGCTTAACCCTCCTGGCCCGGGCAGGTCCTCCAAAGGACAGTGTTGGCTACCCGGGCGATCTGGCCAAAAAACGTCTAAGCCTAGGCTACCGTATTTTTGTTAATTTAACTGCTAGAAATTTCCCACGCATCTATAAACATAGTGCGGTTTCCAATCTGTAGACTGGCGTTGAGTAGAGCTCTCTAAGTCAACTGGTTCAGTTGTAATGACGATTTCAGTGGAGCTAATTTTGCCGCGATGTTGACAATATGGGAGCTTTTCACACACTAATTTCGTCTGACGTCACAACAATAACATTGATCAGACCTCTCCTTATTGTTTTCGGAGGTGCGGTGACGCAACGATCGGCTTTGTTTACATGCGTCGGACGCACGGCGTTCAGACCAAGCTGAATAGGCTTTCAAACTTACTATCTCCTGAAAGGACACCCGGGCACCTGCCCTTATTTCGTGGTGTCCTTTGGAGGGCCTGCCCGGGCCAGGAGGGTTAAAAAGCTCTAAATCCTGAAAATACCATTAGGTGTTTACTCAACATCTCTTCATAAGCCAGTGAAATGTTATTAGTGAAAACCCATTGGAATTTTTGTTTTTCATGTTTTCCAAGCTTTTAAGCTTTTCCTGTATTTCTAAAAACGTTATATAGCGAACTTTGAAATTTACAGGCTCAGTAACTACTGGTCGTACGAAGATCGTACATATATACTGTAAATGGAAAGAGCGTAAAATACTCTACAACCTTCCAAAAGCTTTATCTTCTACTCTGCCGTGTTCCTACGTAAAGTATTATAAAAACAAAAAAATTCACCTAATTACCTTAATCTTTCACAGGTTTTTCTCAAAAAGTAATTTGGCAACTTGGAGATCTAATAAGTCTGTTATTATTGGTCCTCCAGGAATGTTTTATATACCTTTGTAAACTGCATAGGAAACTCTACAATATCTGTAAATTTGATTTACTCTAGCCAACTTTATTTGTTTGCAGCATGTCAAAGTCGTAAAATTCTACAAAATAATTTCACCTTAATTCGTAATTCAAGTGCTATAGTGGGATCAAGAACGATAGAGAGCTTTAAGATGAAATTAGATAAGCATATGGACGAGATGGGTTGGGTGTGAGGGGGATCTGTCAGGTGTGGGCCAATCGACGCTCTGCAGACCTCCGTTTTCTGACCTCTGACCGTTTTGGTGAGGTCAGTCCTAATGGTGTTTGTGAGCTGGGCTTTTGATTAGGCCTTATAATAAGGTTTGGGTGTGACAGGGATCTGCCTGTGTGGGCCAATCGGCTTTCTGCAGACTCCCATTTTCTTATGTTCTTATGTTCTCTAGGCTTGGGAGAGGGAGGGTGTACGTCGCATCTGCCTCACATTTCATGAATGAACGGTCGGCAATCATTCACGATTTTCACCCTCCAAACACTATTCCCACTTGTTTTATTGCTGTTACATGTTAATAACTTCATATTAAACGTAAAATAGGCGCATATGAATAAGTAATAACGATATTTATCGTAAAATTACTATTTTAGGCGGGAATGAAGCCTAATATGGCCGCCCAGTAGTAGGGTGTTCACTACATATAGCTCGCCTTTTAAAGGTTAATTTCAATGGAGGTGTTTGGTGTTGTGGTGAAATTTATAAAAATATAGATTATTAGTAGGTTCAGGGATATTTCGTAGCGAGGCCGGTCTATATGATCTCTGCCCCATGAGTATTCTTTCCTCTCACCTAAACATTAGGCTACCATAGCACAATTGGGAATATGAAAATGATTAGATTAATATTTAGTTTTCGAGAATGGATAATAAGTCGTAGGCGTGTGCATAAACCTTTAACCGTCCTGGTGATGGGCTGGTCTATCAGAGTGAGAACTGAGTGATCTCTGCCATACCCATTTATTGATTTTATCCCTAATTTTTCTATTATTTTCCCATTTCCACTTTTAACCTCTCCCCAGCCTTATGAGGGCTTCTGCCCAGTAGGCTGTTGACAAATAGTTTTATTATTATTATCTGCCATACCCATAGCTTACTCTGACTGTTGTTGTTCCCTAAGCTGCCTGGCCGAACAGCCCCGAGTCCCTGAGGAAGGCCATGGCCGCGATCGGGCTTTCCCACAGAGCTCTTATTGAGTGTAGATTGTGTTGTTGTTGTTGTTGTTCCCTAAGCTGCCTGGCCGAACAGCCCCGAGTCCCTGAGGAAGGCCATGGCCACGATCGGGCTTTCCCACAGAGCTCTCATTGAGTGTAGATTGTGTTGTTGGCGTAAGTGGTTGTGTGAAATGCAGTCTTCTATGATGTGTTTAATAGTATGGGGTGCTGTGTTACATCCCGGGCAGGCGTCGACAACGGAGTCATCCAGTCTCTTCTGATAGCTCAGGAGAGCTGGATGGTGTCCGCATCTCAGCCTGGCCAGGTGGACTCTATCCTCGCGAGGAAGGTTGGATTCGGAAGGATGGATTTCGGGAGGTCGTGCATGCAGCTGCGTGTTGTCTGTGAGTGAGTGGATGGATCGGTGAGAGATATGAGTATGGATGTGCTTCTGGAAGTTGGTTCGGGGTGGGCAGGGAGGGAGAGAGGACAATAATTGTGTGTGATCCCGTGTGCTGGGTGTTGTTTTGATATTTCTTGGTGTCTGTGGGTGTGTTGCCATGTAGTTTAGTGGGTGGTCTTGGTTCGTGGAGGCTGCTGCCAGGAATTGAGTGCCTCTCATGTCCAGATGGTCGTTGACTTTGAGGATTTTGGTTTCTTGATGTAGGGGATCTGTGGGTGCAGTAGCTGTGCAGCCTGTAATGATCTTTAGGGCTTTGTTTTGAATAGTCTGTAAGGTCTTATGATGTGTTTCAGCTAGGTTAGAAGCCCAGGCTGGGCTTGCGTATTCCATCACTGATCTTATGTATTATTTATATACTGTGGTGGTAGTTTCTTTGTTGTGTCCAAATTTTGTGTGATGGCGTAAGATTGTGTTGTTGGCGTAAGTGGTTGTGTGAAATGCAGTCTTCTATGATGTGTTTGATGGTATGGGGTGCTGTGTTACATACTGGGCAGGTGTCGACGACGGAGTCATCCAGTCTCTTCTGATAGCTCAGAAGAGCTGGATGGTGTCCGCATTTCAGCCTGGCCAGGTGGACTCTGTCCTCGCGGGGAAGGATGGATTTCGGGAGGTCGTGCCTGCAGCTGCGTGTTGTCTATGAGTGAGTGGATGGATCGGCGAGAGATATGAGTATGGATGTGCTTCTGGAAGTTGGTTTTAGGTGGGCAGGGAGGGAGAGAGGACTGTTCCTTTTACAGTCAACCCTCGAATGTGCGGACTAATAGGGGGGGATCCATGTCCACACAATGAAAAAGTCCGTACATGCGAAATAGGCCTAGGCTATATGATGTTTTCTAACCCTAACACTTCCCGCACGTCTTAAGGACGTTGAGATCCGGGCGATATGGCCGAAAAACGTATTTAATAGGCTACCCTTATCTTTGTTATTTTGACTGCCAGAAAATTCCCACGCATCTCTAAACGTACTGCTATTTCCAATCTGTAGACTGGCGTTGAGTAGAGCTCTCCAAGTCAACTGGTTCAGTTGTGATGACGATTTCCGTGGAGAGAGTTTCGAGGCGATGTTAGCAATATGGTGACACGGGCAGGCAATTTCCCGCCGAAATCGTCGAAATACGATAATGTAACCATGAGTACTATATATCTCTTATATACTTACCTTAATTCTTTATAATATTTCATAATAAACTTATATAAAACGAGTTATAAGTTCAAGTGAAAAATCAGTGTACCGGTACCATTACCGAAACACGTGTGTGTTATTGTTATGTCGGTTTGTATTTACCTAATTGTATTTACCTAATTGTAGTTGACAGGAGTTGAGCTTAGCTCGTGTTGTCCCGTCTCTCAGTCTACTTTCATCCAATTTTGTCTTGAAAATATGGATGTTCCTTGCCCCTACCACCTCCTCCTCCAGCCCATTCCATTTGTCAATACATCTATAGGGGAAGCTAAACTTCCTGATATCGTTCTTGCAGGTACAGTGGAATCTCGTATCTAACGAATAATAGGTGCCGAAAAAATCGCGTTAGATCCAGATTCGTTAGATATAAATACATAAACTAATGGGAAAAATGGTAATTGGTGCCAAAATTTATACTGAGTCCCCATTTTCACTATTTTTACCCTTCCGAGTGCTATTTTGAGACATAAAATATATTCAAATAATGTATTAATATATATGTAATATATATATATTACGCACTGTCCCCTCGGGAAACCCAGTTATTTTCACTATCTCACAGTTCTTTAGGCCTTTGTCAATTAGTTCAATCACTTTCGCTTTATCCTCTGCCGTATATTTATTCAGTTTTTTTCCAACACGCGTAGCCCTCTTCACTGGAACTTTTGTCTTCCTTTCATGCATGTTTCCATTCTCACCACTCCCTTCTCCAGTACCTAATGCTTGGGTTGACATCATGAAAGGCATAACACACCACCAACTTCGGAAGGTAGAACAAAATGTTGGAGCGAGACGAGCACAACTTTAGAACAGGTCAACTATGGCGCCGCGCAAACTTGACTGACCTGAACAGTGGCGGGGAGGGAGGGGGGAGGGAGGGACGCTAGGTAGCGTTTAACGCATCAGCAATTGGCGGGAAATTTTTAGGGATTTGCGGGAAATTTGTAAATTCGATACCGGGCACCCAGAATAATTGCCGTTAGATATGGATTTTGGTTCGTTAGATTGAGATCGGGTAGAGCTCCAATAGGGTCGTTAGATGCAAATTCGTTAGATCAAAATGCGTTAGATGCGAGATTCCACTGTAGGTCTTTTTACTTTGTAGCTGTGGCCTCTAGTTATTCCTGTATCCATAATTAATATATCCTCCCTATCCAGCCTCGCCAGCCCTCGGGTGCATTTGTACATCATTATCATGTCTCCCCTCTCTCTCCTCTCCCTTAGACTCGGTAAATTTAATTTGTCTAGCCTCCATTCATATGGCAGTTCTCTAAGACTTGGAACCAATCTAGTAACTGCTCTCTGGATTCTTTCTAACTTGTGAATATGCTTCTTAAGATGCGGGGACCACACCTCTGCTGCATACTCCAATCTTGGTCTAATCATACTTTTTATAATCTTCGCTAACATGTTCTCATCCAAGTAGTTCAGAGCAACTTTCATATTCCCGGCCATTGCATACATTCCGCTAAAGAGCTTGTTAATATGTTTCTCTGGCGACAAGTTTTCTTGTATAATCAACCCTAAATCCTTTTCTTTTTTGGCCTTGCCAATTATATTATCTCCCATCCTGTACTCCCAATTTGGTCTATTCACACTTCTTCCCATATTTAACACATGACATTTACTTATATTAAATTTCATTTTCCACTTGGTGCTCCATTCGTATATTTTATCTAAATCCCCTTGCAGCTCCTCACAACTACTTATATTTGTTATTTGTTTCATAATTTTTACGTCATCTGCAAACATTGACATGTAGGAGTTTATGTCTATCGGCAGGTCATTCACGTACATAAGGAACATAAGAGGTGCCAACACAGATCCCTGTGGCACACCATTCTCAACTTTCCGCCACGATGAGTAAGTTCCTCTAATGTTGGTCCTTATTTCTCTATCTGTTAAATAGCTCTCCATCCATTTCAGCAAACTACCCCTGACACATCCTAGCGTCTCAAGCTTAGATAACAATCTCTTATGTGGTACCTTATCGAATGCTTTGGAAAGGTCTAAGTAGACGCAGTCCACCCATCCGCCTCTTTCTTGCAGTACATCTATCACCTTACTGTAGTAACATAGCATACTGGTAACACAAGATGTCCCTTCTCTGAATCCAAATTGCTTTGGCATTATTATCTTCTTTCTCTCCAACATTTTCATCCATCTCTTCCTAATTACTGTAATTAGCTTTTCACACATCTTTCATACAATACTAGTAAGTGAAACTGGTCTATAGTTTAAAGGGTCCTCAGGGTTTCCATTCTTGTATATCGGAATGATATTAGCTCTTTTCCATTCAACAGGAACCTGTCCTTTATACAAGGAAGCTTGAATTATGTCCCTCACTGGCTCCACTAATTGCTCTGCACACTCCTTTAAAACCCAGGCAGACACTTCATCCAGTCCCATAGCTTTCCTTACTTCAAGTCCTCTCATCGCAGATAACAGCTCATCTCTAGTTATTTCAATCTTGCTAAAGCGGGCATCACACTGGGCTGAATTCTCGTCATTCTCTAATCTCCAGTCTCCGTTTCCAGTCAGTAGCGCCGGCAAATTCTATCACACACGCCAAGCGTCCTGGCTGCGTGAGTCTCCGACACAACAATAACAACGTTCGACCTTAGCCTATATTGGTCCGTTTCACCTATACTGTAATGTATAGTAATATGAATTTACATCTACAATTATAATGCAAATATGACTCAATCTACACGTTAGTGTAATTTTTTTTAAATTTGAAGCTTATATGAGGAAATTTATATTTTGAACTTTTTCGATTCATACCAATCGCCGTGGCGTAGGCTATAGAACAGTGGTTTCACTTAAACTATAGAATAATATGGATTGATATTGACAAACTTTGTGTAATAGGACCCAATCTATACGTTAATGTTGCTATGTTTTGCGTGTGAAGCTTATATAAGTAGCTATGAGGAAGTTTTTCGCAAAATATAGGCTATAGCCTGACGGAGCCCCTGTCGTTACCTCGGCACTAAACAATCGTTTATATTGTGCTGTTTCACCAATAATTTAGAGTAATATGGATTTATATCGACAATTATATTTCAATATGACTCAATCTACAAGTTTGCGTGATTATGTTTATATTTGGAGCATATATGAGGAAATATTTTGAACTTTTCGGAGGTTGTAGAATGCTTGGTAGGCTATAATCCTGTGTATGCGGGTAATGTTACAATATATTTTTACATTTTACATTCAGCAGGAGGAACTGTTTTTCAGATGCCTATTTACTAAGAATCATTGAACAATATATTTAACCTAGCTACACAATTAACCGAATGTTTTCGTTTCATACCAATCGCCGTTGCGTAGGTATAGGAAGTGGTTATTTAGCTGGAAGTGGTGTAGCTATTTTAGCATTAATTCACTTAGTTTATGTCTATCCGCAGCCCTTCTCACAATCAAAACACACAATTATGTAGCAAAATATATATTTCGACGTCATATACTTGAGATAGGCCTATCAATGAGATTAAATGCGAGCTGTAAAGAGGCTGACAATCTACCTCCATCAAAAAATGGAGCTTCCCACCCAGTGTGGGAAGCATCCTAGCTCCATCAAATGGTGAGATTTGTGCTGGAGACTGGTGGTAGCTCCATTTTTTGCTGAAGAATGACGAGAATTGGCCCAGTGTGATACCCGCTTAAGACCACTCTCCAGTACTCCCGCCTGTGGTTCGTCAAAACTTTCCTCTCTAGGAAAAACCGACCCCAATTTGTTATTCATTACCTCGCACATGTCCGATACATTTTCATACGTCCTAGCATCTACTCTTAACCCTCTGTTCCCGGAAGGGCTCTTGAACGCCCATAAAAAAGCATACACGAGCTACCCGGAAGGGCTCTTAAACACCCATGACGTCAAAGCCTGTGAGCTTGGTGTGCGAGGCGTCGGTCCGACGCATGTAAACAACAGCCGGCAGGACCGACGCTCCGCATCTCCGGCCACAAGAAGGAGAGCGTCGCTTGTTCGTGTGTGCCTGTATGTTGTTGTTAAGTATCGAAAAGTGGTGTAAAGTGGCTGTTTTGGCCATAAAGTTATCTCCAATGAAATCATCATCACAGCTCAACCAGTTGACTTAGAGAGCTCTACTTAATGCCATTCTACAGGTAAATAACACAGCTACGCTTGGGGATGCGCGGGAATGCGGGAAGCAGTCTGATTAACGAATATACGGTAGCCTAGCCTAGACGTTTTTCGGCCAAAACACCCGGTTTTCGAGGAATATATATATAATACATAGCCGGGGCTGGAGGGTTAATTTAGTAATGCGTTTCTTTACCTTCAACTTACTGTTTATATATTTATAAAACAATTTAGGGTCACTTTCACATTTATTTACTATGTTGTTGTTGTTGTTGTTTTTCCCCAAGCTGCCTGGCCGAACAGCCCCAAGGCCCCGAGCAAGGCCAAGGCCATAACCGAGCGCCCCCACAGAACCCTCCCTGCCGACCACAATAAAGCCTGGGTGACCGAAGCCACTCCATGGCGGGGAGCTGAGGAGGGTGCAGAAACGCCCGGGAAACCAAAGCCCCACCCAGGGCCCTGTGCCCCTCAGCAATTATGAAGAGAAAGTTGAGGGGCAAAGGAAAGATGTGACGCTTTGGCTTCCAATCTTGGTAGATTAGGAGGTCAATCCACGCAAGAAACGCCGTCACTTGAGATCTAGAAAATATATAAGTAAAAGGAACAGTCAGAGTAAGCTATGGGTATGGCAGAGATCGCTCAGTTCTCACTCTGATAGACCAGCCCATCACCATAACTGGTGATGTACTATGTTCTTTCTCATAGTTCATTTTAACTTGCCTAATTATGTTAACATATCTATTCCTCTCCTGTTTATATTTATTCCGATTACTCTCAGTGTTCCTTCTTCTTAATCTAGCCCAAGCTGCATCACGCCTACCCAGAGCTTTTTTGCATTTCAAATTAAACCATTCTTTCTGCTTAGTAAAATTTCCAGTTTTGTATCTTGGGACAAACAGATTGGTTCCTTCTCTATAAATTTCGAGGAACCTACCATATTTACCTTGTACATCTTGTTCCTTCAAAATAAGATCCCAATCTACTCCCTCTAAATAGCTTTTCAAGGATACATAATCAGCTTTACTATTATTTAGTCTGTTATTTATATAGCTATTGTCTAATCTATTGGCATTACTCGAGATCAACTTCCATTTCAATAATAGGTGATCACTTTTACCTACAGGGCATAGATAGTTTATATCACTAATTTCGTGAGGATCTTTTGTAAAAATCAGATCGAGTTTAGAAGGTTCGTTATTACCCCTCATTCTAGTATTCTCCTTCACATGTTGTGCAAGTACATTATCCGTAACCAGCTCTAATAGCCGACTTCCCCAAGATCTCTGATTTGGCCCTGTATCTCCCGATTCCCAATTAACCTCACCACAGTTGAAATCTCCCACCAAGATCAATCTATTCTTTCTTAAAAGCAATCTTCTCAACGACTGAATCATATCCTCGACCATCTCCTCAAACTCTAACTCCCTCCATGCTCTGGTCTTTGGTGGCATGTAAACTACTGCTATGTCTAGCTTTTTTCCTTCTACTGTATATCATTGAGTTCAACTGCCATTATTTCTGCCTTGTCATTATTTAACTCCACTTGCTTTGCTGTCATAGGGTTCTTAACTAACACTGCCACTCCACCTCCCCCTTTTCCCTTTCTATCATATCTCCATATATTATATCCTTCACTAATTTTTTTTTTTTTTTTTTAAAGACCTCCGTCTACGTATTGTGAAAAACCTGTTATCCTCCGGCAAATTGTGGGGTTGAGTGGGTGAAGGGGGGGGACAGTGAATGAAGGAGGATGCATGTTTTTCATAATACGTGTTGCTAGCCCCAAACGCGCGAGCAACTGTGGCTTTCAACCATCCGACACATCCCCTTTTATTAATGTGCATCACACATGTTACATACAAATAAGGTTTATGTTTTGTTTTACCCTACTGTGGAAAGACTACGGATACACCACTCCTGCCGGGGCCTCACGCAGTGGCATGACCCAGTCCTGTCGAACTGAGCTCATGACGCTGGTGGCATTGCCCCGGAGGATAGCCATCCCTAGTCTTTGCTTGAGCCAGAGGGTTTCCCGGGGTTCTCCTGAAACTTCTTTGATTTTACGGCCTATTTCATTCACCATCTTAAGGGTGGTAGGGCCGAAGACTCCTGAAGTTTCGAATGCCAGGGGCTCGAACTGATGAATTCTGGCGATGGCTTGATATTTTTCTCGCTTTTTATTTTCTGCTATCCGGGCGGCTTCACCTGCTTCGTCGGCGTTTCTGGCGGCGTTGGTTGTGGAGAAAGTGTCAACACATGTGGCATCCCACACGAGGCACCGGCCATTCTTGTAATAATAATAATAATAATCTTCTGGTTACTTATATAGCGCCCGTATCTCCTCCTTCGAGGATTCACAAGCGCTTGGCTTTCTTTAGTCTACCAGAGACCATTTAGAGAAAGTGGTTATCCCATCTGGCCGTTTGCCGTCTTCTCTGTGAAGTCCATGTGGTTCGAGGATTGATGCACAGTTAGCACTCTGCAGGGCCCGTTTTATGACATCATTTAGTGCAGAGTGTCTTGGCAGGCGGCCTGCATTGTAATTACATGACAAGGCATGGTGACCTTGAGCATCCATCCTCCCATCACACTTGCAAGTGTGTGGGTGACAAACTGCCGCACCCACTCTGAGCGCGATGGCGACCCGGAGCGCTTCAGCATCCAAGTGAGTTCCAAGAGGTGGGATGGGGATTGCTTTTAAAACACTATATTGCTGTCAAAGTCCTAGTTCAGTTTTGTCTCCATCAAACAGACTATCTGTGGTTGATCCTTTCTTAATATATCATCTAACTCTACCTTTTTACTGTTTATTCCATCTATATTCGTGTAGTAGCACAGTATATTGGAATCCTCCTCCTTGTTTCTCTTCCCTCTCTGCCTCCTATTAGGTTCACCTCCTCCTCCATCCCTTCCCTGACCTACCTCCACACTCCCTGCTAGTTTTATTCTCCCCCCCCCCCCCCCACACACAATCTCCTGCTCCTCCCTCACCATCTCTCTGTCTTCGGTTTGATCCACTACCTGACTCACTGTCTCTATCTCCTGCTCCTCCCTCACTATCTCTTTGTCTTCGATTTGTTCCACTACCTGACTCACTTTCTCCTTGTTCATTTCTCCTCGTATTTTCCGTTTTTTCTGACTGAGTGTACCACTTCTTTAGTTTCCCTTCCTTTACTCTCCAAAAAAAAATCCTTTTCTCCTCATCTGACAATTTTCGATTTTCATCATCATCCCTCGCCTGAACTTCTCTTAACTTTTCCCTTTCTTCTATGCTTAAGTCCTTTTTTACCCTAATATGTGTGTGTGTGTGTGTGTGTTCTTTTCTTGTGTGGCTATGTCGGCCGTATCAATAGGGAGGCTAAACCCGAGTTATTTATGTATGCAACAAAATGTTATTATAATTATACTCTATGGAATTGAATTTAATCAATTCCATAGAGTATAATTATAATAACATTTTGTTGCATACTTAAATAACTCTGGTTTAGACTCCCTACTGATACGGCCGACATAGCCACACAAGAAAAGAACACACACACACACACACACACAAAGAATACAAAGAACATTTAAATGAGAGAGTGAAAGAGATAGATGATGGGTATAGGGAGAGGGCTGAGAGAGAGATTCGTGAATTGAGGGAGGAGAATGCTAGGCTAAAACAAGGAGTGGAAACAAATCAGGACAGGACACAAAAAATGGAGGAAGAGGTATCTCAAATGAAAAATGTCTGGGGTGATCGAGTGGGTGAAGCAGAGGTACAACTAAAGGCAATTATTGAGGAGCAAGAGGGACAGCAGGAGGAGAACCTGAACAAGAGGGTAGTTAATGCCATCAGACAAAATGAGAAACAGGTCAGTGATATTATTGATAAGAAGAGATGTGTAATTATGTTTGGAGATGTAGAAGGGGAAATATTAGATAGAAATACGAGAAAGGGTGTGGAGATGAAGAAAGTTGAGAAGATGATTGATGTGATAGATAGACAAGATAAGGAGGGATGGAAGAGAGAGGTAGAGGATTGTTGGAGACTAGGGAAATACAAGAAAGGAGAAATGAGGCCAATGAAGATTAGATTTAAGTCAACCAAAGTAGCAGAGGAGGTACTCAGATCCAGCTGGAAGTTAAGTCAGGAGGGGGAATACAGAAATGTTAAACTAAGGAAAGATTTAAATGCGGAAGAGAGGGAAAAATTTAGAGAAATAAATAGAGAAGTCAAAGAAAAGAACGATAATAGATCAGAAGTGGAGAAGGGCTTTTTTTTCTACAGAAACATGGATGGGAAAGTAAGGAAGTGGTACCTGAAGAAGGGGGAGAGGATAGGGGCGGAGGGGGGGAGAAAAGAAGTGGTGGTACAGGAAGAAGGATTGGAGGGAGAGGTGCAACAGGAAGGGGAAATAGTAGGATAAAGACAGGGAATATCAATCATAATGGTAAAAGCAACAGGTGCAAGATGGTCTATAGCAATGTGGATGGGCTGCTATCAAAGAAATTAGAAATAAATGATTACATCAGACAGGAAGAGCCCTTAATATTGTGTCTGTGTGAAACTAAACTAAATAAAGGGATAAGTTTGGAGGGAATGGGATGGAACAACTATAATATCTGGAGAAGGGATAGAGAAGACAAGATGGGGGGTGGGGTGCTAATTCTTACACATAATAAATTGAAAACAAGAATGATTGATCTGAATAATAGTAAAGCGGAAATATTAGCAGTAGAATTGACAGATGATGACAATCAAAAGGCGGATATTGTAGTGGCCTACATGCCGCCCTACACAGGGGCTTGGGAAGAGGAGGAATACAAATTTATCAAAGATGAGATGATTATTTGTATTGAAAAATTAATTCGTAGAAACAATGAATTAATTATAGTAGGGGATTTCAACTGTAAAGAGGTGGATTGGGAGCAGAGAGAAGCTGGTAGCAACGTGAACTCGTGGGGGTATAGGCTACTGGATATGGTAACAGAAAATTTATTAGTGCAAAATATAAAGGAAAATACAAGAAGAAGGGGAAATGATGAAGCATCCAGATTGGACCTAATGTTTACTAGAGACCCAGATGTAATTTCTGATATAAAATACTTACCACCTTTAGGCAAGAGCGATCACGTTGTAATGGATATAGAAATCCTATTGGGTTATTCCAATATGGAGGAGAGGGAGGAGCACAAGGAAACTAGGTTTGACTATGCAAAAGGAGACTACCAATCACTGAGACAATACTTTAGAGATGTTGACTGGAGTGAAATACATCGGAGAAATAGTGTAGACGAGAAGTATGGAGTATTTAAAACAATATATGAAGAAGGAGTTAATAAATATGTCCCTAAACAAGGTAATAGGTCAGCGAAGGAAAAGGATTGGTTTAATGAAAAATGTAGGAAAGCCAAGGAAAAGAGAGACCAAGCGTGGAAGGCAGCTAGAAAAAGGTGTAATAGAGAAACTTGGAACAGATACAAGAGATTAAGAAATGTATATGCTGCAATCAGGAGACAAGAAGCCAGAGAATATGAGAAGAACATTGTGAAAAAATGTAAGAGTGATCCTAAGCTGTTCTATAGGTTTATAAATAGTAAAATGAAGGTAAGGGATAGAATAGTCAGGTTGAAGGTTGAGGGGACCACTTATGATGACGACCAGAATATGTGTGAAATTATGAACAATACACTACACTCAGTATATACTAAAGATGATAACTTTGAAGAAGTACCGGTAGGTGAAATTGGTGAAAAACTGGGAGAGATTAATTTTCTCCCAGAGGAGCTAGTAGAAATAATGAAAGGACTAGATGTGAAAAAAGCAGTGGGACCTGACAGTGTAGCGGGATGGATTTTGAAAGAATGTGCTGACGAACTAGTGAAACCCTTATATGAGATAATGAAATACTCTCTGGAAGTGGGAAAATTACCAATGGACTGGAAGAGAGCCAACATTGTACCGATTTATAAAGGTGGGAACAGGGAACATCCATTGAATTATCGACCTGTGTCACTTACTAGTATAGTGTGCAAAATCTGTGAGAAAATAATTAAGAAAAGATGGATGATTTACTTGGAAAAGAATAATCTACTATCTAACAGGCAATTTGGATTCAGGGAGGGTACCTCATGTGTTACAAATCTACTCAGTTTTTATGACAGAGTGGTTGACATATTACAAGAGAGAGATGGATGGGTGGATTGCGTATATATTGACATGAAGAAAGCTTTTGACAGAGTATCGCATAGCAGGCTGAAGTGGAAATTAAAAGAGTATGGAGGGATTCAGGGTAGTTTGTTAAATTGGATGGAGGACTATCTTTCAGGGAGACAGATGAGGACTACTATCAGAGATAAATTTTCTACGTGGAAAGATGTCACAAGTGGAGTTCCGCAGGGAGCGGTGCTGGCTCCCATAATGTTTCTAATATACATTAACGACATGCCAAAGGATATAAATGCATATATGAATATGTTTGCAGATGATGCCAAGATCATGAAGCGTATAGAAGATGAAAACAGTGGTAGGGAATTACAGAGGGATTTGGATAGGATAGATCAATGGAGCAAGAAGTGGAAAATGGAATTTAACACAAATAAATGTCATGTAGTGGAAATGGGAGTAAGTAAAAGAAGGCCTCATACGGAATATAAGTTAGGAGAAAACACTATTAACCCATCAGAGAAAGAAAAGGACTTAGGGATAACTGTTAGGAGTGATCTTTCACCTGAGAATCATATTAATAAGATAGTGGGAGAAACATATGGACTGCTAAACAGAATAAAAATAGCCTTTAACTATATAAACGAGGAGATGCTGGAGAAAATAATAAAAACATTGGTGAGACCAAGACTGGAGTATGCGGCAGTGGTGTGGGCACCACATCTAAAAAAGCATATAAAGAAGCTGGAGAAGGTTCAGAGAGCTGCAACTAGGATGATACCAGAACTGAGAGAATTACCATATGAGGAGAGATTAAAGAAATTAGATTTACCATCTCTAATGGATAGGAGGGAGAGAGGCGATATGATTATGATGTACAAATGTGTGAGAGGACTCGAAAAGGTGGACAAGAAGGGTTATATTGTGAAAGATAATGGTAGAACTAGGGGGCATAGATATAAATTAATGAAAGGAAGATGTAAAGGAGATGTGAGAAAGTATAGTTTCCCTTACAGAAGTATAAGTAAGTGGAATCAGTTGGAAGAGGAAGTGGTGTGTGCCAAAAACATTCATATTTTTAAGGCAAAGTTAGATAATTGTAACTCAGGAAGCGGGACAATACGAGCCTAAAAAGCTCAACTCCTGTATACTACAAATAGGTAATACACACACACACACACACACAAACCGACATAATAATAACACACATGTTTTGGTAATGGTACCGGTACACTGATGTTTCATTTGAACTTATAACTCGTTTTATATAAGTTTATTATGAAATATTATAAAGAATTAAGGTTAGTATATAAGAGATATATAGTACTTATGATTACATTATCGTATTTCGACGATTTCGGCGGGAAATTGCCTGCCCGTGTCACCGCCCGACCCGCTAAATACCGGACAACTTTTAAATTAACGGTCTTTTGCCCGATTTGTCCGGACTTTTGGGGACTTGTCCGCATCGGCTGCAGGGTCCGCACAAACCGAAGTCCGGTCAACTGGGGTCCACCCATGCGAGGGTCGATTGTACTTATATATTTTCTAGATATCAAGTCTCTTCCGTGGATTGACCTCCCATTCAACCAAGATTGGAAGCCAAAGTGTCACATTTTTCCTTTGCCCCTCAACTTTCTCTTCATAATTGCTGAGGGGCACAGGGCCTTTTGTGGGGCTTTGGTTTCCCGGGCGTTTCTGCACCCTCCTCAGCTCCCCGCCATGGAGTGGCTTCGGTCACCCAGGCTTTATTGTGGTCGGCAGGGAGGGTTCTGTGGGGGCGCTCGGTTATGGCCTTGGTCTTGCTCGGGGCCTTCGGGCTGTTCGGCCAGGCAGCTTGGGGAAAAACAACAACAACAACAACAACAACAACCGTCCTGGTGGTGTAATGGTTAGACTGTTTACAAATCTATGTGTGATAACCCAGGTTTGAATCCCGGTGGATCACATACCTGCTTTCATTAATTTCAATTGAGGTGTTTGGTGTTGTGGTGAAATTAATAAAATATAGATTACGTATTAGTAGGTTGTTATTGTTGTTGTTGTTGTTGTTCCCCAAGCTGCCTGGCCGAACAGCCCCAAGTCCCTGAGCAAGGCCAAGGCCATAACCGAGCGCCCCCACAGAACCCTCCCTGCCGACCACAATAAAGCCTGGGGGACCGAAGCCACTCCATGGCGGGGAGCTGAGGAGGGTGCAGAAACGCCCGGGAAACCAAAGCCCCACCCAGGGCCCTGTGCCCCTCAGCAATTATGAAGAGAAAGTTGAGGTGCAAAGGAAAAATGTGACGCTTTGGCTTCCAATCTTGGTAGATTGGGAGGTCAATCCACGGAAGAGATGTCGTCACTTGAGATCTAGAAAATATATAAGTAAAAGGAACAGTCAGAGTAAGCTATGGGTATGGCAGAGATCGCTCAGTTCTCACTCTGATAGACCAGCCCATCAGGGATATTTCGTAGCGAGGCCGGTCTATATGATCTGTGCCCCATGAGTATTCTTTCCTCTCACTTAAACATTAGGCTATCATAGTGCTGTTGGGAATATGAACATGATTAGATTAATATCAGTATTCGAGAATGGGTAATAAGTCATAGGCGTGTTGTTGTATGTTATAAAAATCGCCACCTGTAAGTGGCACCGATTACTGTGTGGCCCATCGGTAATTTGTGTAGGGTTTTTTACCCCTAGATAGGTTGCCCGCCAAGGCTATCGAGTCCTATCCACCCGGATACACCCCTTTCAGATACCAGGGGGACAGCATTCACGCTATATGCGTAAACCTTTAACCATCCTGGTGGTGTATTTACCTAATTGTAGTTTACAGGAGTTGAGCTAAGCTCGTGTTGTCCCGTCTCTCAGTCTACTTTTTATCCAATTTTTTCTTGAAAATATGGATATTCCTTGCCCCTACCACCTCCTCCTCCAGCCCATTCCATTTGTCAATACATCTATAGGGGAAGCTAAACTTCCTGATATCGTTCTTGCAGGTAGGTCTTTTTACTTTGTAGCTGTGGCCTCTAGTTATTCCTGTATCCATAATTAATATATCCTCCCTATCCAGCCTCGCCAGCCCCCGGGTGCATTTGTACATCATTATCATGTCTCCCCTCTCTCTCCTCTATTTTAGACTTGGTAGATTTAATTTGTCTAGCCTCCCTTCATATGGCAGTTATCTGAGACTTGGAACCAATCTAGTAACTGCTCTCTGGATTCTTTCTAACTTGTGAATATGCTTCTTTAGATGCGGGGACCACACCACTGCTGCATACTCCAATCTTGGTCTAATCATACTCTTCATAATTTTCGCTACCATGGTCTCATCCAAGTAGTTCAGAGCAACTTTCATATTCCCGGCCATTGCATACATTCCGCTAAAGAGCTTGTTAATATGTTTCTCTGGCGACAAATTATCTTGTATAATCAACCCTAAATCCTTTTCTTTTTCGGCCTTGCTAATTATATTATCTCCCATCCTGTACTCCCAATTTGGTCTATTCATACTTCTTCCCATATTTAACACATGGCATTTACTTATATTAAATTTCATTTTCCACTTGGTGCTCCATTCGTATATTTTATCTAAATCCCCTTGCAGCTCCTCACAACTACTTTTATTTGTTATTTGTCTTATAATTTTTACGTCATCTGCAAACATTGACATGTAGGAGTTTATGCCTATCGGCAGGTCATTCACGTACATAAGGAACATGAGAGGTGCCAACACAGATCCCTGCGGCACACCACTCTCAACTTTCCGCCACGATGAGTAAGTTCCTCTAATGTTGGTCCTCATTTCCCTATCTGTTAAATAGCTCTCCATCCATTTCAGCAAACTCCCCCTGACACATCCTAGCGTCTCAAGCTTAGATAACAATCTCTTATGTGGTACCTTATCGAATGCTTTGGAAAGGTCTAAGTAGACGCAGTCCACCCATCCGCCTCTTTCTTGGAGTACATCTATCACCCTACTGTAATAACATAGCAAACTGGTAACACAAGATGTCCCTTCTCTGAATCCAAATTGCTTTGGGGTTATTATCTTCTTTCTCTCCAACATTTTCATCCATCTCTTCCTAATTAGCTTTTCACAAATCTTGCATACAATACTAGTAAGTGAAACTGGTCTATAGTTTAAAGGGTCCTCAGGGTTTCCATTCTTGTATATCGGAATGATATTAGCTCTTCCATTCAACAGGAACCTGTCCTTTATCTAAGGAAGCTTGAATTATGTCCCTCACTGGCTCCACTAATTGCTCTGCACACTCCTTTAAAACCCAGGCAGACACTTCATCCGGTCCCATAGCTTTCCTTACTTCAAGTCCTCTCATCGCAGATAACAGCTCATCTCTAGTTATTTCAATCTTACTAAGACCACTCTCCAGTACTCCTGCCTGTGGTTCGTCAAAGCCTTCCTCTCTAGTAAAAACTGACCCCAATTTGTTATTCATTACCTCGCACATGTCCGATACATTTTCATACGTCCTAGCATCAACTCTTAATTTAGTAATTTGTTTCTTTACCTTCAACTTACTGTTTATATATTTATAAAATAATCTAGGGTCACTTTCACATTTATTTACTATGTTCTTCTCATAGTTCATTTTAACTTGCCTAATTATGTTAACATATCTATTCCTCTCCTGTTTATATTTATTCCGATTACTCTCAGTGTTCCTTCTTCTTAATCTAGCCCAAGCTGCATCACGCCTACCCAAAGCTCTTTTGCATTTCAAATTAAACCAATCTTTCTCTTAGTAAAATTTCCAGTTTTATATCTTGGGACAAACATATTGGTTCCTACTCTATAAATTTCGAGGAATCTACTATATTTACCTTGTACGTCCTGTTCCTTCAAAATAAGATCCCAATCTACTCCCTCCAAATATCTTTTCAAGGATACATAATCAGCTTTACTATAATTTAATCTGTCATTTATGTAGCTATTGTCTAATCTATTGGCATTACTCGAGGTCAACTTCCATTTTAGTAATAGGTGATCACTTTTACCTACAGGACGTAGATAGTTTATATCACTAATTTCGTGAGGATCTTTTGTAAAAATCAGATCGAGTTTAGAAGGTTCGTTATTACCCCTCATTCTTGTATTTTCCTTCACATGTTGTGCAAGTACATTTTCCGTAACCAACTCCACTAGCCGACTTCCCCAAGATCTCTGATTTGGCCCTGCATCTCCCGATTCCCAATCAACCTCACTACAGTTGAAATCTCCTACCAAGATCAATCGATTCTTCCTTAAAAGCAATCTTCTCAACGACTGAATCATATCCTCGACCATCTCCTCAAACTCAAACTCCCTCCATGCTCTGGTCTTTGGTGGCATGTAAGCTACTGCTATGTCTAGCTTTTTTCCTTCTATATCATTGAGTTCAACTGCCATTATTTCTGCCTTGACATTATTTAACTCCACTTGCTTTGCTGTCATAGGGTTCTTAACTAATACTGCCACTCCACCTCCCCTTTTTCCCTTTCTATCATATCTCCATATATTATATCCTTCACTAAACACTATATTGCTGTCAAAGTCCTGGTTCAGCTTTGTCTCCGTCAAACAGACTATCTGTGGTTGATCCTTTCTTAATATATCATCCAATTCTACCTTTTTACTGTTTATTCCATCTATATTAGTGTAGTAGCACAGTATATTGGAATCCTCCTCCATGTTTCTCTTCCCTCCCTGCCTCCTATTAGGTTCACTTCCTCCTCCATCCCTTCCCTGACCTACCTCCACATTCCCTGCTAATTCTATTCTCCTCCCCCCCCCCCCCCTCCACAATCTCCCGGCCCTCCCTCACCATCTCTCCGTCCTCGGTCTGATCCACTACCTGACTCACCGTCTCCATCCCCTGCTCCTCCCTCACCATCTCTCTGTCTTCGGTTTGATCCACTACCTGACTCACTGTCTCTATCTCCTGCTCCTCCCTCACTATCTCCTTGTCCCCGATTTGATCCACTACCTGACTCACTGTCTCCTTGTTCATTTCTCCTCGTATTTTCCGTTCTTTCTGACTCTGAGTGTACCACTTCTTTAGTTTCCCTTCCTTTACTCTCCAAAAAAAAATCCTTTTCACCTCATCTGACAATTTTCGATTTTCATCGTCAGCCCTTGCTTGAACTTCTCTCAACTTTTCCCTTTCCTCTATGCTTAAGTCCTTTTTCACCCTAATATGTTTCATTCCAGTACAACTATTTAGCCTCCAGCTTACAATGGTTAATGCTTCAACCACTGACCTAGATTTAAACTCTGCTTTTATCGGTCTCATCTCACCCTTTTTATATCTTCCTAGCCGTCTTACATCGTCCAGTTCTTTCCCCCAATCACAGCCTGTAATGGTTAGAGTGTTTAAAAATCTGTGTGTGATAACCCAGGTTCGAATCCCGGTGGATCACATAATTATATGCTTTCATTAATTTCAATGGAAGTGTTTGGTGTTGTGGTGAAATAAATAATAATATAGACTAGTCATATATTGTCAATATTGACTATACAGTATATACTATATATGACTAATAATAATATTGATTCAATATTGAGCTTTTTTATATTGTATTCGATAGGAATCAATATTGACTATACAGTACTGTATATGACTAATAATATTGACTATACAGTACTGTATATGACTAATAATATCTACCTAATTAATAAAAATGTAGTAGCGGTCTCTTGACTTTTGTTGTTGTTGTCGTTTCCTAAGCTGCCGTACATCGAGAACTAGTGATCGTATTCTCTTAAGGCTGTGAACTTGAATTTAATTGAATTGGAGATAATATAGCTTGTAGATGGTGTTGGTGGCATAAACTGTATTGAAAAGAGTTGAAAAGAGGGACTTTGTGGAGGGGATGTATTATAGTCTTATAGAGAACAATGTTGGGATAATAATAAGCGCCGCCGGTACCGAACTCTGTATGTAAACAATAGGCGCGGTGACTTGTATTTATCTCGTTCGTTTCCGGATTGACTTTTTGTTTTCCCCAAGTCATCCAGACAAGTCTGGATCAAAATGCCAGTCCGGACCTCTTGGGTTTCCGGATCTGAGAGCACCGGATCGGCGGGGTACTACTGTATTTATTTGTTTACTCATCTATTTATGTAATTTAATAATTATGCTTACTCTGTTTTCCAGGTTATATAGCAGCAGATATCAAAGGCACAGGGTCCCTGACACAGATGATGCTGATCACAGACTACCACACACTGGGCTCCCTACACACATACCTCCAGAACAACAGCCTAAACTACTATACCATGGTACGGCTGGCCCTGTCAGCTGCCTGTGGTCTCTGTCATCTACACACTGAGATCTTCGGCACCAAGGGCAAGCCGGCCATAGCTCACAGGGATATCAAGTCCAACAACATCCTCGTTAAGAAGAACGGAGAATGTTGCATAGCAGACTTTGGTCTAGCCGTTAAATATATCAGGTGAGAAATGTATATACAGTATATTGTAGAGAAAATAGCAGTGAAGAAGTAAGCAGGTAAATCCATTTTTATTATCAAGTCTTATAACAGCCTGGAGATTATAAAAATGTTCGTGCGTTTTTTTATCGTTTTGTTCGGAATCATTACAGTACCTTATTCTGGCTGTTAACTATAGTAGGCTCGCCAATTTGAAACGATCTCATCTCGAACACACCTTAAAGCTCCCCCTTTCACAAATTTCGAACAAATATTCATATCATCACCAATTAACTTACAAATAAAGTTAATAAACCTATGTATGTATGTACCGGTATGTACAGTTGGCCAACTTATTCCTGCGAGAAAATTTTGTGGTGTGTGGAGGTGTGTGGCATTGGATCCGTAGTAAACAACGTAGTTATATGAATGAATCCCTCAAACCCCATGGCGTGTAAAAGATGGGACGTGATTGGGTGAGACGAGAAATATCGGGAAACTCTATTTTCTCCATTATTTGCATTACTGGAGGGTTAGTAGACATTCCAGAAGGATGTTAGATAATAAATGGATATGAAATGAAGAATCTATCTATCTATCTATTGCCTGACGCCGTGATCCCCGAAGGTGTGGCCACGAACGAACCGCCCCCATGCACCTCTGTCCCCAGTCAGTCGACGCCCCTCCCCCCAACCAGCACCGCCTTCGTTCATGTAGTTCCTCACTCCATCCTTCCACCTCATATTCGGTCTACCTCTCCCCCTCTGTCCCTCCACCTCGCTCTCGTACACCCTCTTAGTCATTCTCTCGCTTTCCATACGTTCCATATGGCCGAACCATCTCAAGTTGTTCCTTTTCACACTTTCCAGCACATCTACCTCCACACCACACCTCCTTCTTACTTCCTCATTAGTCTGTCTATCCCTCCATGTAACTCCGCACGCACTCCTTAAGTAATTCATTTCCACTGCTCTCACTCTTGGTCTGAGTCTCTCAACCAACGTCCATGCTTCGCTTCCGTAAGTCAGTGTCGGGATTACCACACTGTCATGCAAGGACTTCTTCACTTCCATACTGACCACCCTATTTCTTGTTACTGCTTTTAGCGTTCCTACAACCCTCTTCCCCTGTTGTACCCTCTCCCGCACCTCTTCATCCATAGTCCCATCTTTACTCAACACACTGCCCAGATACTTAAAAGAGTTGACGATCTCCATAGCCTGACCGTTCAGCTTCACCTCACACTCTGTGACTTCACCCCTTTCGAAGACCATAACCTTGCT
Source organism: Paralithodes platypus (assembly GCA_032716605.1). Classification (NCBI taxonomy): domain Eukaryota; kingdom Metazoa; phylum Arthropoda; class Malacostraca; order Decapoda; family Lithodidae; genus Paralithodes; species Paralithodes platypus. The sequence continues at coordinate 42,634,800 of CM064578.1, read as the reverse complement.
CTTCCCCGTATTTACCTTCAAATTCCGTTTTTCGCACACTGTTCCAAACTCATTTACCAGACCCTGCAACTCCCATTCATTATCACTCATCAGAACTGTATCATCCGCAAACAGCAGTATAGGTAGCTTCCACTCAATTCCCTCCCTTTTCAGCGATACACCAACATCCACTGCTCTTGATAGTATTTCTTTCATAACTCCATCCATATATACAGTAAACAACCACGGGGACATCACACACCCCTGTTTCAAACCAACATTCAGGTCAAAGAACTCGCTCTGCTCACTCTCCACACGTACTGCCGCCTTTGCACCCTCATACATGCTCTTCACTGCTTTCAGCAACTTGCCCTCTACTCCGTATATTCTAAGTACTTTCCACAAACCTTCTCTATCCACTCTGTCATAGGCCTTCTCCAAGTCCATAAAGGCAACATACACCTTTTGTTTCTTCTCCAGATACTTCTCCACAACACAATTCAGGGTAAAAATCTGATCTACACATCCTCTTCCCTTCCTAAAACCTCCCTGCTCGTCGCCTATCCATTTCTCCGTTCTCACTCTCACTCTCTCAATCACTACCCTACTGTATACCTTCCCTACTACGCTTAGAAGACATATTCCTCGGTGGTTACCACACACTCCTCTTTCCCCTTTGCCCTTATATAGGGGGACTATTATGCCAGTCTTCCAGTCATCGGGTGCACTCCCCTTCTCCCATGCTAGTTTGCACATTTTCCATACCCATTCTATCACTATCTCACCACCATACCTCAACATTTCCCCACACACTCCATCTGTTCCTGGTGCTTTCCCCAACTTCACTCTTTTCATGGCTTCCCACACTTCTGACCTCCTGATCCCCACCTCCTCCTCCACTACTTCTCTTCTTCTCCCTCCCATACCATATCCAGCTATGTTTGCTGGCTCTTCATTCCTTTCATTTAGCAACTCACTGAAGTACTCCCTCCATCTTTCGACTCTCTCTTGCTTCTCGGCTAGCATTCTCCCATGCTACAGTTATTATTACAGTTATTATTAATACATAACCTAGCCTTACGTAAATTATTAGGCATGGCAGAAAATATAAGTGTGTGGGTGGCAGGTGGGTTGGGCTTCGTTTAACTTTAATCGAGACGGCATGGCTGGTATTTATGACTCACAGGTGAATGGTTGTATTTAGGATGCCTGCATATTGATTGTTTGGCATATAACTTCTATGGACAGTAACATTTACAATTTGGTATAACATGAAGTTTGTAGTGTAAATGTCTGAACTTGCTTTTGTATGAAAATTATACTTTAAGAGTTATGTGGTGACTATTTATTACCGATTTCTCTTGGTAACCAAGACTCAAAAAGCGCCCTGGTAATTGATGTCTTTCTCCTCAGAATGAGAGAGATCCTTCTTAACCCCTCAGACCCGGCTATGTATTCCATGCCGAAACCCGGGTGTTTTGGCCGAAAAACGTCTGCGCCTAGGCTACCGTATCTTTGTTATTTTAACTGCTTCCGCATTCCCGCACATCCCCAAGCGTAGATGTGTTTCGTACCTGTAGAATGGCGTTGAGTAGAGCTCTCTAAGTCAACTGGTTCAGTTGTGATGACGATTTCCATGGAGATAACTTTGTGGCGATATCAACCACTTTACACTACTTTTCACTACCCCACACACCCAGCACCCCACACACAAGACATCACACAACAAATTCAAGCACTCAACACCCAAACTAACAACAAAATACAAGAACAACAAAAACTAAATTGGAATAACTTCCTACAAACACTTGATCACAAAACAAACCCCAAAAAACTCTACAAAACACTAAACAGCATCACACTTTCCAACAGCAACACAACACAATCACATGCTGCAATCACAACAACAGACTCTACTCCTTCATGTAAACAACAAGCAAACACTCTCATCAATCACTTTTCACATGTCAGCCACCTAAAACCTCACAAAGACGACCGACGTGTCATCCGACGTAAGAGACAATTCCCCACAGACCCTGACTATACACCCTTCACCAATCACCAGACAAAGCATATCATCAACAATCTCAAGCACTCATCCGCCTGTGGCCTAGACAACATAAGCAACATACACCTCAGACACCTGGGACCACAAGGCATACAAGCACTCACTAACATATCAAACTACAGCTATTCACACAACACAATACCAGACATTTGGAAGCATGGTATCATCATCACATTCCCCAAACCCAACAAAGACCCCACGCTACCCTCCTCGCACCGCCCCATCACACTTCTTTGCTCCCCCTCCAAAGTCATGGAACGCCTAGTATTACAACTAATTACACCTGACCTACCCCTAGCTCCAACACAACATGGCTTTAGGCCACTGCACTCCACAAACACTCTTCTCACAGACCTTACACAAAGAGCTTTCGACGGCATCAACTCAGCTAGACCACCACACAGATCACTATTAGCCACACTCGACATTAGTAAAGCCTTCGATGCCATCCCCCGCCACAACCTAACAAACAAAATCTACAACACAAACATGCACAACAACACAAAAAGGTGGCTGGCCAACTTCCTAGCAGGCAGATGTGCACACGTATCTTTTGCCGGTCAGTCATCTAAAATCAGAAACTTTCCAAACGGAGTCCCACAAGGATCCGTCCTATCGCCCGCACTCTTCAATCTGTACATGCACGATATAACTACACCCAATACGCCCCAAATAAACTTAGCCTCCTATGCAGATGACATAACACTCGCATGCACACACCATGACCCAAAAAGATCTCCTTCAACCCTATCTCAACACACTACATGGTTGGTGCACTACAAACAGACTTAATCTAGCCCCAGCCAAATCCACCACAACCCTGCTCACAAGTTGGACAGGAGAACACGAATACATCCCTCAACTCACCATAAACAACACACCCCTAACACATACACACACACCCAAAATCCTAGGAGTAACATATGATACTCATATGACATTCAAACAGCACACCACAAACATTAAAAAGAAACTGACACCCAGACTTAACGCCCTCAGGTCACTTGCTCACACAAAATTTGGACACAACAAAGAAACTACCACCACAGTATATAAACAATACATAAGATCAGTGATGGAAATACGCAAGCCCAGCCTGGGCTTCTAACCTAGCTGAAACTCATCATAAGACCTTACAGACTATTCAAAACAAAGCCCTGAAGATCATTACAGGCTGCACAGCTACTTCACCCACAGATCATCTACATCAAGAAACCAAAATTCTCAAAGTCAAAGACCATCTGGACATGAGAGGCAGTCAATTCCTGGCAGCAGCCTCCACGAACCAAGACCACCCACTAAACTACATGGCAACACACCCACAGACACCAAGAAATATCAAAACAACACCCAGCACACGGTATCACACACAATTATTGTCCTCTCTCCCTCCCTGCCCACCCCAAACCAACTTCCAGAAGCACATCCATACTCATATCTCTCACCGATCCATCCACTCACTCACAGACAACACGCAGCTGCATGCACGACCTCCCGAAATCCATCCTTCCGAATCCTCCCTTCCTCGCGAGGACAGAGTCCACCTGGCCAGGCTGAGATGCGGACACCATCCAGCTCTCCTGAGCTATCAGAAGAGACTGGATGACTCCGTTGTCGACGCCTGCCCGGGATGTAACACAGCACCCCATACCATTAAACACATCATAGAAGACTGCATTTCACACAACCACTTACGCCAACAACACAATCTACACTCAATGAGAGCTCTGTGGGAAAGCCCGATCGTGGCCATGGCCTTTCTCAGGGACTCAGGGCTGTTCGGCCAGGCAGCTTAGGGAACAACTTTTCACTACTTAACAATAACATATATATAATACAGGCACACATGAACACGGACGCCTCTCCTTTTTGTGGTCGGAGATGCGCGGCGTCGGTCCAACCGGCTGTTGTTTACATGCGTCGGATGGACGCCTCGCACACCAAGCTTACATGCTTTCAAGCTGCCGGAGCCTCAGAGCCCTTCCGGGTTCCGCGGGGGTGTTTTTTATGGATGCCTCAGAGCCCAACCGGGTCTGAGGGGTTAATCTCTTCAAATAGAGTATGTAAATAGTTTTGTACTGTATATCCTAGCAATCTTCAGACGATATTATTCAACCAGTCAATTAAATTAATAACTTAAATTCTAATTAACCCTTTGATCCTTAGAGGTCCTTTCTAATGTCAGCAAGAACATTTATCAGTAGCATTAATAACCAAAACAAATTTTTGTTGTCTGTATAAAGGGTTAACCCGTCCAGCCCCGGCTAGTTTTGTAATGTTTGTTCACCAGAACCCGGCCGGTTTTAAAAAAATTGTTTTATTCCAGAAACAATAGCGAATGGGTTAGGAATGAAGGAAAAACCACGAAAAACCGCTCAAAACGCTTAAAGAATGGTCCTACAGAGCCCCCGAAAACGTATTTTACAAGAGTAAAAAATTGAAGGCAATTACCCCAAAAAAACAGGTTATTGCGCGCTCACGCGCACGCACATGGACTTTGAGAGTTTTCAACCATCGGCACGGTTGCGTGGGATACGTACACAGTTCCCATACAAATCTGAGCCCTCTTGAGTGGCTACACCTGAGGTTACGGTCGGCGCAATTAGGGTGACGCGCCAGGCGCGTCTCTGGGGCTGTGCGTTACATACATCGCCGACGCGCCAGGCGCGTCGCTGGGGCTGTACGGGTTAAAGGTGGTCAAAACAAATTGATTGTAGCTGGAATTACAAAGGGTTGACTTATTGTGTTCAACCTTCTTACTATGCCAGACGTTTCCAAATCTGAATAAAGTCGCCTAATGTTTGCCATACTAAAATAGTTATATACAGTGCGTCAATATACTAATAATTAAATGCAGAGCGTCAATATACTAATAATTAAATGCAGATTTGTTTTTATAATAATGACGGTTAAAAGCCAGAAATATTTGTGTTTTAGTTTATGTGCATTTTGCAGTCTGATATACCTCTAGTTGCTATTGAAACATGTTTGCATAGTAGTTAAGTGCATATGATGGCGTATGGTAAATATATCATGAGAAAAATATATTTAATTGTCATGCTTCCTAACCCGAAATACCTTGTATCTTTATTGCTTAAATCACTTCAGACATTTCAGTCTTTTGCAAATAAATCGACTTCACCAAGCCAAAAAAGAACTCTGCCCGTCCTTCCACACAGCCATGGTTGTAGTGGTGGTGGAGCTGGTGGTGGCAGTGTGGGGAGGGCAAACGAGCAAATAGTCCAGTAAAGGGTTGCCACATTTAAATAACATTAACTACTGTAACATTAACTACTAACCTGAGCTGGACACATTATGTTAGAAGCATTGCTAAGAATGCCTCTAAAAAACTGGGACTCCTGTACAGAGTTCGAGAATTCTTCACTGACGAGCAGTTGGCCGTAATATATAAAAGTCATGTGCGTTCTCAGATGGATTACTGTTCACCTCTGTGGAGTGGAAGTGGAGTGGTTGCATTGAGGCAGTTGGACAAAATGCAAAATACAGCTATTAGATTAATCAATAACTCTGCAATCACACAAGACCTTCCTACATTATCCATACGAAGAAACGTTGCATCCCTTGCATTATTCTACAGATATTTTCACAGCAATTGTTCCGAGGAACTTACTTCAATTGTGCCGCCTCTCCACATCTTTCCCCGTAGAACTAGGGCAGCTGAGAGCGCCCATGAATTTACACTTTCTCCTCCACAATGCAGAACTTCTGCTTATCAAAATTCATTTATCCCCAGAGCTGCTACTATTTGGAATTCACTTCCCTCGAGTTGCTTTCCACAAACTTACAATCTACAACAGTTTAAATCCAGTTGTTACAAACATTTTATGAATGGAGGATGCCTTTAGGCACATAGACCTTTTTTGTTTTATCTGTGTTTTACCTTCCTCCATTCATTGTCTCTAAAAAAAAAAAAAAAAAAAAAAAAAAAAAAAAAAAAAAATGGAGCCATTTCATTACACAATATGTTTATAGGATTGTGCTAAATAGAATAGCAGGGCTTGATTATCAATACATTTTGTAGTTCAAACCGGATCACATTTGCTGATAGAGAACAATGAGGCTTCTATCAGTCATGAACAACAACATTAGTTCGGTTATTGGCGAACATTTCTTGGGTAACGTGATGTGCTTGGCTTTTGTGGAAATGATGAGGATAGGACTGTTATATTATATAGTAGCACAACAACTTCAGATTACGCCCCTCCCCCCTTCCCCTGCCAAAAAAAAATAAATAAATAAATAAATAAATAAATAAAAAAAAAAAAAAAAAACACACACACACTAGGGAACTTCTATGGCATCACCTTCATTCAAATACTTAGCATACCCTACAGTCACTACATGAATATTATAAATAATATTTCCGACAATGCCGCCATGTATTGGTTTCCTTTGGAACCAGTAGAAATTTACTGTTAGTACAAATTTTGAATTAGTTATATTGTTAACCCTCTCGCATCCTTATGATGCAGAGGTTGCCAGATTAGCAATAAGAAATAGATTACTCTCACTCTTAAAATTACCTCTCCAAAATTAGTTTTCTGCCCACAGCTAACTCAAAGACAACTGCAGAGGTTGAAGTAAATAAACTAAAGGTTTATAAATACCCCGGACGGTAACAAAGGCTTTAAAGTATCCGTAATAGGCTCAAAAATTGCGTCAGGACGTGAGAGGGTAAACGGGTAGATTTGGAACTTGATTATATTCCTTTAATCTCTGAATAATAGACGCCTTAACCGAATACAGTACTATAGAAGTAACTGAAACTATAAGTGGTAATCATATTGAAGAGGTTTATTGAATTTCTGTTTTATTTAGACTTTTACTAGAGGTGTTTCTGAAACTTAAAGTAATATGTTGGCGGTAACTGAAAAACAAAATATATATATATATATATATATAACCTGTAAGAGAGCAATTAGGTATTTATAATTTTTTATTGATTGGCCTAATAAGGAAGTGTGATTTAGTCGGGGTTATTCTGTTAAGCTTTTCATTATATTCCTAAAGGTGATATTGAACATAAGGTAACTTAAAATACCGGTACCCACTTGTCTTATGTTTTCCATGTTGCGTCTCTCTCTCTCTCTCATATAAATATATATCCACAAAGGAATGTGGAAAACAACAGCAAGGCTGCTAATTTATAAGAAAACAAAGAGGTAGAAGTAACTCAGTTGATTTTACTTCACATATTGAGCAATGGAGCGAAGTTGATTGGGGTATGATTGCGTGAATTTGTCCAACCGAATATTGAAAGATGATACAGTCTCGCAATTAATATTAGGACCAGCCAGCCAGTTAAATAATTAACTAATATTGTTATGAATCTTTTGATTCCTAGAGGTCCTTCGGAAGTTGAGCATGGAAATGTTGTAGTTGCATTAACAAAATATAATAATTGTCGTCTGATTAGCCGTATAAGGTTTAAACTTTATAAGCTTGATTAAATAATTTATCCTTTGTACGGATGCAACCGAGACGCCATTTAATATTGAATGTTTATGGTTCATATATTATGTGTAACATACTACAAAACTTGCATATAGACTTAAAAGATGTCTTTTTAATGGAAACCCAAATAATACTACCATAAAAAAACGACATTATCATCACCATAATAAAACCGCGCTAGTTGCATCCCTACACTGGATGGTGTTTATCAAGGATATGTTTTCCCCTTCCATTCTCTGGAATTCTGGGAGTGTAAAGTTGGAGCATGCAGGAAGAAGGTATTCTAAATTTGGCGAACGCTATTGTATGTTTGGGGTGCTAATATTGTTAATAATTATGAATAGGTATTGTGAATGATATAAGCATGCAAATTGAATATTTGCTACCTATTTTACCAAAGGGTTTCTTATTGAATAATAATACATGCTGCTATGGTTTAAAAACGCTAATGTAGCAGGTAGAGGTAATGATATACATAACTCTTAACTCGGGAACTGCGGGGAGACTCTTAAGAGTTCCCCCGGCAGACTGCGGGAAGACTCTTAAGAGTAAGGGAAAAACAAAATCCATTTAAAACACTAAAAAAAAAAAAAAAAAAAAAAATTGTTTTGCCCCTGGGCCATGCCAAATATCACTCCTCCACCTCCCCTCCTTCCCCACTTTCCTCCCCTCCTTCAGTTATCACCTATTTTCCCTGTTATTCCCTTATTCTGTGGTCTATTTTCGTGCTAACATTAGCGAGTTGGCAGCAGGGCGTTGTCATCACTGTTACCAAGCGTGGGAAAGAGCGAGAGAGAGACTATTGCGTAACAGTGTCTCTCCAGACAAGGGGAGGGGTGGAGGGCATGGAGGTTGGCTCAGCCATACATTATGTAACTCCCGGCCTGTATCGCCAATTTTGACCATCCAAACACTGTTTCCACTTGTTTTATTGTTGCAACAGGTTAATACCTTTATAATCAACCTATAATAGGCGCATATGGATAAGTATTAATGCTATTTATGGTAAAATAACGATGTTAGTGATGGGAACAGCTCAAATACGTCAGCACAGGAGTGTGGTGTCTCATACCCCCATGTGCACTTCTTAGGTTAATATGGTGATCTAAGTCATGTTAGTGGTTGGAATGACGCTGACCTGTTGATATGTGTCTGTTGAGCGCCCTACCATCAGCGACAAGGAGTTTTCCATACCATTCGAGAGAGAGAGAGAGAGAGAGTAATAAATAAATAATAATAATAATAATAATAATACATTTTTTATTTCCACTTAAAAGTGGTTATTCTGCTCATAATTACAATTACAAAGTGTACATTAAGTATTAACTTAGGTATAAGGTATAAACTTAGATTGTACATACACATTCAGATGCATATATACACGTAATACATACATATACAGTATATACCAACATGCCCATACATACACCCATATTTATACATACATATACCGTACATACACATACGCACACATATATATACCGGTACATATATACATACATACACACATATACATCCACACACATAAATGTATATACACATACACACATGCATATACATACATACATATATATATATATATATATATATATATATATATATATATATATATATATATATATATATATATTTATTAGTGGCCCCTCCATCATTGACGAACATGCCTATTACATAAGGCATCCTCTTCAAACACTAATCCGCCGTAGTTTGAATCTACCGCGCAGAGCATTTAAAATCTGAGGAGCCTTCATCATGAGCGCACGCGACCTCACTCATGGCTTCAGTCATTATGAATTGGGTTCTCACTACGAAAAAACTTCGTAAAAAATAAAAACAAAAACAAAATAAGAATAACTATCCAATAAGCTTTCCATCATATCGTGGATGTACTTGTGTGGATCTTTGACCAGACGCTGATTCAGGCGTCATTCTTCCTTCTCTGCTCTGCGCTCAGCCTGCCCGGACGTGTCTCCCCACGCTCCGCTGGTTCCGCATTTGCTGCGTCCCTAGTGTGCTTTTCTCATTTGTTTACTCCGGGATGTATCGAGTAAGGTTAGGATATGCGTAGCAGGAGTGTCCTGGGCTGGTTGCCCGCAGTGCAGTGTATTTTGGGTCGTGTGTTTGGGGCATCTATTTCGGATGTACCCTCGTGGTCCTGTTGTGGACATGTGAACTTTTCACAGTTGTGTTAGTTTGTGATGCAGGCGGCTTTCATTACGCGTTATTTTTGCTGCCTTTTATCTTTCTGATGAGGTAGCGTTGCTTTGCTGACGTTCCCAGCGTATTTTTCTTCACTTAGTGAAGTTTTTTCTGGGTCCCGAGTCAGTCTTCCCTTTGTCGGAAGTATTTGCTACAGTGGTGTGTTGGCGGTGGTTCCTGTTGTAATATTTCCAGTGTTTTTGTTTATATTTCAACATTTCTTGTGCCGTCTGCTTAGGCCTAGCCAGCCGCTCGTAGCTTTGCCACATGTACAAGTGTTATTGATTTATTTTTAAATATGTCCTACTGTGTCATGTGTATCCTGGTTTAGTTGTGTATTGGCTAATTCCACGGACTATGTATGTTTCCTGGATTAGTTGTGTATTGGCTAATTCCACGGATTATATTGTGGACCCTAGGCTAGTCGTGCTTTGGCTATCTCTCGGGTCCTATGTGCGTTCAGTTGGTTTCTGAACGGGGTGGGTTTCTTTCCGGCGGGTTTTTCTCGGTTACACCATGAAAACCCCGGCCGAGAGCCGTGTTGGGCCACGCGTGGTTTCAAAACAGGCTTGTGTCCCCGGCGAGGAGGTGTCTGTGGCTCTCCAGGACTGCGTCTCTGTGATGGTGCCTGTTTCAGGCTCCCTATGATTCCCGGCGGAATGGCTGTACCCATCTAACATTGTTCATGCGGACATATGTTATGAAGTTTTTCTACCCGGTTTTACAAACCAAAGGAAAAACCTAGCTGTTGTTGTGGGCTTTCCTCCCCGGCGACCTTTTCCAAAGAAGTGGGGATAGGAACTTATGGGGTTAACGTTTATACATCAGATCTCACCCGGCGGGTGCACCTTGGTAGGGTGGGATGAACGAATTGGTAATTAAGTTTTGTTAACCGGTCCATATTAGTGATACTATATGTATCGCCGCCTTCACACTTACGGCGATCGAAGGCTCAATTAGGGTTAACATCTTTTTCACAAGTTTTTCACACCCGGCAGGTGCTCCTGGGAGGAGGGAATAAGGAATTTACAATTCAATTTAGTTAACCAGTTAATTGAGAGATACATTAATGTATCGCCGCCTTCAACTTACGGCGATCTATGTGACAATTCGTTAGAAGTCAGATCTCGTATCAGCCTGCCCTGTGTTATTCTGCTAGATAATTCAGGGGCCGGCGTCTTTGTGGGGGGTTGTTTTCCAAAATTGAATCTTGAAACAGTCACCACCGTAAAGACTATGTTTATAAACGCCATACTGGTCTTTTATATTATGTCAGAGGGTATTCTTAACTTTCTTAAGACATGTCTAGATATTCGGAAATCTTTATAGAACCCCGCCGCGTAGCGAGCTGTGATCGTTGTGACATTACGTCTCGTTACCCGGCGGGTTATTAACACTTGTGTGCGAACATGTTGGGTTAACCTTATGAGCATTAATTCCTGGAAATTTTCTTTTTTTCCAGAGCTGGGCTCCGGCGGACCAATACAGAACCTGCAGTAGTTTTCCCACCAGTCTCTGTCATGGCTACCTTTGCCCCAGTTTTTGCTTTATGCATTACCCCTACGTGTGCCGGTATCCCTATTTTTGCGCACACTCATTGTATCAAGTGTGTTAAATGTCTAGACCGTTCAAGGGGTCTGTGGGTGATGCGCAACTGTTCCTTTTGCTCCCAACTAAGTGTCAAAGTCCTCCAAGATAATGATAAGACCACAGCGGTCGCCTTACGAGAAGTTCGGCAACAAATGTCAGCGTATACTACGATTGTGGCTCATAAGTCACTTCAATGTGACAACGTCCCTCTTTGGGATAGGCTTCTTCTTGAGCACCCTCCCCCTAAACGTTCCTCTCGAGTAACTAGTCGTAAGCCGGCGGAGACTGGACAGGGTTCTGTGTCATCTCCTGCCCCTGCTACTGTGAAACGTCAACGAGAGCCTACACCCCCGGCGGCAGCCTCCTCGTCTCGGGAGAGATCTCGGTCTAGGTCACCTCTCAGACACCAGCCACCCAGTCTTGCCTCTTCACCATCGAGTAAGAAGAGTAAGACAGAAAGTTCCACCAGTGGTCACGGCGATAAATCCTCCAAATCGAAGAATAGTTCACGGTCACACCGCAGCCATAAATCTTCAAAAAAGGATTCCCATGATAAAAGGGCCTCCCGACATTCGCCAGTTTCTAGTACTTCTCGTCGTACCTCTACCCCAGACAGAGTTTGTGTTCGGTCTCAAGGGTCCAGTATAGTGCCTGTACCTAAAGATGATTTACCCATTAACATTTTAACCCTGGATTTGGAGAGTTCAGAGAGCTCAGTGGTTGAGAGTGTTTCGGACTCCCAAGGGAGTGTAGGCCAAGGCCTAGGTGTTTGGCGATATTCTCGACCAGGGCCTGACCACCCATTTCCGGCTCAAACTATTCACACAGTGGCTGACGTCCACCGGGACGCGGCGATCCCATCCTCTATTCCTGACTTATCTTGGCAACAGGATGGTACCCCAGTTTCGGCGGGATCTTCTCAGGAGGAACAGGATGATAAAGACGAGGTTTCGATTATATCGGATATGGAAGGGCAAGAGTCAGGTTCAGGCTTAGACGCCGCACAAGATCTTAATGATTCACCAGTGAGTACATCATCAAGTCAATTTGTCACTGCACAGGAAATTGATGGGCTACTAAGTAATGCTTTATCTAGATTTTTTGGCCAACAGCAGGAAACTCCCACAGTGGACTTGGGAGCTCCCACGACAAGCTCTACGGTACGGCCTCTGATGACTTCTATTGCTTTGACTCAGATCCCTCACCCTCCCTCTATGTCACCATCAGTGGTTACTATAGTCCTACAGACCCAAACAGGCGGTTATGGGCGCGGTCACATACCCTTACACTGGTGCCACCTGTCTACTTGACCCTTTCCGTACGACAACCTTTCCAAATTACTCTCGCTACCTCCCCCCGTTCAAGGTCAATGTAGGGAGATCGGCTCTCTCTATATATACTGTATGTGTAAGACTGTAGCCCACATGAATGCATAGATTATTATTACTATAATAAATTATATTACTATTTATCTCTCTCTCTCACTCACCCTACACACCTCCCCCCCCCCCCCCCCCCCCCCACACACACACCACACCACTCTACCCCCCCCACCCCGCATACACCACACCACACTTGCATCCACTTTATTCTCACCCCCCCCCCCCCCTCCCAGTTTTTTGGTGCTCTCGCTCTCTCTCTCTCTCTCTCTCTCTCTCATATATATATATATATATATATATATATATATATATATATATATATTGAGAAAATATCACAAAGTTTCGGCGCATTTTTTTTTAAGAGGTTTCCCCTCTGTACCATCTGTACCATCTGTTTTGTCTGACTATGCAAGTGGTGGGGCGATTTGGGCTTCCATTGTGGATGGTGTCAAAGTCAGGAATGAAATGAAGTGAGAGTATAAATTTCGCGCGCCTGGCAGCGCGCCATCACGTGAAATTTGTGATGAGTTTTTTTGGCCGACGTCTGACAACGTCGCGGTAGCCATTTGGCAAGCTGTATACAATGTCCATTGAATTTACTAATAACCGAATTAATTATAAAAACAATAAAGCTTTTTTGTACCTGTAGAAATAGCCTGAGCATTTCAAACCGACTTAAGGTACTTAATACCGAAAATAATATATATTCGTTGTTAGGGATTATACATGTGGCACCAATGTAAAGGGAGTAACCGCGGGTAGGATCGCCTGTTAAGATCTGTTTGACTATAGGCCTGCTACGGCGGCATTGACCACTTCGAATGTAAGGGTTATAACGGATGTCAATCCGCCCCCTCTAGACAGAGCGCCTCTCAGAAAGGTAGCTATGCCCTTGCTTTACGGACCAGACGAGTCATGGGTCCTTTTGACCCCCACTAAACCAGAGCTCGCCCAACCTACCTTGTCAGGGGAACTCCCAGTGCCGCGTGAGTGGGTCATCCAGGGCAATAAATCTAAGAAATTAAGGGCCTTGGATACTTTGGGAAATGTACTAGATGTCAACATCAAGGCTATACCTAGTTATTATCACCAGGACTATTTTGTTTATACTGCTAAGCCTGCTTTACCCTCTGCCTCAGCTTCAAAATTGTTTTCTGACTGGTCTAAGCATGATGGGTTTAATGACATTAAGACACTGTCAGCTCTCACTCCAGAACTCGATTTGCAAACCGTCACAGACGCAGCAGCTAATCCAGTCTTGAAGGTGGGGCAGTTGGGTCCAGGACCTTGGGTGGAATGGGAGACAGAGGCTCAAAACTTTGCGACCACATTTACTTCCAAAACTTCCCACCAGATCCCTCAAGATACTCATTCTTGGTTCTCCATGCCAGTGTGTTCTGCCGGCGGAGTCCCTTCAGCTTTGTTTGCTTTCTTAGCTGCCCCTAAAATTAATCTTTGTGAGCTAAAAGACCCTTTCACTACCCCTACCCCAACTCACCTAGACCGAGAATTTAGGCTACGGGGGAAAGCTTTTCGCCTGTTCTCTCAATACATAGTGTCTCAACAGGTAGCAAAGTCATTGCTCCGGTCCACTCAGGCAATCGCAGACGTGGATGCCAGACGATCGGTTGAATTGTCCCGGCGACTGCTTCTTCAGTCGTCAATCCAATCATTGGGTGACATACGCACCGCCTTGCTTGAGGCGGTACGAGCGAGACAAGATCTCAGAATGTCCTTAGTCCGAAAACTGCCTGATCGCATTGCGAATCAGGTGGTCATGTCACCAGTGCTCACTCCCTCTTTAATGTCCCCTGAATTGTGGCGAACGGTGTTTAATATGGCTCAGGCCTTTAAACACAGTCCCACCCCTTCTAAGAAACCTGCCTTTAACTTCCCCAAACCCAGGCCAGTCGCTAAGGCTCAGCCGGGGGGATCTAAGCCCTTTCTTCCACCTAAGTCCTCCTCCCCTCAAGGTCAGTACAGGCATAGACAGAGTAGGTTTTCAGGTCAGAGAGGACGCGGCTATAATAAGCCAGGTCAGGGCCCGTCTTCTGCCAACGCCAGCCAGCCGGCGAAGCGTCCACCACCACCAACTCCACCACCATCAAAAAACTAAAGTCTCTCTCACTCCCGGTGCCAGTCTTAAGGCCGGCGGATCCGAGGGTAGTACAGCCGGCGAACCCTTGTCTGCTAACTTGGTCGTTCCGAACGTGTCACCAAGCATGGCCGTTAAACACTTGGGCACGGATGGTGGCACGCAAAGGCATCACTTGGCAGTGGCTCCGGCGACCTAGCTTACGTCAGCCGACAACGGCGAATTTTGTTTCTTTAGAGGTGGAGTCACTGGTCCAGGAAATTATTGTCAAGAATGTCATCATCCCGGTCTCCCCAAATTACCCTGTATTCACGTCCAAGCTATTTTTGGTTCCCAAAAGGGACAGTGTTCAGATGAGACCGGTCGTAGACCTGTCTTATCTGAACCTTCACATTCACAACGAGTCATTCCGAATGTTAACAGTACACCAAATCAGGCTAACACTTCCGCTGGGAGGTTGGATGTGTTCCCTAGACCTGACAGACGCTTATTGGCACGTATCGGTAAACAAAAGATTTCAAAGGTTTCTGGCCTTACGGATCAGGCACCAACATTTTTTTTTCAAAGGATGCCATTCGGTTTGAACCTGGCACCTCGATTATTCACGAAATTAGTCCGGCAAGCCCTGATGCCGTTGTTAAAGCAAGGAATCAGAGTTTTGTGGTACCTAGACGACTGGCTGGTGGTGGCAGAGACAGAGCAATTATGCATCAAACATGTCAACATAATTTTAAATCATGTCAAAACTCTAGGGTTCAAGGTAAATCTGGTAAAGTCAAACCTTGTTCCCTCACGAGTAATTCAGTGGATAGGGCTGGTTTGGGACACAGCTGCTCTCACTCTGAGTCAGAGTGTGGACAATCGCAACAGGTTTCGCAGCAAACTGTTCATGTTTCTTCACAGTCTGACTACGACATGGAGGGTCTGGGAGTCTCTGGTCGGCTCTCTCAACTGGATTCAACTAACTATAATGTTGGGCCGGTTGAAAGTAAAACGTTTAATATTGGAGGGCAACAAATATTTCCCACTCTTACCGGCGGGAAAGTTATGGCCCATCCCAAAATTAATCCACACCTTACTAGCGGTCTGGGCGAAGAGGGAAATGTTGCACTCAGTAACGTCATGGACCTCTCCTCCGCCAACGGTATGGGTAGACACGGATGCGTCAGGCACAATAGGTTGGGGATTTCAGTCAAATCAGGGGCACCAGGGTCAGGGGCTTTGGTCCCACTTAGAAATCTCCCACATCAATGTCAAAGAATTACTAGTCCCCTTGTATTTCCTTCAGGCTCACGGCTCTACTTTACGGGGCAAGTCGGTGGCCTTCAGAATGGACAATCTGAATGCAGTTCACTGTATTCAGAAACAGGGGTCAACGAGATCAAGGAAGTTGCTAAACGTGTCGGAAGAAATTTTTACTCTAGCCAACAGGCTAGACATTTATCTTCACGCAACTTATCTCCCAGGCGTAGCAAACGTCTGGGCAGACGCTCTGTCCCGGAGACAGAGCACGACAGTAGAATGGGAGCTCAAGCAACCCATTTTCAACCAAATGATTGCAGAGCTCTACCATCCACAAGTGGATCTGTTTGCATCCGAGGAGACTCACAAACTCCCTCTATACCTTACCCGCCGGACGAAAACGCCGGCAGGGGGGCCAGACGCCCTAGTGACAGACTGGAACAGATGGAGCTCCATCTATCTGTTTCCGCCGCCAGACGCGTCACTAATGTGCCACGTAGTGAACAAACTACGAGATTATCGAGGCTTAGTCTCGCTAATCGCGCCCCTGTGGCCGGCGCAGTTGTGGTACCAGCAATTAAAGACGTGGTGCCCGCACCCGGTGTCGCTCCCGGTCGGGTATTTCCACTTAGACACGATTGGCAACCTAGCGACCTCGCTGACTTTTGCATTATGGACATTCAGGAGGCCAAGTGGCTAGCACTATATGGTAGAGATGTGACCAATAAATTATTAAATCAATATACTCAGTCTACGAAACGACAGTATCAATCACATTGGCAAGCCTTTACTTCTTGGATCATTAGAACAGAACAGACTGTGCCCTCAGTAACATTAGTTTTTAATTTTTTGAATTATCTGTTTGAGCAGAAACGTTTATCTGTGGTAATGTTAAAAAATCACTTAACTGCGATTAGAGTGCCCTTTTTAGACCTTACAGGTCTCTCCATACCGGTAGCGGAGGAAACAGGTTTTATGAGAGCATGTTTTAAACTCCGCCCACCTCCCCGTCAGCTCATGCCTACTTGGTCTCTGGACAAGGCATTGTCTTTACTTCACTCTCGTCTGTACCAAAATACTGCAGATTTTGCATTACTCTTAAAAAAGGCTGTATTCCTTTTGGCTTTGGCCACCGGGAACAGAGTGTCTGAGCTGGCGGCGATGAGCAACACACCTAATTGCCTTAGGTTTGGTAGACTTAATGAATGTATTCACATTGCACCTTCCCCGGGATTTGTAGCCAAGAATGAGCACAGTGCACACGTGTTTTCGGAGTTCACTGTGCCGGCGTTAAAAAGGGGAAAGGTGCACCATAATCTATGTCCAGTGGAAGCTCTAACCAAATATTTGAGAGTAGCTCCTCTAAACCCCCAAGGTGCTTTGTGGGTAGCGAGTACGGGTAAACGCTTACTGAAACGGAGATTAGCTTGTCTTCTGGTCGAAGTCATTAAAGAGAGTAATCCCGGCGTTGTGGGTAGGGCCCACGATTTACGCAAATGGGCAGCCTCTTTACGTTTCCTAAAGAACTTTTCAGTAGAAGATATTTCGTCCACACAGTTGTGGGCGTCTAATCATACGTTTTTGACTAGATACTTGTCAGTTGCTCTAGACAAACCTTCCTTACCATGTATAGCTTTAAGGCAGAGGGTCTAGGTGGCCCTTCAGTCACTTTTGTTTACTTTCAAGGAAAAAGGGGGGGGGGGGGGAGGTGCAGTCAGTGTAACATAGGACACCCTAGACCCCGCCGGATTGTAAGAGCTGTGATACAAATTATGGATAATGTGATATGAAAATTTCTCTGTTCTATTCAGGGCGAGAAATTGTGCTAGTACTGTACAATGTTAGTACAAACAACAGGGTTGTTATAGTAGTTTTAGCTGTGAAAGCAATTTAGTATTAAACAGTGGAGATCTTTTGCAAAATATTTCCACGAATATTATGGGGTTTATTATGTGCACATGTAAACTTATAACTTGTTATTTTTGTCACCACTCGTTGAGTGGGGTGCCTTTGTAACTACAGATCTGTTCACAGAATCTCCAGAGTTACCCTTTTTTGTCAAGCAGGCTTCTTTGAAGCACGCACCTGCTTGAACCCCTTTTTTGTATATATATATGGGCTGCGCCATACTTAAATATATTGTCAAAGTAAGAATACTATGTGGTTGTTTGATTATCTGCTTTTCTAGAGTTATGATATGATTACGAATGTCCCACTCCAGTCTTAGAAATCAGGCATGTTCGTCAATGATGGAGGGGCCACTAATAAATTATAGGTTTGACTCCTGTAAGGAGATAAAGAAAACCTAATATTTAGTAGTGGCCCCATAATCATTGACGACTGGGGCCCTCCCGACCATCCCCTTCCCATTCGTTGATGTATTAAGGATTTTGGTTTACTTGATATGTCAGTGAAGGAAGAATGACGCCTGAATCAGCGTCTGGTCAAAGATCCACACAAGTACATCCACGATATGATGGAAAGCTTATTGGATAGTTATTCTTATTTTGTTTTTGTTTTTATTTTTTACGAAGTTTTTTCGCAGTGAGAACCCAATTCATAATGACTGAAGCCATGAGTGAGGTCGCGTGCGCTCATGATGAAGGCTCCTCAGATTTTAAATGCTCTGCGCGGTAGATTCAAACTACGGCGGATTAGTGTTTGAAGAGGATGCCTTATGTAATAGGCATGTTCGTCAATGATTACGGGGCCACTACTAAATATTAGGTTTTCTTTATCTCCTTACAGGAGTCAAACCTATAATATATACACACACACTTATACATACATGCTCACATGGATACAACTGTATATATACACAAACACATACATATACATACACATAGATACCCACATACGCTTTTCATACAGTACATACCCATACAACATATATATGCATACAATCCTGTAGATATTAATAGAAGGAGAGAGAGAGAGAGAGAGAGAGAATTAACACGGGGAATCTTAACCCTTTCACGCATTTATGACACAGAGGTTGCCAGATTAGCAATAAGAAATAGAGTTCTCTCACTCTTATAATTACCTCTCCAAAATTAGTTTTCTGCCCACAGCTAACTCAAAGACAGCTGCAGAGGTTGAAGTAACTAAACTAAAGGTTTCTAAATACCCCTGTTGGTAACAAAGGCTTTAAAGTATCCCCAATAGGCTCAAAATCGCGTCTTATGTCGGAGAGGGTTAAAACGTGTAGGCTACCGATATAATCACTTGATATGTGTGCACAAAGTTACGCAATGCAAAAATAGGATAACCCCTCCAGTCATATGCATATCCTAATTATCAGTAACTGTTTATTAAGATCTTAAGCTCCAGCAAACTTTATCTATATTTATGTGTTCCCAGTTATCGTCAGCATATGACATTTAGTTTCAAAAGGATCTCTCTTAACAAGAGTATTATGATACGCATTAACCCTCTTCAAGACTTAGATAACTTATTTATTGTTCCAGTTGCTTTATTGTATTGCATTACACATACATACATAAAATTTTAAGACTGAGTGTTCCACACATAAGTGCAGTTTCAGTCTCTTGTCCTAATGGCGGCGTTCCAGGCAACCCTGTTAAGGGCTGCTTCACTTGTCAAGTTCTTGGATTTGAGATCGGCGCGTATAGTCCGATCCCAGGTCTTCCTCGGTCCACCCCTTGGTGCAGCTCCCTCCACAATCACAGACCTGCATTTTTTCACCCAATTTTGTTCATCCATTCTCTCCACATGTCCATACCATCCCAGTCTACTTGTACGCATCACCTCGCTAATACTCTTTATACCTAAACGTCTCCTCAGCTCAACATTTGTTATTCTATCCTGTAGCCTGGCCCCACACATCCATCTCACCATTCTCATCTCATTACGCTCCATTCTGTTGACAACCTCTACTTTAACGGCCCATGTTTCTGAGGCATACGTCATTGCACTTCTAACACATGAGGCATACACCTTTCCCTTCAGGGGGAGAGGCATTCTTTTCATGGTCAGGATTGGCATCAATTCTCTGAACTTCCCCCAGCCACACCTAATTCTAATTAAGCTTAGGAAGGGCCTGTAATAGTCATAAGTTAATGGAACATTTTAAGGATTCTTATTTTTGTATTATCAATATAAAGATAAACAAAGTATGAATCGAATATCTATTTTTACCGTGTGTTAGGAAATTTTATGTAGTAAAAATATTCTATTGACCTCGAAGTGGCAGAGTGTATTTTGTTCCTTCTTATCTGAAGTTATGCTGTTCCATACTATGTTATGATCCTATCCATATTTGTTCACTATAAGCCGATCACATTGTTGTCTGGTAGTCCAATTCAATGAATGCTGTTGTTTATGGGTTTGATTGATACCTGTCTTGTTATCACCAAATTAGTACAGGAGTGCAGTTAACTCCCTGGTTGGTAAAAATAATATATAAACTGTAAATCCCTGCAATTCTATATAGTATATTAATGTTATTACATTATGCAATGCAATGGTGGCACTTACCTAAAAGTAGCAACTAGTCACTCAACAATGTGCTAGTTTACCACCCGCACTCGCCCACACCACCACCACCACCACCACCACCACCACCACCACCACCACCTCCACAACTATGGGTATGTGGAAGGACAAATGGGGCTCATTTTGGGTTTGGTAAAGATTGTGCAATTTATGGGCCTTTAAAAAAGACTGTAACAAGTACGGTATAGCGAATTAGTTAGCGTGACAATCTATTTGATATTTCTTACAATCTTCTGGTAATTGCTAGGATTGCTCAATTGCTATTGGCGTCATCCTATTGCATAGGTTAAGAAGGACCTCTCATACACAGAGGAAAAATCCATACTTTATCAGGGAGCTTTTGTTATAGGTTATTTGCAATCTTGGTAAAAATAAAGCTTAAGACCGTAATTAACCTTCTCACCACGGAAGGGCTCTTGAACGCCCATAAAAAAGCATATAACAGGTACCCGGAAGGCCTCTTGAACGCCCAGTGGTTGAAAGCCTGTGAGCTTCGTGTGCGAGGCGTCGGTCCGACGCATGTAAACAACAGCCGGCTGGACCGACGCCCCGCATCTCCGGCCACAAGAAGGAGAGCGTCGCTTGTTCGTGTGTGCCTGTATGTTGTTGTTAAGTATCGAAAAGTGGTGTAAAGTGTCTGTTTTGGCCATAAAGTTATCTCCAATGAAATCATCATCACAGCTCAACCAGTTGACTTAGAGAGCTCTACTTAATGCCATTCTACAGGTAAATAACACAGCTATGCTTGGGGATGCGCGGGAATGCGGGAAGCAGTCTGATTAACGAATATACGGTAGCCTAGCCTAGACGTTTTTCGGCCAAAACACCCGGGTTTCGAGGAATATATATATAATACATAGCCGGGGCTGGAGGGTTAAGATATTTCAGAAACTATAAATTCATTCAGGCATAAGTTCAGATTTCAATACTATTGGTAATAAGTCCGTACAATAAAATATTACTAAGCATTTTATTTTCTACAGACTTTTTAAGCTAAATTATTGTAATCAGTATACAGGCATCTTGAAAATAACCATTCACTTGTTAGTTATATAGTCCCGCCGCCCCGTCTCGATTGAACTGATTCGAATTATATCCGTCCTGCCGCCACCACACTAACCTTCCTGCTATATTTATTTATATATTTATGTATAGTTATGTACTGATGTTAATTAGAAACATCTGTATTTAATTTTCCTTAATACTCAACGACTTTCTGGAAATTATACTAACCTGCAATAATGCAAAAATGAAAGCAAATTGAACTTCACGATATTCCTCAATTGACCTATCATGTCCCTCCTTTTACAAGCCTTTCGGTTTGAGGGATTCATTCATAAAACTACGTTTTTTACTACTGATGAAATGCCACACACCTCCACACACCACAACATTGTTGCGAAGGACTAAGTTGGCCAACTGTACATACCCCATTGCTGTGGGTGGCCGACATGAGACAGAGCCCGAACAGAAACAACATTTAACCCCTCCTGCCCGGTTGTCATTTTAAAATGACACCGCGGCAGAAGCCCGGGTGTCATTTTAAAATCCGTAAGCTTGAAAGCCTATTAAGCGTGGTTTGAAGGCCGTGCATCGAACCATATGTAAACAAGCCGGTCGGAGTGACGTGCACCTTCCAAAACAAGAAGAAGAAGTCCGACTTTTGTTGTTATTGTTTTGGAGAACAAGAACAAATCTTTGTTATTGTCTGATATTGCTAACATCGCATCGAATCTCTCTCCACGGAAATCGTCATCACAACTGACCCAGTTGACCTAGAGAGCTCTACTCAATGCCAGTTTACAGATATGAAACAGGGCTACGCTTTGAGATGTGTGTGAATTCTCTAGCAGTTAAAATAACAAAGATGGGCTAGCCTATTACAACGTTTTTCGGCCATATCCCTGGGCTCTCAGTGCTGTCATTTAGAAAGACTGCCCGGGCAGGAAGGGTTAAAGTTCCTATTCTCAGGGTCCGGGACAACTTTCGCGTTCTCTCGCCCATTTCTGTCTCATCGAGTAGGAGAATTCTACAAGGGGAGGAGGATTCCTAGCCCCCTGCCCCCAGAAGGAAAAGTAGGACAGTAAAAGAGACAGACAGAAACAGCTAAGGTTGGGTAGAGGATGCCAAACCTCACTCTGGATAGGACCAGCCCTCACGTAATGAAATTAATGAAAGAATTAATACATGTGGTACTCCATGGATTCGAACCTAGGATACTCACACTGAAATTCTGCGCACTAACCATTACGCTATCAAGACAGTTAAAGGTTTATGCACAAGCCTACGATATATTATGTATTCTCGAATACTGCATATTAATCTAAGCATGTACATACACCCAACTGCACTATGATAGCCTAATGATTACATGAATGGAAGGGGTAATTAATGGGGCACTAATCTGGAATGCTGCACACTAGGCGATGTGCCGCTTTTACCGACTGCCCTCCTACCTAACGCCCACTTGGTGCACCAGTTCCACGTGTGCCATTATGTTATAAATCATTGTTCCTTAGTACTGTATAAAGTTCCTCTCTATGATCCACGCGTCTGAATGTCTCCTGTGATATTGACGAGAGCGCTTAGGTCAGTATAGACCATTAACCCGTCCAGCCCCAGCGACGCGTCTGACGCGTCGGCGATGTATGTAACGCACAGCCCCAGAGACGCGCCTGACGCGTCACCCTAATTGCGCCGACCGTAACCTCAGGTGTAGCCACTCAAGAGGGCTCAGATTTGTATGGGAACTGTATACGTATCCCACGCAACCGTGCCGATGGTTGAAAACTCTCAAAGTCCACGTGCGTGCGCGCGAGCGCGCAATAACCTGTTTTTTTTGGGATAATTGCCTTCAATTTTTTACTCTTGTAAAATCCGTTTTCGGGGGCTCTGTAGGACCATTTTTTAAGCTTTTTGAGCGGTTTTTCGTGGTTTTTCCTTCATTCCTAACCCATTCGCTATTGTTTCTGGAATAAAACCATTTTTTGAAAACCGGCTGGGTTCTGGTGCGCAAACATTACAAAACTAGCCGGGGCTCCACGGGTTAAAAAAAAAAAAAAAAAAAAAAGGCTTTCTTTAGTATTTTTGTACTAAATGAAATGTAATTTTCATATATTACAATTCTGTTTTGCTATTTTTTTTTGAGACTAGTTAATGTGTTTTTTTGTGTTTTTTTTTTGTTTTTTTTTTTTGCTATATTCAGTATGCATTTTGGTAAAGTTGTCGTGTTAAATATATTTTATTATCAAGGTCGTCTATCTAGCAATTTTTGGTCGATAAAAAATTGTCGGCCAAGGCCACTGGAGGGGACCAGAGTGGCGGAGGGGGCGGGGGGGAACCCTGGGCCAAATCCAGGAGTAATTAAGAAGGCCTGGGGAGGGACACTGAGGGAATTTCGGAAGGTCAAGAAACTTAACAAATATGAGCGGCAGGTGGAAATGGCAGGGATTCGCAGTAGTTCCTGCATCCCCAGGTCGCAGACATCCCAAAAGTATTTAAGTGAATAAAAGATTTATGAGGTAGCGTGGAATACTGTGTTGAGTGGATGTTGTATTTATTATTTACTTTACAGTAGTAGTTATGGTCTCTATTTGATCAAGGCAGAGCCATCTTGGAAATATGAGATATACAGTACAGTACTGTAATTACCTCTGGCAAGAGTAGTAAGAGGATAGTGTTCTATTTGTTTTCCCGGTGTGGCAAGAAGTAGTTTATTTGGCTCGGCTGGTTCTGGGATGTGAGGTCTGGAGAAAATGATGGTCCGTATCTCTGGCTGCAGGCTCGAGGTGTTGGGGCGGTAATATAGTCTGCTGCTGCTGCTGCTGTTCTTTCTTCGCTGGCCTTTGGAAATGCCAGTTAGGTCTTTAGAAGCACCTGAGAACAGGTCTTGGGAAGCACCAAATTTCGGACCTTGGGAAGCACCGTTAGCTGTATGTTCGATCAGGCATTGGGAAGCGCTTATGGAGGTCTTGGGAGGCCTCTTCAAAGATTAGATCTTGGGAAACGTCATGGAGCTCAGGGGTTGTGAAGCTACCGAACAATTTCTCCATTCGGTATACCTTGCTTTTCTTGTCCCTGTTAGTAGTTTTAGGTGTCCAGACAACAGGGGCCACTTCTGTCAGGTGGTAAGAGGTGGACTGTGGGAGTTTTGACCCTGTTGTTGGCGGCTCATTTGAGTTTTCCTGGGGTCCCAAGTCAGGTAAAACTGGGGGTTGGGCTTGATGTTCTGCGAAGCAGGGCTTCCGGTCGCTCCGAGGATGTTGGTTGAGAGCATACTATTCCATTCTTCTTTAATGGTAACTTTTTCTTTCTTGTTGTTCTTGGTCGCTTCTTGGTGGTGGTGGTACTGGTCTCTTTCCCAGGGTTAGTTGTCGGTGTTGGGTCTGATTTCCTGATGTCCGTTTTGGGGCTGGTTGGGGTTGTTGGCGGTGATGGTAATTTATGCATCGTCTGCGGTGTGGTTGCTGTCGGTTTGGCTTTGATAGAAGATGGTGGTTTCTGGTGGCAGACTGTCCTGTTTGCATCTCCATTTGTAGATACAGTATGGTGATACAGGCTACTCGTGGAGTCTTATGCAATGTTGGTGGTATTACAGGCATCCTCCTTTAGGGTGCGAGCATAACAATAACTATAGATCGCAGTTCTTCTATTATGTCCTATTGTTTTGAGCCTTCACTCAGGCCTTAGGGGTAAATTCTAATTCCATATTTTTTTTTTATTTGCAGCGAGAACAACGAGCTGGACCTGGGCACGAACCCCAAGGTTGGTACACGGCGATACATGGCTCCCGAGGTACTCAGTGAAAGCATCAACATGAACTGCTTCGAGAGTCTCAAAATGGCCGACATGTACGCGTTTGGCCTCGTACTCTGGGAGATTACTAGAAGGTCAGTAGTTTACACCAGATTATAGAAAGTACTTTACCATCCTAATAAAATCAATGCATTAAGTTTATGCCTATTAATTTAATCTACCTATTTAGCATATGGAGCTTATTACATTGGTTATATACAACACTAACAACCACAACCGCTTCAACAGTAGCTCAGCATTTCCACTTGCAGTTTACAGTGGACACAAACTGGCCGCCTCCCCCTAGAGGCGGGATATGGCTCTAGTAGGAACAAATATCCATACACCAAGTTTATACCATATACTGTATTTATATTTTCAGATGTTTGAATGAGTACAAAGGGTACAAAGGAGTACAAAGGAAATCAAGCAACAACAGGTCTAGTGACCCTTGTAGGCTGCTTGTCCTCCAAAACACTGAGGATCAAGTGTCCAAACAGTGGTTTAGAGTGGGTAAGGGAACATTGGAGAGGGAACCACTGCCCTGCCACTAACGTGGCAGGACTAGGAAGTTAGTAGGGGACATATGGGTTAGTAACTGAGGGGAGGATAAAATAAAGTTATTCATTTACAAACGCAGTCAGTCGCGGGTTTGATACAAGATATTTGTCTAGGCGGAATTTAAATGAATCAACGGTGCTGCAGTCTATAACGTCTCGGGGAAGCCCATTCCACAAGTTGACAACTCGATTGAAGAAGAAATTCTTAGATTCGTGTGAGTTAAAAGATTTACCAATAATTTTGCAACCGTTTCCCCGCGTGTAATTAGATTGGTCGATAGTGAAGTACTTACTACAGTTCATATTGTCGATGCCTTTGATGATTTTGAACACTTGAATTAAGTCACCTCTTAATCTGCGCTGGGTTAAAGGAAATAGATTTAATTCTCTAAGACGCTCTTCGTATGGTTTGTTCTTTAGGCTAGGTATCATTTTGGTAACTCTACGTTGAACTCGTTCTAGCTTGTTTTGTCTTTTTGGTAATAAGGGCACCAGCATTGAACGCAGTATTCCAGAAGAGGGCGGACTAAGGAATTGTAAAGGGTTAGGATTACGTCTTTGGATTTATGCTCAAATGATCTGCCTATAAAGCCAATTATTTTGTTTGCCTTCTTAACAACTTCTGAACATTGTTGACTCGGTTTTAGGTTACTCGATATTGTTACTCCCAGATCGGTTTCTCTGTTTACATTCTTAAGCTGAGTGCCATTCATCGAATAGTTTGCTTTCTCATTTAGGTATCCGATATGTAGTACTTTACATTTATCCGCATTGAAACTCATTTGCCAAATTTGGGCCCAATGTGACAATTTATCTAGATTGTGTTGCATATCGTCAACTTGATCTTTTGAGAGTACGCTATTTGCAATTTTTGTATCGTCAGCAAATTTTGAGATTGTACAGGTGAGACCCTCATCTATGTCGTTGATGTAAATTAGAAAGAGAATTGGTCCTAGTACCGATCCCTGGGGTACCCCGCTACTTACATTGGTCCATTTAGATGCCTTACCGTTTATGACTACTCTTTGCTTTCTGTCGCTGAGCCAATTTTCTATCCATTTCAACACACCGTCTTGTATTCCATGCGCTTTTAGTTTTAGCAGTAAACGTTTGTGGGGAACTTTGTCAAAGGCCTTTTGAAAATCAAGGTATATAATATCTACAGCTTTACTCTCATCGTAGAGGTTGAGGATATCGTGGAAGAAGTCTAAGAGGTTTGTTAAACAGGAAAGCTTTTTACGAAAGCCGTGTTGAGTATCTTTAAGTATGTTATTTTCCTCTAAGTGATTTACGAGTCTGTCTCTTATGACCGTTTCTAGCATTTTACATACAACTGAGGTTAAGCTAATTGGACGATAGTTACTGGGTAGGGATTTGCTGCCTTTTTTGAATATCGGTGTTACGTTGGCTATCTTCCACTGATCAGGCATAGTTCCAGACTGCAAGGATTTATTGAATAGTAATGTCAGTGGTTTGGAGAGCTCATCCTTAGCTTCCTTTAGAACTCTAGGCGAGATTGTATCAGGTCCAGGCGTTTTATTTACCTTGAGTTTATCTAAACAATTCAATACTTCTCTCTCTGTAACGGTGATATTGCTTAGAACATCTGAATTATCAATCTGAATCGGCGATGGTGTAGGGATATCACTGAGGTCTTCTGTTGTAAAAACTGATGCAAAGAAGGTATTGAGGGCATTACTCATTTGTACTTCGTCTTTGGTGTATTCTCCATTTTCATCGACTAACGGTCCAACAGTTGAAGTAACTACTTTTTTCTTTCTGATATAACTATAGAATTCTTTCGGGTTTGTTTTACTTTGATTCGCAATATGTAACTCTAGGGTCTTTTTACTTTGCTTAATTAACTTTTTGGCTTTGTGTCGTAGCTCTACAAATTTCACCCGTTCTTCGTCATTTTGTGAGGATTTTAATCTATCATTAGCAAATTTTTTAGCAAGCAGGCAGTTTGAAATATCTTTATTCCACCATTTGGGCTTATTATTATGGCCTGGACGCCGTATTTTTGATGGTATGCAGTCTTGCACTGCTTTTAGGTAAGTGGTTTCGAATGAGTGTATGATGGTGTTCATACTCACTCACTCTCTTTCTCTTGTCTGTGTGAGTTGGACCATATTTTTCTTAGATTCTAAAATTGATAGAAATGGTCACCATTAACCTTGTGTGACACCGTTATACTGTATATATTTTTTATCTCATTATATACAGTACTGGGTATATATTTTTGTCTTATT
This sequence comes from Paralithodes platypus, assembly GCA_032716605.1. Classification (NCBI taxonomy): domain Eukaryota; kingdom Metazoa; phylum Arthropoda; class Malacostraca; order Decapoda; family Lithodidae; genus Paralithodes; species Paralithodes platypus. Next base: position 42,606,649 of record CM064578.1, on the reverse strand, counting down.
TTATATCCATACAGTATCTATTTTTCAATTTTTCAGATGTTTGAGTGAGAGTTTAGAGAGATACCTATATATTTTTCTATTTTTCAGATGTTTGAGTGAGAGTTTAGAGAGATACCTATATATTTTTCTATTTTTCAGATGTTTGAGTGAAAGTGTAGTGAGGTACAGTTCTAAGCATACATAGTTACACAAGTTTGAATCTTTGAACCTTTAAAGCCAAGTTCTGAAGCATCTGCATAGTGCTGTTTTCCGACCGTTTTGTTCAACCGGTTACTACTGTTTTTTATACTTCCGGTCCAGGCTTGGACAGTTTCCGGTTTTCCATTTAAAGCCGCCCAACTAATGATCTCTAGACTAATAATTATTTATAAATATTTTAAGTATGTATGTATGTATATACTCAGGCACATAGCCCATTGCTGGGGGTTGCCGACTCGAGACAGAGCCCGAACAGAAATACAAAATTTAAGGTTCCAATTAGAAGCCCCACACACAAGCTTCTTGTGGTGACCACCAGTCGGAAAATTGTCGCATTGTCGAAGGACCCTAGGACAAGTGGTAATTTTTCTTGGCAACTCAACAATATAACCAGCTTCGTTTAAAAGACACTATTCACAAATTGTATTTTTTTGGTAGTCTATCTATCTATCTATTGCCTGACGCCGCGATCCCCGAAGGGGTGGCCACGAACGAACCGCCCCCATGCACCTCTGTCCCCAGTCAGTCGACGCCCCTCCCCCCAACCAGCACCGCCTTCGTTCATGTACTTCCTCACTCCATCCTTCCACCTCATATTCGGTCTACCTCTCCCCCTCTGTCCCTCCACCTCGCTCTCGTACACCCTCTTAGTCATTCTCTCGCTTTCCATACGTTCCATATGGCCGAACCATCTCAAGTTGTTCCTTTTCACACTTTCCAGCACATCTACCTCCACACCACACCTCCTTCTTACTTCCTCATTAGTCTGTCTATCCCTCCATGTAACTCCGCACGCACTCCTTAAGTAATTCATTTCCACTGCTCTCACTCTTGGTCTGAGTCTCTCAACCAACGTCCATGCTTCGCTTCCGTAAGTCAGTGTCGGGATTACCACACTGTCATGCAAGGACTTCTTCACTTCCATACTGACCACCCTATTTCTTGTTACTGCTTTTAGCGTTCCTACAACCCTCTTCCCCTGTTGTACCCTCTCCCGCACCTCTTCATCCATAGTCCCATCTTTACTCAACACACTGCCCAGATACTTAAAAGAGTTGACGATCTCCATAGCCTGACCGTTCAGCTTCACCTCACACTCTGTGACTTCACCCCTTTTGAAGACCATAACCTTGCTCTTCCCCGTATTTACCTTCAAATTCCGTTTTTCGCACACTGTTCCAAACTCATTTACCAGACCCTGCAACTCCCATTCATTATCACTCATCAGAACTGTATCATCCGCAAACAGCAGTATAGGTAGCTTCCACTCAATTCCCTCCCTTTTCAACGATACACCAACATCCACTGCTCTTGATAGTATTTCTTTCATAACTCCATCCATATATACAGTAAACAACCACGGGCACATCACACACCCCTGTTTCAAACCAACATTCAGGTCAAAGAACTCGCTCTGCTCACTCTCCACACGTACTGCCGCCTTTGCACCCTCATACATGCTCTTCACTGCTTTCAGCAACTTGCCCTCTACTCCGTATATTCTAAGTACTTTCCACAAACCTTCTCTATCCACTCTGTCATAGGCCTTCTCCAAGTCCATAAAGGCAACATACACCTTTTGTTTCTTCTCCAGATACTTCTCCACAACACAATTCAGGGTAGTAACATATCTATTTGTGCACACACAATGAGTATATGTATCAACTATAACCCTATAATCATTACACATGGCAATTTTTTTTTGTTATAAGGATCCACAAATTGCTTGCAAAGTAGGAATGTTAACTTGTTAAGCACCAAATCCTTATAGAAATAGTATACTGTATATAATAAACACATGTTATAGTAGAATTATTTACAGTGGATTAAGCTACTGTCAGTAAGTTTAACTACTGTATTGTTAAAACACTGAGGCTATGGAGATTGTCAGCTCATTTAAGTATCTGGGCAGTGTGTTGAGTAAAGATGGGACTGGATCAAGAAGTGCGGGAGAGGGTGCAACAGGGGAAGAGGGTTGTAGGAACGCTGAAAGCAGTAACAAGAAATAGGGTGGTCAGTATGGAAGTGAAGAAGTCATTGCATGACAGTGTGGTAATCCCGACACGGACTTACGGAAGTGAAGCATGGACGTTTGAGAAGATACTCAGACCAAGAGTGAGAGGGGTGGAAATGAGTTACTTGAGAAGTGCGTGCGGAGCTACATGGCGGGATAGACCGACGAATGAGGAAGTAAGAAGGAGGTGTGGTGTGGAGGTAGATTTGCTGGAAAGTGTGAAAAGGAACACTTTGAGATGGTTCGGCCATATGGAACGTATGGTAAGCGAGAGAATGACTAAAAAGGTGTACGAGAGCGAGGTGGAAGGACAGGGAGGGAGAGGTAGACCGAAAGAGAGGTGGTAGGATGGAGTGAGGAAATATATGGAGGAAAGCGGTGCTGGTTGGGAGGAGGGGCGTCGACTGACTGGTGACAGAGGTGCATCCACCCCTACGGGGATCACGGCGTCAGGCAATAGATAGATAGATAGAAAACACTGAAAATATAGATGCGAATATGGATGAGAATATGGCAGGACCTCATCACTGCCCGATGTACAATATAACCTCTCCCTCTCCCCCAAAACAAACTCACACGCGTGAACAACCTATTGTAATTTTCGTTTCCTAAAACTATATCGCCAGCTTACTAAATTTTTACAGAACTTCTGTTGATTTCTTGTAAAAAAATTATCTTATTATGATAATACAGAGCATCAATTAAGAGAGCATACTATTTAATGAAAATATAATCATGCTTCTCGTGATATAGTAATAAAGGGTAAGGGAATGGCGAAATCAGAGACAGCTGAATTAAGAAATCCTTTATGTACAGTCAACCCTTGAATGTGCGGACTAATAGGGGGGGACCCATGTCCGCACAATGAAAAAGTCCGTACATGGGAAATAGAGTAAATAGGCCTAGGCTATACGATGTTTTCTAACCCTAACCCTTCCCGCACGGGCTCTCCATCCTAAGGACGTTGTTGAGATCCGGGCGATATGGCCGAAAAACATATTTAATAGGCTACCCTTATCTTTGTTATTTTAACAGCTAGAAAATTCCCACGCATCTCTAAACGTACTGCTGTTTGCAATCTGTCGACTGGCGTTGAGTAGAGCTCTCTAAGTCAACTGGTTCAGTTGTGATGACGATTTCCGTGGAGAGAGTTTCGAGGCGATGTTAGCAATATGGTGACACGGGCAGGCAATTTCCCGCCGAAATCGTCGAAATACGATAATGTAACCATGAGTACTATATATCTCTTATATACTTACCTTAATTCTTTATAATATTTCATAATAAACTTATATAAAACGAGTTATAAGTTCAAGTGAAAAATCAGTGTACCGGTACCATTACCGAAAGACGCGTGTGTTATTGTTATGTCGGTTTGTACTCACCTAATTGTACTCACCTAATTGTAGTATACAGGATTTGAGCCTAAGCTCGTGTTGTCCTGTCTCTCTCTCTACATTTATCCAATTTTGCTTTAAAAGTTTGGATATTTCTTGCTCCCACCACCTCCCCATCCAACTTATTCCAACACTCAATGCTTCTATACGGGAAGCTGAACTTTCTTACATCAGACTTACATATAACTTTCCTCAACTTACAATCATGACCCCTGGTTCTTCCCTCGTCCCTCACCACAAAATCTCCCTTGTCGATCTTCTCAAAACCTTTCACACACTTAAACATCATGATCATGTCACCTCTCTCTCTCCTCTCCCTCAGCGTTGGCAGCTTTAGCCTCTCCAATCTCTCCTCATAAGGCAGGTCTCTAAGGCTAGCTATCATCTTAGTGGCAACTCTCTGAACTCTTTCCAGTTTTTTATTATGTTTTATAAGGTGTGGAGACCACACCACTGCTGCATACTCCAGTCTTGGTCGTATTATTGTCCCTATTATTTTTGCTAACATCTCTTCATCTAAATAATTCAGAGCTATTCTCATGTTAGTCAACACTGCATAGGTTTCACCAGTTATTTTATTTATTTATATGCTGTTCAGGTGACAAGCTGTCTGCCACAACTACCCCTAGGTCTTTTGCTTTCACAGCTTTACTAATTATTTCATCTCCTGTGTGTGCGTACTTACACTAGTTGTACTTACACTAGTTGTATTTGCGGGAGTGAGCATGCTCGTTAATTCCCGCCTCCTAAGATATGTTTGTCATACCGTGCTTTGAAACTATGCACTGATGGTGCAGACACTACTTCGGCTGGCAATTTGTTCCACCCACTAATCGAGTTGGTAGGAAATCTTTTACTTTTCAGATCAGATTTACTATTTAGCACTTTTAGTTTGTAGCTGTGACCTCTTGTCCTCTCACCTCCATCCCTCTCTATGAAGTTTTCTTGGTCGATTTTGTCAATACCTCTAACACATTTATATATCTGAATTTGCTGTCCTCGTTTCCTTCTCTGTTCCAGTGTAGGTAGATTCAATCTCTCGAGCCTCTCTTGTGTGTGTGTGTGTGTGTGTGTGTTCTTTTCTTGTGTGGCTATGTTAGCTGTATCAGTAGGGAGTCGAAACCTGAGTTATGTATGTAGGCAACAAAATGCTATTATAATTATACTCTATGGAATTGAATTGAATTGATCTAGCAAGCTGTTTACAGCGCTCATCAAATAAACTCACCTAAACTTCAGTAAAAGGATATTTTGTGTTGTCCTGTATTAAAATGCAGTATTAAAATAATTTGAGATTAAAAACAAGTGAGGATATTTCGAGTGATAAAAATAATTTAAGTAATTGTGAATGCGAGTGGATGTAAACAAATATGGCTGACTTTGATGGATTTGAAGTCGGTGAGACCGAGGGCATTCTAGGGAAAATTATACGTGAGCTGAATGACATTAAAAGGTGGAAGGAGGATATGCAGGAGTGGAAGGTGAGTGTTAGTTCACAGATTGAGGCTATATGTTCAATATGTGGTGCTCAGGCTGGGGACATCGAGCCTGGACAAGATTTGAGTCGGGCTAGCCTAAAAGATATTCAAACTCATATGGGGCAACTCCAGGACGAAAATGAAGCTTTAAGATTGCAACTTGAAGAATACAAAGGGCAAACCAAGGAAATGAAAACACATGTGGAGGAGATTAAGGAGAAACACAATAAATGGGTTAATGACGAAGGAGGAAAAGTGAAGGAAGTGGCAATGAAGGAAATCATGGAGGAACAAAAGAAACAATCAGAAAGGGAAAATAGAGATTTAGAATCAGTGGTAGTAAACGCTATGAGGAGAAATGAACAGGTCCTGCGTGAAACAATAGATAGAAATAAGTGTATTATTGTATTTGGGGATATAGAGGAGCACATTATTGAGAGTAAAGCTAGGGATAAGGAAGAAATTAATAAGGTAAAAACATTGATCAAGCATGTCGATGAAGAAGGAAACAACTGGAGAGATGATATTGAAGAAGTTAGGAGAATGGGTAAATATAGTAAGGGAAACACAAGGCCAATGAGAGTGCAGTTTAGGTCTAGGGTAACAGTGGATGCAATAATGAACGTAACATGGAGACTTAACTTGACCAGCAAGTTTAAGAAAATTACAATTAGAAAAGACATGAGTATTGAGGATCGAAACATAAGAAAGGAATTGCAAACCGAGGCAAATGTAAAGAATGGAGAAAGGACGAAAGAAGACGAAAAGAAGTTTTTCTGGAGAGTGTGGGAGGGAAAACTAAAGAAATGGTATATAAAGCGAAGGGACGAAGTAGGGAGGGAAAGGGAGATGGTGCGGGTGACGGGGGAGAAGGCAGAGGGAGGGGAGGTGGAGATGGAGAGAGAAACAGTCCAAGTGGAGGCAGAGGGAGGGGAGGTGGAAACGGAGCGAGAAACAGTCCAGGTGGAGACAAGAGGAGAGGAGACAAGCTAGGAAATAAATTGGGAGGGGTACGTACAAAAAAGAAAGGAACGGGCAGGGGAGAGAAAAATAGGGAAAATACTGGAAATGCTAAGTTCATGTATACAAATATTGATGGGTTAATTTCCAAAAAGATTGAGTTTGACGAATATGAAAAGAGAGAGAGGCCCGGGGTAGTATGTTTGACTGAAACTAAGCTTAACCAGGAGGTAGACACGAATATAATTAGTTGTGCAGGATACAGTACATGGAGAAGAGACAGGTTAGGAAAGCTAGGAGGAGGAGTGTTGATCATGGTAGATAATAAAATTACTGCTAAAGAATTAAAACTTGGTGATAGCATTGCTGAAGTGGTAGCAGTTGAAATTGAGGATAATGATAGGTCAAAATTGGACATTGTATCAATGTATTTACCTCCTAAGACTAAATCTTGGAGCAATGATGAATATAATGAATTAGTTTTGGAAACCTTGCGTATGTTAGAAATTATTTGTAAAAGGAAAAATAGGCTTATTCTTGCAGGGGACTTTAATTGCGGGGAGGTGGATTGGGAATGTTTGGATGCGGGTTCAAATGAAAATACTTGGGGTAGCAAATTTCTTGAACTAACAATGGGGTATCTATTAACACAACATGTTACGGAAAATACAAGATTTAGAGGAGGTGATGAACCATCAAGACTTGACTTACTATTCACCAAAGACCCCCAAGAAATAAAGAACCTAACATATTTGAGTCCCATGGGAAAAAGTGATCATGCTGTGATTGAATTTGAATTGACAGTGGAATTTCTGGAAGGCAGAGAGGAGGAACATAGGGAATTTAGACTAAATTATAGTAAGGCGGATTATGAATCATTACGAGGATACTTTGCAAATATAGATTGGTCATTTATTGAGCAAGAACAGAATATTCAGGTAAAATACACCATGTTACTAGACATTTACAGGGAGGGGGTAGATAAATATGTACCAACATTTAAGGATGGAAAGCTGGCTAAGGAGAAAGAGTGGTTTAACATGCGATGTCACATTGCCCAGAACAAAAAGGACTCTGCATGGAATAAAGTGAGAAGGAGACACACTGAGGAAAAATGGGATGAGTATAAGAATGCTAGAAACAACTATGTCAAGACTATAAGAGAGGAGAAAAAGAACTTTGAAAAAGATATAGTAAACAAATGTAATAAAGAACCCAAACTGTTCTATAGTTATATCAACGGTAAAACTAAAATAAAGGACAAAATAACAAAGCTTAGGGTAGAGGGTCAATTATATGAAGACACAGTGGGTATGTGTGAAATTATGAATCATACATTAACATCCGTGTTTGTGGAGGAGGATGACTATGTAGAACCTGTGGTGGAATTGAATGAGATACAGGGACTAGAGTCGATAGAAGTCAACAAGGATGAACTAAAATCATTGTTGGAAGAATTGGACGTGAGAAAATCTATGGGCCCAGATAACATTGCTGGATGGGTATTAAGAGAATGTTCTGAACAACTAGTGAGACCTATTTTTAATATTGTTCAATACTCATTAAACAAGGGGGAGCTTCCCTTAGAATGGAAACAAGCAAATATAACTCCAATATATAAAAGTGGAAATAAAGAAGACCCGCTAAATTATCGACCGGTATCCTTAACGAGTGTTATATGCAAGCTTTGTGAAAAGATTATTAGAAAAAGATGGGTGGGTATGTTGGAGGAGAGGGAAATAATTTCAAGCAAGCAGTTCGGGTTCAGAAAAGGTCATTCGTGTACCACAAATTTGTTGAGTTACTATGATAGGGTAATTGACATTGTACAAGGGAGGGAGGGGTGGGTAGATTGTATCTACTTAGATTTCAAGAAGGCATTTGATAAGGTGCCTCATAAGAGATTGTTGTGGAAGCTCAGGACTGTGGGGCGGGTTGAGGGAGTATTATTAAAGTGGATGGAAAACTATTTAATTGGGAGGGAAATGCGAACAGTAATAAAAGGAAAGTTCTCCTCGTGGAAAAGGGTAAAAAGCGGAGTGCCTCAAGGATCGGTGTTGGCCCCAATCATGTTTTTGGTTTTCATCAACGACCTTCAAATGGGAATAGACTCATATATATCTATGTTTGCTGATGATGCAAAACTAATGAAGCATATTACAAGTAGGAGTAGTTGTGAAGAATTACAGAGAGATCTAGATAAGTTATATGAGTGGAGTCAAACTTGGAAAATGGAATTCAACACGAGTAAGTGTCAGGTTCTTGAGATGGGAAAAAGTAAATATAGACCTTCTTGGGGATATAAAATAGGAGATGAAATAATTAGTAAAGCTGTGAAAGCAAAAGACCTAGGGGTAGTTGTGGCAGACAGCTTGTCACCTGAACAGCATATAAATAAAATAACTGGTGAAACCTATGCAGTGTTGACTAACATGAGAATAGCTCTGAATTATTTAGATGAAGAGATGTTAGCAAAAATAATAGGGACAATAATACGACCAAGACTGGAGTATGCAGCAGTGGTGTGGTCTCCACACCTTATAAAACATAATAAAAAACTGGAAAGAGTTCAGAGAGTTGCCACTAAGATGATAGCTAGCCTTAGAGACCTGCCTTATGAGGAGAGATTGGAGAGGCTAAAGCTGCCAACGCTGAGGGAGAGGAGAGAGAGAGGTGACATGATCATGATGTTTAAGTGTGTGAAAGGTTTTGAGAAGATCGACAAGGGAGATTTTGTGGTGAGGGACGAGGGAAGAACCAGGGGTCATGATTGTAAGTTGAGGAAAGTTATATGTAAGTCTGATGTAAGAAAGTTCAGCTTCCCGTATAGAAGCATTGAGTGTTGGAATAAGTTGGATGGGGAGGTGGTGGGAGCAAGAAATATCCAAACTTTTAAAGCAAAATTGGATAAATGTAGAGAGAGAGACAGGACAACACGAGCTTAGGCTCAAATCCTGTATACTACAATTAGGTGAGTACACAAACCGACATAACAATAACACACGCGTGTTTCGGTAATGGTACCGGTACACTTATTTTTCATTTGAACTTATAACTCGTTTTATATAAGTTTATTATGAAATATTATAAAGAATTAAGGTAAGTTTATAAGAGATATATAGTACTTATGATTACATTATCGTATTTCGACGATTTCAGCGGGAAATTGCCTGCCCGTGTCACCACCCGACCCGCCAAATTCCGGACAACTTTTAAATTAACGGTCTTTTGCCCGATTTGTCCGGACTTTAGGGGACTTGTCCGCATCGGCTGTTGGGTCCGCACAAACCGAAGTCCGGTCAACTGGGGTCCGCCCATGCGAGGGTCGACTGTATAAAGGTTTTCGTACCATAGCGGCAGTCAAGATAAGCCCGAGACCTTGCCCTAGGGTAAAGCCTATCTTATTTTATGGCGTGCCTGGATAAGTTTGACAAGAACGAAAGAATATTTCTGATTGGGGAAATGAATGGGAAGGTGGGTGATAGGAAAGTTGATGGAGTGGTGGGAGGGTGGGGGATACCGTCAGAGGTGAATGGGAATGGTAGTGCACTTGTGGACGTATGTGTGGGGAGGAGGCTGTGGATAGCTAACACCTTCTTCCGACACAGGATGATACACAGGTACACATGGAAAGTGGTGTGGAAGATGAAAGATAAGGATAAGACAGTGGTGGAACGAAAGGCACTGATTGATTATATATGTGTGGATGAACGAATGAAAAAATCTGTTCTTAATGCTAGGGTGTATAGGGGTATTGGAGGGGGTCTGTCTGATCATTATGTAGTAGTAGCTAAAATTAGGATACAAAAGAAGTGGGTGAGGAGAGCTGGAGGGAGGCGAGAGGAAGGTGGAATGACGAGGAGGGTGGAGAGGCTACAGGAGGAGGAAATCAGGGAAGAGTACAGGAGAGCAGTAGAAAGACGACTTGGTGGGTTCGACCTGGAAGATATGGAGGAAGTGGAGGAGATGAGCAAGGTGTTTAAGGAAGAGATCTGTGCAGCATATGAGGAGGTGTGTGGAGTAAGGAGAAGAGGGAGGGGAGTGAAAGCTACAGCATGGTGGACAGAAGAGGTAAAAATAGCTGTGGAAGACAAGAAGAAAGCGTATTGAGAGTGGTTGCGTAGTAGAGGGAATGAAGATTTGGAGAGTCAGAAACGAGCGAGGTACGTGGAGAGAAAGAGAGTGGTGAAGAGAGTAGTGAAGGAAAGTAAGAGAAGAGTAGATAAGGAATTTGGAAGGAATCTGAGTGTAAAATCGAGGGAGTGTAAGAAACTGTTCTGGAAAGAAGTCAAGAAAGTTAGGGAAGGTAGCAAGGGAAACAGTAAGGGTGTGAAAGATGAGAATGCTAGCCGAGAAGCAAGAGCGAGTCGAAAGATGGAGGGAGTACTTCAACGAGTTGCTAAATGTAAGGAATGAAGCGCCAGCAAACATAGTTGGATTGGGTATGGGAGGGAGAAGAAGAGAAGTAGTGGAGGAGGAGGTGGGAATCAGGAGCTCAGAAGTGTGGGAAGCCCCCCTCCAGTCTTGAGATATCAGGCATATCGTCAATGATGAAGGGGCCACTGATAAATTATAGGTTTGAGTCCCGGAGGGAAGAATGAAAACCTAATACTGTATTTAGTAGTGGCCCCGAAATCATTGACGATGCGGGCCCTCCCTTCCATCCCCTTCCCCATTCTTTGATATTTTTAAGTTAGTCTTGATATATCATTGAAGGACGAGATGACGCTGGGCAGAACAACGTCTCAGGGGAATACTCCGCACGGCAAAACATCCACAAGTTGGGAAGCTTGGTTATAGCAGTTCTTATTTTAATTTTCTTTTATTATTTTTTACGAAGTTTTTTCGTAGTGTGTACCCAATCATAAGGACGATTCCGTAAGAGAATTAGCGTACCCTTACGATGTGTGGCCTCTCTTCTCCCTGTGGCGGGTGTTTCAAACGGCTGACGCAAGGGTTTGAAAGAGTGCCATTATATTATAGGCATATCGTCAATGATTCCGGGTCCACTACTAAATATTGGCTTTCATTCTTCCCTCCGGGACTCAAACCTATATCCTGTTCTGGCTCAGTATATACATACATATACATATGCTGTACAGTACTATGAATAAGCAATGACCAGGTATGAAAGACACACTTGTCAATACTAAAATTGTCAGACAACATCAACTAATTGTTGAGTTTTGTAAGTGTCAGGCACAAGGTAGCCGCCAATCTACCGATGTTAATTTAGTAACTAGAGTACAGTACAGTATACAATTAGATTAAAATATATAACTTGAAAACAAACTTAAAGGTTATTGTTCAAATTAATATAACAAACTCATTCAAATTAAAAACTATCGAAACAACAACACACTAAACAAAATTTATATGTGGAAAAATTCTTTTATATTTATCGGAAATTAAACTTAGAAAATAACAAACTTATAATATTCACATATCTGTACAGTACACGACTTCATGAGACCACCCTAGTAGCAAATGTGTTGTTGTATATAATAGTTCTCTTTGATCTTGTTACAAGCCAAATATTTAAAAAAAGAACAAGCTTCATTTCTGTACATACCATGTACAGGATGTTTAACCCGGCGTGCGTGCGCAGGGTGTAGTGAACACCACAGTTCTGGGCGGCAATATTAACCCTTTTGCTGCGGCTATGTTTGGGCTATTTAGGGCATATTCATGCACTCCTGAATGATAAATCAAGCATCTGCATTAAATTAAGTGTATTCTGCCAAAAACTAGACTAAAATAGCTTCAAAATGAGACCAGAACGGGCCTCGTACGTGGTCTGGTTCACCCGCAGTGGTGCCAGTGAAACGCGGGAAACCCGCTATTTGGCAGCACACGCTCGCTTGGCTACACTGCTGTGAGACACAGAGAGAGACCCGCGCGAGACACAGTGTACCTCAGTGAGCCGCTCGCTGCTCTGAGGGTCGGAGGTGGGCCCCTCATGCTCCCGCCCACTGACACTCTATTTTTACGGTTTTTACAGGCTTTTAAAGCCTGGAAATTGCTGTAACTTGCCAGGACGTTCCAGAACGTCACCCGCAACGAAAGGGTTAAGCTCCATTCCTGCCTAAAATCGTCATTTTCCGATAAATATCGTTATTGCTTATTCATATGCGCCTATTTTACCTTTAATATTAAGCTAGTAACCTGTAACAACAATAAAACAAGTGGGAATATAATTTGAATGATCAAAATCGCGAATTGTTAGCGAGCGGTTCATTCATCAAGTGTGAGCCAGCCGGCCTCACACCCTCTTCTCTCGAGGGTTGAAGCAGTACTGAGCTACTCTCTCTCACTCTCCCGGTCTCTACCTTACGTAACACACACATGACCACAGCCTAGGATTGGTTAGGAGATGTTTACACGAAAATATACCAATGAATAAGGGAATAACAGGGAAAATAGGTGATAATTGAAGGGGGGGGGGAAATGTGGAAGAGTGATATGAGGTATGGAGGGATTTTTTTTTTTTTTTTTTTTTTAAGTGCTACTTGGGCCTTTAAAAGTTTTTTTTTAGGCCTTACCTCTTAAGAGCTTTCTCGCCATCTCCCAGTAAAACCTCTTAAGAGTGTTCTCGCCGTTCCCGGGCTAAGGATTGAAATACAATTTTGTTTTTGACTATTTTATCATAAACACGTTAGTTTATTTTAAAACATGGCAAATTTCGTCATGCAATTATTAAATTGTTGAAATTTAAAAGCATTAGATATGAGGCTTTTGTGGCTCCTGAATTACAGGTACAGTACAGTACATGGTAGTTTCCCGTTTTAGTTAATTTTTGACCTGCATTAGGAAATTTAACACTTTACAAGAGTAAGTACAGATGCTTGCATTTGGTGAAAACTTTAATATTGGAAAATGTATGCTATCTTTAAGAGAAATTAGGGAAGTTTTAGGGCAAACAGGTAAATTTCAAAGGTGACACCTAGGTGTGTCGCCATTTATGCTCTTTACTGTACCTTTTATATTTGTTTTTTATATTTCTTAGATGCTCGAGTGACAGTGTAGGGAGGTACCTGCTAGTGGAAGACTATCAACAACCGTACTACGACAGCGTTCCTCCCGACCCGTCCTTCGAAGACATGTACCAGGTGGTGTGTGTGGACAGCTACAGACCTGACATACCTCTACGCTGGCAGTACAGCGAGGTAAAGTACACATTAGCAGTAGAATACTGTACTTCAGTCTGTTAACTACCAGGCGTTGGCGTTTTTTAGCACGCTCCAGTTGCCCCACCCAAGGATATTAGGCGTGCAAATGCCTTGTTTATATATTTCCGTAAATACTATTTATACAATATTAAGTCAAATATGAGCATGATCACATACCTTCTTTCAGCTTGAGAATGGTGAAAACCACAACCTTCTTAGGTACGTTATGGCCGTTTGGGCGCCGGCGTTTTGGCACAGCCCTTTCGGCGCCAACCGATTTGACCCAAGACTTTTTGGCGCCAGACGTTTGGGCGCTAGTAAAATATATAATATAGAATAGGACAAGAGACTGAAACTGCACTTATGTGTGGAACACTCAGTCTTAAAATTTTATGTATGTATGTATGTATTATGTTGATTATGTTGATTTATTACCATGCAAAGGTGGGCATTTAACAAGAAAGTTAAAACTGTAATATAACTTTTTTGGAAATTTATTTAGATATTAAAACAATTTTTTTTTTTTTTTTAAAACATACAAACTAGAATCAGGAATGCAGCTTGATTTAGTTCATCTGGTAGTTATGGGCAAGGCTCCTCAGATACTCGATAGCACTAATGTTTTCAAATTTAAGAATCAGTTGGATTGGTGGGGGGCATTCATCACTGAATTACGTTTGCTATGGATAATTGTCTTCAAATCAGACATACTGTATTAGGAACGGCAGCTAGACTAGCTTGTGATATGTCTGTCAAACATTCACTAACTACCGGTACTACAGTCGGTGTCTCTTGAGTCATTATGGTGGTATTATTATATAAAAGACGTGTGGCCACGACCCTGCCGGAAGATCAACTGAGAGTAGGGAGCAGCTAAGGCGTCAATATGTACCTATTATTTACGTTTCGGAGGTTCATTTTGCTGTCCGAAAGTTTTTACTAAGCCAGTATTTATCCCGAACTGGATCGAATGTTCTCATTAATTATTTAGCTATGTGTACTGGCTTTGTTACATTATTCCGAGCCTATAAACTGATATTGGCGCCAAAATGTCCGTCGCCAAATGGGCTGGCGCCAAATAGGCTTGGCTCCCAAACGGCCGCGCCTAAACGCCAGCGCCCAAATGGCAGCGCCCAATCGTCCCATTCCATTGGGTGAGAGCAGACATACTCCTTGTCATTGAGTCAGTCACACACTAACAATTGCAAGCGAGCGCACTCTTGTATGTTGAGTGTTAGGGAGGGGGATGGTGTAGATGGTTGAGGGTGCTTGTGGGTGGGCGAGATGGTGGGGGGATGAAGAGAGGGGCTTGTGGGGGTGCGGGAGGGAGCGCGAGATGGTGGGGGGATGAAGAAAGGGGCTTGTGGGGGTGCAGGAGGGAGCCTAGTTCATCACTAGGCCGATTGGGGTCATGATTGTACCATGGAAAATTTGATGGCTTGGCCCGAAATATTGTGACGCCATATGGCGTCACACGGGGTGCTGCCCATAAACACATATGATTCATATTTTTTCACCAACCAACTTTACTTCTAAACTCAATTAATGAAATCAACAAATACATGTGGCTCCGTTCATTGTAAAAAAAAAAGGCATAATTTATACACACATTTCCGATTTATATATTTAAATTGAAGCTCTATTTAGCAGGAAGTATAGGTTTTATACAAATCCTTTCGGTGAGCATAATTTCGCCGAGCAATGATTAGTGAAAAGAGTTCTGGCTTTGCTCAGCGAAACGCCCTAGTTTGGAGTTTTCGCCAAGCAGCGTGCTTGGCGAAAAGTTGCTTTGCTCAGCGAAAGTTGCCCGTGTGATAGCCCCTTAAGTCTTCACATCAGGTTCCCCAAGAAAATCATGCTTACTTTTCTTTGCCAGTAGCCAAAGCAGAAGGAGTGTCCTCAGATTTACTTAACTTTCTTGCGGCATCCAAAGTTTCCTTGCACTCCCTTGATGAATCCTTTTCTACCCCCCTCCCCCCCAGCTGCTCACCTTGACAGGGACTTCAAGCTAAGAAATAAGGCTTACCGGATGTTCTCTCAGTACTTGGTTTGTCACCAGATCGCCGCCTCCCTTTCACGTACTATTTCAGCTATAGCTGAACCCCAAATTAAGAAAGCTACTGAATTGTCTAGGAGACTTTTGCTACAAAATTCTATTCAGTCCTTAGGAGACATCAGAATTGTAATTATGGAGGCGGTTCGAGCCCGCCAAGATCTGAGAGTCCATCTGGTGAGGAAGTTGCCGGCAGACATAGGTGTCGGGTAACTCTCTCGCCGGTACTGACTGCCACTTTCCTTAACTCAGAAACATGGAGTCTTGTGTTTAATATGGTTAATGGTTGGAAGCAGGTTACCTCCCAAGCTCGGAAGGACCCTGCTAAGAAGCCCTTTCATAAATCAAAGGGTGGTAACAAGCAATACCAGCCACAAGCTAAACAGTCCCCAAGGGATCCCAGACTCCCGCCACAGCAGGGAGGTAACCCGTACAAGTCCAAACAAGGTAAACATTCTGGGTATAAAGGTAAGGCCCCTCAGAAGGGTAATCAGGGCCAATCATCAGCCAAATCTAGCCAAGCGTCAGATGCCAACCCACCTCCCCCTCCAAAAAACTAGCCACCCAGCATCCCAACGCCATGCTTAAGGACACAGGATTTGAGAGTTGCCTCTAAGGTCGAACCCCGGTTGCACCGGGGTTCGTTCCGTTCATTCCGCTCGGCCTGGCCCATGAAAACCTGGGCCAGGAAAGTAGTAAGCAAAGGAATCACTTGGCGGTGGCTCTGGCGGCCTCGACTGCGTCAGCCGTGGGAACACACCAATGTGTCTCAGGAGGAGGAGACTCTACTTCAGGAAATGATCACCAAACAAGTCCTTATCCCGGTCAATGCCAATCACCCAGTATTCACTTCAAGACTTTTCTTAGTGCAGACTTAGTGTGCAGATGCGACCAGTTCTCGATCTCTCGCAACTGAACACATTGTTACGGATCTGGACCTCAGCTGCTCAGAGATGGGACAATAAGAAAGAATGATCCACACCAGCACCTTGTCTCCTATACAAGCAACCCAATGAACGCAACAGAAAAGAGCAAACAAACGCTTCCAGACTCTTCTCAGGGCTTAAGGTGCTCCACTGCCCTGCTTCCCCTTTGAATGTTATCTAAAGTGGAAAACTACCATAGCCTACTAAGCTATAAAAAGACAAAAACCCAACACCGAGATGGCAATGCTGGGGGATAATTAAACTGGCTCAACAGACAAAGTACTAGCAAACATGTGAAAGCAAAAAGAGTAGCAACTGTACTTCGAGCAACTAGGCTATGCACAATCTCGACAGTACCCACCGTGTGCAACCAGCCTACGGTACCCAACTCCCGATGCAAAAGAGTTGTAACACAATATCAATATCTATATAAAAAGCTGACTACCAATACGAGGTCGGGTTCTGTGACTCAAACCTCGGGGTGTTATTAGTGGAAGTTGCGAAATGGGCTACCCGGGATAACTCCAGGGCTGATACAAGCCAACTATGTACGAGCGTACTGCAAAACCTTCCTCCTAATAACACGCCAGTATTCAATCCCAATTGAGCCAGTACCACCGAATGAGTAAACCTCCCTTAAGACGGTTGAACCCGTAGAGTTCACCTCCCACTACTCTTTAATAACCTTCGGTGGTCCCGTGGCTACAACGGGGATCACTAACTGAAGTTACTTTAATTTACTTTAATTATAAACTTACTTTACCTGGTTACTTGGCAATCCGTTCCAAGAGTCGAGAGTGGGGCACCCAAAACGCTGGTGCAGAGCCGCCAACGGTTCCTGCCGGGCAGCAGACACTGACGGGGTTAATATGTGTATGGGTAATATGGGTGTGTGTTGTGTGTACTGTACTAGGGAATATACAGCAACCCGACAGGAACGTCCCGGCTCTCAACAAACAAAAACCTTACCTATCGACTCCTGGACAGGACCGCCAAGCGCCTCAAACTCCAAGGAAAAACACATGGAACACTGAATCTTGATAAAAGCGACACTGATCAAAAGGAACACTGATCAAAAGAATTAAATTAACACTATGAGAAAAAAGTAAATTACGTTCATATATAATATGAATATAATAAAACTATGATTAAAATCTAGGACTTCCACTAATATTACATTAAGTAAAAAACAAACAAACAACAAACAAGCACAAAAATATAACGTCCCACGAGGTTAGATCACTGGGCACCTCTCTTGTGGGCGTCTGAACTAGAAGTGAAGTAAGTGACTGGCTAAACACAAGAAGTGTCCATTTCCCGCCCTTTTTCCCCAACAGATGGCGACACTATCGAGGTAATTGTCGTCTGTATCTGTTTACAATATCAAACCAGTTCACCAAGACACAGCACAAGAATTATACATATTACTTCATATTACTTCAGAATCACAAAGACAGCTGCCTTCCAAATCATATGAAAACACCGAAACGAAGCGCTTCACAACAAACTCACTTAGACAACAAAAAGGTTAAGTGAAGGCATGAAGCGACGAAGCGCTTCACCACGGAACTCACTTAACCCCTCAGACCCGGTTGGGCTCTGAGGCCTCCATAAAAAACACCCCGCGGAACCCGGAAGGGCTCTGAGGCTCCAGCAGCTTGAAAGCCTGTAAGCTTGGTGTGTGAGGCGTCCAGAACGAACGACCTCGTAACGTAAACATGAATGGTGGAGAATGGATGGGACATTCTGGTGATGGACTCACAACATTAGTGAATGAAATCTATACAGAAGTGATACAATGGCAACATAATAAGTTTGAACTACCGATTTGTGAAGCCGCAAAAGACATGCTGGGGGAACTCAGACGTATGATCCTAAAGTATGTTCAGGATGCCCCTTTGGTGCACGTGGCAATCAAGATAGCTTCTTTCATTCCTCAGTTGTTCCTTCAAAGAAAAAGACCAAAGGGAAAACTGAATGAGAACATTAACACCTAACGAGCGGCCTAGGCGGTAAATAATATGTAGCCACCAGCGGGGTGTTTTTACCCAAAATAGGGCTGTTTACGTGATAATTTTCATGCATAAATAAGACCCAGAGCGTAAAACAAGTATCTATCCCTGAAAGGGCATAAACAGAGCTTTCCATTGACACCACAACAATCCTTGTATGACCGCTAGTTTTCTTGCAACAACCGCGCAACACGAGTGCAAAAACCATGTAATTCGGTACTTTCCCCATACATTTCACTATGTAGCGAGTGTGAGAGGGTGGAGGAGGGTGGGATTCATGTCAGTTGGTCCACCGCGGTGGTCTGGAGCAGTCATACGCTCGCTACTCTCCTGCCACCACTTGTCTCTCTCTCTCAGCAACATTACGTGCTGAAATTGCCACACGACTTATGGTGTGAGCCGCCACATAGTCCAAATTTCTTTCACTCGACATATGATGCGCGCCGCTAATAAAGGGTTAAAGCGCTGAAACAGAGAATGGAGTGGTGGAAAAATGGGGAGTTAGACAAAATTCTTAGCCAAGTACGAGCAATCCAGCAAAGACTGAAAACAAAACAACGAAGAAAGAGGAAGCCAGATGATATGGCACGATCAGTGGGAAATAGCATGAGGATTGGTAAAGTGGCACAGGCAGTCAGAATGGTCACTGGGGAAGCCTCAAGTGGGGTGCACGAAGTGAATCGACGCATCTTGGACCAGCTGAAGGAGAAACACCCAGAAGCAAAACCAGCAAGTGATGAGGCCAAACTAGACGGGGAATATGTTCCTCCAGACCCGGTGATATATGAGAATATAACTGGAGACCTCATATGGAGAAAGGCGCTGAAAACACAGGGAGGAGCAGGTCCATCAGGAGTAGATGCTAAGACTTGGAGGATCTTCCTAAGTCAAAACAAGTTTGGTTCAGCCGCGGGTGACCTTTGTGAAGCAATAGCAATGCTGGCAAAGAAACTTGCATCATCACCATGCGTGAACATAGAAGCTCTGACAGCATGTCGCCTGATACCTTTAAATAAGAATCCAGGAGTTAGACCAGTAGGCGTTGGGGAAGTTCTTAGAAGGATTATAGGAAAAGCAATCATGTCTGTATTTGGAAAAGATGTACAAAGAGCAGTGGGCAACTTACAAGTATGTGCAGGACAGCAAGCCAGAGGAGAAGCAGCAATACATGCAATGGGGAAGGTGTATCATGAGGAAGATTGTGAAGCGGTACTGCTAGTGGATGCAACAAATGCCTTTAACACCATTAATAGGGAGGCAGCTATTCACAACATCAAGATCAAATGCCCGAGCATCGCAAAGTACATAGAAAATACTTATAAGGAGCCAGCTAACCTGTATATAGTTGGAAGCACAAAGAAGGAAGAAATTAAAATTCTCAAATCAAATGAAGGAACAACGCAAGGAGATCCAGTGGCAATGGCAATGTACGCACTGGCACTATCAATTCTGCAGCAGAAAATAAAACATGAGGTAACCCGAGTGAAACAAGTGGCGTATGCAGATGACCTCACAGGTGCAGGAAAAATAGGGGATCTCAAAGAATGGTGGCGGAGAGTACAATCGGTAGGCGAAGTCATTGGGTACCATCCGAATGCTAGTAAATCTGTACTAATAGTGAAAGAAAACAAGTATGAAGAAGCGGTGCGGACTTTTGATGGGACAGGAGTGAAGATTACAAAGGAGGGTCAACGCCATTTGGGAGCAGTAATAGGCACAGAAGAATGCAAGAGAGACTATGTGCGAAAAAAGGTAGCGGAGTGGGTAAAGGAAGTGAAAACCCTGGCAGACATTGCAAAATCTGAACCACATGCTGCATATACTGCCTTCACATATGGTGTTAAGCACAGATGGACCTTTCTTATGAGAACAGTGCCTGGCATTAGACAGATGCTCCAACCGCTGGAAGAAGCAATCAGAGGAACATTCATACCGGCCTTAACAGAGATGGAAGGCGTCATGCAAGAGCTAAGAGATCTATTAGCTCTTCCGCCAAGGTTCGGAGGTATGGGGATCATAAACCCAGTGGAGGCGGCACCACATGAGTACCAAAATTCCCTTAAACTTACTACGTCTCTGACAGAAAAAATACGGGAGCAAAATGAAAATGATGAGGTGGACGAAGAGGAACAACGAAATGCAAGACAGGAAATTACAAAGAGCAGAGAAGAGAGACAGAAACATAGCCTAGAACAAATTAAGACCAGATGTAGGGAAGAACTGAAAATGAGAGTTGAGATGGCACAAGACACGGGGGCTTCAAATTGGCTCACATCATTACCAATAAAGGAGAAAGGCTTCAGCTTAAATAAACAAGAATTCAATGATGCCGTAGCCTTGAGGTATGGGTGGCCAGTTTCGAACCTGCCGCTGAAATGTGCATGCGGTGAAATAAACAACCCAGACCACTGTATGACCTGTAAGAAAGGAGGATTCATCTGTATCCGGCATGATGAAGTACGAGACATCACTGCACAAATGCTGGACGAGGTGTGCCATGATGTCAGCATCGAACCGGAACTTCTGCCTATGGACGGACAGCGCTTGGCCCACAATACTGCAAATACTTCAAATGAAGCAAGAGTGGACGTAAGTGCTCGAGGTTTTTGGACGAGGGGACAACGGGCTTTTTTCGACATCAGAATCTTCAACCCAAGAGCACAAACATATCGTGAGCGAGGACACAAGGCGGCATACTTGAGAAACTAAAGTGAGAAAAAAAACGCTTATGAAGAAAGAATTTTGAACAGGGATCAAGGAAGCTTTACTCCTCTGGTCTTCTCATCGTCGGGAGGTATGGGACCTTCTGCAAGTGTCTTCTATGCCAGATTAGCTGAACAAATATTGGAGAAAAAGCGCCAGCATAGAAGCCAAGTCATAACTTGGATGAGATGCCGGCTCTCTTTCTCTCTTCTCAGGTCTGCACTCCTATGTCTCAGGGGTACAAGGTCCTCCCCGCTACAGAGGACAAGAGTGAGAGACTTGGACTTTGAAATGGTCGTGGCGGAGGGACGAATTGGGGAACAACTAGGTTGATTGTAGGGAGGTACTGGTACAATAAGATAAACTACAATGTAACTAGAATAAGATAGATTGTACACCACTTTGTAACTGTCACCTTAATAAAAAAAAAAAAGTGTGAGGCGTCCATCTGACGCATGTAAACAACAGCTGGTTGGACCGATGCCGCGCATCTCCGACCACAAGAAGGAGAGGCGTCCTTGTTCGTGTGTGCCTGTATGTTATTGTTAAGTAGTGAAAAATAGTGTAAAGTGGCTGATATCGCCACAAAGTTATCTCCACGGAAATCGTCATCACAACTGAACCAGTTGACTTAGAGAGCTCTACTCAACGCCATTCTACAGGTACGAAACACATCTACGCTTGGGGATGTGCGGGAATGTGGAACCAGTCAAAATAAAAAAGATACGGTATGTTACGACAGGGGATACGAATAAAACAAGGGCACTTAATGATTGGACTAGTAACAGGGCACTATGCAACAACGGTACGCTAGATCCAAACCCTCGAACTTATATGCCGGCGAACAAAAACACCTATACCCTCCAGAGTTAATCTGCGATAATGGGGTATCCTTAACTGGGCATAAATGTACTCTACTTCAGGCTAACCCACACTGGTATAGCCTGATAACAAACAAGATGCAAGTTACGTTAAAATGCATAAAAGGGAAGCTATGGAAAGATCAATTAAATCACTGCAAGATTTAATACAATAAAAAGATGCTTCAATACAGTTACTCTAAACAACAATAAACTCTTCACTCCTATCTGAAAGAAAGTGAAGTATAGTCCTACAGCATAGACCTGGAAACTTCTGAAGAAAGTCTGATGCTCATAAGATGCTCGTATCTTAAATCATATAAAGGCAGGAGGCAGGACACCACACGTGTAGACTGAATACACCAAAAGATAGGACATATAATGTTAACTGACACAAGAATACTATAAATGCGCAACGGTAGTTGTTGTTGTTGTTGTTGTTGTTGTTGTTCCCTAAGCTGCCTGGCCGAACAGCCCCGATTCCCTGAGAAAGGCCATGGCCACGATCGGGCTTTCCCACAGAGCTCTCATTGAGTGTAGATTGTGTTGTTGGCATAAGTGGTTGTGTGAAATGCAGTCTTCTATGATGTGTTTAATGGTATGGGGTGCTGTGTTACATCCCGGGCAGGCGTCGACAACGGAGTCATCCAGTCTCTTCTGATAGCTCAGGAGAGCTGGATGGTGTCCACATCTCAGCCTGGCCAGGTGGACTCTGTCCTCGCGAGGAAGGGAGGATTCGCAAGGATGGATTTCGGGAGGTCGTGCATGCAGCTGCGTGTTGTCTGTGAGTGAGTGGATGGATCGGTGAGAGATATGAGTATGGATGTGCTTTTGGAAGTTGGTTCTGGGTGGGCAGGGAGGGAGAGAGGACAATAATTGTGTGTGATACCGTGTGCTGGGTGTTGTTTTGATATTTCTTGGTGTCTGTGGGTGTGTTGCCATGTAGTTTAGTGGGTGGTCTTGGTTCGTGGAGGCTGCTGCCAGGAATTGAGTGCCTCTCATGTCCAGATGGTCTTTGACTTTGAGGATTTTGGTTTCTTGATGTAGGTGATCTGTGGGTGAAGTAGCTGTGCAGCCTGTAATGATCTTCAGGGCTTTGTTTTGAATAGTCTGTAAGGTCTTATGATGTGTTTCAGCTAGATTAGAAGCCCAGGCTGGGCTTGCGTATTCCATCACTGATCTTATGTATTGTTTATATACTGTGGTGGTAGTTTCTTTGTTGTGTCCAAATTTTGTGTGAGCAAGTGACCTGAGGGCGTTAAGTCTGGGTATCAGTTTCTTTTTAATGTTTGTGGTGTGCTGTTTGAATGTCATATGAGTATCATATGTTACTCCTAGGATTTTGGGTGTGTGTGTATGTGTTAGGGGTGTGTTGTTTATGGTGAGTTGAGGGATGTATTCGTGTTCTGTCCAACTTGTGAGCAGGGTTGCGGTGGATTTGGCTGGGGCTAGATTAAGTCTGTTTGTAGTGCACCAGCCATGTAGTGTGTTGAGATAGGGTTGAAGGAGATCTGTTGCTCTTTTGGGTCATGGTGTGTGCATGTGAGTGTTATGTCATCTGCATAGGAGGCTAAGTTTATTTGGGGCGTATTGGGTGTAGTTATATCGTGCATGTACAGATTGAAGAGTGCGGGCGATAGGACGGATCCTTGTGGGACTCCGTTGGAAAGTTTCTGATTTTAGATGACTGACCGGCAAAAGATACGTGTGCACATCTGCCTGCTAGGAAGTTGGCCAGCCACCTTTTTGTGTTGTTGTGCATGTTTGTGTTGTAGATTTTGTTTGTTAGGTTGTGGCGGGGGATGGCATCGAAGGCTTTACTAATGTCGAGTGTGGCTAATAGTGATCTGTGTGGTGGTCTAGCTGAGTTGATGCCGTCGAAAGCTCTTTGTGTAAGGTCTGTGAGAAGAGTGTTTGTGGAGTGCAGTGGCCTAAAGCCATGTTGTGTTGGAGCTAGGGGTAGGTCAGGTGTAATTAGTTGTAATACTAGGCATTCCATGACTTTGGAGGGGGAGAAAAGGAGTGTGATGGGGCGGTGCGAGGAGGGTAGCGTGGGGTCTTTGTTGGGTTTGGGGAATGTGATGATGATACCATGCTTCCAAATGTCTGGTATTGTGTTGTGTGAATAGCTGTAGTTTGATATGTTAGTGAGTGCTTGTATGCCTTGTGGTCCCAGGTGTCTGAGGTGTATGTTGCTTATGTTGTCTAGGCCACAGGTGGGTGAGTGCTTGAGATTGTTGATGATATGCTTTGTCTGGTGATTGGTGAAGGGTGTATAGTCAGGGTCTGTGGGGAATTGTCTCTTACGTCGGATGACACGTCGGTCGTCTTTGTGAGGTTTTAGGTGGCTGACATGTGAAAAGTGATTGATGAGAGTGTTTGCTTGTTGTTTACATGAAGGAGTAAAGTCTGTTGTGATTGCAGCATGTGATTGTGTTGTGTTGCTGTTGGAAAGTGTGATGCTGTTTAGTGTTTTGTAGAGTTTTTTGGGGTTTGTTTTGTGATCAAGTGTTTGTAGGAAGTTATTCCAATTTAGTTTTTGTTGTTCTTGTATTTTGTTGTTAGTTTGGGTGTTGAGTGCTTGAATTTGTTGTGTGATGTCTTGTGTGTGGGGTGCTGGGGAGTGTTTCAGTATGTCGCGTTGTCTAATGAGGTTTTGAATTTCTGGTGTGAAGTTGGGGTTGTGTCTTTTTCTGTTACCTCTTGGAATGTGTTTCTTGTCAGCGTTTTGGATAGTTTTATTGAGTATGTGTACAGCATTGTTGATGTTAGTGATGGGTGTACTGTTTAGAGTTGTGAAGTGTTGTTCTGTCTCATTTGTGAATGCTTCCCAGTTAGCTCTTTTATAATTGGTGTATGTGTGTTTGTGGCTAGCTGGGGTGAGTCTGGTTTTGGTGGTGATAATGACCGGGAGGTGGTCAGAGCCTAAGGTTCTGACCACCCTCCAGGATGTTGTGGGGGTGAGTTCTGGGGAGCAAAAGGTGATGTCTGGAGATGATGGGTTATAGAGGGCTTGGTGAGGAATATGGGTATGTTGATGGATGTCGTTAAGGATGATGAGGTTATCGGTTTGGTTTTGTAGTACCAGCCCTCTGTCTGTGTCGGGGTTGTCGACAAACCAGGCCGACGTCTTGGCGTTGAAGTCACCACCCAGGATGATGTGTGGGGGGGGTGTTTGTGATGTGTTGTAAGTGTGGTCTGTATTCATTTGGTACTGTAGGGGATGTTTGGGGAGGGATGTATGTGTTTATGATGGTTATGTTGGAGTTGTTGCCAGTGCGTATTTTAATTGACTGTATTTCTGTTGTGTTATCATTTGGGGGGAGGAGGGATTTGGTTTGTACACTGGTTACTATGTATGATATTTCTTTGTGTACCAGGGTGATGAGTCCACCGCCCCCGCCGACAGCCCGGTCTTGTCTGATGGTGGTGAAATTATGAAATGTGGGTGTTTTTTGTGTTGTGCGGAGTTTTGTTTCTTGTAAGATGGCAATGTGTATGTTGTGTTGTTTGATGAAGTGTGAGAGTTCGTGTTTCTTTGTGTTGATGCCATCTATGTTTATGTGCACGATGTATGTTGGGTGCTGCTGCATGAGGATGGGGTGGGGGTGAGGGAGGGGCTGGGGGTTGGGATGGGTGAGGTGGGGGTGGGGATTGGGGAGCATGAGATGGGGGTTGGAATGGATTAGGATGGGGTGTGGTGTGTTGAGTTGAGGATGTGGATGGTATGGGAAGGTTAGGTGGGTTAGGGAGGAGAGGTGGACGGGTTTTAGGGGGGGGGGGGGGGGAGTGGATGATATAGGAAGGTTAGGTGGGTTGGGGAGGAGAGGTGGATGGGTTTTAGGTGAGGGATTTGACTGGGAGAGGGAGGGGCATGAGGAACAGGTCCAGGTGTTTGTGTAGTGTTTCTTGGAGGCAAGTGTTGTGCAGGTGAAGTGGGTCCAGTTCCCGCATGAATTGCAGAGAACTGAACCCTTAGTATGGCGACTCGAAGTGATGGGTTTTGAGCAAGTTGGACATATGTATGTGTACGTGGGTCCTGGGTTGCTCTCAATGTCTCCGGCTAGAAGAAGTCTTCGAGAAATGACAGCCGGAGAGTCATTTCTCGGTGTAGGAAAAACTGTGTGATGTGTGTGTGTGGTGTGAGAGGTGTGGAAATTCCCGGCGCGACCAAAGCCGCTCCAAGGACCCGTGCCCCCAGGGAGGGGGTAGGGGATTGTTGTGACGGTTTGGCTCCCGAAACTGCTCCCCACAGCCGGCATCCGGTTTTCCTCCTGGTCGTTGATTTTGTCTTCGGCCGTGGAGGGTCGGCAGCCATCCGCGGTTGGCAGCCTCGGGAGGTGGCCCCACGGCGTAGACGCCGCCACATCAGGACCCGCAACGGTAGTAATGCTCGACACTAAAAGAAGTACTGTACTTCCTCATCAACGAAACAGTCTGCTATGGTTGTGCGGCTCAGCAACAACCTAGACTAATAAATGCTGTGAATAATAATGCGTACATATCAAAGAGCTTATATTAAATACTAACAAGTGTCTACTCGATTAATAATGTCTAGCTGGGATACTCTAGGTAAGGAACTGGGGTTGAGCAAGACAGGCTCGTAGCCTAGCGATGTCCTTAAGACTGCATCCTTTAAGTTACGTTAATTGACTGGGGTGCTCTCTTAACCCGGGAGCTGCGGGGAGACTCTTAAGAGTTCCCCCGGCGCACTGCGGGGAGACTCTTAAGAGTCAGAGAAAATAAAAATCAACTTTTGACATCGAAAACAAAATATTTTTTTATATTTTTTTTTTTTTATTTTTTATTTTTTTTTTGGCCCCTGGGCCATGCAAAATCTCAGTCCTCTACCTCCCCTCCTTCCCCACTTTCCTCCTCTCCTTCAGTTATCACCTATTTTCCCTGTTATTCCCTTATTCTGAGGTATATTTTCGTGCTAACATTAGAAATCCGATTGGAGGGTGTGGTCATCACTGATAGCAAGCGAGTGCAAGAGAGAGAGAGAGTATCGATCGACTGTGTCTCAGTGGCCTTGGGGGAAATTGGCGGGAAAGCAGATTGCCTCACCCATACATTATACAACTCGCGGGCTATATCTCCGATTTTGACCATCCAAACGCTGTTTTCACTCGTTTTATTGTTGTTTCAGGTTAATACCTTTATAATCAACCCATAATAGGCGCATATGGATAAGTATTAATGCTATTAATGGCACAATGAATATTTTAGTGGCGGAAACACCTCAAATACGTCAGCACAGGGGGACGTTTCCAATTACCCCCATGCGCACTTCAGAGGTTAATAGATCCAGATCACAAGTATCTGGTTCTATCCTGGCGACCCTCAAAAGACAAGCAAAGAGGCAGCAAAGTGTAGAACTGGAACAGGCCAAAGCCCTCAGTCAACACAATGCTGCACTCGCAAAAGACGCAGCCGAAAAGACAGCCTAGGCTACCACAGGACCGGTCGAAGTCGTGTAGGTATAAACGAACCATACACACATTGGAGACAACAACTACAGTAACCTTATCCCAGTCTAGCATTAAATAAAAGAGCAGAAACACTAAATCAATAATGGAGACACACACAGAGTTCTTAACCTCTACTAACCAAGAACCCTCAAACCTATTCTAAGTACATGTAAATATCTCAGAGGACGGTGCATGCAATACAATGGGCCGGCTATGGAAACCATATGCAGAACCCAAGGGGATAAGTAATTTAATAAAGGTCAGAGAGAGCGACAGTGGTAAAGAGGGTGATCGGGAGAGAGTATGCAAAGGGATGTTAGAAGCATGCACGCCAAGCCTGTCCTGAGGAGGACAGCTCCTGGGAACCCTCATGGCGGAGGTTAGTTACACAGGAGCCCGCAAGGGCGCGATGGTCGGCCAATCACGGGCCGAGACGTCACAAGGCAGCAGGCGTCCCTAGGACGCGCCAGGATCCGCCAGCCAATCAAGGGCGCGGGAAAGCCCGTGCACGAGCGGGAAAACTCCTCCGAGCGAGGGAGGCAGCATATACATACACACGCACATATTACCACCACGCTGCTTACATCGCTCTTTCTCCTTAACTTTACACAATGCATCTTATATTCTATTAATGATATAAAATACTTCCTGTTGTCACAGACAAAAACAAAGGCCACCACTGGACTGTCTGTGACAATGCGATTACTAGGAAAGAAAGAACAACATTCTCTGATAACTGTAGCCCATTTCGATGTCCCTGGCGAGCGCTAGTGGCTAACGAGAGGCGATTCTGCCAACGCTGGTAGACGTCACACCCCGCCCAAGATATGGGACGCTCAACATTAGGCGAGCACCATATCTGACAAGGCAGAATGCCGACAAGACCCGCCACACCTAGCCACTCCACCAGAAATGAAATGCAAAGCTCAATCTTAAATAAAACAACATATTAGCATAAAGAAAATCTTATAACCCCTCCCAAACAGAATAGTATAATTTTAGCCTGCTATGCTCCCTGAGCGAGCTTCACAGAGCCCAGCCTACTAAGTGAAAGACACATTCAACTTAGGACTTTAGCTATAACATTGGCAACTTACAATTAACTATCAAAAAGAAAGAGTTTTTATGTTTTTTTTTATTTAATTTTAATGTTGTTTTTGATGGCTGCTCTACAGGGGCAAGCCTGATTTTTCTCCATTCAAACCCACACACTGACTGAATGGCGAGGGTTCTCCTGCAAACATACCCTCCTGTGACAAACAATCAGCCAAAACATTATCAGTGCCCTTAACATGCCACCCATCCAACTTGTGTTCCGGCAGCAAAACAACACCTGACACTGATAAACTGCCCAGTTCATCACAAGACTGGCACTTCTCTTCGCTCTCTCCGGCAACGGGGCCTGCCAATAACCTTTCACTAGTTCTACCTTCGTGATGAGCGAGGCAGCCCCGAAGCGGTCTATGGTGTCGTCAACTCTGGGTAATGGATAGGCGTCTGTCAGTGATAATGCACCCACACTCTTGCAATCACCATACACACGGATCTTGCCACTCAACTCAGGTTGCAAACTCACTGGCAACGACCACTCACGATATCCCTTATCCCTCAGACCCTTTATCCACATGTAGTCTAGCTCTGCTTTCACGACAGACTGTTGAGCAGGATTTATACGGTAGGGAACTAACTTGAGCCTTGCACTGTCTCCAGCCTCCATGTCGGATTCTACCCCGTACATCAGGCCTGGAGAAGCCACAAACATGCGGATGTACTGCCACAGCCTAGTAAACAACATCTCTTGGCACTCAGGAACAAGAGGTTGCAACTTATCTCGAAGAACAACATGCCTAGTGCCCTCCCACAACCCAGCCGAGACCGCAGCTTCTAAACTATAGTCTCCCTCCTTCTCCACCTTCGTTCCTAGAACAGCCAGGTCATGAGAGGGACAATCAGTACCACCTGTGCAGTCACTCCCATAGTTCATAATTGCTAAGGCTTCCCCGCCGATACCGTACATACGCACCCCCGCATTCCTTGCGACTACATCTGCCTGCGCAGCAGCATTGCGAGGCTATGCGACGACCGGGCACATCCACTCCACAGCCCACCTCACTAATCTGCTCAATGTCCTCATTCTGACCACCACCCTTGGCAGCCATGGGTCGACCCTGACCTGACAACCATGCCAAAGCCTCGTCGCCCACCTTGAACCACCGAAACAATGAGGCTAACGGTCTACTAACACTCAAGTGACCTGCCAGCGGAACATCGTGCACGGCATGAGTTGTGAGGCCTGGGTGCTCGGCACGACCAGTGGGGTATGAACCGAGCCGGTGCTGGAGCGCTGCACACTGCTGCTCAGGCAGGTGCTCTAGCACTTCCACAGCCACCAGACTCGTGTCCCCTGCCCACTGCTCCGCCGAGACATGACAATCCCAACTCTCCTCCACCTGTGCCCCACTGCCCCCCCTCTCCTTCTCCACCGTGGCTGCTGCAGACCAACGCAGGGGCAGTAGGCTGCTCAGGTGGTTGCCTCACAAACTCCTTTAACAGGTTCACATGACATGTTTCCCCATCCTCGTGTTCAATAGCCCCGTTCCCACAACTCTCCTCCACCTGGGAACTACTCTGTCGCGGAGTGCCATCACGCCCAACCATGTCACTAGGGGGAACAGGTTCTGGGGCCACTCCGGAGCTCACCTCTGGGTCAAGTACCGAGTCGCCAAGAAGAGCCGCTGGATCAAAACTCACAAAACTTCTCCCAACTTTAGCTTTCTCCTTCCGACCGTTCCTCCGCTGGTCTAGAGACTGAGGAATAGGCTGTGACACCTTAGATGCATGAGATCGGGTGTCAACTCACGCCATCTGCTGTAATTGACACCTCTCGACCAACTCCTGCCCCACCCTACTCACGTCGGCCGCCCTCTCGGCAACGACTAAGGGTGGAACCTCGGAAGTAGGTACCGCAAAGTCGTTGCCGAGAAGAAGGTCGACGCCCTCTACTGGCAGTTTCTCTACGATTCCAAAATCTATCTCTCGTGTCACACCATCAACCTCCAGCTCCACTCGAACCAACGGGTATGACCGTGTAGCATTAATACCCTGCACCACAACTACCCGTGCCGCGTTTATAGGTTGGCCTGTAAAGTTTTTCATCAGAGTCTGGGATGCACCTGTATCACGCAACAACTCCAACCCATGCTTGTAACCAGCCCAACTCACGCAGCCACGCCCTCTATGGTCGCAAAAAGTATCGCAGACAGGTTTCAAGCCTTCCGGACACTCCTTCACTGGCTGTGCCCCCGCATCTGACATATCACCCCGGGTAAATGCAGAAGACCTCAGAGACACCCCAATGCTGCTAGCCAAAGACACGACTGCAGTAGGTTGGTTACTAGGGCAGGAACGTGCGAAATGCCCCTTGTTATGACACTTAAAACACTCTACTTCACTCTTGGACTTCCCCTGAGGTGGGGAAGGGCCCTGACCTTTCTTAAACGGGACAGTTTTTGGTTTGTGATCAAAATTGGTATCATTGCTCTTACTCTCGTTATTAAATTGTGCATCACTGACTCGGGGGGGGTGGAGTGGAGTGTTGCGCCCCTTGTTAACTGCATCGGTCCGTTGTGCAGACCCGCACCCACGAATCAGTGACATTCTCAGGTCAGCCAACTCGGCTGCCTTTTGTAGAGTTTTAGGCTGTTTCTCTTTGAGGTTCAAAGTCAGGTCGCCGCCTGTGCACTTGAAAAATTGCTCTAGAAGGACTAACTGCTAAAGCTCTCCGAACGTCGTCACCTTCTCTGACCTCAGCCAATTTCTCAAAGCATCAGACAGTTCCCGGGCATGTTCTAGAAAAGTGCACTCACGACCCTTCGTAACACCCCGGAACTTCACCCTATATGTCTCTGGTTGTAACTCGTACGCCCGCAGAACAGCTTCCTTCTGTACCTCATAATCGATGCAAGACTCCAAGGGCAATGCATCATATGCCTTGAGTCCTTTGCCAACCAACCTAAAGGAAACAAGGGCTGCCCACTTAACCTCGGGCCATTGGTGCTCCCGGCACTTCTTCTCAAAACGCAGGAAAAATTCGGTGACACCCGACTCGTCAAATGCAGGGACTAACTTAAGAAAGTGCGATAAAGACTGATCAAGACCTCGATTCCCAGAACCGAGACGCTGCCCTGTCGACTCCACCCTAGACTTCTCAAGATCTCTGTCTGCACAGTACTTCGTAGCCTCAACCTGAAGCTCAGCCTCCCGTACGGCCTTTCTCTCCTCAGCCTGAATCTTAGCCATCTCAATCTGGTATTCCTGCTGCTTAGCCATCTTAGCCATCTCAAGCTGGAAGATCATATCTGCAGTTAAACCTTGAGGAGGAGGAGATGCAACAATTGGAGACCCACCCAAGTGCAAACCACGCTGCCAGTGACTATCGGCCTGCGGGAACGTACCTGGCTCCGGAGCCCGAGGGGGCGCCATGGTAGGAGTCGAGTGGAATGGGGGCGGGGCCGAAGGTGCCCCAGCTCCCGCTCCACCCGAAGTCCCACGCACCCCGCCGAGCACACAGGCCACCAGGTCACCTCTCGTCATGCTGCTAGTGCCAACATGCCCCATGACCGTGGCCAAACACTGGAGACCATACCGATCAATCCCCGACACCCGGTCAACAGTAATAGGCATCTCCTGAAACTCCTTTGCATCCTCCTCACTAGTTATTACTCTAATGCCTTCTAACAAACCCCGCTGCTGCACCTCAGAGTCTGCTTCCCGTACTGTGTCCTCACTGTGCATTGATCCGTCGTTCGACATAGTATCCACCGAAAATTCTCAACGTTTATAAAAAAAAAGAAGTACCTAAACTCTCATGTAGCACTATCCACCCAAAAAAATGCTCGAAGACAACTCAAGTGCTATACTACGTTGCCTAAAAAAAAATCCATGTGTCCAAAATATTCCTCAAAAAACAAATGTCCAACAATCCTGCAACTAAGATAAGATACTAGGCAAGGTCGCCATTTGTTACGACCGGGGCTACGAATAAAACAAGGGCACTTAATGATTGGACTAGTAATAGGGCACTATGCAACAACGGTACGCTAGATCCAAACCCTCGAACTTATATGCCGGCGAACAAAACACCTATACCCTCCAGAGTAAATCTGCGGTAACGGGGTATCCTTAACTGGGCATAAATGTACTCTACTTCAGGCTAACCCACACTGGTATAGCCTGATAACAAACAAGATGCAAGTTACGTTAAAATGCATAAAAGGGAAACTATGGAAAGATCAATTAAATCACTGCAAGATTTAATACAATAAAAAGATGCTTCAATACAGTTACTCTAAACAGCAATAAACTCTTCACTCCTATCTGAAAGAAAGTGAAGTATAGTCCTACAGCATAGACCTGGAAACTTCTGAAGAAAGTCTGATGCTCATAAGATGCTCGTATCTTAAATCATATAAAGGCAGGAGGCAGGACACCACACATGTAGACTGAATACACCAAAAGATAGGACATATAATGTTAACTGACACGAGAATACTATAAATGCGCAACGGTAGTAATGCTCGACACTAAAAGAAGTACTTCCTCATCAACGAAACAGTCTGCTATGGTTGTGCGGCTCAGCAACAACCTAGACTAATAAATGCTGTGAATAATAATGCATACATATCAAAGAGCTTATATTAAATACTAACAAATGTCTACTCGATTAATAATGTCTAGCTGGGATACTCTAGGTAAGGAACTGGGGTTGAGCAAGACAGGCTCGTAGCCTAGCGATGTCCTTAAGACTGCATCCTTTAAGTTACGTTAATTGACTGGGGTGCTCTCTTGATAGATCCAGATCACAAGTATCTGGTTCTATCCTGGCGACCCTCAAAAGACAAGCAAAGTGTGGAACTGGAACAGGCCAAAGCCCTCAGTCAACACAATGCTGCACTCACAAAAGACGCAGCCGAAAAAACAACCTAGGCTACCACAGGACCGGTCGAAGTCGTGTAGGTATAAACGAACCATACACACATCGGAGACAACGACTACAGTAACCTTATCCCACTCTAGCATTAAATAAAAGAGCAGAAACACTAAATCAATAATGGAGACACACACAGAGTTCTTAACCTCTACTAACTAAGAACCCTCAAACCTATTCTAAGTACATGTAAATATCTCAGAGGATGGTGCATGCAATACAATGGGCCGGCTATGGAAACCGTATGCAGAACCCAAGGGGATAAGTAATTGAATAAAGGTGAGGAGCAATGGAAAAGAAGAAGGTCAGAGAGAGAGACAGTGGTAAAGAGGGTGATCGGGAGAGAGTATGCAAAGGGATGTTAGAAGCATGCACGCCAAGCCTGTCCTGAGGAGGACAGCTCCTGGGAACCCTCATTCTTACAGTTTCTTACAGTAGATCCTCTGGAAAAAGGCAAACTAGGCCTGTGTATCCAGCTCAGTACCAGTACTTGCACTGCTGCACGGTGTTGGCGGCGGCGGTAGCAGACGCAAAATTTTTACTATTCTGTATTTTTGTTTTATAATCAAACTTCAAATCTTGTCTTCCCCATGCTTTATCAAGATTACTCTCAAACTCCCTTATTGATTCGGAATCGACTACATACTGGGGCAGTGCGTTCCACTCATTCACCACTCTATCACAAAATGAGTTCTTTGCCTTCTCAAGCCTATTTCTTTCTTTGTAAATTTTCTTAGAGTGTCCTCTCGTTCTTGTTCCCTCCCTCACACACATCCTCGTCGTACTTTCCTGACACTATCTTAAAAGTCTCTATCATATCCCCTCTCTTTCTCCGATATGCCAGTGTCGGAAGCCCCAGTGCCCTCAACCTCTGCTCATAGCCCGCGTTCTTCAACGTTGGTACCAGCTTGCTAGCTCTCCTCTGCACTTTCTCCACTGCTTCTATATCCTTTACCATATATGGAGCCCACACCTGGTTCGCATATTCCAGGTGCGGCCTAACCAGCGCTGTATAGAGATTCCTGAAGATTTCTTCGTCAAGTGACACAAATGTCCTCCTTATCAGCCCTACAATTCTATTGGCTTTGTTTATCTTTTCCGCTAAATGTTCTGAGAAATTTAACTTATTGTCTATCACTACTCATATATCCTTTTCTGCATTCACTTCCTCCATCGCTTCATACATACTGTATCCTACCTTGTCTATCTTGCTTGCCCTAATCCGTATGTACTTGCATTTTATTGGATGAAAAGGCATTAACCAATGCTCAGACCATCCCTTCATGCCCTCCACATCTCCTTGTAGCAAACCCACATCTTCCTTACTCCTCACTCTTCTATACAGCTTAGTGTCATCCGCATACAGGTATACCTCACTTCCATTAGTTATAACTTCAGGTAAGTCGTTGATAAATATAACGAACAGCAGTGGTCCCAACACAGATCCCTGAGGTACCCCACTTGTAATATCCCTCCACTCCGAGCCTATTCCATTCACCAGTACCCTCTGTCTCCGATCTTTCAGGAAGGCTTCTATCCATTTCACACATTTCTCCCCTATATTATAGCTTCTAACTTTCTCTATTAACCTTTTATGTGGGACCTTATCGAAGGCCTTCATAAAATCGCAATATACCACGTCTATTACATCACCATCTTCTAGAATTTGCATCCAATCATCTACCACCTTAATTAGCTGTAGTACCGTCGACCTCCCCGGCAAGAATCCGAACTGTCTCCCACTGAAAAGTTGGTTTGACTTCATATGATCCATTATTCCTTCTCTAATTACCGTTTCCATTAGTTTACACACAACACTTGTCAAACTGACTGGTCTATAATTCCCTGGGTCATTTCTCTTTCCCTTCTTAAATATAGCTGTTATGTTCGCCTCTCTCCAGTCCATCGGGATTTGTCCTGTATTAAACGATACCTCAAATAACATTTTCAATGGCTCTACTAACATCTCACCTCCTTCCTTTATGATTCTTGGGTGTATCCCATCCGGTCCCGGTGACTTACTTCTGTTAATTTTTTCTATAGCCCTTCTTATTCTAGCATGGGAAAACTCTATTATTTCTAGTGCCGGTGCCTGTTTGATGGGAATAGTAGGCACTGCATCATCCGACTCCACTGTTAGTACTCCCCCAAAGTATTTCCCCAGCACCTCTGCTTTCTCCTTATCAGTCTCCGCTCTACTCCCATCATTCAACCCCCCTACCAGCTCTGGGATCCCTATTCTTCTTGTTAACTTTTCCTGAATGTACTTCCAGAATATTTTTGGATTATCCTTCACATTTCTAGCAATCTCTCTCTCCCTCTCCTTCACCCCCCTCCTTGTTTCCCACCTTATTTTATTGTTTATTTGTCTGTTCCAGATCCACTTTTTTAGCTTCTATACTAGACCCCCTGTTCTTTTTTAACAATTTTAATCTTTCCCACATCTTAACCTCATGGAGGAGGTTAGTTACACAGGAGCCCGCAAGGGCGCGATGGTCGGCCAATCACGGGCCGAGACGTCACAAGGCAGCAGGCGTCCATAGGACGCGCCAGGATCCGCCAGCCAATCAAGGGCGCGGGAAAGCCCGCGCGCGAGCGGGAAAACTCCTCCGAGCGAGGGAGGCAGCACATACATACACACGCACATATTACCACCACGCTGCTTACATCGCTCTTTCTCCTTAACTTTACACAATGCATCTTATATTCTATTAATGATATAAAATAATTCCCGTTGTCACAGATGAAAACAAAGGCCATCACTGGACTGTCTGTGACAATGCGATTACTAGGAAAGAAAGAACAACATTCTCTGATAACTGTAGCCCATTTTGATGTCCCTGGCGAGCGCTAGTGGCTAACGAGAGGCGATTCTGCCAACGCTGGTAGACGTCACAGGTAGCCTAGGCGTAGACGTTTTTCGGCCAAAACCCCCGGGTTTCGGTATGGAATACATAGCCGGGTCTGATGGGTTAAACAAAAAAGGTTCACAGTGAAGGCATTAAGTGATATACAGCAAGATCGGTATGAAAAGTAAAGAAAAAAGAAAACCTCACAATGAGAGACAAAGAAAGCACATGGCCGCTCACGGCATTATGCTATTAACCCTTTCAGACTCATATGACGCAGAGGTTGCCAGATTAGCAATAAGAAATAAAGTTCTCTCACTCTTATAATTACCTCTCCAAAATTAGTTTTCTGCCCACAGCTAACTCAAGGACAACTGCAGAGGTTGAAGTAACTAAACTAAAGGTTTCTAAATACCCCTGATGGTAACAAAGGTTTTAAAGTATCCCTAATAGGCTAAAAATTGCGTCATATGTCGGAGAGGGTTAATTATATAAGTAAGGGCTTTCAATTACATTAATTACCTGATCATTGTGACAACATTTATAGAGCATTCACCCTTCAGGATGCTTACAGTTCAGCAACTCAGACTCGCGATTCCGCCGCAAGGTTGGATGTGCTCGATCGATCTCAAAGATGCCTATTGGCATGTCCCGATAAACAAACGGTTCCAAAAATTCCTCGCCCTGAGGGTCAGACGAGAGACTTATGTCTTCCAAAGAATGCCTTTTGGTTTGAACCTGGCACCGAGAATTTTCACAAAACTCGTCCGGCAAGCTCTTTTACCCCTGTTAATCCAGGGCATACAGGTGTTTTGGTATCTAGACGACTGGCTAGTAGTGGCGAACTCTATGGAATTATGTCAAGATCATGTAAACCAAGTGTTAGCTCATGTACAAACCCTAGGGTTCAAGGTGAACTTGGCAAAGTCTCGCCTTGTCCCCTCAAGGACTATTCAGTGGATAGGGCTGGTCTGGGACACCGCCAATCTGACTCTTACTCAGAGTGTGGACAACCGAAGCAGGTTCCGCAAGAAACTGTTCCGTTTTCTCCACAGTCTGGATACGACCAGGAAAACGTGGGATTCCCTAGTCGGCTCTCTCAACTGGATACCATTAACTGTGAAGTTGGGCCGGTTGAAAGTCAAACGATTAATCCTGGAAGGCAACAAAGTTTTCCCTCTCTCGCCGGAGAAGAAATTATGGCCAATTCCTCCATTAATCCACAGCTTACTCTCGGTCTGGGCCAAGCGAGAAGTCCTCCACTCTGTCACGACATGGGTTTCTCCCCCTCCTACGGTGTGGGTAGACACAGACGCCTCAGGGGCACTAGGTTGGGGCTATCAGTCCACCCTGGGCCATCAAGGTCAAGGCACATGGCCGACCGACAGTCAGTCCCATATCAACAAGCAAGAGCTTTTAGTCCCCCTCTTTTTCTCCAAACTCACGGCATGACTTTAAAAAACAAATCAATTGCGTTCCAAATGGACAACCAAACTGCATTTTTTTGTATTCAGAAACAGGGCTCAGTGAGGGCACGAGAGTTGTTGAAGGTTTCCGAACGTTTTTTTGCCCTGGCCGAATCGCTAGGAATTTCCCTGCATGCAGCATATCTCCCTGGCGTGGCGAACGTCTGGGCAGACGCTCTCTCTCGCCGGCGGAGCACTCTAGTAGAATGGACAATCAAACAGGCTATCTTCGACAAGATGATTGCAAAGCCGTCCCGTCCACAGGTGGACTTGTTTGCATCCACAGAGAACCACAGACTCCCCCTCTTCCTCACTCGTCAGGAGGTAACCCCGGCGGGGGGACCCGATGCATTGTTGGTAGATTGGAACAGGTGGTCCTCAATCTATCTGTTTCCT
This sequence comes from Paralithodes platypus, assembly GCA_032716605.1. NCBI lineage: Eukaryota > Metazoa > Arthropoda > Malacostraca > Decapoda > Lithodidae > Paralithodes > Paralithodes platypus. The sequence continues at coordinate 42,568,711 of CM064578.1, read as the reverse complement.
TCACCAGATTCTGTGCTAATGTGCAAAGTAATTCACAAGCTGAGGGATTACCGGGGCCGTGTTGCGATGATCGCATCGTTATGGCCAGCCCAGGTGTGGTACCACCAATTGCAACAGTGGTGCAGGAACCCTGTGTCCCTCCAGGTCTCCGCTTTCCACTTGGAAACAATTGGCAACCTTCGGACCTCGCTCAGTTTTGTCTTATGGATATTTACCATGCCAAATGGTTAGCTCAATTTGGGGAGAGTGTCACTAATAAATTAATGAACCAGTACACCTTGTCTACCAGGAGACAATATCAATCCCATTGGAAAACCTTCACAACCTGATTTGTAGAGTCATGGCAAACTACCACCTCAGGGGCTTTAATTTTCAAATATTTAGACTATCTATTCGAAAAAAAAAAAAATCAGTAACCACTCTAAAAAATCATTTGTCTGCCATTAGAACCCCTTTTTTTTTTTATCTCACTGGCCTTTCCATACCGCAGGCGGAGGAGAAAGGTTTTATGAGGGCATGTTTCAAGCTACGCCCACCACCCCGTCAGCTAATGCCCATTTGGTCGCTTGACAAAGCCTTATCAGTACTTCAATCGCGCAAATATATTAATGCGCCGGATTTTGATTCGCTTTTGAAAAAGGCTGTTTTCCTCATTGCTCTAGCCACCGGAAACAGAGTGTCTGAGCTGGCGGCGATGAGCAACGAACCTAATTGCCTTAGGTTTGGGAGACTGCGCGATCATGTGCAAATCGCGCCGTCTCCCACATTTATAGCTAAGAATGAACATTCTGAATTTTCTGAATGTTCCGTCCCGGCTTTAAAGAGGGGCCTCACTCATCACCTTTTATGTCCTGTGCAAGCACTCACAATGTTTTTGAGGGCTGCGCAGCCTCACCAACCAGGTGCTTTATGGGTCAACCGGACAGGTAAGCGTGTTACAAAACAAAAGTTAGTTTCCTTGCTTGTGGACGTTATTAGGGAAAGTAATCCCGGCGTGATAGGCAGGGCTCACGATATCAGGAAATGGGCAGTCTCTCTCAGATTTCTACAAAATTTATCTAGTAGAGGACATTGCTAATACTCAATTATGGGCTTCCAATCATACGTTCCTAACACGCTACGTGTCCGTCGCTCTAGATAAACCAAAGCGTACCTGTGTAGCTTTACGTCAACGGGTACAGTAGGTAATGTTCTATTAACCCATCAGATCCGGCTATGTATTCCATAGCCGGGGGTTTTGGCCGAAAAACGTCTACGCTTAGGCTACCGTATCTTTGTTATTTTGACTGCTTCCGCATTCCCGCGCATCCCCAAGCGTAGATGTGTTTCGTACCTGTAGAATGGCATTGAGTAGAGCTCTCTAAGTCAACTGGTTCAGTTGTGATGACGATTTCCGTGGAGATAACTTTGTGGCGATATCAGCCACTTTACACTACTTTTGACCACTTGACAATAACATACAGGCACACACGAACAAGGACGCCTCTCCTTCTTGTGGTCGGAGATGCGTGGCGTCGGTCCAACCGGCTGTTATTTACATGCGTCGGACGGATGCCTCGCACACCAAGCTTACAGGCTTAAAAGCTGCCGGAGCCTCAGAGCCCTTCCGGGTTCCGCAGGTTTTTTTTATGGATGCCTCAGAGCCCAACCGGGTCTGAGGGGTTAAGTTAAGTTTTTCTGTTAAAAAGGGGGGGGGGGGGTGCGGAATAGTCCATATCCCCTCTGTGCCCCTGAAGATTGTGATGAATCACGAGCTGTGATAGGACAGGTTCTACAGTCCAATATTAATTTTATGATTAATTCTAAGAAGATATCTCACATAGTTGCAACTATGTATGTTTTTTACAAGATTGTACAAATATATATTTAATGTACAAATAGTTTTAAGAATGGAACGAATAACTACTGCAGAGTTACAGTTCTCGGGAACACATGTGTCTCCCACTTTATCATGCATACGATCTAATGTAAAGATCTGACCATGAGCAAGCAGTTTCTTAATGTCACACACTGCTTGCAAATCTTTTATAATTTTTTATACATTTGTTTGCATACAATAAAACTTAAAAAATGTTACTTGGAGTCTTCGTCCCTAAGGTTAGGATATTTTACGAATGTCCCACCTCCAGTGTTGCTAATCAGGCGAAGTCGTCAATGATAAAGGGGCCCTATTAAATTTAAGGTTTGATTCCCGTAGGGAAGTAGAGAAAACCTAATATTTAGTAGGGCCCCGTAATCATTGACGACCCTGTCCCTCCCGACCATCCCACTTCCCATTCGTTGATTTCTATAGTTTATTCTTGGTATATCAGTGAAGGAAGACGATGGCCGCTAGAGGGCCTGGTGTTGGGGAAGCGAAACATGAGAAATCCACGCATATGGCAAGTCATATGATAACGGATATTAAGTTCTTTTTTCTTTTTTATATTTTACAGAGTTTTCTTCTTTAGGGTACCCGATCAAAATGACGATCCCGTAAGGGAATTAAGCGTGCACTTATGATGAGTACTCCAGGTTAACTTCTGTGCGAGCTATTCAAAATGCTGGCGCGGGATGTTGAATGGAGACTATTGTACTAATAGGCGAAGTCGTCAATGATTACGGGGCCCTACTAAATATTAGGTTTTCTCTACTTCCCTACGGGAATCAAACCTATATTTTAGCTACACATTATAGGTTTGACTCCTGTAAGGAGATAAAGAAAACCTAATATTTAGTAGTGGCCCCGTAATCATTGACGAACATGCCTATTACATAAGGCACCCTCTTCAAACACTCATCCGCCGTAGTTTGAATCTACCGCGCAGAGCATTTAAAATTTGAGGAGCCTTCATCATGAGCGCACGCGACCTCACTCATGGCTTCAGTCATTATGAATTGGGTTCTCACTACGTAAAAACTTCGTAAAAAATAAAAACAAAAAGAAAATAAGAATAACTATTCAATAAGCTTTCCATAATATCGTGGATGTACTTGTGTGGATCTTTGACCAGATGCTGACTCAGGCATCATTCTTCCTTCACTGACATATCAAGTAAACCAAAATCCTTAATACATCAACGAATGGGAAGGGGATGGTCGGGAGGGCCCCAGTCGTCAATGATTACGGGGCCACTACTAAATATTAGGTTTTCTTTATCTCCTTACAGGAGTCAAACCTATAATTTATTAGTGGCCCCTCCATCATTGACGAACATGCCTGATTTCTAAGACTGGAGGGGGACATTCGTAATCATATCATAACTCTAGAAAAGCAGATAATCAAACAACCACATAGTATTCTTACTTTGAAAAATATATTTAACCCTCTTACCACGGAAGGGCTCTTGAACGCCCATAAAAAAGCATATAACAGGTACCCGGAAGGGCTCTTGAACGCCCAGTGGTTGAAAGCCTGTGAGCTTCGTGTGCGAGGCGTCGGTCCGACGCATGTAAACAACAGCCGGCTGGACCGACGCCCCGTATCTCCGGCCACAAGAAGGAGAGCGTCGCTTGTTCGTGTGTGCCTGTATGTTGTTAAGTATCGAAAAGTGGTGTAAAGTGTCTGTTTTGGCCATAAAGTTATCTCCAATGAAATCATCAGCACAACTCAACCAGTTGACTTAGAGAGCTCTACTTAATGCCATTCTACAGGTAAATAACACAGCTACGCTTGGGGATGCGCGGGAATGCGGGAAGCAGTCTGATTAACAAATATACGGTAGCCTAGCCTAGACGTTTTTCGGCCAAAACACCCGGGTTTCGAGGAATATATATATAATACATAGCCGGGGCTGGAGGGTTAATGGCGCAGCACATATATACAAAAAGGGGGTCAAGCAGGCGCGTGCTTCAAAGAAGCCTGCTTGATACAAAAGGTTAACTCTTGAGACTCTGCGAACAGATCTGTAAGTTAAAAAGGCACCCCACTCAACATAAGTGGTGAAAAATAAAAACTTATAAGTTTACATGTGCACATATAACCCCATAATACTCGTGGGAAATATCTTGCAAAATATATCCAATGCTTAAACTAAATTGCTTTCACAGCTAGACTACTATAACAACACTGTTGTTTGTACTATCATTGTACTAGCACAATTTCCTGCACTGAATAGTACAGAGAAATGTTCATATCAACAATACCCATAACTAGTATCACAGCTCTTATACTCCGGCGGGGTCTAGGGTGTCCTATGTTACCCTGACTGCACCTGCACCCCCCCCCCCCTTTTTCCTTGAAATTAAAACAAAAAGTGACTTAAGGGCCACCTAGACCCTCTGCCTTAAACCTATACATGGCAAGGAAGGTTTGTCTAGAGCTACTGACAGGTATCGAGTCAAAAACGTATGATTAGAGGCCCACAAATGCGTGGACGTAATATCTTCCACAGAAAAATTCTTAAGGAAACGCAAAAAGGCTGCCCATTTGCGTAAATCGTGGGCCACAACGCCGGGATTACTCTCCTTAATGACTTCGACCAAAAGAGAAGCCAATCTACGTTTGAGCAAGCGCTTACCCGTACTTGCTACCCATAAAGCACCCTGGGGGTTTAGAGGAGCTACCCTCAAATATTTGGTTAGAGCCTGCACTGGGCATAAATTATGGTGCACATTTTCCCTTTTCAACGCCGGCACAGTGAACTCAGAAAACATGTGTGCACTGTGCTCATTCTTGGCTACAAACCCTGGGAAAGGTGCAATGTGAATACATTCATTAAGCCTACCAAACCTGAGGCAATTAGGTGTTGCCGCCAGCTCAGACACTCTGTTCCCGGTGGCCAAAGCCAAAAGGAATACAGCCTTTTTTAAGAGTAATGTAAAATCTGCAGTATTTTGGTACAGACGGGAGTGAAGTAATGACAATGCTTTGTCCAGAGACCAAGTAGGCATGAGCTGATGGGGAGGTGGGCGGAGTTTAAAACATGCCCTCATAAAACCTGTTTCCTCCGCAACTGGTATGGAGAGACCGGTAAGGTCCCAAAATGGTATTCTAATCGCTTTTAAGTGATTTTTTAACGTTACCACAGATAAACGTTTCTGTTCACATAGATAATTTAAATAATTAAAAACTAACGCCACCGAGGGCACAGTTTGTTCTGTTCTAAGGATCCAAGAAGTAAAGGCTTGCCAATGTGATTGATACTGTCATTTTGTAGACTGAGTATATTGATTCAATAATTTATTGGTCACATCTCTACCATATGGTGCTAGCCACTTGGCTTCCTGAATGTCCATAATGCAAAAGTCAGCGAGGTCGCTAGGTTGCCAATCGTGTCTAAGTGGAAAAACCCGACCGGGAGCGACACCGGGTGCGGGCACCACGTTTTCAATTGCTGGTACCACAACTGCGCCGGCCACAGGGGCGCGATTATCGAGACTAAGCCCCGATAATCTCGTAGTTTGTTTACTACATGGCACATTAGAGACGCGTCTGGCGGCAGAAACAGATAGATGGAACTCCACCTGTTCCAGTCTGTCACCAGGGCGTCTGGCCCCCCTGCCGGCGTTATCGTCCGGCGGGTGAGGTACAGTGGGAGTTTGTGAGTCTCCTCGGATGCGAACAGATCCACTTGTGGATGGTAAAGCTCTGCAATCATTTGGTTGAAAATGGGTTGCTTGAGCGCCCATTCTACTGTTGTGCTCTGTCTCCGAGACAGAGCGTCTGCCCAGACGTTTGCTACGCCTGGGAGATATGATGCGTGAAGATGAATGTCCAGCCTGTTGGCTAGAATAAAAATCTCTTCTGACACGTTTAGCAACGTCCGAGACCTCGTTGACCCTTGTTTCTGAATACAGTGAACTTCATTCAGATTGTCCATTCTGAAGGCCACCGACTTGCCCCGTAAAGTAGAGCCGTGAGCCTGAAGGAAATATAAGGGGACTAGTAATTCTTTGACATTGATGTGGGAGATTTCTAAATGGGACCAAAGCCCTTGACCCTGGTGCCCTTGGTTTGACTGAAAACCCCAACGTATCGTTCCTGACGCATCCGTGTCTACCCATACCGTCGGCGGAGGAGAGGTCCATGACATTATTGAGTGCAACATTTCCCTCTTCGCCCAGACCGCTAGTAAGGTGTGGATTAATTTTGGTATGGGCCATAATTTTTCCGCCGGTAATAGTGGAAAATATTTGTTGCCCTCCAATATTAAACGCTTTACTTTCAACTGGCCCAACATTACAGTTAGTTGAATCCAGTTGAGAGAGCCGACCAGAGACTCCCAGATTCTCCGTGTCGTAGTCAGACTGTGAAGGAACATGAACAGTTTCCTGCGAAATCTGTTCCGATTGTCCACACTCTGACTCAGAGTGAGAGCAGCTGTGTCCCAAACCAGCCCTATCCACTGAACTACTCGTGAGGGAACAAGGTTGACTTTACTAGATTTACCTTGAACCCTAGAGATTTGACATGTTTTAATGTTATGTTGACATGATTTATGCATACTTGCTCCGTCTCTGCCACCACCAGCCAGTCGTCTAGGTACCACAAAATCCTGATCCCTTGTTTTAACAATGGCATCAGTGCTTGCCGGACTAATTTCGTGAATAAGCGAGGTGCCAGGTTCAAACCGAATGGCATCCTTTGAAAAACATAAGTTTGATCCCTGATCCGTAAGGCCAGAAATCTTTGAAATCTTTTGTTTACCGAGATGTGCCAATAAGCGTCTGTCAGGTCTAAGAAACACATCCAACCTCTCGGCGGAAGTGTTAGCCTGATTTGGTGCACTGTTAACATCCTGAATGACTCGTTGTGAATATGAAGGTTCAGATACGACAGGTCTACGACGGGTCTCATCTGAACACTGTCCCTTTTGGGAACCAAAAATAGCTTGGATGTGAAGACTGGGTAATTTTGAGGGACCGGGATGATGACATTCTTGGCAATCATTTCCTTGACCAGTGACTCCACCTCTAAAGAAACTAGATTCGCCGTTGTCGGCTGACGTAAGCGAGGTCGCCGGAGCCACTGCCAAGTGATGCCTTTGCGTGCCACCATCCTTGCCCAAGTGTTTAACGGCCATGCTTGGTGACACGTTCGGAACGACCCAGTTAGCAGACAAGGGTTCGCCGGCTGTACTACCCTCAGATCCACTCGCCTTGAGACCGGCCCCGGGAATGAGGGAGACATTAGTTTTTTGATGGTGGTGGTGGTGGTGGACGCTTCGCCGGCTGGCTGGCGTTGGCAGAAGACGGGCCCTGACCTGGTTTATTATAGCCTCGTCCTTTCTGACCTGTAAACTTAACCTGTCTATACCTGTACTGACCTTGAGGGGAGGAGGACTTAGGTAGATGAAAGGGCTTAGATCCCCCCGGCTGTGCTTTTGCGACTGGCTTGGGTTTGGGGAAGTTCTATCTATCTATCTATATGCTCAGGCCCAATCCCCATTTTGGGGGTAGCCGACTCAAGACAGAGCAAGAACAGGGAAAACACAAAAACAACATAAAACAAAAAATAAACACAGATAAAAAACACAAACTCTCACACATCCAGGTCACCCAGGAGAAGACCCAGAGACCAGGGTTACCAAGGTCGCTCCAGCACTCCCCCGGCCCCTGACCACCCGGAGAGGTTCCGATCTCGGCAGGCAGACATGCAGCGGAGCCAAAGCCACAAGCCCTCCCACCACACTTCCAGGCACACCCTTCATATTAATCGTCCCCCGGGCCAGGCGCCTGATGGACTATTATCTAGTCGAACTTGCGCCCGACCCCTTACTCCAAATGACCACGTGTTCACTCAACTATTCACAAGCATTCTCCATTCACTCCTGTCCACCACCACTTCCCCTGCCTGATCTATAGTCATTCCTCTATCATCCAAAGCCTTTTTTACACAGTCTCTCCATCTCAATGGGGGTCTTCCTGCCCTTCTATCTCCCCTTGTACCTGACTCACATATTCTCTTTGTAAGCCTTTCATCTCCCATTCGTTCAACATGACCATACCAGCTCAGCACCCTTCTGTCCACTCTGGCTGACAAATGTTCCTGCTGCCCGACTCTACTACGTATTTCTTCATTCCTCAATCTGTCTCTACGAGTAACTCCACACATACTCCTCAAGCAGCTCATCTCCATCACATCCAGCCCTATTTTCTCCTTTTTCTTCAGAGCCCATGTCTCAGCCCCATACATCACTGTTGGCACAACAATTCCTTGATACAGTGCACTTTTTACTTTCACTCCGAGATTTCTCGTCTTCCACATACTTCCCATTGCTCCGAAAACCTTCCTTCCTTCACACACTCTCTGTTTTACCTCCACTTCCATACCTCCACTCCTGCTTATCGTTCCTCCTAGATATTTAAAACACTCTACTTGTTCCAATATTTCCCCATCCAGCCTCACATCTAGATTCACCCTATGCTCTCCCCTATTACACACCATTACTTTACTTTTATTGACGTTCACCTTCAGTTTCCTCCTTCCACAAACCACACCAAACTCTTTGACTACCCGCTGCAGTTTCTCATCAGAATCCGCCACCAATGCTGTGTCATCAGCGAACAGCAACTGATTCAACTCCCAATCTCTACCATTCTTTCCTACTAAACCCAGGTTTCTTAGAAGGGGCGGGACTATGTTTAACCCCTAACTATCGGCGCGCAACATAAGTCGAGTATAATAAATCTGGACTATCTGGCGGTGCGCGACATAGGTCGTGTGGCAATTTCAGCACGTAATGTTGCTGAGAGAGAGAGAGACAATTGGTGGCAGGAGAGTAGCGAGCGTATGATTGCTCCAGACCACCGCGGCGAACCTACTGACACGAATCCCACCTCCTCCCTCCCTCTCTCACTCGCTACATACTGAATTGTATGGGGAAAGTACCAAATTACATGCTTTTTGCGCTCGTGTTGCGCGGTTGTTGCAAGAAAACTAGCGGTCATAAAAGGATCGTTGTGGTGTCATTGGAAAGCTCTGTTTATGCCCTTTCAGGGATAGATACTTGTTTTACGCTCTGGGTCTTATTTAGGCATGAAAATGATCACGTAAACAGCCCTATTTTGGGTAAAAACACCCCGCTGGTGGCTACATACAGTAAAAGTCCGTTAATCCGATGACCGATGATTCGAATCTCCCAATAGTCCGAATTTTTCAATTTGAGGCCAAATCCGAATTCACCCGATGGTCCGAATTTCAAGAAGTCCCAAAGTCCCCTTTTTGAGGCATTAGGCCACTCAAATGACACATAATGGAGCACACACATATCATATGTTCATGAATTCACTTTAAAAGTTTACCATTGTCATTGTAGCCTATTACCTACTTCAAAACATTCAGATTAATGGTCAAAGGAAGCTACTGATATAAACGTAAACACCTTCTTCTTCTTCCACATCGTCTGCTAGAGAGTTTGTTTTGCTCTTGAACGCATCCTTGGGACGCTCCGATGCGCTACTGGCTTGCACCGCATTTTCTGGAAGCGCATTCAGTCTTGAGCTTGAAAATGCACCTTTGGACGTATTAGTCTTGAGCTTGAAAACGCACCTTTGGACATTCCGATACGCTACTATTTATAGTTCAGTGATCGGAGCGTCCCAAGGGTGCTTTCAAGACAACAAGAAAAGGGTGCTTGCAATACAATATAATATAACACAGCACGTCACAAAAGGAAAATCACAAAAGGAAAATTACAAGAACCTCTCAGGGAAGTGCCGTTGTTAAGGCATTACTTCCCGAACCACATCTGATCTTCAAGAGCAAGACAAACTCGCTAGTAGACGGAAGAAGAAGAAGACGTTTATATCAGCAGATTCCTTTGACCATTAATCTGAATGTTTTGAAGTAGGTAATAGGCTACAATGACAATGGTTAACTTTTGAAGTGATTTCATGAACATATGATATGTGTGTGTGCACCATTGTGTCATTTGGGTGGCCTAATGTCTCAATGTTTTCGTTATACACAGGTTCATAGGGGTAAAGTCCGATAATCCGAAAAATCCACTAATCCGAACGAGGGCCGGTCCGCTGCCCTTCGGATTAACGGAAGTTTACTGTATTATATACCGCCTAGGCCGCTCTTAAGGTGTTAAAGGTCTGAGCCATATTAAAAACTGTTCTCCACACCTCAGGGGACATTAAAGAGGGAGTGAGCACTGGTGACATGACCACCTGATTCGCAATACGATCAGGAAGCTTCCGTACCAAGGACATCCTGAGATCTTGTCGAGCTCGCACCGCCTCAAGCAAGGCTGTGCGTATGTCACCCAATGACTGAATTGACGACTGAAGGAGCAGTCGCCGAGACAGTTCAACCGATCTTCTGGCATCCGCGTCTGCGATTGCCTGAGTGGACCGGAGCATCGATTTAGCGACCTGTTGCGTCACAATGTACTGTGAGAAAAGTCTAAATGCTTTCCCCTGTAGCCTAAATTCTCGGTCTAGGTGAGTTGGGGTAGGGGTAGTGAAAGGGTCCTTGAGTTCACATAAATTGATTTTGGGGGCAGCTAAGAAATCAAACAAAGCCGAAGGGACTCCGCCGGCAGAACACACTGGCATAGAGAACCAAGAGTGACTATCCTGAGGGATCTGGTGGGAAGATTTTGAGGTGAAGGTGGTCGCAAAGTTCTGAGCCTCAATCTCCCATTCCACCCAAGGTCCCGGACCCAACTTCCCCACCTTCAAAACTGGATTAGCGGCTGAGTCTGTGACAGTTCGCAAATCGAGTTCTGGTGTGAGAGCTGGCAGTGTCTTTATGTCATTAAAACCATCCTGTTTGGACCAGTCAGAAAACAGTTTCGAAGCTGAGGCAGGGGGCAGGGCAGGTTTAGCAGTATAAACAAAATAGTCCTGGTGATAATAGTTAGGAATGGCCTTAACATTAACATCTAGTACATTCCCCAAAGTATCCAAGGCCCGTATTTTTTTAGATTTATTGCCTTGTATTACCCACTCTCGTGGCACTGGAAGTTCCCCTGACAAGGTAGGTTGAGCGACCTCTGGTTTAGTGGGGATCAAGTGTACCCATGACTTATCCGGACCGTACAGTAAGGGCATAGCTACCTTTTTCATAGGTGCTTTATCTAAAGGGGGCGGATTGACATCCGTTATAATCCTTACATTAGAAGTAGTCAGTGCCGCCGTAGCAGGCCTAGTGACCACCGATGGTGATATAGAGGGAGGGTGAGGGATCTGAGTCAAGGCAATAGAAGTCATCAGAGGCCGGACATTAGAACTTGTCATAGGAGCTCCCAGGTCCACTGTAGGAGTCTCCGGCTGTTGGCCAAAACATTTAGTGAGGGCATTAACCAGCAGCCCATCTATTTCCTCTGCTGTGACAAATTTATTCGATGATGAACTCATGGGTGAATCATTACGATCCTGTGCGGCGTCTAAAACTGAACCCGACTCTTGCACTTCCATGTCTGAGATGATAGATACCTCGTCTTTGTCATCCGGCTCACCATGAGAGGATTCCGCCGAAGCCAGAGTCCCATCTTGTTGCCAAGACAAGTCAGGAATAGATGATGGGATCGCCGCGTCCCAGTGGACCTCAGCCACTGTTTGTGTAGTTTGAGCCAGAGGTTGAGAATACCGCCAAACACCCAGGCCTTGGCCTGCACTCCCTTGGGAGTCCGAAATACCCTCAATCATGGAGCTCCCACTTGACTCTGCCATTGGACGATCACTGTCCACTGAACTCTCCAATTCTAGGGTTAAAATACTAAGTGGTAAACTGTCTTTTGGTACTGGCACTAAACTATCTCCATGAGATTGAACACCAGCTCTGTCGGGGGTAGAGGTATGACGAGAGGCACTAGACTCCGGTGAACGCCGGGAGGCCTTTCGATCATGTGAGTCCTTTCGAGAAGATTTGTGGCTACGGTGCGACCGCGAACTGCTCTTGGATTTAGAAGATTTCTCGCTATATCCACTTGTTGACCCCTCTGTCTTACTCTTTTTGCTCGTTGGTGAAGAAGAGAGACTCGGCGGCTGCTGTCTAAGCGGGGACCTGGACCTAGATCTCGCCCGTGACGAGGAGGCTGCCACCGGGGGCGTCGGTTCTCGCTGTCGCTTAGATATGCCTGGGGCTGGAGCAAGTATAGAACCCTGTCCAGTCTCCGCCGGTTTACGAACAGTTACTCTAGAGGGACGTTTAATGGGAGGGTGCTCAATTAGTAACTTATCCCAAAGCGGGACGTTATCGCATTGAAGTGACTTATGAGCCACAGTAGTAGTATAAGTGGTCATTTGCTGCCTGACCTCCCTTAACCCTCCAGCCCCGGCTATGTATTATATATATATTCCTCGAAACCCGGGTGTTTTGGCCGAAAAACGTCTAGGCTAGGCTACCGTATATTTGTTAATCAGACTGCTTCCCGCATTCCCGCGCATCCCCAAGCGTAGCTGTGTTATTTACCTGTAGAATGGCATTAAGTAGAGCTCTCTAAGTCAACTGGTTGAGCTGTGATGATGATTTCATTGGAGATAACTTTATGGCCAACACAGCCACTTTACACCACTTTTCGATACTTAACAACAACATACAGGCACACACGAACAAGCGACGCTCTCCTTCTTGTGGCCGGAGATGCGGGGCGTCGGTCCAGCCGGCTGTTGTTTACATGCGTCGGACCGACGCCTCGCACACGAAGCTCACAGGCTTTCAACCACTGGGTGTTCAAGAGGCCTTCCGGGTACCTGTTATATGCTTTTTTATGGGCGTTCAAGAGCCCTTCCGTGGTGAGAGGGTTAAGGCGACCGCTGCGGTCTTATCATTGTCTTGTAAAACTTTAACGCTGAGTTGAGAGCAAAAGGTACAGTTTCGCATCACCCACAGACCCCTTGAGCGGTCTAGACATTTAACACATTTTATACAAAGGGTGTGCTCAAAAATAGGGATACCTGAACAGGAGGGCGTAATGCATAAAGCAAAAACCGGGGCAAAGGTAGCCATGACAGAGACTGGTGGGAAACTACTCCAGGTTCTCTATAGACTCGCCGGGGCCCAGCTCTGGAAAAAAAAAATAAATAAATCCAGGAATTAATGCTCATAAGGTTAACCCAACATGTTCGCACACAAGTGTTAATAACCCGCCGGGTAACGAGACGTAATACTCAACGATCACAGCTCGCTACGCGGTGGGGTTCCTATGTAAAGATATCAGAATGTCTGAACTTGTCCAAGAGATTTAAGAATACCCTCTGACACAATATAAAAAACCAGCATGGCATTTATAATTGAATTAGTCTTTCCGGTGGTGTCTGATTCAAGATTCAATTTTGGAAAAACAACCCCCCAAAAAGACGCCGGCCCCTGAATTATCTCGCAGATCAAAAACTGGGAAGGCTGACAAAAATACGAGATCTGACTTCTAATGAATTGTCTTTAGATCGCCGTACGTTGAAGGCGGCGATACACAAATGTATCCCTCAATTGTCTTGGTCAACTAAACCGAATTGTAAATTAGTTATTCCACCCTGCCAAGGAGCACCCGCCGGGTGTGAAAGTAAGTTATTAAAAACGTTAACCCCAATTGAGCCCTCAATCGCCGTATGTTGAAGGTGGCGATACATAAAGCATCCCTTAATTGTCCGGTTAACTAAACTGAATTACCAATTCGTTCATCCCACCCTTCCAAGGTGCACCCGCCGGGTGTGCAAGATGTTAAAAGTTAACCTCAATCATTCCTATCCCCACTTCTTTGTAAAAGATTGCCAGGGAGGAAAACCAAACAACAACAGCTAGGTTTTTTCCTGGTTTTGCAAAACCGGGGAAAACAACTTCACAACATGTGTCCGCATGAACACTGTTAGATGGGTACAGCCATTCCGCCGGGAATCATAGGGAGCCTGAAACAGGCACCACCACAGAGACGCAGTCCTGGGGAGCCTCAGACACCTACTCACCGGGGAAACAAGCCTGTTTTTGAAACCATGTGTGGCCAAAACTTGGCACCCAGCCGGGTTTTTCATGGTGAAACCGAGAAAAACCCGCCGGGAAACAACCCACCTCGTCCAGATACCATCTGAACGCCACACAGGACTGAAGAGTTAGCCAAAACACAACTAACCCCGGGCCCACAAATAGTCCGTGGAATTAGCCAATACACAACTAATCCAGGAAACAAAAATAGTCCGTGGAATTAGCCAATACACAACTAAACCAGGACACACATGACACAGTAGTACATATTTATAATATAAATCAATAACACTTGTACATGTGGCAAAGCTACAAGAGGCTGGCTAGGCCTAGGCAGACGGAAAAGACAACATGTCGGAATATAAACAAAAAGCACTGAATTATATCACAATAGGAACCACCACCAACACACCACTGTAGCAAATACTTCCGGCAAAGGGAAGACTGACTCGGGACCCAGAAAAAACTTCACTAAGTGAAGAAAAATACGCTGGGAACGTCATCAAAAATAAGCTACCTCATCAGAAAGATAAAAGGCAGCAATAATAACGCGTAATGAAAGCCGCCTGCATCACAAGCTAACTAACTACTCTGGGATAAACATGTTAACACCATAGCTAGTGCTTCTTCTTATCGGCTACACATGTTACGCACCCTGAAACAACTAGGGGTTCCCAGAGATGACATGCTACTTTTATACAAATCTTTTATATTACCCAAACTCTGCTATGCTTCACCCGTTTGGTCATCCTCTCTCAACTTAACCCAAAGAAATAAATTAGAAAAAATTCAGAAGAGAGCACTCAGAATAATGTTAGGGGCCAACTACACCACTTACCAAGATGCATGTAACCTAATTAACGTACTCGCCATATCTAACCTCTACGAACAACACCTTCAGCAGTTCTCCAGCAAACTACTAAACAACCCCAGACACCGGCACCTACTACCGCCCGACGCCCCTCCTCCTCTACGCGCTGTTCGCCACTTCAACCGTATTGTCCCTGTAAGAGCACCACGGACTGACCGCTACAAGAACAGTGCCATTCCTTCAATAATTAAGGTCTTAAACAATCAATAAATTATATACATATTTTTCATTGTAAATTAGCCTGTTAGCTCTTGTGTCAATTTTAATTTTAATTTTAATTTTAACTATGTATCAACTTCCTTGTATATTTTCAGCCTTCGGGCTGCTTTTGTGAATAAACCGTTAATTATTATTATTATTATAACTGTGAAAAAGTTCACATGTCCACAACAGGACCACGAGGGTACATCCGAAATAGACGCCCCAAACACACGACCCAAAATACACTGCACTGCGGGCAACCAGCCCAGGACACTCCTGCTACGCATATCCTAACCTTACTCGATACATCCCGGAGTAAACAAATGAGAAAAAACTCACTAGGGACGCAGCAAATGCGGAACCAGCTGAGCGTGGGGAGACACGTCCGGGCAGGCTGATCGCAGAGCAGAGAAGGAAGAATGACGCCTGAGTCAGCGTCTGGTCAAAGATCCACACAAGTACATCCACGATATTATGGAAAGCTTATTGAATAGTTATTCTTATTTTGTTTTTGTTTTTATTTTTTACGAAGTTTTTTCGTAGTGAGAACCCAATTCATAATGACTGAAGCCATGAGTGAGGTCGCGTGCGCTCATGATGAAGGCTTCTCAAATTTTAAATGCTCTGCGCGGTAGATTCAAACTACGGCGGATGAGTGTTTGAAGAGGGTGCCTTATGTAATAGGCATGTTCGTCAATGATGGAGGGGCCACTAATAAATACAGTATATATACAATAATAAAGACTAAAAAGAATGGACTCTGCTTTCGCTTGACACCCTGCTTACAGGTTATAATGTACAGTAGGGTCCCGAAATAAGGGAGAATTTGTTGGACGAACGAGGTCGCTTAACCCGGGAGCTGCGGGGAGACTCTTAAGAGTTCCCCCGGCGCACTGCGGGGAGACTCTTAAGAGTCAGAGAAAAAAAAAATCAACTTTTGACATCGAAAAAAAAAAAAAAAAAATTTTTTTTTTTTTTTATTTTTTTTTGGCCCCTGGGCCATGCAAAATCTCAGTCCTCTACCTCCCCTCCTTCCCCACTTTCCTCCTCTCCTTCAGTTATCACCTATTTTCCCTGTTATTCCCTTATTCTGAGGTATATTTTCGTGCTAACATTAGAAATCCGATTGGAGGGTGTGGTCATCACTGATAGCAAGCGAGTGCAAGAGAGAGAGAGAGAGTATCGATCGACTGTGTCTCAGTGGCCTTGGGGGAAATTGGCGGGAAAGCAGATTGCCTCACCCATACATTATACAACTCGCGGGCTATATCTCCGATTTTGACCATCCAAACGCTGTTTTCACTCGTTTTATTGTTGTTTCAGGTTAATACCTTTATAATCAACCCATAATAGGCGCATATGGATAAGTATTAATGCTATTAATGGCACAATGAATATTTTAGTGACGGAAACACCTCAAATACGTCAGCACAGGGGGACGTTTCCAATTACCCCCATGCGCACTTCAGAGGTTAATTGGAATTCGCGTAATTTGAACAATGCGGGCAATGGGGAGAACGGAATTTGGTGGATGGCCGATCCAGACTTTACCATATACAAGACTTCTTATAAGATCATATTGCACTTATCAGGGATCTGCCTTGTATAGGCCAATCGGCTTTCTGAAGACTCCTATTTTCTTATTAGAAAACAGGAGTCTGCAGAGAGCCGACTGGCCCACACACGGCAGATCCCTTTCAAACATGGCAGATCCTTTTCAAACAATGCAGATCCCTATCCCAACCCATCTCATCTATGACTAACAAATGATAATTCAACATTACAAAATGGTAATAAAATTATAACAATAGCTTGACTGTGTACTGACCTTAATCCTATGATGTTTGGTTGTGTTATTTAAGATATGGGGGCTTTGAGGCAGACCCCTAAAGCAGAGCAAGGTCAGCTAAACTGCGTCACCGCGGATTCGCGCAATTGGAGCGAATATCGCTTATCTCGGTTTCTCCTCATATTTCCTTGCCTTTGATCCAGCATTCGGTTAACTTGACATGAATTCGGTACTTTTAATTTAATGTTTTGGTGCTCGCTTAATTGGAGACTCGCTCAATTCGAACACACTTATTTCGGGACCGTACTGTATTGTTTAATTGTTCTTAAGATTTTGTTTATTTCTTTTGCCATTTTTGAGCAATGTATTAACAGTTTTCCCCCCCAAGGGTTTAAAAAAAAAACCCTGCCTAAAACCTCTTCAAACTGAAAAATGCCACCTAGATCTCCTTCACACTAAAGTAAGCCACCCAGACCCCCTTCAATCTCAATACAGTAGGCTATGTATATTTTTCGGTAGCAAAATATCCTGGCCAAAGGCTGGCTTCTCCTAATTGCAGGCTTGCTAACACTTTCCCAGACAAATTTGACATCAGAATGGAGTGAAGCATCTTATAATCACCAAACTAATGACATGAAACGGCTTAAATCTCCAAACTAATGTAATGAAACTGGGAGGGTCCAGAAAGATCTGTCTGGCACCAGATTGGGTTAAGGAGTTATTCAAGGTATTTTCAAACATGGACAGGTTAACATTTTATTCTCCTACACAAGTGGATGCATTTGTTTCCTCTAGCGGCGTAGATGACACAGCCGATGCCTGAACATTACGGCACCCAGGTTGAGTCATTAGTGTGCCCTCTCTCTTTATACATATAGTAGGCTAAGCGGCGGGTGATAACCGTCGCAGGTTTAAATTCGAAGGTTGAGAGTTCGAGCCTCTCTGAAAAGATTAGTGGTGATGGGCTGGTCTATCAGAGTGAGAACTGAGCGATCTCTGCCATACCCATAGCTTACTCTTACTGTTCCTTTTATTTATATATTTTCTAGATCTCAAGTGACGGCGTCTCATCCATGGATTGACCTCCCAATCTACCAAGATTGGAAGCCAAAGCGTCACATTTTTCCTTTGCCCCTCAACTTTCTCTTCATAATTGCTGAGGGGCACAGGGCCCTTGGTGGGGCTTTGGTTTCCCGGGCATTTCCGCACCCTCCTCAGCTCCCCGCCATGAAGTGGCTTCGGTTACCCAGGCTTTATTGTGGTCGGCAGGGAAGGTTCTGTGGGGGCGCTCGGTTATGGCCTTGGCCTTGCTCGGGGCCTTGGGGCTGTTCGGCCAGGCAACTTGGGGAACAACAACAACAACAACAAATAGGCTAAAGGGCCTTTCTATCTGTTTGTTCACAAAATACTAACCCCAGTTTTCATGATGGAGAGCCCATACTAAGTGGGTGTCAGAATAGGTTTTAAGCATGGGTGGAGGGGGAGCCCATCCCCCAGTTCCTCAGTTTTCTAGATAGAGAGCCCATTTTCCTTTAATAAAAATGCAAAGGCAGTATATAAAAAGGTTATTTCTAGAATGTACTTTGTAAGAAAATTAGACTTGATACAAAGATCTTGGACTTATTTTATTCAGCAGTAATACTGTCAGTTATCTCGTTCTCTACCACATTTTGGTACTGTAACTGCAATTCAAACATGAAAAATAAACTTACAAAAGTAATAATAAATTGTGTAAAATTGGGGTTTTAAAACACCATAATGTTGCTTGAAGAAGTCTAATATCCAGAGATGTGAAGGTGGGGGGGGGGGAGGCAACTCCCTCAAAGGACAAGCTGTCCATATTGGGGGTGGGGGGGGAGGGGGGGTGATAGATTAATAGATAGACTGTACAGTATTTTACAATGTTCTTGTTTGTGACACAGTTTTCTCCCCAGGTGTTGAAGACGATGAGCAAGGTGATACAGGAGTGCTGGCATGCCATGCCTAACGCCCGACTCACAGCACTTAGAGTCAAGAAGACGCTCTACAAAATACATGTTCCAGAGGTCACCAAGATTGTATAGTGCACCAATCAGTTGCTTGTGTTTGGAAACTGTTATGAGCTGTGTTCATGCTGTCGAGGTTTTCTAATTTTTGTGTGGCATTAATAATTCAACAAGTATACTAGTAAGAAAGCAAGTCTACTTTCTATCACATGATCCCAGTAAGAAAATAAGCAGCATGCCTTCCTGTTGATTAAAAGGTAAAGGGATTTCTCTCAGAGTTTTTAGTTAGGTAGGTTTTGCATAGAGCCATCTCAGCCGTTTGACCATGAGGCACAAATGAGTACAGCCTATAATTGGAGGTATTCCTGCATAATGAACCATTTGTACTTGTGTGTTTTTTCATGGTATGAATAATATTTGGAAAAAGTTAATGGTGATGAACATTGATTAGTACAAAGTCTGATGAAATTAGCCATACCTTAATTGAAGTTACCAAGACATGCACATTAGTTAACCCCTTCCTCGACGACCTTTTTATTTTATTCCAGGTTCCTCTCAATTATTTTGTTCAGCTTAAGACTAGATGTTTCCAAATCAGAGTTGAAGACTGTTTCAACGGACCCCTTGACTGTCAGAGGTAGGGTGGCAAACCAGGCAAATATTGTGCTAAGACTGAGTTGAGTAAGAGAGGGAATAAATATTATTGCTTTACTTTGATAATTTAATATCTTCCAGGGGCATAATGGGAACTATTTAGCTTAACTAACTTTGTATGCTTAAGAATATTGGCTAAAAACACAAGGGACTTTGACTGGGCATGAAAAGCCTTTCGTTTGCCAGCCTGGTGAGAGGACATTACAAAGTTGAATAAAATCATCTGGAGACGGCTGTAATAAAATCAAAATTGGCATCACCTGATTGGGTTAAGCAGCACAGCTCCGCGCTCCATATTTCAAGAACTGCCCACAAGAGCATCTATCTTCTGGTTGCCGGGAACATGAAAGTCAATCAAACTAGTTCTACAAATAATAATTATGTTTATTACTTTTAGCTGACTCTGTGGGTTACGAGTGGGAGGAAAACTTACAGCAGGCTATTGACGGTAGTCTTGGCCCTTTCATTGTTAAGATGTCTTATTTGTTTTATCTCTTTCTGGCTAGCACTAGAGGATTTTATTAGCAGGTTTGGAACACTTTTCACGCATTAAATTTCTAGCAATAGATAGGACTTCTCATAGTCAAATAAACAACCATCACATATAGCTATTTCAATTAAATTACATACCGGTACCGGTATTTATTTACTCCATTTAATTTACCTTTTGATGAGTATGTGTTACTCAGGAAAGGCCTCCATCAAGGAATGTATTCTTCTACTATATGCTTTAGCTACCTTGTGATAATTTTTGGTAGCTTTTAAAGGACTTCTCATACTGAAAGGGTAAAAAATGGTGAAGGCAAGCCCCATCTCCGTCATTTATTCAGTGAACGAAGGTCTGAGTGGGCCCCTACCCATGTTTCAAGACTACTACTCCTTATCTTGACAACTGCTACAACTATGCAAACAAATTTCCTCCGCCCGCCACAAATGGGTCAGACATAAGTGCCTGAATAAAAAATACGTACAGTATAGCAACTCTCCTGTGGACCTCCATCTAAGCTATATATCTATTGAGCTATCTACCTTTCTAACCATCCACATCTTTCCCTCCCCCCACTATACAGTATATATGTAGGCTACACATGCATATACACATACACACAGTATACACATACCATATACAGTACATACCGTACAGAGAGCGAGAGAGACACAGGCTTAGACACAGACGTGATAGATAGGGGATGAAGTTACTTATAAATATGTCTCTAGTTCCATGCAAGCATGGAACCATCCCAAATGCCCCAAGGCAGTTCTTCAGGGCAAGAGCAGCCATTCCAGAGACTAGATTTGGCACTCTGGTGTCCCGTAGCTACTAGGAGGCTGAAATTGATCAAATAGGATGAACGGTGGCTCTGACTTATCCCCCTTTTAGTCACCTCTTATGACAGGCAGGTGACACGTGGGGCATATTATTTATTATACTTCCTCTACCACATGGGTAAATGCCCCCCTAACCCCCTGGGTTTTTAATTCATGACTTTCGAGCCAGGTAACCGGTCCAGACTCTACGTCGCCCTTTCGACTTTTATCAAAAACTGAAAGATTGAGGTAGCTGTAATAAAATAAGCAAACTTCGGACAGGGAGGTATGCATACATACATAAATTCAAAGAGTGAGTGCTCCACACGAAGTGCGGTTCCGGCCTCACGTCCTAATGTCGTATAATTATAATATAAAACTTGCAAAATAAACAATCCAAAACTGGGACGACACAAGATAAATGAAAAAGAACTTATCAAAATCGCTATGTGGAAATAACGCTTACTAAAATAAAATTTGAAATAAAAGAACACATCCACCACATAGGGTGTACACAACTACATGAGCAAGTCAATCTGGTTCCCAAGCAAACTGATCGCACATATAACAATGCACCATCATCATGTTCAAGGAATTAGTATACTATTATATATATCCTGGTTATTTATGGATAAAATAAAGTGAGCTACAGTTGTGGATAAATGGTTTGATGTGGAAAAGCACTTCATACTTGATATATTTTTTGTTTTGCATATTATTAACCCACTGAGCCCCAGCTAGTTTAGAATAAATGTACCACCAGGGACCAGCAGATTTTGATTTTTTTTTCCCCAGAAACAATTGGGAATGGGTTAGGAATGAAGGAAAACTCACAAAAAACCGATCCCCTAGGTCATTAACCCTTCCTTCCCGGGCTGTCTTACCCAATGACGGTCGCCCCTACCCGGGTGATATGGCCGAAAAACGTCTAGGCCTAGGCTACCGTATTTATGTTTATTTTCACTGCTAGAACTTTCCCACTCATCTATAATCGTAGTGCGGTTTTCAATCTGTATTTTGGCATTGAGTAGAGCTCTGTAAGTCAACTGGTTCAGTTGTGATGACGATTTCAGTGGAGCCAATATTGCAGAGATGTTGCCAATATGGGGGCTTTTTAGACACTAATTTCGTCATGACGTCAGAACAATAACATTGAGGAGTCTTCTCCTTCTTGTTTTCGGAGGAGCGGTGACGAACGCTTGGGTTTGTTGACATACGTCGTACGTACGGCGTTCGGACCAAGCTTAATTAGGCTATTAAGCTCATGCCTTAGATAAGGCATATCGGGTAGTGGCCCTTCTTTCGCGCTGTCCTTACCTAATGCAGGCCGGGTAGGAAGGGTTAAGGGGTCCTACGGTGCGCCCGAAAGTCGGATTTACAAGAGGGGAAAATTGAAGGCAAAAACACCCAAAAACAGGTTTTTTCACGCGCACGCGGTTGGACTTTGAGAGTTTTCAACCATCGGCATGGTTGCGTGGGATACTTACACAGTTCCCATACAAATCTGAGCCCTCTAGGTGCCATAGGACCGGAGTAATTAACAGGGACGACACGTCGTCGCTGGGGTTTAGCGTTACATACATTGCCGACGACAACGTGTCGTCGCTGGGGTTCAGTGGGTTAAAGCATTTTTTAAATTTGTTTTACTGTACAGTATAAGATATTCAGAAATATGTGAAGTTACCTCCCTGTCCAAAATTACCCTAATTTACCAGTAATTATCTAGACAGGAATATTGTTTGGATATTTATTTATCTTTTAAGGCAAAGGCAAAATTCTGAAACATAACAAATATTTTGGTATTCCCCCTTCCCCAATTTGTCCGTAAGAGAGAGGTTTTACTGTATTGTGTTTTAAAGAAGTTATTGTGTGTTTTAAAGAATACAGTGTGTATTAACAAATACACAGTGTGTTTTAAAGAATATACAGTAGGTTTTAAAGAATACATAGTGTGTTGTATCATATGTGTTTTGAACATGTCTTACAGTATGTGCGTGTGTGTGCGCGAGATGTAAAAGTTTGTGTGTTGGCAAAACATTGTTCTGGTGTGGAGACGTGTGAACTGCATAAGTTTAGTAGTTTGTAGACAAATATTTCCTGGGTTTGTACAACCATCCTTTCAGGGTTTTATCATAGAGCTGAAGTAGAGCACTTGTAGTGAATGATTTGCATTAATTTTCTCACTGAGATATGTTGAGACAATTCCCTAGGTGACATTGATTTAGTTTTGTGCAGTGATTACATTAATGTTTTTATTGTAAAGCACCTCATTTCTAACTTGATCAAACTAACATAACCTCTTCTTAGCTTCTATTCAACTGCTACCTTATAGTGCTGTATAATACACTCTGACCATTTGGTTATGTGTTCTTTTATTTCAAAATTTTATTTTGCTAAATTGTTATTTCCACATAGTGATTTTGATAAGTTTTTCTCTTTATATTGTGTCATCCCTGTTTTGGTTTATTTATTTTGCAAGTTTTACATTATAATAATAACCCATAATTTGTATGATACTTGTTTATTATATTAATTATTATGTGAAACTTGCAAAATATACAAACCTACATACTTTGTATATATGTATTTATAAATACTGTACAACCTTAAAGTGAACAAAATTTGTCACTTTCTTTGGAACATCTAATTTGATGTCAATGTGTCAGACATTCAGCAAAGGGGTTATCATACTAAGCTATATGTCTACCAAGCTGAGTTAGTTTGATGAACTCTTATTTACTTTAATCACAACATTCACTACCATATCTGTTATTACCACTTTGCTGCCACTTGTTATCAGAACACTCACTTATGGCTGTTACGGAAGTGCTCTTTTAGCCAATTTTTATCAGCAATTGTAGCTAGTAGTGTGGTAGATTTGGTCCCTCAAAAAAGGTGATGCCTCCAGTGTCTAGTTGCCAGTATTAATGCAAAGGAATAATCAGCTGGTAAAGGACTATACATTTTTCACCACCTGAAATACCAATGCCAATGAAAATAAGGTCAGAATTATTGCCAGAGAAAATGTCCTGTCAAAAATTGCTATAAAGAGTGCTTGTGTGACTGTTTCTTTTAGACTACCATGTGCCATTTCTATATCAAACCTTGGTAGCAATATTTACCACTGGGCATTCTTCAGAGTGCAGAGTGTGGATATACTGTAGGCTTGCCATCAGGTTATTTGCCAAATTTGGAAAGGAGCAGGGAAGTTGATATGCTGGATACCTAGTTTAACCCCTTCAGCACGATGACACCTTTAAACCTATGATTCTGGCCAAAATTTCAAAGGAGTTCAAAGAACACAGGCCACCACTTGAACTAGAATATGATGAAAATGACATCGTCCTGAGGGGGTAAAAAGCTTGAAGTTCCGAAAATGTGCAGTCTAAAATATAACTTGAAATTTATGTACTACAGTGTGTATAAATTACGTACAGTACTCTCTGTACTGTACTGTACTGACAACTATTTTCTTTCCTGATTAAACTTAATGGTACGGTATATAAACACCCGGCATTAACACTGATTGAAATGGTCGAAAAGAAAAAAATGTTGGCACTTTTCCATTCTCTTTATTGAAGGGTCTCTGAGTGAAGATTGTATCACACGATCGCTTTTCCTCAACTTACATCGTCAACTTTTATTGCAGCTTATGAGGTAAACTTTATATATAATTCTGTCATCTATATCAATATATCTCCAGCCTAATTTCTGCTGCCAGTGTAAAACATTATATAAATGTTGACAGAAAAAGGTTGATCATTGTAAGTTGATGATAAAAGCTCTTGGTGTGATGAGCCTGACCTTGTTTAGCCATATCAATCCCAGTCTTCCTTGTTTATTGGTTAGTGTTTTAGAGATTTACAAAGATTGGATGAATGCCTGGTCTTGCATTTTATTGGAAATTAAGAGTATAATTGCTGAGCATATGTATTCAAGATTGTATTGTAAGCTAGAATTTGATTGTTGAGTGTATGTATTGAAGACTATATTGTAAGCTAAAATATTGATTGCTGAGTGTATGGATTAAAGATAACTGTGTAAGCTTAAATATTAATTACTGAACTTATCGATTTTGGATTTTTATATATATTTTTTTAGGTTGAATTCATTGCCCATCGTATGAATAAGATTGTAACTGATTGCTGAGCAAAATTAATGAACATTGCCATATGTTTATTGTAAGTTTGAATTGATTGCCAATCATATGGTTTCAAGAATATACAAGTGATTTGGTGTAGTCAGTTAGTAAATCATCATGTATATCTGCCAACAGTTACTTTGACATATGTTAGTTAAACTTTATTTGACTGTAGATGTGACAAGCATGAACATTTCTAGATTATCTAAATGATAAGGTAAGTTCATAATAATTTTATTGCTAGCCATTTCAATACTCTTAACTTACCTTAAAGCTGTATAAACTCTTAACTTTCTGACAATTTTGTTTAGCCAAAACAGTGACTTTGAATTTGCTCTGTCAAGTTTGGACATGTTATGGTAGGATCACTGAGGCTAAATTTCCTGACTTGACATTCTTCATAAAGTAAGCTCTCCCCTGATACCTTACACATTGCATAAATACCTAAACATGAATTTCTAAAGGCAAATAGTAATTCTATTTTGTGGTTATTGAAGAAAAAACTTTCACGTTGTGGCACATGCGAAGGAAGCATTTCTGGACAAGTAGCCTGGAATAATCTCTGAAATCTCTGTCTTGGTCATCCCGGGGTAAAGCGAGGTGTTGGAGATAATGATAAAGATGACCGGCCTTTCTGCTGTCATATGTAACTGAGCCTAAATTGAGTAACAATATTCTTTAGGGGATTAAGTAGCTTAGGTAACATACAGTAAATGTAAGTAGCTCTGTAACATCAGAAACTATAATTCTTGAGCCTCACCAGCCATCATATCTTTAATGCGGCTTCACAACCACTTTTTCAAGCATTTATATACAATACATACATACATGAAGATGTATGTATGTATATACTCAATACTCAGGCACATACCCCATAGCTGGGGGTGGCCGACTCGAGACAGAGACCGAACAAAAACAACATTTAAAGTTTTAATTCTTAGGGTCCGGGACCATTTTCGTGTTCCCTCGCCCCTTTCTCTGTCTTGTCTAGTAGGTAAATTTTGCAAGGGGAGGAGTGAAGGCTAAACAAAAGAAAGAAGGCAAAAAGTTTTTGTGTAACGCCGCATTTATTTATTTTATTTTTCGGCTAAGGCCAGATGATTTTATTGATTGATTTATGCTTATCTGGGAGTTTAGGGGTATACAGTAGATAGAAAATTTTAATTCATGTGCAAGGAATTAAGAATATCTGATTACATATATTTATGGGTCTTTGTAAAGCAATATCTGTTTCCATTACATATCTGACTTGTGGTATAAACTTTACTAATTACGTTTCTTCTACTGTATTCTGCATAATTATATATATTTTAAAATATGTATTAGCCTGTGGTTTTAAAGTTCTATAATTTTACAAATGCATTTGCCTTGTTGGTAATGTATTGCCTTATGATTGGTCCACTAGAGTTTATTCATTATGGTATGGTATTCCTAGACAAACCCCATCATTGTCGGTGGTATTGACTATAGTTTGGCAGTATTCCTAGCCAGTCTAAATGATACGCTAGTTATTGTAATTGTAATGAGAAGCACTGTAATAATGTTCAAGTACTTATCATTGCAATTACAACGACTAGCGTATCATATTGACGGGCTAGAAGTACGGTAAAACTCTAGTAATTACCACCGACAATGATGGGGTTTGCCTAGAAATACGGGCCTATGGCGAGTCCTGAAATCCTGACCTTAACCTCTCCTAATTTAGCAGATCGTCCTGAACTTCCCAAATTGACTAATTCCTTGAGTATGACGAGAGTACGTTAATATATGCGCAACTAATTTTATTGGGACCCAAATTCACTTACTCATACAGTGATGTACATTCTATGTGGTGGTTTTGTGTTCTTTTATTTCAACATTTTATTTTGCTAAGTTGTTATTTCCACAAAGTTTTACATTATAATAATACCTCATAAAAGACTTAAGTAATTGAGTCAATTGGGAAGACTCAAACCGTAAATAAATGTGGAAATTTACAGCCTGTTTGCTCCAGCCTTTTCTGACTTACTAGAGATTAGTGAATATTTCCAGACTCGTCATGATGAATAGACGTATAGAGTTATGTTATTGCACACATCTTTGAATTTACGTACAAAATATATGTATTGATTAGCAGTAACTTTGGTATAGAGTATAATTAAATTAGTCATATCAATTTAGATTGGCATAATTTTATACTTATTTAAATGCTGTTTGAACATTTACTGTAATTTGATTATTGTTAAATGTCAAATATGAAAAAGACGTATTTACAACAATATGATTGTCAGTTGTATAATTTTGTTAATTAGTTTTTATTACAGTAATGCTCAAGTTTTGTCTTCAACAATCCTGCCATCTCCCAGTTTAAAAATTATTCTAAAATTACCCCACAGATGAATATGTGTTTCATCTTTCTTAACAACATAAAATTGATAAAGGAACAAACTAGGAAATCTTGCATATACATATCATTTCTCATCATCATTTTGTCAGTAATTATTTGTTTGACTTAGATATCTAATGTGAATACTCAGACCGGAACCCAGTTTCACTAACCAATACAAACTACAGTATAAACAGAAATGACCGTAAGTGCAAACCAAATATCCTCTAGTATCGATGGGCCAGATCCTCAAATTATTGGAATTGGTACCAAGTGGAGTGTGTTAGATATTCTAGGAAGAATGATAAGC
Organism: Paralithodes platypus; assembly: GCA_032716605.1. Taxonomy (NCBI): domain Eukaryota; kingdom Metazoa; phylum Arthropoda; class Malacostraca; order Decapoda; family Lithodidae; genus Paralithodes; species Paralithodes platypus. The sequence continues at coordinate 42,541,235 of CM064578.1, read as the reverse complement.
AGTTACGCAGGTGTGGGAATGGAGGTAAGACAGAGAGTGTGTGAGGGAAGGAAAGTTTTGAAGCAATGGGAAGCATGTGGAAGGTGAGAAATCTCAGAATGAAAAATAAAAATGCAATGTACTGTACCAAGGGATAACAGTGATGTATGGGGTCTGAATATACAAGAGAAAAGAAGGTTGAATGTGATGGATATGAGTTGCTTAAGGAGTATGTATGGAGTGACGCATAGATACAGATTGAGGAATGGAGAGCTATGTAGGAGAGTGGGACAGCAGGAACCTTTATCAGCCAGAGTGGAAAGAAGGGTGCTATGCTGGTATGGACATATTGAACGAATGGGTGATGAAAAGCTTACAAAGAGAATATATGAATCAGAAACTAAGGGAAATAGATTGAGAGGAAGACCTCGGAGGAGATAGAGAGATGGTGTGAATAAAGCATTGGAAGATAGACAGATGACTGAAGAACAGGCAAGAGAAAGGGTGATGAATAGAAATGAGTGGAGAATACTTGTGAATAGATGTGATAACGCGGTCATAGGGAGTGGGGGTCGGGTGCCAGTTGGACTAGATAATAGTCTGTCAGGTGCCTAGCCCGAGGTGCCGGTGTATATATGAAGGGCCTGCCTGGAAATATGTGGGCGGGCATTGTGGTATAATTCCGCTGTGTGTCTGCTTGCTGTGACCGGAACCTCTCCGGGAGATCCGTGACCTGGGAATCTTTTGCTGGAGACCCTTCATGTTCCCTGGTCTCTGGGTCTTCTCCTGGGCGACCTAGATATGTGTTATTTTTGTTATATTTATATTTTGTATTTTCTGTTTAGGCTCTCTGCAGTCGTCCACCCCCAGCTATGGGATATGTGCCCGAGTACATTCATACATTGATCGATGGGCCAGATCCCCAAATTATTGGAATTGGTACCATCCAAGGAGGTAAATTTTTTAGCATAGTTTCCAATAAACGGCTATTAAGTAATATGGGAATTTATTGGCCAAGGTAATCATATCAAAATAACATCTCCACAATACCAAGAAAATTATCATGTAGATTATAATTGTAGCATGAGACATACTGTACTCTGATGGTACTGAATTTTCCCTTGGCCCATGACCTTATACTGTATAAGGGATATAAAGAGGAATATCTTTCCTTATTTCCATCCCTTTGCGGTTAATTTTGTTTGTATCGTAGTTCATATTGGTTACTACTACTGGGCCCTGGCCTCAAATGTTTATAGATTATAAACTCCTTAATAATAGGTTTGATAATGATGGGAATTAGATATGGTAGGCTAGGCAGTTTGTATACAGTACTCCAATTAGTACAGTACTGTACATTGAATTGATATACTGTACTGTATATACTACACATATAAATGAGTTAACTTGGATTAATAAATATATCAGCGTGTACCTTAATCCCTTCATTACTCCAGAACATATTTCTTCCTTATAGTTTGGCTATCATTAGATGATTTTATCAAGTTAGAAAGGAATTGCGGAAGTCAGATGTTAAATTAAGATAGTTACCCCTTTGATTACAGGAGATCCTTCCTAAGCTGCATACAATAATGTAATAATAACTTGAATTATGATGATTTTCTTCATAATATTCTAGCTATTATTATACAATTATATTACTATCATACATTTTGACACTTGACTTATTAATCCATCACAACTAATTTATTGTGGGTAGGTTTTCAACTATTATGCATATTAATTGGACAACCTCATGTGAATTAGCAAGCCTACCATAATGTTATATTAACATGAACTATAAATATTGCCATATAATTATAATAACTCCTATATCATTAGTTTTCAGACTACAGGGACAGTATGTTTTAATTTGTCGTAAGTTTGTAACTTTAAGAATGTTTTTACTTTGAATCTGATTAATATTTGTGCCATAATATATGCTTGCCAAAGTTTGTACTTGGCCATTTAGGTAATTGATAGTTTTTAAATTGTAATAATTAAGTTTAGTTTAGTTTAGTTTTCATTGTTTTTGCTATGAAGGGAATTATTATTTTTGTTTTATTATTATAGCTAGTATTGTCATTATTATTTTTTTATAATTATTATGTTGGATTTTTGTTAACCCTCTCCGACATATGACGCGATTTTGAGCCTATTAAGGATACTTTAAAGCCTTTCTTACCATCAGGGGTATTTAGAAACCTTTAGTTTAGTTACTTCAACCTCTGCAGTTATCTTTGAGTTAGCTGTGGGCAGAAAATTAATTTTGGAGAGGTAATTATAAGAGTGAGAGAACTCTATTTCTTATTGCTAATCTGGCAACCTCTGCGTCATATGAGCGTGAAAGGGTTAATGGAGGAACATAGTTTTTTAAAGGAAGCATGGGGTCCGAGAGTCGAAAATCAAATTTTGTATATTTTTGTACGATACCCCCTACTAAAAGTATGACCCCTCAGGCAACATCCCACAAAATTTCAACATCATATGACAATTTTTACTATTTTTGTTTTATATTTTTATGGAGCTAGGTTAGGTTGGCCGAGCGGGGATTTAATTAATGCCCCAAAGTAATATGTAATTGGATTGACTCAATAAGCATACAAGATGATGAAATGGGGTTGTTGTTGTTGTTCCCCAAGCTGCCTGGCCGAACAGCCCCAAGGCCCTGAGCAAGGCCAAGGCCATAACCGAGCGCCCCCACAGAACCCTTCCTGCCTACCACAATAAAGCCTGGGTGACCGAAGCCTCTCCATGGCGGGGAGCGGAGGAGGGTGCGGAAACACCCGGGAAACCAAAGCCCCACCCAGGGTCCTGTGCCCCTCGGCAATTATGAAGAGAAATTTGAGGGGCAAAGGAAAAATGTGACGCTTTGGCTTCCAATCTTGGTAGATTGGGAGGTCAATCCACGGAAAAGACGCCGTCACTTAAGATCTAGGAAAGACATAAGTAAAAGGAACAGTCGGAGTAAGCTATGGGTATGGCAGAGATCGCTCAGTTCTCACTCTGATAGACCAGCCCATCACCATATGATGAAATGGGGTTTGTTTCATTAGAAGCAAAAGATAAAAGCTTTAATCTGGCCAAACGTTTTTTTGGTTTAGATCAGTAATAAATATTTCACAAGCAATTGATAATTATAATGTAAAACTTGCAAATTAAACAAACCAAAACAGTGATAACAGTATAAAGACAAAAGAACTTATCAAAATCACTATGTGAATATAACGCTTTAGCGAGCAAGTTAATCTGTTTCCCAAGCATATTAATCACACACATAACCATGCGCTCTTGTCATGTTCAAGTAATTAGTCAATTTGGAAGTTTAGAATAAATTACATAAATAAAAAAAACGGTAAAGACCAAATCTTTGATACTTGTTTTCTCAAATTCTATGATGATTCTGGTATAATTTTGTTCCGTACAAAATGTCTGATATTTTGGCCCAAGGAAAACCTCCATTGTAGTTCTCTTGGTGTTTATTTGCACCTTGTTTCCTTGGCGGTGAATTCTCAAATGTTCTACATAATTTTCATTTGCTTTTGGAATCTTTATTACTTAATAAACCTGAAAACGTTTTGCCAGAGTTTCCTTGGCGGTGAATTCTCAAATGTTATACATAATTTTCAATTGCTTTTGAAATCTTTATTACTTAATAAACCTGAAAACTTTTTGCCAGATTGAAGCTATTTTCTTTCGCGTTCTAATGAAACAAATCCCATTCCATTATCTTGTATGGTTAAGTTAATCCAATTTCAAATTGCATTAAAATAACTCCAAAATTCAACATGTTATTGTTTTTATTATCTATTAGATATTCTTATAACAGTCTGATATCTTGTCAAACTTGTTCTTTATGTATGTTCAATACATGGTCCAAAAATGATGCAGATATTATCATTATCAAATCATTTTCATAGTAACTGACCCCATTACTCCTCTTAACCTCAGTATAATTTATCTTTAGATTTGAGTATAATGCTGCTTACTGCAACAGTTTATTATTATTATTTATGTTGTTATTATTATTATTAATATATATTTTTGTCATCGTAATATCTTAATCCTATGGCATTTTTGTATTACTCTTAGTGGACAATTTTATCCATCATATCAATGACTAGAGTCAATGGTTTAAAAACTATTACTGTATATTACCATAGAATTTATCACTTTGTTTTTTATTGTTTCATCATGTTTACCTTTCCCTTGCTATTACTAAAGACTGTGCCCCAGCCTTATGAGGGCTTTTGCCCAGTAGGCTGTAGACAAATATTTTTTATTATTATTATTACTAAAGTCTGTGCATTATACTGTAATTATACCAGAAATCTAACACCAACCTCTATGATGGGCTGGTCTATCAGTGGTGATGGACTGGTCTATCAGAGTGAGAGCTGAGCGATCTCTGCCATACTCATAGCTTACTCTGACTGTTCCTTTTACTTATATATTTTCTAGATCTCAAGTGACGGCGTCTCTTCCGTGCATTGACCTCCCTACTGCCAACCTAGAGGTTGGGAGATTGGGAGTCAAAGCGTCACATTTTTCCTTTGCCCCTCAACTTTCCCTTCATAATTGCTGAGGGGCACAGGGCCTTGGGTGGGGCTTTGGTTTCCCGGGCGTTTCCGCACCCTCCTCAGCTCCCCGCCTTGGAGTGGCTTCGGTCACATGGGCTTTATCAGTGGTAAGCAGGGAGGGTTTTGCGGGAGCGCTCGTTTATGGCTTTGGCCTTGCTCGGGACCTTGGGACTGTTCGGCCAGACAGCCTGGGGAACAGCAACAACAAAAAACTAAAAACACTACTTGAGTAATCAAACTATTGTTTCTAGCATTTGGGAAGCGTCAGCCAGGGAATTGTTATGGAAATGTACAGCCCATTTGCTCTAGCCCTATTTGAGTTACAGAGGTTAGGGGGTTACGATTTCTGGCCTATTGATAATAAATAGACTACCGGTATAGATTATTATATCGAGCATAAGAACTACTAGATAGCCCCATTATTGTTTTAATTATATCAGCAGGCAATATTGTGAAGATTACTTGAAACCAGACAAAGTCAAATAGTTTTTCTCTCTAAAACAAAGAAAATCCTAGTTGCTGTTGCTGGTGTGAAAAAGAGTGAGTGAGAGATTGAATGAGACAGAAAAAAGGAGGGTGAGAGAGAAAGAGAGATAGTAAGTGAGGATGAAATGAAGTGTGAAAGATAGTGGGTACAATATGGATCCTTCACAAAATAGATATTGGTTTACTCCAGATGACACTATTAAGCTTTTTCATATATGGTGTATTAAGAGTGCCTGGATGCCGTGGGATTCTCATCTTTGGCTTAATACAAAAAGAGTGTCATTTAAAATAGATTGTTAGTTTATTGTAAATTGTAAAATGGATCCTTTGCCAACATCTGTACACTTTGCTTGGTTCATTTTGAAAGTAAACTATGCAAGGATTACATTTTGTGGCTGGCGTTGTATTAACCCTTTCAAGATACAAGGATGCCTTTTATTCTGGTTATTTGTAGATAATTTAGTTTCAGATTAAGAAGGAATTGTGGAAGTCTGAGGGTTAATTAACCCTTTCACGCACATGACGCAATTTGAGCCTATTCTGGGATACTTTAAAGCCTTTATAACCATCTGGGGTATTTAGAAACCTTTAGTATATTTGCTTCAACCTCTGCAGTTGTCTTTGAGTTAGGTGTGGGCAGAAAACTAATTTTGGAGAGGTAATTATAAGATTGAGAGAACTCGATTTCTGATTGCTAATCAGCAACCCCTGCGTCCACACGTGCGTAAAAGGGTTAAGACTTGACTCCTTTGATTCACAGAGGGCTTCTAAAACTGAAAAAAAAAAAAATAATAATAATTAATGTTAGCCAGAAGAAAGCAAAAACTTGTCCTTGAATGCTGAAAGGGATAAAATTGACAAACAAGGGTTAATAATATATCTTAGTAAATTAAAAAATAAGGATAAAAATCTGCGCATTGTTTTCCAGTCTTGGGTAACGTGAAGGGTCTTTATCGTATTTACATTTTGTATAATGTATATCCAGTGTACAGACCTTTGATACCCGTGTCTATATATTGTACATAGTCATCACCCCTTCTATGGTCTCTTATTTCAGCTGAGGGTTAATTGATCTCTTGCGAGTTTCATTTTATAAGGAAGATGGAGCTGTAGACATCAATATTAAGCAGAATTACCAGCTAAAATATGGTCGTAGTACGCAAACTTAGCCGTTTCTGTCTTGTCACTTTTACTGTCCTACTTTTCCTTTTGATGGCAGGGGGCTAGGAATCCTTCTCCCCTTATAGACTTCACCTACTAGACCAGACAGAGAAAGGGGCGAGGGAACGCGAAAGTGGTCCCGGATCCTAAAAATTGGAACTTTAAATGTTGTTTCTGTTCGGTCTCTGTCTCAAGTTAGCCAACCCCAGATATGGGGTATGTGCCTGAGTATACTGTATACATACAAAACCAAATTTATCATACTTTCTATCTGTATTATACCAATGTTTATGGCTCCAAATTCCTCATAGCCTGAAACTCGCAAGTGGTCAATTGCAATGTCTCTTACAAGGGTTTTGTAGTGAAATATGTTGTTAATTATGAAAATTGGGTATCACTATGATCCAGTGACATAATAGTTAAATATTTTTCCATCAATATCGAGAAATTAAATGCTAAGGGATTTTAATTGCCATCACCTGAAATGAAGCAGACTATAATGTATATACAGTACTCTGTCATCATTAACCCCTTCAGCATGATGATGTCCTTTTACCTAACAGATGATTTTATGCAGCATAAGAATGTCCTATGTTATCTAGATGGTTTATTAAGATAATATTATATTGTATGCCACCCCTTCGGGGATCACGGCGTCAGGCAATAGATAGATAGATACTAAAGAAAATAGTCAGAATAAAGCAAAATGTTGTCATCGTGCTGAAGGGGTTAACCTGTGTGTGTGAACCAACTTGGTAGGAGGTTAGGTTAGTCACTAGAACACCTAGACATCCGAGGGTTCCTTGATTTTGTTACTAATATGTTTTCCGTTGTTTTCAAGTGTCCGGCTTGGTGCATTGTAGTAACCTTCCTCATACATTTACCACTCGGTTTTGGTTGGTCTTGTGTCATGTATGATGTCATGTAAATTTATACACCCAAGAAAATATGACATAATGAATAATAGCTATTTAACATGAACAGAATGGATGAGAGCCCGAACATGGACATTACAACACATCAGAAAAACAAAACAAAACAAAACACAAAATCACACACATCTAGGTCGTCCAGGAGAAATACCCAGAGACCCAGGCTCATTTGGGGTCTCCAGCAACAGATTCCCAGGTTAAACCATTTGGAAAAAAACAAAAATAATAAGTAAGGGCATACTATAAAACAGTGGCCTCGGCAGAGGATCTTCAAACTCGATGGTCTCTCGGGGCTGTTCAGCCAGGCAACTCAGGAAATGACTAGGAAATGAATGTACTACGCGGTGGTCTGGTTAAACTATTTTGTTACTACTATTACCTGTAAGGGGTCACTGTTAACCACACTGCCATCAAGTTTACTAAAGTTGGTAAGATGGTGTAGTAGAGCTGGGGCTTCCATGTAACTGCTGTGTTGCAGTTGGGGATTCACCTCAAATTTAAGTACTGTACCAAGAGTGCTGCCTCTAGGTGACCAAGGTTTATACATGCGTGCATGTATCAAAGCTATTAAATTTAGTTATTGATTTTTTCATGAATTTAAAAATAAAAAATAGCTAACATTATCTCCATGCCAGGTTAACTTCGGAGGTTGCCTCTTTCGAAAGACATTAAATGTGCAGATTACATATTTTATAATATACTTGAGGCTTTGTCTTAAATCGGCCACCCCCATTAAAAAAAAAAAAAAAAAAAAAAACTAATGGGGTAAGTGCCAGAGCATATACATACTGTACTGTATATAAGAAAGGGGGATAGAGAGAGAGAGAGAGGGGGGAAAACAAAAAAGGATGGATGGATTAGCCGAACACCACTGTAGAAAAATAGAGCTAACAAGATACACAGAGGGACTAGGAGTCGGACGGATCCTAAATTGAGTGGTCAATCCTGCAAGTCCTTCACTAAACTGGCTCGGGTTGTCCCTCTCACAGGGAATAGGTCCGCTTGGGGGCATTCTGTGTATGGCCACCCTCGTAAGGGGAGTAAGGCGCCGGCAATAGATAGATAGTCTCATTAAATTTTGTGTACCTTCAATTAGTACTTGACGTTAATTTCTGTAACAGTCCGCACCAGAGAAGTATTATAATAATTATTATTGTCTAGATGAATGTTGTAGTGCCTTAAATTTATCATATATTTTGGTATGGGTGAGGTTACTACAGTGCCCAAGATAGCGGCCTTGTGTGTATGTCAGCAATAATAATTTAACTCTTTTTGACTCGTAGAGGGACATAGGAGTACACACACACAATATTAGTGCACCGATTTAGTTTTTAGTTCTAATTTTTCATGAAATTGAAGACTTGAAACAGAAGTTTTATATATACCTGCATATTATTTATGTAATAATGTAAGACAAGCCGTTTCCTGAAGATTTACGTTTTTTAACAACTACACTGTACAAAGGATACATTATGATATAGCAGAATTTTTGTTTCGGTAATCATCCATGAAATTTGGTCCAAACTCAATGTATGAGAATTTTGTGCATTAGTTATTGTCATTATTTTTGTTTTGTTAATAATGTCTACTTAGTTTGAGAGCCATTAGCCATTTGTAAATCAGTGCACTTATTATATTACTACTGTAGATTTAGTTTTATGTGTTTACTGTGTGCCATAATAATGAACTCTTTGAGACCACCAGTCAGTTATCATATAGCAGTGGATCATTGCTTTCAGTTTACTAGTGCCTTGTGTAACAGATCAGTTCTTATCAGTAGGATATTAGTGGTTCTTGGATCTTTTTATCATTAGTTTTTTAAGCGTTTTCTTGGGTCGTTTATTAGTTTGTATTTTGGATTTTTGGATCAGAAGTGTTTCTGATAATTTATCAGAAGTGGACTAAGTGTTTCTGGATATATTACTGTATAATCAAATATAATAAAGTGTTTCAGGATCGTTTATCATTATTGTATTAAGTATTTTCTTAATCATTATCAGGATTGTATCTTGGATGAAATATTATTAGTAGATTTGGTGTATCAGAATAATTTATTATAGTATGTCTTGAATCATTTATATGAATTTAGTTATTTGGGTTCAATTATCACGACAGTAGTGGATAAAGTGTTATTGAATAATTTTGAGGTACAGTATGTAGAAAGAGGAGCACAAGTGTCCATATTAAATCCACACTTGTTTGCAGCAAACCTTTGATATTTTTTATTTTTATATATATGATTGATGATGATTTACAAAAACATGTTTTTGCAGCAAAAACATTATTTTATGATTACCACTTTTGCTTTGTCTTTTTATCAACTCATTTATCGTTAATGGATTTGTGGATTGTTTACCATTAGTGATTTAAGCGTTCCTGAATGATTTATCATTAGTGAAATATGTCTCTCTTTTCTAACACTTTCGCAGTGCAGCTTTGGATTTTCAAGTTTGACCTATTTCCCTGACTCTTTCTGTGCCCTTAACTATTTCATATCCTGGGTTGCGTTAGTAGCGTAGTCCCTTTTTGTATGTGTGTCCACACATTATACTGTACTGGTATTATTGTAAGTTATGGTACTCGTCTCACTTGTCAACATGTTGGTTGGTACCTTTTATTTTTGTTTTTCCTTTTCTCACTTATGACCATATATTTTTCTATATATATAGTATACTGTATGTGTACTGTATATTATACAGTATATGTATAATTTTGTTATTATAATTATAATTATTGCATTTTAATTTCCTGCACAGAACTCTATGCATTCACAGTTAAATTCTGTTTTCAGTTTATCCTAGAACTTTTAAGAATACATGTTTGATATTTTCTCATCGTAATTCCATGGGTGAGGGCTGGTCTTATCCAGAGTGAGGTTTGGCAGCCTCTACCCAACCTTAACCATTTCTGTCAGTCTCTTTATTTACTTTTCCTTCTGGGGGCAGGGGGCTAGGAGTCCTCCCCTTGTAAAATTCACCTACTATCCGAGACACAGTAAGGGGCTAGGGAATGCAAAAGTGGTCCCGGACCCTAAGAATTGGAGCTTTAAATGTTGTTTCTGTTTGGGCTTTGTCTCGAGTCTGCCACTCCCAGCTATGGGGTATGTGTCTGAGTATATACATACATACAATTCCATAGGCATAGTCAGTAGAACGTTGGCTGCTGATCAAAGAGTCGGCAGATTAAGCCTTCACTGTCAAAATGTTATTGGTAGATGTCAAGCCCGGGCAAGTTGACCTAGTGATTTGTGACAAACGCCTAATGCTCATGGCCACCCCTTCTCGGGAATTACGGTGTCTGGCAAAAAAAAAAAAATAAATAAATAAATAAATAAAAAAAAAATATATACTGTATATATATATATATATATATATATATATATATATATATATATATATATATATATATATATATACAGTATATATACACACAGTATATATATATATATACAGTATATATATATACTGTATATCATAAACATGTCATTCTTAGATAATCAAAGCGTTAATCATCCCATGTAAATTCAAATCATCCATTTCTCCATTCAACAATTCATGGCTTTGTCAATACAGCGTATCAACATATTCATAACATTTTGTAAACAAAAATGTATGCCAACCATATGCCAACTGAAATGTTGATAAGGGAAGATTGGTACTATATTTGTGAATGGTAAAGTTATATTCGTTCTCCATTGTTGGCCGACACAGGGTATGGATCCCATTTTATGATTGTGGAAGAAAAATGTTATGAAGGTTAATTGGATCTGCCTCAGGGTTTGGACAGAGACAAGGTACAAGTGAAACATTAGATGGTGGTAGTAGCAACAATGATGTGGTTTAGGTTGTGTACTCCTGTTGTGGACTGGGTAGTAACATTATATTTAACATCATTATTAAGACCAATAACCCCCCAAATGAAATTATTGAAAGCATGTGATCCTTCCAAGATTCCAACACAGGATATCTCTTACAGAACTTACACGCTCTAACCATTACCCCATCAAGACATGTGAGAAATCCTTCCTCACAAACTCTGGATCCCACTACGTACTTTATCTCCGCCCATCATCCCAGCCAATGTACACGGCGTTCTACCAACCACAACACCAGGTGGCTCATTCACTACAGTACTTGGATTATTCACTCTTTTGTAAATTTCGTAGGCAGAATTGACCACTTGCGAGTTTCGAGGTATAAGGATGTTGAACCATAGATATCGATGTTTATCAAAACTAAAATACTATGAAAGTTTGTGATGTGATGCAGTTTTTACCACCATGCACTCCCTGCTTAAGAGTGGGGCTAGGGTGGGTGCCCTGTTATTTCAGGGACTTATACTTTGTGACAGGTGATAATTATGTTGACTGTGATTTATTGTATTTATATACAGGTGGACTATAAACCTATTTTAACCCACAAATCTGCTATATATATATATTGATGTCTAAAAGCTTCAACTTCAGTATACAGTAGACCGAAACTCGCTAGTGGTCAATTGAAGCTGGTGTAGCCACTTCGGTTTGAAGCCTAGCTTTTTTCAGCAAAATTTGTTGTGAACCTTTCTTTTATGTAAGTAGGCTGACTTCTTGTCTTATTTTGTAGGCATTTGGGAATTAATATTTTTTTATTAATTTTTTATTATAAGTATATTTTTTGTATTTGAATTTTCAAAGATAGTTTGTTAGTATATTTTTTGTATTCAATTTGTTTTATCATGTTTTATAAGTAGTTTCAAATTTAGTTTGTTTATTATATTATCTTCCTTCAATTTATTGGGTTTGTTTTTGTTTGGGTGGCTAATTAAATAGTAAAATTAAAAGGTTCAGAAAATACATTCTGTTGGCATACAAAATTTAACGCAGATACTCGCACTGTAAGATTATCTGAAATGTTTACCTCCATATTACCATTTATTATTATTATTGTTTTTAAATCTTTGTATGACTGTTAAAGGAATAAAGTTAATGCCAAGTTATAAGTACTTCACTGTAATTACATATATTTCATTATATTCTGGCTAACATCAGAAGATTTTGTTCTGGTTATGTACACTCAAAAATTATGGGTGTAAAATTGTATGGAAAGGGTAAAGACAGTGTCCATAATAATATGCTATTTTTAAGATATATTGGTAGTAATAAATCCATTACATTGAGGATAGAAGGTATATCACTATCAATATACCCAATAATTTTGTATACCTTTCCATACCCTTGATTTTTTACAATGTATGACTTCTATGATGCAATATGGTAATAAGCATCTTGTTTCAGTCTCTCACTCCCACAGACACGGTACTTCCTAAACTTAGTAAAATTGTCTTATAATAGCCAGAATATAATGAAGAAAGATGTCATTGTATTGAATTGATTAAGGCTGGTATTCTTAGACAAATCCCATTATTGTCGGTGGTAATAACTAGTTATGTCTTATTCATAACCAGTTATTATGGTACAGTAGTTGTTGCAATTATAATAAGGTTACTGGCACATTATTACAGTACTGTACTCTCATTGCAATTATATGAAGTTGCATATCATAATTATTGACTGGCTAGCAATATGACAAAACTATACTAATTTCCACCCACAATGATGGGGTTTGTCTTGGAATACAGGCCTCAGTGTTAGGACAGTCTGGACACACTCTAGAGGTTTTCAATTTGCTTCACATATCAGTTGAACATCAAATATATATTTTTAATTCTACAGTTTTAAATGATAGATTTTGTAGGTTCCCATTCACTCTTTAACTCATTCAAAACAAATTGTACATTTAAGGTGAATTATTCAAATGTTATACAATACATTTTTCAAATCATATTCAGTAAGGCTATAATTTTTATAATTATTAATAAAATGTTTCTGAAATTGATTTTTTCTCTTACCTTGTTTAGCCCTCGGAATCCGGGAGGCCTCATATTAGGCTAAATGCGCGGGTAAAAATCGATGCTAAAATCGTCATATTACGGCAACCACGCGTTGTAGCGATGTCATCCCAACCGCATTCTACAGACAACAAAAAATTGACTGCTCTAGGTGGTCTCAATCAGTAGCTACTGAATTATGAAGTTTGCCTGTACCACAAGGGCCCCGGACACAGCGATCGGGATCATACGAGGCCCCCCGGATTTCGTGGGTTAGAGTAATCACATGCACTAAACTCACACACTTATTCACAAAGATATACCCCTGCAAACAATGTTCTTTAGAGTGTTGAGCTCCCAACCAAATTGCTCCACCCTGGATTCCCTGGCACATTTGGAGTCCTACATACGTGATGGTTTCTCTCGAAAATATCCGACGATTGCTGTTTTCTTTGACATCACGAAAGCACATGATACTACGTGGCGTCACCTTGTCCTCCATACCCTCCACACCGCAGGTATCAGAGGCAATTTTCCTATATTTATCGCAAATTTCCTGTCAAAGTGGACCTTCAGTGTTGTTGTTGTTGTTGCTGTTCCCCAAGCTGCCTGGCCGAACAGCCGCAAGGCCATAACCGAGCGCCCCCACAGAACCCTCCCTGCCGACCACAATAAAGCCTGGGTGACCGAAGCCACTCCATGGCGGGGAGCTGGGGAGGGTGAGGAAACGCCCGGGAAACCAAAGCCCCACCCAGGGCCCTGTGCCCCTCGGCAATTATGAAGAGAAAGTTGAGGGGTAAAGGAAAAATGTGACGCTTTGGCTTCCAATCTTGGTAGATTGGGAGGTCAATCCACGGAAGAGACGCCGTCACTTGAGATCTAGAAAATATATAAGTAAAAGGAACAGTCAGAGTAAGCTATGGGTATGGCAGAGATCGCTCAGTTCTCACTCTGATAGACCAGCCCATCACCAGGGACCTTCAGTGTTCATGTGGATGGCGTTGTCTCTAGTGACTTTCCGCTACACCGTGGAATTCCCCAGGGAAGCGTCCTCAGCAGCACACTGTTTACTATCGCTATCAATTATAATGTAAAACTTGCAAAATGAACAAACCAAAACTGGGACGAGACAAGATAAACGCAAAAGAACTAATCAAAATCACTATGTGGAAATGACGCTTAATAAAATATAAATTTTGAAATAAATGAACACAATCCACCACATAGGCCCATATGGCCGAACCATCTCAAGTTGTTCCTTTTCACACTTTCCAGCACATCTACCTCCACACCACACCTCCTTCTTACTTCCTCATTAGTCTGTCTATCCCTCCATGTATCTCTGCACGCACTCCTTAAGTAATTCATTTCCACTGCTCTCACTCTTGGTCTGAGTCTCTCAACCAACGTCCATGCTTCGCTTCCGTAAGTCAGTGTCGGGATTACCACACTGTCATGCAAGGACTTCTTCATTTCCATACTGACCACCCTATTTCTTGTTACTGCTTTTAGCGTTCCTACAACCCTCTTCCCCTGTTGTACCCTCTCCTGCACTTCTTCATCCATAGTCCCATCTTTACTCAACACACTGCCCAGATACTTAAAAGAGTTGACGATCTCCATAGCCTGACCGTTCAGCTTCACCTCAAACTCTGTGACTTCACCCCTTTCGAAGACCATAACCTTGCTCTTCCCCGCATTTACCTTCAAATTCCGTTTTTCGCACACTGTTCCAAACTCATTTACCAGACCCTGCAACTCCCATTCATTATCACTCGTCAGAACTGTATCATCCGCAAACAGCAGTATAGGTATCTTCCACTCAATTCCCTCCCTTTTCAGCGATACACCAACATCCACTGCTCTTGATAGTATTTCTTTCATGACTCCATCCATATATACAGTAAACAACCACGGGGACATCACACACCCCTATTTCAAACCAACATTCAGGTCAAAGAACTCGCTCTGCTCACTCTCCACACGTACTGCCGCCTTTGCACCCTCATACATGCTCTTCACTGCTTTCAGCAACTTGCCCTCTACTCCGTATATTCTAAGTACTTTCCACAAACCTTCTCTATCCACTCTGTCATAGGCCTTCTCCATGTCCATAAAGGCAACATACACCTTTTGTTTCTTCTCCAGATATTTCTCCACAACACAATTCAGGGTAAAAATCTGATCTACACATCCTCTTCCTTTCCTAAAACCTCCCTGCTCGTCGCCTATCCATTTCTCCGTTCTCACTCTCACTCTCTCAATCACTACCCTACTGTATACCTTCCCTACTACGCTTAGAAGACATATTCCTCGGTGGTTACCACACACTCCTCTTCCCCTTTGCCCTTATTATATAGGGGGACTATATAAGGGTTACATTGATTTATGTATCTATTAATAGTTTTTTGTTTTTTTATTAAGTTAGCCTCTACAATGTGCTACACTACATCATTAGGTGTGCAGTCTTCAATATATTATATCTAGAAAACTAAGTTGCTCTTTGATCACTCATTACAGCATTCAGTATAATGTAAGTTTGTACTTCTTTTTTCTTGATATTTGTTTCCTCATGCATTATGATGATGGTAGTAGAATGAAAGATACAGTATGGAAGATTTTAGTTACATAGCCTCTTTTTTCCGCAGGCTGTAGTACCAGTCCAAGAAGCAAGATGTGATATAAACTGCCGTTCAAAACCTTCGTCCATCCCTACCTGCCCACCATGACGGAACTTCCCATCCTACTACTGGGAGATCTATTACGGGGCCACAGGTTAGACATTTACTGGAGAAATTATACCTACATAATGAAGGAGTCTTAACAATACAATAGAACCCATCTCTTTTGTACTACTTGGGGGTGTATGTATGTGAGGTGGAAGGGCAGAGAGGGAGAGGCAGACTGAAAGTGAGATGTAGGGATGGAGTTGAGAGGTATATGAGTGAAAGTGGTGTTGGGTGAGAGGAGGGGTGTTAGATGACAGATGACAGAGAAGCATGAAGGTTATTCATATGAGGCATAAAGAAAACATTGGAAAATTCTGACTTCATTAACAAGTAATAAATGTCCCCTTGTAAATGAGCATAAAGTTTGACTTCTACTTTGTTACATTCTTTACTAGCCTGTGTGGGGTTAAGTTATGAATACAAAAAGTGTGCTAACATTTTGAATAATTGCAGAGCATACGGTGCTAGAGTAACAGTGGACCTGACGAGGAGAACATGATTCACCCAGCACCACTCCCCACATCCAGGAACCCGCCATCCCACCCTATGAGGAGAAGATTCAGGAGCCTAGCCATACATACATGATTTTAAGACTGCGTGTTCCACACATACGTGCAGTTTCAGTCTCTTGTCCTAATGGCAGCGTTCCAGGCAACCCTGTTTAAGGGCTGCTTCACTTGTCAAGTTCTTGGATTTGAGATCGGCACGAATAGTCCGATCCCAGGTCTTCCTCGGTCCACCCCTTGGTGCAGCTCCCTCCACAATCACAGACCTGCATTTTTTCACCCAATTTTGTTCATCCATTCTTTCCACATGTCCATACCATCCCAGTCTACTTGTACGCATCACCTCGCTAATACTCTTTATACCTAAACGTCTCCTCAGCTCAACATTTGTTATTCTATCCTGTAGCCTGGCCCCATACATCCCCCATTCTCATCTCATTACGTTCCATTATGCTGACATCCTCTACTTTAACGGCCCATGTATCTGAGGCATACGTCATTGCACTTCTAACACATGAGGCATACACCTTTCCCTTCAAGGGGAGAGGCATTCTTTTCATGGTCAGGATTGGCAGCAGTTCTCTGAACTTCCCCTCGCCACATCTAATTCTAGCAACAGTGGCAGCCTCTGCTCCACCACCGGCAGAGATGGTATCTCCTAGGTAACAAAACTTGTTCACCAGCTCCAATGACTCATTTCCAAAATTCACAGCCACAGGATCATCACTTAACACAAGCTCGCCTTTGCACACTACGCACTAAAATTTCTCTATTTCTGGCTTATCCTTCGGCAGGGGTCCCTTTATTCTACTACAGCGCTTACTCCCATGGTGTACCCAACATCGACAGATGCTACATTGAATGGAGTTAACACCCACACCCTTTCCACACACTGCACATGGGTATGCACCGCTCTTTTACACATTGCCTCGTCTCAATCTACAATGCATAACCTTGGTTTTGTTAATATTGACTCTTAAACCCTTGCTCGCCATGCCCTCTCTCCATTCTCTGAATTTGGCCTCAGCATCTTGCATACTGTCAGCTATTAGGACTAAATTGTCTGCATAAAACAGTTCCAACGGGAGTCCGCCTCTAAAAACTCTAGACAGTGCCTCCAAGACCATAATAAAGAGGAGGGGGCTTAACACTGAACCCTGATGGACTCCAACACGGACTGCGAACTCATCACTCAGTACACCCTTCACCCTCACCGCACTTCGCGAATCCTCATACATCTTCATTATCACACGCACCAGCCACTCTTCCACCAAGTTTCCTCATAGCCCACTGCACAACATCTCTAGGCACCCTATCAAAGGCCTTCTCCAGGTCTACAAACACAAAGTAAAGATCCCTGCCTTTTAGTAAGTATCTTTCCTGTATCTGCCTGACTATGAAGATAGCATCGGTTGTACCCCGCCCCGGCAAAAAACCAAACTGCATATCAACAATGGAGATGCTTTTCCTGATCAAACCCTCAAAGACTCTCTCACAGACCTTCATGATTTGGTCAAGCATTTTCAGGCCCCTATAATTTCCTCTATCTAGCGCATCCCCTTTTCCTTTGTATATATTTACTATTACACTTTTGAGCCAATCCTCTGGGATTTTCTCATCTTTAATAATGGTGTTTATCAGCTCAGTGACTAAGTTGACACCAGTCTCCCCTGAGGCTTTTATCATCTCAGCGACAATGTCAAAACACCCCTGGAGCTTTACCGTCCTTCATTTTATTGATTGCGTCGCTCACTACAGCTGGTGCTATCAAAGGAGGGGGTCCAGATTTTGGTTTTTTGATACTAAGCTGTTCCTTATCCCATTCAAACTACATTTAGCAATCGTTCATAGTGTGCCTTCCATGCTTCTCTGATTTCATGTTCTGCATACACGATCTTTCCATTATCGTTTCTAACACACTGTTCACCTAAAATATCCCTACTGTAATTTTTAACTCGCCTAGCTAGGTTGAAGATCCCATTGGGATTGTCAGTGTTACACACTTGTTCGAGGACCTGATGCCTTTTTTAGCATTGTAAATAACTCTTTTTGGCAGTTCATTTAGCTGCCTGGTATTCCTCATTGCTGCCTCCTTTCTTCCATGCTTTGAAGCATCTCCTTTTCTCTTTCACAGCATGTTCTACCTCATCGTTCCACCACCAGGAGGTCTTATTCCTGGGGTGACCCTTTGTTTTCCCACAGACCTTGTCAGTGGCAGCGATAAGGCTATGCTTAAGAAAGTTCCATTGACTATTTACATCATTAGGCCTAGCTTCCTTATTTCTATTCATTTCCTCCAGTTCACTATGAAACCTATCCCTAACTTCCTTGTTCTTCAGCAGCCACACTTTCCTTTTGGGTATGTACAGTATACCTTCTTGCGCTTAGGATGTCTGTATAAGCTCATGTCGCACACAAGAAAGAAAGGTATTTGGATGAAACTTTAAGCAAAACCTTGTTTATGAAGTGCTCCTCCTCATATAGTGTTTAGATCAAATTATCAGTATTAGTATCGATAGAAAAGTTACTGTATGTTTTGTACAGGTATGCCTTGGTCACCTAATGACTTCTTTCCATGCTGCACAATGCCCTGCATTGTCCCTGTCAAGTCCCCGAACCTTGAGATCCTCTCACAGGACCTCGACCCAGGTCTTCCTCAATCAACTAACTGTTGTTTATCAAACTATTTTCATACTTATTATGTGCTTCATCCAGTTAATATCATCCATTCTCTCCACATAGCCAAACAACCACAGTCTGCCAGTATGCATTACAGTACAGTACTTCATAGCACACTGCATACCACACAACCAGTCAACCACTTACGCCAACAACACAAAACACACTCCTTGAGAACTTTGTGGGAAAACCCGGTTTCGACCATGGCCATGGCCTTCCTTAGGAGCTCGGGGCTGCTCTGTCAGGCAGCCTAAAGAACGGCTACTACTACTACTACTACTACAGTACTTCATTGATACATTCTATATCAAGTCACACTCTCAACTCTGTTTTTCTTAGTTCCTCTCTCACTGTGATAACGCACTTTCATTATGCTCATTCAAAACACTATTTAGT
Organism: Paralithodes platypus; assembly: GCA_032716605.1. Classification (NCBI taxonomy): domain Eukaryota; kingdom Metazoa; phylum Arthropoda; class Malacostraca; order Decapoda; family Lithodidae; genus Paralithodes; species Paralithodes platypus. Next base: position 42,521,919 of record CM064578.1, on the reverse strand, counting down.
ACGTAGGGAGAGACCTTCTATTGTCAATAGTGGTAGCAGAAGAACTCTTTTAAACTTCTTCCACCCACTTCTGACTCTTACATCCAAGGTAGTCTCTGCACCACCCCCAGCGCTGATCATCATCATCATCTAAGGTCACCTTGGTGTTTCCCACGGTACAGTATGTCATACAGGTATACCGGAACTTGCAATCAATGTCAGTATTAGTTGCTACCCACACCCTTCTTGCATACACTGCATAACCAGACCCCACTCCTTACTACAGTACGGTACCTCCATCTACTCAAATCCACATTACCTTTATTGTATCCACATTAACTCAAGGGCCCCTGGTTCCAGTCCCTTCCTTCACTTCACAATATACTCATCAGCACCCTCCAAATCAATATCAGGTTGTCAGCATAAAAATACTTCCATAGCAGTCCTGTCCTAAAATCTCTTGATAGTGCTTCTAACACCATAATGAAGAGTAGATAATAATAATAAAAACTATTTGTCAACAGCCTACTGGGAATGAAGAGTAGAGGACAAAGCACCAACTCCTTGTGGACCACACATTTACTGTAATAATTTTACTTTTTTCACCATTCACTCTCACACTTGATTAAGGAGATATTTGTTCTGGACCCCATTCTCCCTCATACTGTGCCCCATTAGTTTTGAGATTGTAAGAGGTTTGCCCCGTTAGTTTAGCTATTTTAAGACCTTTTGCCTCTTATCTTATGTCAATTTACAGACATTTCATGCCATTTAGGTCCAGAAAAAAAACCACTCCCTTAAATCCTGTCATTGAATCACAGCACATGCCTCAGGTTCATGTCTTTCCAACTGTACACACTGAGACACAGACGACATGGGGTAGGGTAGGGGGCGGTCTGTGTTTTTTAGACTATTTTATTTTGTGATACACAAATTGTAATTTTTTGCATATTGCAATTCTGTTAAGCTATTTTTTGTGTTGAGACTCAAGACTGCCAGATACTGTAAAGTATTCAGTCTTTCATAGTTTTGTGTTCTTTTATTTCAAATTTTTATTTTAAAGCATTATTTCTACATAGCAATTTTGATAAGTTCTTTTGTCTTTATACAGTACTGTATTGTGTCGTCCCTGTTTTGGTTTGTTTGTTTTGCAAGTTTTACATTATAAATTATATACAAACAGCATACCAGTAAGCCATATATACTAAACTTGAGGAAACTAGCATTTTTTACTCAGTTGGGAATCAAAGAGAGACTTATTACTGCTCGTCTCACTATTGTTGTTGTTGTTGTTCCCCAAGCTGCCTGGCCGAACAGCCCCAAGGCCCCGAGTAAGGCCAAGGCCATAAATGAGCGCCCCCACAGAACCCTCCCTGCCGACCACAATAATGCCTGGGTGACCGAAGCCACTCCATGGCGGGGAGCTGAGAGGGTGCGTAAACGCCTGGGAAACCAAAGCCCCACCCAGGGCCCTGTGCCCCTCAGCAATTATGAAGAGAAAGTTGAGGGGCAAAGGAATAATGTGACACTTTAGCTTCCAATCTTGGTAGATTGGGAGGTCAATCCACGGAAGAGACGCCGTCACTTGAGATCTAGAAAATATATAAGTAAAAAGAACAGTCAGAGTAAGCTATGGGTATGGCAGAGATCGCTCAGGTCTCACTCTGATAGACCAGCCCATCGCCATATTGTTGTTGTTCTTCTTCTTGTTGGACTGGATCAGCCGAGGCAGTTGTCAGGCGGGAGATATACCAATACTAGGAAGGAGAAAGGTTTGGGGCATCTGGGTGATGGACAGCATTTGACGGAGGCCTTTGGTGCTTTGCAACGCTTGTTAATGAAGCCATTTAGAATATAGAGTTTGAGTTAGGGTGTTTATTGTATATTATGAAATATTTAAAAAAAAATACCAATACTGTAGATATATTTTTAATCACCTATCCACATTTTAAAGTTAGGTTCTTCCAAACAAATTGTATCACTAATCAAGAAATGGAAGGTATTGGCCTTACCCATGTTAGCATATGTAAACCAATGTGGCAAACCTGGGTAATGTTATTTAGGGACTGATTCATATACTAGAAAATTTGAATGAGATGAGAATGGTGAAATGGATGTGTGGTGCCAAACTGCAAGATAAGATATCAAGTGTAGAGCTAAGGAGAAGGTTAGGTATCAAGAGCATCAGTGATGAGATGCGTACTAGCAGGCTTGGATGGTTTGGACATGTGGAGAGGATGGATGAACAAAGCTGGGTGAAAAGATGCAAGTCCATGAATGTGGAGGGAGCTGCACCAAGGGGCGGACCAAAAAAGAAGTGGGATCGGACTTTGCAGTCTGATCTTGAATCAAAGAACCTGACAAGTAAGGCAGCTCTTAACAGGGCTGCCTGAAGCGCCGCCATTAGGATGTGAGACCAGAAACGCGCTTCGTATGGAGCACTTGGTTTTTAAATTTGTATATGTATATATGTATGTATGTAGAGCACTCGCATGCAAACCGAGAGGTCAAGGGATCGAGGCTCATTCCAGCCAGTGTGTATTATTGGCCGACGACAGTGCTGTGGTGGACGGTGCTGTTTAGCAATCTGTGACAACTGTCCACTGGGACTTTAGTTTCCCGTGTGTTTCCGCACCCTCCTCAGTTCCCCGCCTTAGAGTGGCTTTGGTCACCTGGGCTTTATTAGTGGTAAGCAGGGAGGGTTTTGTTAGGCCGCTCGATTATGGCCTTAGCCTTGCTCGGGACCTTGGGACTGCACGGCCAGACAACCTGAGGAACAGCAACAACAACAACTGTCCACTGAAGTCCCTGAAACATCAGAGCATGTACCGTACCCTATCTCCACTCTTGAGCAGCGAGTGCATGGTGGTAAAAAAATGCATCATCATCATGATGCATTTGGGGCATACTAGGCAACTATACAGTAGAGCAAAACTGTACATTTATATATTTACAAATATTGACTAAAATAAAGGGACAATTTTGGCCAGGGGTAAATATTTTCTCATTTGCCAGCCTGGTACTCTTAAAGGTAGTGTTAATGATACTGGTATTATTATATTATTTATTTGCAGGTGTTTGTCTGACTCCACCAGAATTTGACAATGAAGTAATGAGCTCCAAGCCTGTCAAGAATGCTGACCAGGAAGACAGAACAGAAGATTAATATACTGTACAGTAAAATTAATAATGGTTTGTATTTTTTTTTTTTTGTATTTATACCAGTAGTACAGTAGGCCTATCTGAATACAGTATTTACCAGTAAAATGTATTGTTTTGTTTTAAGTAACTAGTTATTTATAGATTAAAGCTAGATTTATAATAGTTTTCCCTATCTGTTAATTTACTGTTCTACATTATCTTTGATGATTTGTTTCTTCACTGGAAGCTCCCACTTCAGGGTAGCCATAACAAAAATGCCTCCAGGCTTTTTCTCTAGTCATGTTCCCTTTACCTGTGTTTCTATACAATTTACTTCTTTTGTTTTAAGGATTCCCCAAACCATTGATGTTCTCCACTACCACCTGTTTCTCTCACTTGACTTACATTTATCTCTCATAGCATTTTGTCTTCATCCATTCTCTACACATGGACGTATACCATAGAATACTGTTCTATATCTGTTTAACCACTTTGTGTTCAGTGTCCAGAGTATGTTCTTTCAATCCAAAAGAACCAAATAGTTATCTTACTACATCTTGGGCGGGTGCCCAACCCCGAAAGGGGTTGAAATAGGGGAACTATCCCCCCCGCCAAAGGCGGCTTTCTAGGGCCTTTTCTAGCTGATGCTGAGAGGATTGGGTTCTAGTCATGTGGTGATGGGCTGGTCTATCAGAGTGAGAGCTGAGGAATCTCTGCCATACCCATAGCTTACTCTGACTTTTCCTTTAACTTATATATTTTCTAGATCTCAAGTGACGGCGTCTCTTCCGTGGATTGACCTCCCAATCTACCAAGATTGGAAGCCAAAGCGTCACATTTTTCCCTTGCCCCTCAACTTTCTCTTCATAATTGCTGAGGGGCACAGGGCCCTGGGTGGGGCTTTGGTTTCCCGGGCGTTTCCGCACCCTCCTCAGCCCCCCGCCATGGAGTGGCTTCGGTCACCCAGGCTTTATTGTGGTCGGCGGGGAGGGTTCTGTGGGGGCACTCAGTTATGGCCTTGGAATTGCTCGGGGCCTTGGGGCTGTTCGGCCAGGCAGCTTGGGGAACAACAACAACAACTACATCTGGCCTGTTTACACTTATTGTAATTCTTCATGACCTCCACAGGTCTCAGCTTGTGGATTTCCTTGTCACACTTCCATACCAAATTGCTCCTCAATGACTCCTACACTTCCTCACTAACCATTCTTCCTTTGAAGATGCCAGGAATCTCTTGAATCAGTTCCCTTGAATTTATTTCCTATTTAGTTCACTCTCTTTTCTATGGCATGTACAGTTGGCCACATGAATATGCATACATCCCATAAGTGTATGTATGGGAATACAGTACAATTAGTGTGATTGACTTAAAAGAATAATTACAGTAAACTTCCGTTAATCCGAAGGGCAGCGGACCGGCCCTCGTTCGGATTAGTGGATTTTTCGGATTATCAGACTTTACCCCTATGAACCTGTGTATTAATGGCCTGACGAAAACATTGAGGCATTAGGCCACCCAAATGACACAATGGTGCACACATAGGATATCATATGTTCATGAATTCACTTCAAAAGTTTACCATTGTCATTGTAGCCTATTACCTACTTCAAAACATTCAGATTAATGGTCAAAGGAATCTGCTGATATAAACGTAAACACCATATGTCCGCATCGTCTACTAGCGAGTTTGTCTTGCTCTTGAAGATCAGATCAGATGTGGTTCGGGAAGTAATGCCTTAACAACGGCACTTCCCTGAGAGGTTCTTGTAATTTTCCTTTTGTGATTTTCCTTTTGTGACGTGCTCTGTTATATTATATTGTATTGAAAGCACCCTTGTCTTGTTGTCTTGAAAGCACCCTTGGGACGCTCCGATCACTGAACTATAAATAGTAGCGTATCGGAACGTCCAAAGGTGCATTTTCAAGCTCAAGACTGAATGCGCTTGCAGAAAATGCGGTGCAAGCCAGTAGCGCATCGGAGCGTCCCAAGGATGCGTTCAAGAGCAAAACAAACTCTCTAGCAGACGATGTGGTGTTTACGTTTATATCAGTAGCTTCCTTTGACCATTAATCTGAATGTTTTGAAGTAGGTAATAGGCTACAATGACAATGGTAAACTTTTAAAGTGAATTCATGAACATATGATATGTGTGTGCTCCATTATGTGTCATTTGAGTGGACTAATGCCTCAAACAAGGGACTTTGGGACTTCTTGAAATTCGGACCATCGGGTGAATTCGGATTTGGCCTCAAATTGAAAAATTCGGACTATTGGGAGATTTTGAATCATCGGTCGTCGGATTAAAGGACTTTTACTGTAGTTATAAAACCATCAATTGATCATATATGAAGTATTTCTTTTACTGAATAATTAGTTATAAAACCATCAATTGATCATATATGAAGTAGGCCTATCACTTTTACTGATAGTTAAGCTTCTAATTCAGTCATTCTATTTGTGCTTGCATACATAAAATCAAGGAGTGTAAACACATTCATGTAGCCAACTGTACACTGTACTGCTCCCAAATATATGAAGCTTTCTCTCTCTTTTATATCCTTATCTATCAATTTATTTATTCAGTACAGTATTTCTTGGATGTCTGCAATGCTTGATATTTTGACATATAGGCTATAGCTTCATATTTTACCTCGCAAACACCTCTACCTGTAGTTACCCTTAATTTTGCTACGTGTTTTGGAATTAAAGTGCAAGTTCTGGCCATTGAATGTAGATTGGTTGTGTAGATAAAAAGATGTATTTTCTGGTTACATGGCCATGTGCAAAGAATAGATGAGAAGAGAAGGTCAGGAAAAATTCATGATAATATACAGGTCTTCCTCAATTGACGACTGGGTTACGTTCCTGAAAACCCGATATTAAATAGAAAAGTCATACAGCAAACCGTAAAATTAATGGGGTAAATGGGGATGCGTTCTGGGACCAGCCAAAACACAAACACAAACACCTAAAAACCTATAATAATATCGTAAATTGGGGCATCGGATAGTGAGGGAGACCTGTACTGTAGTGAGAGGAGCTGTTGATAGTAGAAGACCACCAATGGCATGAGTAAAGAAAGTGGAAAAGTATAATGAAGACAAACTTCCTCATAGTGGAAGATATCTAAGATTTAATCAATGTTTTAGGTGAACTAGACTTTGGAGTTATTATTATGTTTTTTACACCAACCAACTTCACATCTAAACTCAATTAATGAAATCAACAAATACATGTGGCACTCCGAGGACTCGAACCCAGGATACTCGCATCGAAATTCCGCTCACTATGTATGTATGTATTTGATTTCCCTTCACAATTGTAACTAATAGTGTTTAAAGATCTCTAGAGTAAGTAGAGAATTTTATAATATTGTTTTTATATTTTTCTTCAACAGGTTATGTGGATGAGTAGTCAAGAGGCGATAAGAGAGTGGCCAAAATGATGACCCTACCTACCCCTACATCATACTCACCTGTTATCTTCACCAACATCCAGAAGTACTCTATCCCTGCCACTGACCCTGTTACCACTACTACTACCATTCCACCTTCATCACCACCACTACAGCCATGATCATCACCACTACGACACTCCGATCACGACCATTACAACGCTGTCACCACCACCACACCCTGCCTTGTCTGTCATACCATATCGTGAGCTTGTCCCTAAGCCTTTTAACTGTCTTGATAGCGTAATGTTTAGTGCGCAGAATTTTGGTGTGAGTATCTTGGGTTCGAATCCTTGGAGTACCGCATGTATTCATTAGTTTCATTGATTTCATTAATTAGGTTTATTTGTAAGTTAATTGGTGGGTTGGTGATACTATGAATATTATGTATCTAGGCCTTTGTTTTTCTTTATTTAATCTAGTATTGTTGTGGATTCTAAAGACATCCTCTGCCGACATGTGTTCCTTGCCTACTTAACTTTAGAGAAAGTTTCTTGTCTTGGAAATCAACCATGTGAGGATTACACTTCTGGCTGAGGGTTTATTAAGGTTGACAGAGAGTTATAATTAATTGTATATAAAAAATAACATGTACAGTATATATGCACATCTGTAATCCATAGCAAAATTACTATTGTTGGTCATGATTGGTCAGAGTATTGTACAGTATTACAATGGGGCTTTAGTGAGTGATCTCAATGATGTTTTGTGTATAATAGGAAGTGTTAGATAGTCTTAATTTATCTAAGCTGAATGATAGTTACCCACAAATAAGGCTGTTATAGAGATAGTTAGGTTTGCTTTTACAACTATTAAGAGAGAGATTTTTTTTTCTAGTTTCCTCCTTAGACATTTATCAAGCTTATAAGAAATATCCTCAAGATCTCCCTTCAAGATGAATATGTGAATTTTTCAGTAGAAAAATACCCCAGCAAATTGCAGGCTCACCAGAAAAAAATTGCCAAAGAAATGGGGTGCAAGGTCTTACAATAGCCAAACTAATGGGGTGAGCGGTGGAGTCTCTAAAAATCTCAAAATTAATGGGGCTAAACATGTGGGAGAAGAGGGCCCAGAAAAAAATCCCCTTAAGGACTATGGAATGGCAAGCAAATTATGCAGCTTTAACCATCGATTTAGATAAAGTTTGCTGTTTTCTTTCCGTTTCTATATAAGATATGTTGGAAAGCAGTATACGGTAATTAAAAGTACTGTAGTTCTGTAACAGCTCTCTGGGTAACTGTACAATTCCCGACTTGCGAGTTTCGTTCTATAGGGAATTTGGAGCTCTAGCCATCAATATTTATCAGAATTACCAGCTAAAATACGGTCATAATACATAGATAAATACATAAAACCAAATTGAACATACTTTTTATTCATTAGAAACCCATATTATTATTGCATTTCTCTTTAATATCGATGTTCACAGCTCCAACTTCCTTATAGAACGAAACTCGCAAGTGGTCAATTGTCCACTTACATTTGTATCCACCCCTTGATTATATGTATGGAAGGATAAATAGCAGGATCGAATTAACCCTTTCTCTACCAGCGACATCTTTTATCTTTTTTTCTGGCTACTATTAGACAATTTTATTCAGTTTATAAAAGGCCTCCAACAATTAACAGCCTTCGATCTATCTCGCTTAACCCTTTTAGCTACCACAAATCCTTATTAAACTGCAAAAAATTCTCTAAATATAGCCAAAATAATATAAAAAAGACGTCGCCGGTACCAAAGGGGTTAAGAGTGTACAGTATATTGTTATTCAGGAGTTATTTAGTAGTTATTCATACATACAGTACATACATAAACTTAAAGATCCAGTGCTCCACACAAACTGCGGTCCTGGTTTCACGTCCTAATGGCGGCGTTTCAGGCAGCCCTGTTAAGAGCTGCCTCATTTATCAGGTTCTTTGATTGCTAAGTCCGTTCCCACATCTTTTTTGGTCCTCCCCTTGGTGCAGCTCCCTCCACATTCATGGACTTCCATCTATTGTTAGTGAGGGCTGTATGTATTTTGTACTATTGTTAACATCTTGTCAAATTGCAAATTTGTTTGAATATGTTAGATTTTAATCAAGTCGATAAATTAATTTATCCAAATTCCATCCCCCTCAAACAAGGTAACGTAAATTATTAAGTTGAAAATGTTCTTGATATACACAGATTGATAATGAACAGTGCACACTTAATGTATATCACAAAGTTGACGATTATAATTTTAACATAATAAACTTTCCTTTCCTTAGTAATATTGATAATAAAATAACATATAATTGTTTTTATTCCCTAAGATGACGACTTTTGGGCTAGAGCTATATTATTATACAGACTCTTAGTAAACGAGGTTTTGTTTCAAGTATATTGTTGCATATTTTTTTTATTTTTAAGGTCAATTATTGTGACTATTCTTAACTTTGATATCAATAATTTTAATCAAGCATATTTTTACTTGAAGTTTCTCGTATAACCTCTGCTTACTGTTTGTCTGTATTTTTTATTGTTTATCTACAGTACTTCTACTGTTATTGATTTTTTCTATAAAATTCATTGTTCTTGTTAAAAGGGTAGGCTACTTTTTGTTTAAATCTGTTGTTGCTTCTTCATATTTTGCAATGTTATACTTTATTTTATTGTATCTATTCACTTTTGATAGTATCAATGGCTTGCCTTTGTGATATCCTTAATTTATTTGTGCTATAAATGTAGGTTATTTGTAGGGTTGTACCCCCTATTACTACGCCCTTTGACAAGGTTGGGGGGCTTCGGGGCCAGCGACTGGAGCTTGATAGGGGAGGGTTTTGGAGTTTTCCCTTTCCCTCTCCCCTCAAGCTTTTGTCGTTGGCTTGTCTAATTTTGCGTAGTTTTTCATTCCTCTTTCTATGTTTTTCCCCTTCTATTCTTATTCTGTCTCATTCGGTTGTCCTTCCGGCAGCTTATATCACATACCTCCCTGGCCTGGCTAGGTTATAGGCTCCTGACCTGATTTGTCTCTTTGGTCGCTGCGGCTGAGCTGACTCGATTCCCCTCAGTAGTGCATTTTTTGTGCATCTCGCTATGATTTTTTTCTACCTTAGACCTGATCTCTCATTCTTCGCCCTTGATCTCTTCTTGGTTGGTGCTGCAGTGTAGCAGTTCTTGCCTCATCCTTCAGCCGTGCCCTATAATAGCTCTGCTGTGGAGCTCATGTGGTCCGGCTGAACTGGTGAAATGGTGAGAAATGTCTGCGTGTCTTCACCTTCCTAGATTTGTTTACCTCCTGCCCTTCCCTATCTATCTTGACTTATTCGTTATCCATATTGATCTAGTCTTTCGGGCTAGCCCTATGAGAGTTCTTTTGTGGAACTTAGTGGTCTGGTTGAACTGATTTTATAAAAACAAAATGTAGGGTTGTAATTGGTTGGGGTCATGTCATGTGTTCATGCTATGCTTACTCTATCGTTAGTGAGTGTTGTATGTATTTTATACTATTGTTAATATCTTGTCAAATTGCAAATTTGTTTGAATAGAACATTTTTACATTTATTCATACAGAATTTAAACAAATTTACCAGAACGTCCTGAAATTCCCAAATTGACTAATTCCTTGAACATGATGAGAGTATGTTAATACAGTATATGTGCGACTAATTTGCTTGGGAAACAAAATTCACTTACTCATATTGTGATGTACATTCTATGTGGTGGTTTTGTGCTCTTTTATTTCAAAATTATATTTTGCTAAAGCGTTATTTCCACATACAGTAGTGATATTGATAAGTTCTTTTGTCTATATTTTGTGTCGTCCCTGTTTTGGTTGGTTTATTTTGCAAGTTTTACATTATAATCCTAATTATATGTATTTTTTGATCCCTACCTTATTATGTAATACTTATAATTTGTATGATAATACGGTGTTTGATTAGCACATCAAGATCCCCCTACTACTACACCCCTCCCCCCTGATACTACTGTCCTTGCCGCAGTTGGGGGGCTTCGGGGCCGGCGACTGGAGCTTAATGGGGGATGGTTGTGGTTATTTCCCTCCCTCTCTCCCCTCGAGCTTTCATCCTCAGCTTGAGTAATTTTGAGTAGTTTTTTCATTCCTCATTCATTCCTCATTCTATGTTTTTCCTCTTCTATTCTTATTCTCTCCCATTCAACTGTCCTCGGGCGGCCTATATCTCATGTCTCCCTGGCCTGGCTAGGTAGCAGACACCAGACCTGATTTGTCTCTTCGGTTGCTGTTGTGGCCGGACTGACTTGATTCCCTTCGGTAATGCATTTTTTGCTTCTCGATGTGATTTTTTCTGCCTTCGACCTGATCTTTCATTCTTCGCCCTGATCACTTCTTGGTTGGTGTTGCGGTGTAGCAGTTCTTGCCTCATCCTTCGGCCCTGCTCTATAAGAGCTCTGATGTGGAGCTCATGTGGTCCAGCTGAACTGATGAAATGGCGAGAAATGTCTGCGTGTCTTCACCTTCCTCGATTTGTTCCCCTCCTGCCCTTCCCTGTCTATCTTGACTCGTTTAGTTATATATATTGATCGAATCCTTCGGGCCAGCCCTATGAGAGTTCTTTTGTAGAGCTCAGTGGTCTGGTTAAACTAATATTAAAAAACAAAAAAAAACGCCCCTTGTCTCGGTTGAGGGGCTTCGGGGCCAGCGACTGGAGTTTGATGGGTGAGGGTTCTGGATGTTTCCCTTTCCCCTCAAGCTTTTGTCGTCGGCTTGACTAATTTTGCGTAGTTTTTCATTCCTCTTTCAATTTTTTTCCCCTTCTATTCTTATTCTGTCTCATCGGTTGTCCTTCCGGCAGCCTATATCAGATGCCTCCCTGGCCTGGCTAGGTTGTAGGCTCCTGACCTGATTTGTCTCTTAGGTCACAGCTGCTGCGGCCGAGCTGACTTGATTCCCCTCGGTAATGCATTTTTTGTGCATCTCGCTGTGATTTTTTTCTACCTTAGACCTGATCACTCATTCTTCACCTTTGATCACTTATTGGTTGGTGCTGCAGTGTAGGCAGTTCTTGCCTCATCCTTCGGCCCTGCCCTATAATAGCTCTGCTGTGGAGCTCATGTGGTCCGGCTGAACTGGTGAAATGGCGAGAAATGTCTGCGTGTCTTCACCTTCCTAGATTTGTTCACCTCCTGCTCTTCCCTATCTATCTTGACTTGATTAGTTGTCCATCTTGATCTAATCCTTCTGGCTAGCCCTATTAGAGTTATTTTGTGGAACTCAGTGGTCTGGTTAAACAAATTTTATAAACAAAAAAAGATATATATATATATATACTGTACAGTATATGCAACTGGAGAAAGTTCAGAATATTGTTGCCATTTGTTGTGTGTTGATGTCCATGTCCATTTAAATTTTAAATAAACATACAAGGAGCTATATTTGTTCATGATTAGCCTAGCTTTGTCATATTAACAATGGATTTACTATGGATGTATTGTACTCTGTTCAAATGTACTTGGCAGTGTATCCTCCCACAATAAGTATGATATTGACAGCAGATGATTGTTTGGCAGTGGTGTGTGGCATGGATCTTGAAACAAAATACAACTTATGAACAACTTATATCCAAAATATTTAAGTAAATTGAACCACTCAGCATTAACTGTTAAAATAAAGCTTGGGAAAAGCTGTCAAGTAAATTTGAACAGTGTATAGTATCTAAGTAAATTTTTACAGCCATATAGAAGTTTTGACATACACTTAAACAAATTGTCCTCTACTATAGGAGAAGATAATGTGGAATTTGCTGTAAATGGAGATTGTAAACTTTAGGATCTTTGAATAATCATGTGATGTGAGTGCTACTGAATCTGAAGATGTGGAGAACTGACATTTAATGACAATAGACAAAATATAAGCAATATTGGATCAATAATAACGTGCATATATATTACTGTTGATATGTGGTCACTATTTTAACTGGTAAAGAAACTCATTGACAGTTTTATTGTGTATTGATTATAAGTCATACTGGCTACACCTGGTGCATGTTTTTACCACCATGCACAAGAGTTGGGTTAGGGTGGGTGCCCTAATGCATCAAGGACTTCAGTAAACAGTTGCCACTGATTGCTAGACAGCGCCGTTCACCAACAGCACTGGCGTTTTCCAATAACACACAGGCTGGCCCGAGACTCGAACCATCAACCTCACAGTTTGCAGGCGAGTGCTCTACCAACCGCGCTACACCTGTGGGTAGAAACTCCATAGCTGTAGCCCAGGCGATCATGGTCCAAGTGTGACTAAGGCGTATGTGTGGCAGCGGAGGTTTGTTGGGCAACCAGATGGCGTCATTCTCTGCAGCTGAAGTAGGCGGAGTTGGGATGCCCAGGTGTGGCAAGGGCTCTGGTGTAGTAGACTTTGGCTTAGAAAAGTCTGGTGATGTTGGCTTGGGCTCTACAGGTGGACAGATGTGTACAGGCTGCAGGGTGGTTACAGCTGTGGTGCATAAATCAGGGCGCCAGTGGCACTCAAAGCAAGGAGGTGACAGTTGTATATGAAACCTGGTGCAATTGGTACACAAAGACGTTAAATGGCTGCCAGTCTCATACGAAGCAACGGGTGTGCCATTGGTATATAAAGCCATTTGATTATTGCCAGTACTACACAAAATCTGTCTCGAGTCGGCCACCCCCAGTTTACAAAAAAAAAAAAAAAATAATGGGGTATGTGCCTGAGTATATAGATAGGTAGACTACACAAAGCAATGTTAAATTTGTGCCAGTGGTACAACAAGTGCTGGTGCCAGGGCCAGGGGTACACAGAACCACCTCCATCAGTGGCACATCAAGTGAACAAATAGCTAAGGGTGAGCTGCAGTCCAATTTTGATACAGTGGTAGTTTTGAGGTCTGCTATGTCTCTGGATCATAATAGACAGGTTTTGACAATTAACACCATATTTGGTTATACAATTTACAAACTTTGTAATAACGAAGTAATTAAGATAAGAATAAGTCAGTTTCTCGCCAGCTTTAAAAGAACACACAGATTATAGATGGGGCGTCAAATGGGACAAATTGAATGAAATTGATAAAGGATACAAGAATATTTACATGGAAGTGAATTTCTAACCATTGCATTACTTTCAAAGACATAATAAGAACTGCAAAGCAAAAATAATAAATTTGTGTATGATTCATATTGACAAGGGACTGGAGTTCTCGAAAAGGGGCTCCAGTCCTGACGTTATTCTTGACTTACAGTGTGCTGACCTAATAATCCAGAAGGGTTGATATCCTCTGAAGTCCTATTTTAACTAACTAACTAATCTTATTGACAGTGGACCAGTGGAATTTCAGAATGAATTGTAGTTCAAGGATTAATCTAGATCATTTTCACCCTGTTATTTCCTCTGGCGTAAAGTAAATTAAAATGTAAAACTTGCAAACTAAACAAACCAAAATTGGGACAAGGACAATATAAAGTCAAATTAAATTATCAAAATCGCTATGTGGAAACGCTTACTAAAATGAAAATTCTTAAATAAAAGAACACAATCCACCACATAGGGTGTACATTACTACATGAGCAAGTTCATCTGTTTCCCAAGCAAACTAATCGCACATATAACAACGCACTATCGTCACGTTAAAGGAATTAGTCAAGTTTAGTAAAGTTTAGTCCCTTAGCAGATGAAACTTGGACATAAATTAGATGATATGTCTTTTTGTCTCTGCATGATAATAATGTCGTACAACTTTATCTCACGACAATATTTCTTAACCCTTTCAGTATCCTAGGAAAAAAATATTTGGCTCATTCGGGCTATTATTTCATGATTTTATTAATTAGGAAGTATCTCTATACATTTAATGGGTCAAAATTAACGCAATTACGACTCTTGGCTCTTGCAGATCCTTCCTAAGCTGACTAACACAGTTTAATGATAGCCAGATTAATAATCCTCAAGGGGTTAATAGCCAAGTAATAAAAAGGGGATGAAACAATTTCCCGGTAGGCAAGAAAAAAGGAAAGAAAAACAGATTAAAAGCTATGTAAGTGGTCTATGAGGGAATAAGGTATACAAGATGTCTATCACAAGGTATACAACATGGAGTCGATAAAAGAGTAGGCTAAAATTCACCCCATAGATGGCACAGATAGTGGGATATCAACATAGAAGCAGACGATATCAAATTATAGTGATTAAGACCATCTTGCTCAACATCTGGACCACTTCATCGATACCCAAGGCTGATAAATATGGTATAGTATCATCTTAGATCCTTGTAGACAAGAGAGACATTCATGGTGTGCTGGAATAACACCTAAAATAAGCGTTTACTATTCTTTTGGAACCAGAAGACCCTCACTGACGCATGCGCAGGTGATTTTTCAGTCGGACGCCATTTTGGGGACAGACATGTACAGTTGTCCATACGTCCAGCTGTTACGTAGCTACTTTTAACATTATTATATATATATATATATATATATATATATATATATATATATATATATATATATATATATATATATATATATATATATATATATATATATATATGTGTGTGTGTTATTTGGGAGATTGTAGGCACCAATCGTGCAGGGAAGTACCCAGGAGAGGCCGCATAGTAATATGATAAAGAGTTGCTGGAACTCCTGTTTCGTTTGTTTGGCTTCCCTCACTGTTTCTATTTGTGCCTCACCTACACAGAGAGTAATCCAGCCAAATCTCGCAAACACCTCCTCCTATTCATTTAATTACACTTAACAAGCACACCACTCTTCGATCCAACACACCTAAATTACCTCTAACATACCTTGATTTTGGCTCTTTTTACAACCTAGGGGGAACACTTGTTACAGGGAGTTTTGCCTTTTGTCTCCTTCATGCACATAGGACAAAATATATAGTGAGTAAATGGGCATTGGGCGGAGTCTAGTGACACAGAGGGGAATTATTATTGGTGTCATCAAATTCCGCCCACTTTGTCAACAGTGGGCGGAGTTTAGTGACAAAATGATATCGGTGTCATCAAGCTCCGCCCACTTCCTCCTACCATTGTGATAGGCCTACAGTGACCCCGCCCCCTTCATAGACCACACTTACCCTTTCAGTACCGATGACGTCCTTTTCATTATATTCTGGTAACTAGTAGATGATTTTAGTAAGTGTAGGAAGGTCCTCTAACAATTGGAAGGCTACAAACGTCACAAGTACTGAATAGGTTAACCCTTTCAGTACACTGTAAAATAAAATAATGTAAACATGATATGAAAACAGAATACAGGAGGGTTCCAAACTTCGGGATATAATTATATGAAGCCTTTTAAGCCCTTTAGCACGATGGCCTATAGGCCTATATAAAGACAAATAATATGTACTTTAAATATAGGGGCCTATATATGTGTGGACAAAATGTGTTAGTAATTGTAGTAATATATAACTAATGAATCAAATTATGTTTCAGATTCGTGTTTTGAAGCCGAGCCTGTGTTCATGGTTCGAGTCCCTAGATTAACAGAGTGTGTAGTCGTAGAGGTTCCGGCCGCCATCTTGATTCTATACTCACTTCCTGCCAAGCACTATTTTCAGTCAGGGTAGGCTACATTGATGGATAGGAATATATAAATAAGTATAAATGGTAATAGAATAAAAATCATATGCTCAAAATAAGATGGATATAAATAATGGCGAGGTATATTCTACAGCCTTCAAGCTAAAACACGGCACCCAGACCCCCTTCAAGCTAAAATACGGTCCCCCAGACCCCCTTCAAGCTAAAACACGGCACCCAGACCCCCTTCAAGCTAAAACACGGTCCCCCAGACCCCCTTCAAGCTAAAACACGGCCCACAGACTCCCTTCAGGCTAAAACACGGCACCCCAGACATCCTTCAAACTAAAACACGGGACCCAGACCCCTTCAAGCTAAAACACGGCCCCCAGTCCCCTTTCAAGCTAAAACACGGCACCCCAGACCTCCTTCAAGCTAATACACGGCCCCCAGATCTGCTTCAAGCTAAACAAAATGAAAAACGTTATTATTCCTGTGCACACATTTATGCGGCCAACTGTACAAATAGTAATTGTATCATTTGGCTCTCGCGCATGTTTTTACTTCATCTGTTTTATGGTGAAGTTGATATCGATGCCAGTTTCAGTTTAAAAATGATATATGTCAGCATCACAAGCCCTATATGCAGCTTACAACAACTTCCAAATATCCAAGATAAAGCATACTATGTTCTGTGAACATCCTATAAGCCTGTAGATAATGCGAAAGTTGATTAATTAACTATCATAAAGTAAGAACAGGATTCTTGGATTGTCCGGCAGGGGGCGTTTCAATGTGACGTCATTACTCAGTGCTTTCATTCTCCTGGAAGTGAAAGGACGTCTCGTCGTTGGCTCTTCACGTTTTTACCGTATTTAAGGTGTGTATGGGAATATTTCCGGGTATACATTTACATAATAAGTGTGTACTGAAATTCCATGCATGATAAGGTATATAATGCATGTAAAATATTATATACATAGGCTACAAGAAATTAATGGCGTTACGACTGAATGAGCCGGTTCGTGTCTGCCGTGCGGTCAGTCTATATTTTAACAAATGGTAAATACGGGAATATCGTTGACCTCCAGGATATTTAGGTCATAACAGAAACAATTTGGATAATTATCGCGAATAGACTCGCAGCGTTATTATACATACTTTATTAGGGAAAGTGAAGCTCTATGGAATCCTTATAATATACTCACATAGATTCCGTTGTGGTAGAATAGTTTTGATAAGTTTTGTAACTCGATTTTGTCGATATAAATAGTCCCGCGCGTAAACAAACTCAGTCCCACAATCTTGAGAGCTCTGCTACGGACGTGTTCATGTTTACAAAAAGTGTTCGAAATGGAGTACACTCGCTACGGTAAAGTGTTATGTTCTACAAAGATGTTACTGTATGTCTAATATATGAACCCACAGTAGCTGGCATGCAACTTGCAAGGGCTAGTGTTGTATCCCACGTACTGGGTCTAGGGCACTCTAGGGTTAGGTTAGGTTGTTTGGTTAGGTTAATATACTACGTCTCGGAAACAAGATTCGTAGTTGCGGTAGTATTTACATCAAAACTATAGTTAACTATCAACACTATTCTTCCACAGTGGAATCTATGTGAGTATATTATAAGGATTCCATAGAGCTTCACTTTCCCTAATAAATTATGTATAATAACGCTGCGAGTCTTTTCAAAAAAATTACCCTATCGATAACTGGAAGTACCGTATT
The DNA here is from genome assembly GCA_032716605.1 of Paralithodes platypus. NCBI lineage: Eukaryota > Metazoa > Arthropoda > Malacostraca > Decapoda > Lithodidae > Paralithodes > Paralithodes platypus. The sequence continues at coordinate 42,504,108 of CM064578.1, read as the reverse complement.
GACCTTGTTACGAAAAATACATTTTAGTACCGGTACCATCATCGGGTGGATGAGACTCGTTAGCCTTGGTAGGCAACTCATCTAGGGGAGACAACCTTATACAAATCCGGGTGGATGGGACTCGTCAGCCTTGGTTGGCAACCTGTCTAGGGGAGTAAACCTGATACAAATCCGTACTGCTTACCTAAGGGTAAGGCAGGTTAGTGGATGGATTAGCCGAACACCACTGTAGAAAAATAGTGCTAACAAGATACACAGAGGGCCTCGGAGTCGGACGGATCCTAAATCGAGTGGTCAATCCTGTAAGTCCTTCACTAAACTGGCTCGGGTTGTCCCTCTCACAGGGAATAGGGGTAATTCTGCATAACTACTACTCCTGCTATTTTATGTTTAATTTGTTTTATTTGTGTATGTTAATGCTTTGTAAGTGTGTATTTTCTATTTAGAAAGTGAGGAAAGCCCAATTTATTAGTATATGTATTATTAATTGTAATTCCGATACCTCAACAATCTAGGGGAGAGTTTGGGTATGCGGGGTTTTGGGTGGGGTAAAAATAGGGGTATTATGGGAATAACTCTAAAAATGTAATAAATACAATTGAAAAAACACCAAAATGTTGAAATCCAAGCCAAGTTTTGGCAAAAGTTGGCTCGGATTTGGGCAATTTTCAGAGTCCAAAAAGGGCAAAATTGGAAAACAAAATTGGCTCGGATTTCACCCTTTTTCAGCTGAAGAAACCCCCAAAGTGTTGACCAAACTTGGCTGGTGTTTGTCGAATTTTCAGTCCAAAATCACAGTAACCTCATTTTGAAAGTTGGCTGGGGTTTTCTTGTTTTTCACTGTTGAAAAACTCAGTAAGGATGTGGTTAACATTAGCCTAACCTAACCAAGTATTATGGGTGGGGGCTGCCACCCCCGCTAAATCCAGGAAATCTGAGCCAAGTTTTGTCATTAACCTAACCAAATAACCTAATCTAGTATTATGGGGTTAACATTAGCCTAACCTAACCTAACCTAGTATTATGGGTGGGGGCTGCCGCCCCCACACCCCTGCTAAATCCATGAGATCCGAGCCAAGTTTTGTCATTAACCTAACGAAATAGCCTAACCTAACCTAACCTAGTATTATGGGGTTAACATTAGCCTAACCTAACCTAACCTAACCTAGTATTATGGGTGGGGGCTGCCGCCCCCACACCCCTGCTAAATTCATGAAATCCGAGCCAAGTTTTGTCATTAACCTAACCAAATAACCTAACCTAACCTAACCTAGTATTATGGGGTTAACATTAGCCTAACCTAACCTAGTATTATGGGTTTTGCCCTTTTTGGACTCTGAAAATTGGCCAAAACTTGGCTCGGATTTCAGCATTTTGGGTTTTTTTCAATTGTATTTATTAAATTTTTAGAGTTAGGCTATTCCCACTGTCCACAATACCCCAATTTTTATCCCACCCGAAACCCTGCATTCCCAAACTCTCCCCTAAATTGTTGAGGTATCGGAATTACAATTAATAATACAAATGCTAATAAATAGGGCTTTCCTCACTTTCTAAATAGAAAATACACACTTACAAAACATTAACATACGCGAGTGTGTGTGTGTGGGGGGGCTGAGGATATGTCCCTATATAATGGGCGAAATTGGCCTTTTTGACATGGAAAAGACCCTGTAATGCAAGCCCTAAGGGTCTACTTACGGTTATATATTGAAGAAAAATAGCCATACTCGAGAAATACCGCCAAAAATACCCCTAAATGTGAGGAAAACTAACTTGGCATGAGGCCTTCCAGCAGGTTGTGTTTGAAACTGACGTCACACTTCACAGGCGAAGTGCATTGTGGGTACAAGTTAAAATGTATTGTTACAAATCGATATCCCAAAAACTAAATGTAGAAAAATTAGAAAGTAATAAATTCAGACAGTATGTAAAACACTGGAAGAGACAATTGTAAAAGATAATAATAATTTGTTGGGAAAATAAATCACTAGGTGAAGCTTGACTCTCATTGGCTAATGAACATCCGGGAACTTCGGGGAGGAGCCTAGCATGTAAACAAAGTGTTGTGGACTGGACTGGACTGGACTGGCTGGACAAAACTAGGACTTAACTCTGAAAATTGTATAGGGGGGTGACAATGAAATTGACAAAATAAGAAAAGTATCCCTTATCCGCGCATCTGTAGGGCCCCTTGAGTAAGGTAAGATCAACAACAAATAATTACCTAAGACAGGAATCCCGTAATCGAGGAGTAGTAGTGGTGCAGTTAACCCCCTATCTTAGTATTATGGGTTACCCCGCTGATTGGGTAACAGTGCAAAAAACCCAGTATTATGGGATTTATGGGACATATCCTACTCCGCCACCAAGTGGCAGTGGGAGGGCCGTGAGGTTCACAACAATAACATGAGTGCGGCGGCGGACGCAGTATTGCCATATTCTAAATGCAGAATTATCGTATTGTGACCACAAAATTATGGAATTTGCACCAAAATTATCGTACACACTAATATATATATATATATATACCGGTATATATATATATATATATATATATGGTCAATATACAGGAGACGCAACAATATAGGTAGCAAATTTATAATGGTAGTTTTGGGTTCCTATCATCATATGCTTCATTTCTATATACTTTTTATCCCCGGGGAAAAAAAACAAAATCTTGGGTTTTTTATGTTTTTCTTTTATTTTTTTTTTATTTTTTTTATTAACCTAACCAAAAAACCTAACCTAACCTAACCTAAATGTATTTGGGGGCTATTAGGTTAGGTTAGGTTAGGTTAGGTTTTTTGGTTAGGTTAATGACCCAAAACAAAAATCCCAAGAAATAAAATGAAAAATCCCATTTTTTTTTTTTTTTTCCCCCGGGGATAAAAAAGTATATAGAAATGAAGCATATGATGCTAGGAACCCAAAACTACCATTATAAATGTGCTACCTATATTGTTGCATCTCCTGTATATTAACCATATATATATATATATATATATATATACATACAGGTATATAGGGAATGTTTGTTCTAAATGGCGTGTGTACGAATCGGTGCCGTCTATAGGAAGGGCTGACAACTATGTTACGAACAAATTCCATTTTAGTACCATATATTATTAGGTTTTGCCGAGGGTTGAAACTAATTTTAATATGATGCTTAGAGCATATAGATTCCATATCTGTCTTCAAATATGTCAAAATAATTGGTGACAAATAAATGGAGTTATACTCAAATGTTCTTATGATCTATAGAGCATATAGGTTCAATATTTATATTAAAATATATCAACAAAATTTGTGGTATTAAAATAACATTAAACCCCCTCCTTTTCCTCCCCCTCCTATCCACTTCCTCCCCCTCCTCTCCTCTTCCTCCCCCTCCTCTCCTCTTAGAGAATTAAATCTATTTCCTTTAACCCAGCGCAGATTAAGAGGTGACTTAATTCAAGTGTTCAAAATCATCAAAGGCATCGACAATATGAACTGTAGTAAGTACTTCACTATCGACCAATCTAATTACACGCGGGGAAACGGTTGCAAAATTATTGGTAAATCTTTTAACTCACATGAATCTAAGAATTTCTTCTTCAATCGAGTTGTCAACTTGTGGAATGGGCTTCCCCGAGACGTTATAGACTGCAGCACCGTTGATTCATTTAAATTCCGCCTAGACAAATATCTCGCATCAAACCCGCGACTGACTGCGTTTGTAAATGAATACCTTTATTTTATCCCCCCCTCAGTTACTAACCCATCTGTCCCCTACTAACTTCCTAATCCTGCCACGGACATTAGTTCCAGGGCAGTAGTTCCCTTTCCAATGTTCCCTTACCCACTCTAAACCAGTTTGGACACTTGATCCTCAGTGTTTTGGAGGACAAGCAGCCTAGAAGGGTCACTAGACCTGTTGTTGCTTGATTTCCTTTGTACTCCTCTCCTCTTCCTCCCCCTTCCCCTCCTCTCCTCTCCTCTTCCTCCCCCTCCTCTCCTCTTCCTCCCCCTCCTCTCCTCTTCCTCCCCCTCCTCTCCTCTTCCTCCCCCTCCTCTCCTCTTCCTCCCCCTCCTCTCCTCTTCCTTCCCACCCTCTCCTCTTCCTCCCCTCCTCTCCTCCCTCCCTCTCCTCTTACCCTCCCTCCTCTCCTCTTCCTCCCCCTCCTCTCCTCTTCCTCCCCCTCCTCTTCCTCCCCCTCCTCTTCTCTTTCTTCCTCATCCTCTCTCTTCTGACCCCCCTCCTCCTCCCTCTCCTCTCCTCTTCCTTCCTCTCTTCTTCTAATTCTCTCTCTTCCGACTATCCCCCCCCCCCCCTCTTCTCCTGGCCTCTTCCTGACACCCTGCCCCCATTCTCTCCCTCACCCGCTATTCTCCCCCTCCGGTTTCCCTTGCCTTCCCACATCACCACTCGTTCTCCATTTATGATGTGTGGTATGTATAATGAATAATATATACACAATACATACTGTATATACATAATGAATATGGATGGTAAAACTAATCATTAATGATGCTAAATAATGACACCTAATGGTATTAAATAATGACACCTAATGGTATTAAATAATGACACTTAATGATACTAAATAATGATACTAAATAATGACACCTATTGATACTAAATAATGACACTTAATGATACTAAATAGTGACACTTAATGATACTAAATAATGACTTAATGATACTAACTAATGACACTTAATGATACTAAATAATGACACCTAATGATACTAAATAATGACACTTAATGATACTAAATAATGACACTTAATGATACTATGAGCAGTGGAAATGAATTACTTAAGGAGTGCGTGCGGAGTTACATGGAGGGATAGACAGACTAATGAGGAAGTAAGAAGGAGGTGTGGTGTGGAGGTAGATGTGCTGGAAAGTGTGAAAAGGAACAACTTGAGATGGTTCGGCCATATGGAAAGCGAGAGAATGACTAAGAGGGTGTACGAGAGCGAGGTGGAGGGACAGAGGGGGAGAGGTAGACCGAATATGAGGTGGAAGGATGGAGTGAGGAACTACATGAACGAAGGCGGTGCTGGTTGGGGGGAGGGGCGTCGACTGACTGGGGACAGAGGTGCATGGGGGCGGTTCGTTCGTGGCCACCCCTTCGGGGATCACGGCGTCAGGCAATAGATAGATAGATAGAATGATACTAAATAATGACACTTAATGATACTAAATAATGACACCTATTGATACTAAATAATGACACTTAATGATACTAAATGGGAGGTTTGACGTACCTCCCAACCTACCAAATAGGAAAACCTACTATTTGGTAGTAGTCTTGGAAAATCCAACGTCAAGGCTATTAACCTAATTGCAATGACGACTTGTCTATTTTGACTGCTATGTCGTCATTCCAACCGCGGTTAAAATGAAAACGTCTAGAGTCTACTCCTTATCTTGCTCTAGGAGACGTTGTACATTAACCAAAACTACCACCGAAGGTGAAAAAAGTATAGAAGAGAAGAAAAAGGGGTTTACCTTAGTTACCGCTCAAGGCCCATCCCGTGTTCCGTCATGCGCCGATCCCTGTCGAACGTGCGCATGAGCGACCCTCTCTTGTTATCACATCTCACGTCAGCAGAAGAACGCGGATGGGCAGGGGTCCGGCGTGAGGGAGGGTATTATGTACGTTGGATTTTCCAAGACTACTACCAAATAGTAGGTTTTCCTATTTGGTAGGTTGGGAGGTACGTCAAACCTCCCAATTTGTTAGTAGTCTTGGCAAATCCAACGTCAAGGCTGCATAACAAATAGGAGGAGGACATCCAAGCCCAACATACCAAAAAAAACAATGCATAAGACAAAATTATGAATGACAAAGAAACAATTTAAACAAGAGAGGTTAATAAAAGAGTGAAAAACTGAGGAGTAGCTAAAAAGAGCAGTTTTAACACGTGCCGGTCATTCACAGTAATGCAAAATCATAGACTTGTCTTAAACCAAAAAGTACTGTACACAAAATCCCTTTTCTTCCAAAACGAACAAAAACACGGATCACATAAACAAAACACAATTTTCAATGAGGCAAAAACACTTATGTACTGTATACATATAACATAATCCCAAACTTGCAATCCAGTGTTGCAAACCCGTACTTCCCTCCCCCCCTTTTCTAAAGAAAACAAAGTAAAAGAAAGAGTGACTAGGGGGGAAGACCAGGCAATTGCGCGAGAGCCCTAGGAAACACGACTCCCGAGAGCTATCACAGGCCGAGGGGGTCTAACAATGGACATGGAGAGGTAGGAGGAGACGAAGGTATGGACAGAAGATCACAAACCCGCCGAGGCGACGTCAGGCAACGAACGAGTCTGCAGGAACCGTAAGGAGGCAGCAAAGGATCGCACATCGTGCGCAGAACCCCGACAAGCATGGTTACTGGCACGAATGACCCGACAAATGTGGCATCCTATCTGTACCTTCGAGAGCCTCCCACCAGTCCGAGGAGACACCCACACAGCAGTACCCGAAGTCGGAGCCACAGACTCAACATAGGAGTGCAAGGCCTGCACCGGGCACAACACATGGTGAGTATGCCCACGCTTGAAAGCCTGGATGGTGAAAGGCTTGAAAACGTGGGTCTCTCTCTCATTCTTGGCAACAAAATGAGGGGAGGGGGCTAACGTGACGACATTCAAGGACGGGGAGAAGCGCATGCATTCCTTGGACCGCGACATGGCAGCTAGTTCAGACACCCTATCCCCAGTGGCCAGAGCGACAAGGAAGAGTGTACGCTCCAGCAACTGAACCGGTGTAGTATCCCGTGTATATGTGTGTGAAGCCAGAAGGTCCAGAGCACGCCCCAGATCCCACTGAGGAGGGATCTGGCGCGGAGGCGGTCGCTCCCTGAAGGCAGCCTTCATGAAGGAATCCAGCTCCTTCGGTGGAACGACCAGCCCAGTGACGGACTCAAAGACCTCCCGGATGGCAGACAAGTGGTTACGTATAGTGTTGACTTGAAAGCGACGTGTACGGAAGAGGTGAAACAAGTAGTGTAGGACGAGGGAAGGAGAGCTAACAGTCTGGCGAGTGTCCTGTATCCACCTAGTAAAAGACCTCCAGTGGGACTCGTAAGTCCCCCAAGTCGAAGACGTCCATGAACGCTTCAGGAAGTCAGTCAGGTCCCGTCCGTGGACTGGGAGCCACCGTGCCTCACGAACATCCACGATGCGAAGGCCAACGAGGTCCGCAGGTCGCCAACCTGGCTCAAGTGGAAGTTTGAGAGAGGGAGAGGGACCGGACTCGGGCACCACCGCTTCAACTGGGAGTACCAAGCCTGGGCTGGCCACAGAGGCGCTATTAGCCAGACTCTGCCGCGGTACAGCCGCAGCCTCGCGAGGACTTTGCACATCAACAGTGCGTCTGGTGGCGGAAATATGTATATCGACTGCCACCTGTTCCAGTCTTCCATGAACGCGTCCGGACCCCCCTCCAGAGTGCGAGTCCGGAGGGATAGGTACTGAGGCAACTTGCGCGTCTCCTTCGATGCGAACAAGTCGACCTCCGGAACACCCCAGGAAGCTGCGAGGTCGTCGAATACAGTCTGTTTCATTGCCCATTCTACAAGAACGCCCTGTCCTCGCGACAGGGCGTCCGCCCACAGGTTGGCAGTCCCGGGCAGGTAGGAGGCGTGCAGGGAGATGTTGTGTCGGTTCGCGAGGAAGAACAACTTCTCTGAGATCCCCAACAGAGTCAAAGACCTGGAGGACCCCTGCTTTTGGATACAGTGGACAGCTGTCTGATTGTCCATCCTGAAGGCCACCGACTTTCCCCGAAGGGCCAGCGCGTGGTCCCTCAGGAAGAACAAGGGAACCAACAGTTCGAGGGCATTGATGTGTAGGTGTGTGTGTCCCACCCATCTGCCGTGATGTTGATGTCCCAGGTTGGATTGGTAACCCCACCCTACCTCGCTCGACGCATCTGTATCTACCCAGATCGTCGGCGGGGGGGCGGTCCAGGGCACAGCCGCAGAGAGCGTGCCCCGAGCAACCCAGTGTCCTAAGTGTCTGTGAATGGTACGCGGGATCGGCATGAGCCGATCCATAGGGGCCAACGGAAACACCTTGTTGCCCATGAGTATTAGGCGGCGCAGCCTGAGCCTCCCTAAGGGAATGAGCGGCCCAATTCAGTGAACCCACTAACGAGTCCCAGATCCTCCTCGTGAGGGAGACCGAGTGCAACACGGCGAAGACCTTCCTGCGAAGTTTCACCGCATTTGGCTGACTCTGGGTCACTGTAGCGTTGGTCAGATCCCATTCGAGACCTACCCACGTCACGACACGCGAGGGGGTCAGGCGTGACTTGGGAATATTGATTTTGAACCCTAACTGTGTGATGTGTTGAACTACTGTGAGGGTGTCGTGGACGCACTGTTCGAGGGTGTCTGAAACTATCAACCAGTCGTCCAAGTAAAACAGGATCTGGAGGCCGCCCCTGAGGAGAGGATCCAGAGCCTGCTTTACCAGTTTCGAGAAGATCCGCGGCGCGATGTTGAGACCAAAGGGAAGTCTGTCGAACATGAACACACGATCGGAAGTCTGAACGGCCAAGAATCGCTGGAAACGAGGATGGATAGGAACGTGCCAATACGCATCCTTGAGGTCCAGCGACACTACCCACGACAGAGGTCGCAGGGCCAGTCGTACCTGGTGCACCGTCAGCATCCGAAACCGTGTGTTCACGATGTGCCCGTTGAGGGCCGACAGATCCACCACCGGTCGCATCGCGTCGCAGTCCTTCTTCGGTACCAGAAAAACACGGGAGAGGAAAACCGGTGACCGGCTTTCACCTCCTTGACGATTCCCTGCTCGTGCATGGATGTAATCACGTCGGCCACCTCCGAAGAGACAGGCCGGCTTCGTCGACAAGAGCTGAGTGGGGGTCTGGACTTCCATCTCCAGGTTAGACCCCTCCGTGCAATCTTCCGCCCCCACGTCCCTCGTGGCCACCGAAGGGCGCAAGGGCGAAAATAACCTGTGGGAGCCCCCGAGATGAGGTGAGCGACCCTTTCTGCGAGGCGAGAAGGAGAACAAGGAGGAGACCGACCTGGAGAACCTACACATTTTTTGACGTGGAGGGTCCCCCGGTACGGTCCCTGCGGTCATAAGAGCCACGTTGACCACCCCGACCCCTCCCACCTCGCCGAAAAGGGCGGGTCACCCCATCCCCTGTCCGTCGTGCGTCTGACCCCGTCAAAGTGCGGCCGGAAGTGGAAGGCTGGCCAGCCCCTTCTCGGCGGGGATGAAAGGGAGCAGGAGCAGAAGTGCGAGGCGGAACCGACGCTCTGGCCGGCAACTTCCCTTTCCTGCGCCCTTTCTTGGCGGCAGCAGTGGCGGCAGCACCCCGAAGGGGACTGGCAGAAGGACGGGACTGCGAAGACCCTGGTCGCGACACAGCGCGTCTTTGCGTGTCGTAAGCAGGGTCCGCTGACAGAGAAGCGTAGCGTTCCCAAGCATCCTGCGCAAAAAGCCCCGATGTATATAACTCAGAGTATAACAGACCCTGACGAATATCCAAAGGGGCCTTCCGGCAGAACGAGGACCTTACCGTCTGGCGTTGTCGAGTTGCCTCGCACAAAACCGCCTTCAGCTCGGGAACCAAAGACACCGCGAGCTGAAGGTGGATCCGCCGAACGTGGTCCAAGCCCTCGCGAAGATCGCCAGGTGCAGTCGCCTCGATAAGTCGCAGGTGGTGAACAGACGTCTGGAGGGAACCTAGAAGACAAGACAATAAGTTCGCCACCCTCTGCCGCAAGGTAAAATCCCTGTCGACAGAGGACTTATCTGGGTGGGAGAAGAACGGGTTAGCAATAGCACAAATTTCAAGTTTGGGAGCGCTAATCCAGGACCAGAACTTGCCATCCAATCCGCCGACAGATACCAGAGGAGGCAAAAGCAGTGACGACTCTGGGGGAGGGACTGAAATAGATCTGTCGACGGAACGGTTGGCAAAGTCTAAGGCCTCAGCAAACCAGGCCTCCAATGGGAGAGGGTTATCGAGCACGACGGCTAAGCCAGGCTTACCGTCGTCGCACAAACCCGTCCCATAGGAGGACAGTCCCGTTAACACAGCCAGGGACTGAACATCCTGAAGGATGTCCTGGCGGCTGAAGTCTGACCAGAGCTTAGTTCGAGGAGCAGACGGGGGCTTGGGCTTCACCGAAAAGTACTGAAGGTCAGTCCTTGTCGGGTACGCCCGCACCTCCACGTCGGCCACCTGACCATCCACCCTGATCGCCCTGAACTGCATTTTATCATTAATTTGGACCGACCAGTCCGAAGGTAGGGCCCTCTCACCTGACGGGAAGTCGGTAGCACGCTCCGGGTGGGAGGCCTGCACCCCCTTCCAAACAGCCAAGGAGCCATAGAGGAGCGGCATAGTCCGCGACGGGACCTTGGCCTTCTGGATGGGGGGCAAGCGCGGACCCTGCTCTAGCAGACGGAGGACCCCCGCATGTGAGACAGCAGGGGCAACCACCTGAGCCAGGGCAGGAGCAGTACTAGCCGACGACCGGGCAGGCGGAGAAGCAGGGCGAGAAGGAATGTAGTCCACCGCAGAGGGGAGGGGGACCAAAGCAGGGGTAGGTTGGGTGACGCGCTGAGGTTGTGTCACCGCCAAGAAGCGTGATAAGAGGGATTCTTGCATCGCCTCCATGCGCGCGTCGAAGTGTGACACAACCCACCCCTGCATAGCCGAAAATCGATCCGAAAGAGGCGACCCCCCCGAAGATAGTTCGGCCCGCAGGGGCGAGCGTGAGCGAGAGCGAGACCCACGACACGAAACAGCAGCGTCGCGGCCCAAAGAAGGCGAGCGACGACGGCCGTGGCGGTCCGGAGGGTCTCGGTCCCGATCACTAACGCCCGAGGGGGAAACATCACCATCCCCCTCTTCCAGCGACACATCAGCCCCCGAGAAAGGGGACCCCGAAACCTCGCTATACTCTACCGAGTCAAGCGGCGGGGTACCCTCACGGGGAGCCGGCAAGCGAAGATCAGGAATAGAAGAAGGAAGAGGAGCAGGATGACGGGAGGGGGAAGGCTGGCCGGGCGAAAGGAGGTCAGAAGGAGCCGCGGGGGGAAACAGAGCAAGGATCCCCGGGGCTGAGAGAACAGGGCGGCCCGACACCGAGGCGGAGGAGGGAGGAACCTCCACCTTGGGACGAGACCGAGAAGGAAGAAGAGGCACCGAAGCAGGAGAAGTAGGAGGAGAAGCAACTACATCCTGGCGGACCCTCCTGGACAGAGTAGAAGGAGGGAGCAGAGGGCCAGCTACAGCATGAACATCCGCGCGCGTAGAGGACAAATGAAGAGGACGTCTTTTGTGCAGGGGAAGCGGGCGGAAGGTAGTAGAGCCCCTATCCGGAGAGGCCAGGGGAGGGCGTACAGGGGCAGAGACGCTAACCCCGGCCTCAGGGCGAGAACCATGACGAGGGTGAACGGCGGAGTCAAGGGGAGCAGGAGGACGAGGAGGGGCAGTAGAGGACGAGCGACGAGGAGAGCGAGAGCGTGGACGGAGCTGGGGATCCACCCGAAGATGTGACGACCGACCACGGGACTCAGGGAGGAGGGCCCGAGCAGGGAGAGGGCCAGGTAAACGGCCACCAGACGGGTCAGGGATGCCCAGGGCGACGCGGATCCGGTCGTCAACAAAGGCCGGGGAACGGTGGCCCACAGTCCTAATGTGGTGGGAGACCACCGCCCACACAGACTGAAGGGATGCAGAGGCCACTGCCGCGTCAGAGGAACCAGGGTGATGGTCCACCACATCCACCAGGTCCATACACGGGCCACACAAAGCAGGGAGGTAGGCCGTAGAGGACACACATTGAGAGTGGCGTAAGCAGGACCTGTGGCATTCCAAGCACGGGGAGCCACAGCCCTGGCGAAAGCAAGGCATCCCACCTGCAACGGAAGAACACACACCATAAGCAGCACGTTGACGGAGTAAGTGAAGATAATGTCCAATAAAAACCAGGGAATGAGCATGGGTAAACAGGAACACACATGCAAACTGGAAGTCGTACTCACTCTAAACCGGGAGCACCGATGGAGGTGAGGAGGGCGGGTGAGGCGGAAGAGCACAAGCAGAACCTGCAAAGATGGAGAAAGTGTTAACCACCACTCAACACCTCACATGCAGGGTCCATAACACCAGGAAAGTGCATACACCAATATAGTACCAGGCAACAAGATGACACAAAAAAGGGTCACCGTGAAAGCCAACTATAACCGCAAATTTGCGGGCCAATGGAGGCATAACCGTACCGACACAACCCTCCCGCCTCACCGCGAGACCCCCCAGCGATCTCCGCAAATTTGCGGGGAGCCGAAACGTCCGTGGACCGAATCGAGCACTCCGCAAATTTGCGGGACCGGCCGAGATGGTCCGGCGCCGAAAAAGCGAGAGGAGCGTCTAGGGAATACCAACACAGGCCCAGAAAAAAGCGTCAACTCCTTATGACTCCAAGCGACGATGGCCATCAAGCTGAGCAGTGTCTTCCTTGATAATATCCTGACTCAACCGGTCAAGGGAGAGGCAAGGAAGACACACCAGGGGAGAGGAGGCACATCCCCCAGGAACCACCCCACCCACAGAGATAGAGCAAAGCCCATGAGGAGAAGTGGCAGGAAGGGTGGTTTGGCACAAACAGGGGCCCCCGTAGGGTACCCCAGGATTGGGCAAAAGGGAATGAAAGGATGGAGGTGAAAACAGTAAGGGAACACAAAAACCAGTAAATGAAACTGGCGAGAAAAAGGGTGGCCTAGCCGTGAGGAGAGAATGTGTCAGGGGCGAAAAACCCTGTGGTGTGAGGGAGAGGCCCCCGTGGGGTACCCCTGGATATCACGAACCACCAAGCGCCCAGGCCCTTGAGACACAGTGAAGGCTCGAAAGGGGGGACTCGGGAATAACGCTAATAATGCGGCCGACACAAACCCTACAAACAGCACCGCCACCACGAAATCTCAGATTGTGAACCAACTGTACACCTAGGCTATGAAAATATGAAAACTCATAGGGCATAGCAATTCCTGAATGAGAAACAAGCTAGGCTAAAATAAGCTAAACTATGCCCAGACTAACAGGAAAAAAGAATATGAAAAGAGAAAGGAATGAAAAACACAGACGAGGAACGCGAGGCGCCCCCGTACCTTCGGTAGCTATTTCCACACGCGTCTCCATTAAACACACTGAGGAGCCCATTTACGTGTGCCCTAGATCACGTAACATCTGTCTAACAAAAAGAAGGCCAGAAAAGCCGAAACGAACCTAAAACAGGGTGAATTGAAGGAGCACAACAAAAGCGGACTCAACAATGGCGACGCGTGAAAAAATGATAACAAGAGAGGGTCGCTCATGCGCACGTTCGACAGGGATCGGCGCATGACGGAACACGGGATGGGCCTTGAGCGGTAACTAAGGTAAACCCCTTTTTCTTCTCTTCTATACTTTTTTCACCTTCGGTGGTAGTTTTGGTTAATGTACAACGTCTCCTAGAGCAAGATAAGGAGTAGACTCTAGACGTTTTCTTTTTAACCGCGGTTGGAATGACGACATAGCAGTCAAAATAGACAAGTCGTCATTGCAATTAGGTTAATAGCCTTGACGTTGGATTTGCCAAGACTACTAACAAATTAGTGACACTTAATGATACTAAATAATGACTTAATGATACTAACTAATGACACTTAATGATACTAAATAATGACACTTAATGATACTAAATAATGACACCTAATGATACTAAATAATGACACCTAATGATACTAAATAATGACACCTAATGATACTAAATAATGACGCGTAATGATACTAAATAATGACACTTAATGATACTAAATAATGACATTTATGATACTAAATAATGACTTAATGATACTAATACTGACACTTAATGATACTAATTATGACACTTAATGATACTAAATAACGACTCTTAATGATACTAATTAATGACACAATAATTAATGATGCTAAATAATGACACCTAATGATACTAAATAATGACACCTAATGATACTAAATAATGACACTTAATGATACTAAATAATGACACTTAATAATACCAAATAATGACACCTAATGATACTAAATAATGACACCTAATGATACTAAATAGTGACATTTATGATACTAAATAATGACTTAATGATACTAATAATGACACTTAATGATACTAAATAACGACACTTAATGATACTAAATAATGACACTTAATAATTAATGATGCTAAATAATGACACCTAATGATACTAAATAATGACACCTAATGATACTAAATAATGACACTTAATGATACTAAATAATGACACTTAATGATACTAAATGATGACACCTAATGATACTAAATAATGACACTTAATGATACTAAATAATGACACTTAATGATACTAAATAATGACACCTAATGATACTAAATAATGACACCTAATGATACTAAATAATGACACTTAATGATACTAAATAATGACACTTAATGATACTAACTAATGACACCTAATGATACTAAATAATGACACCTAATGATACTAAATAATGACACTTAATGATACTAAATAATGACACTTAATGATACTAAATAATGACACCTAATGATACTAAATAATGACACCTAATGATACTAAATAATTACACCTAATGATACTAAATAATTACACTTAATGATACTAAATAATGACACCTAATGATACTAAATAATGACACCTAATGATACTAAATAATGACACTTAACTAGAGTTTTGACAAATTAAAGTTATATAAATTATATTGGAAATTACATTCACACATTTCAAAATAGCTTATATGCAATAGTAAGAACTGAATTGAAAGTCACCAAATCCCATTTTGATAAATATGATAGTTTACATGTCTTAAATTTTAGATTATGGGATATCGTCGACCAGTTACAATGATATTAAGATTTAAAACGGTACCCAGCAAAATTAATCCTACTTTGGGGGATAAGGCACACACAGTTATTATGTAGGAGTTATAAAGGTCCACTAAGACAGAAATCAGCCGCCTGTGTGTACTCCAGGACAGTAACTTCTCCAGGCCAGAAGGGCACAAAACATTAACTTCGTCTCCATAGCTATCCTCTAGCTCAAATTTATGTATTAAGTAATTTGAACTGACTTTATAGAACAAACTTCAAAATATTGCATAGGCTTTGATAATAGTGGGGATACTGTATATAGAATTGTAATGGACACACCTTTATTGCAGAGAGAGCTGTTTGGCCACGAGTCACCATCCGTCTGTTGTTCCCCTCCAGGCTGGACGTCTGCCATACACCTGAAACATTAGGTCAGTATTAGTCAATTATTTGTATAACATCAATCTCACCACCGCATTAAGGGGAGGTGTTTAGTTTGTTCCCTAGATTTCCATTAAGCTTAGAATTATACCCCCTAGACACCCTTTCAAGATCAATTTGTAAATTTTTCGGTAGAAAATGTCCTGGCCGAAGCCCCCCCTTCCTCTTAAATTACAGGCTCGCTATCGCTCGCCAGGAAAATATCGATACCTAAATGGCACGAAAGGTCTTAAAATTGACACAAATGGGGCGAAAGTTTTTAAAATCGCCAAATTAATGGGGCGAATGACTTAAAACGTCAAAAGCAATGAGGCTAAATATGAGGGAGAAAGGGGTCAAGAAAAAAATCCCTCTAGTGGAGATCTCCCCTTAAGGCCTTATTTATGTAGACCTCCTTCGCCCTCATTTTTAGCTCTTGAGATTTTAGGACTTAGTTTTTTGACAATTTAAAGACCTTTCGCCCCAATGTGTCACTATTAAGGCCTGCCAAGTATCTCATTTTTCCTCCCGAACGAAAGCGAGCCTGTCATTTTGGAGTAAACTGCCTTCGACCGGAACATTTTACTACCGAAAAATATACACATTTATCTCTAAGGAGGGTCTTGATGGAAGTCTAGGGAGCAAACTAAAAACCTCCACTTAACCCGTGATGTTGAGCAACTAGTCAGTCCTCTACCTTATTGTCCAGGTTCAGGTTTTGGTAACTATACAGTACATAAGCTTGCAGTGATAAGGGTTATACATTTTAGAACCTTTTGTTATTGAAATTATCTGCAGTTTAGTTTATGAATATATACTTCTGAATTTGTTTAAATGCAAGGGAGAAAGGTGATTGGAGAACTTTATAGTATTCTCAAAGGAAGAATGGTTAGTCAGGAAGTTAAAGTCACTGAGAAACAGTGTGCTGCTCCCAACACACTCGTATGGAAGTGAAACATGGACAGCAAGTGACGAGGACCTCTCCAAACTGAGAGCTGTGGAGATGAGCTTTTTCAGAATGGCAGCTGGTGTGAATAGGCTAAATGGGCCAAGTAATAGGGTAGTGTATGAATCCTTTGGAATGGAAGAGCAAGCTGTGGGCATTGATTGTGGAGTGGTTGAGTGGATAAAGAGAAGTACTTTGAGGTGGTATGGTCATGTTCAGAGAATGGGTGAAGACAAAATGCCAAGAAAGATATGGGAGTCAGGTGAGTGGAACAGCTAGTAGTGGAAGACCACCTATGGTATGGGAAAAGAAAGATGAAAAATATATTTAAGAAAAACTTCCACGTAGTGGAAGGGGCATTGTGGCACGGGCAAAGGAGGCATGTCTTGACAAAGTAGCCTGGAGACGTTTCTGTCATGGCCATCCTTTAGCGGGGGTTTCCAAGCGGGAAACAAGGCGTCGGAGATGGTGAATTTGTTTAAGGCAGGGAGAGATTTTAATGCAGTGGCAGGTAAAGTTATTGACCCTTCCAGATTAGAAGTCATGATCATAAATTGTGTCTTACCTATAGAAGTTCAAAGTTTCTAATTTCTAGTACAAATAAACCATCCACTGTCTTAATTCCACAATATTATCAAACCTTTCACCCACGGGACGCGATTTGCGCCCTTTCTGGGATACTTAAAAAGCCTTTGTGCCCATCAGGGTGTTTTAGAAACTTTTAGTACTTCAACCTCCGTAGTGGTCTTTGAGTGAGTGGTGGGCATTAAGGGGGGTGACCTGCTTTTTGTTATTTCTGTCCTTTTCTCTCTTTCTCTGGCTTGTATCCATTCGGCCCCATTCAGCCAACTATTTTAAGACGTTTATCCCCATCTAGGTGTCGATTTCTTCCTGGCGAGCGATAGCGAGCCAGCATTATATGAAGAAATCCGGCTTCGCCCGAGACATTTTTCTATCGAAAAATATACAAATT
Organism: Paralithodes platypus; assembly: GCA_032716605.1. Lineage (NCBI taxonomy): Eukaryota > Metazoa > Arthropoda > Malacostraca > Decapoda > Lithodidae > Paralithodes > Paralithodes platypus. Next base: position 42,486,875 of record CM064578.1, on the reverse strand, counting down.
TAGCCTGCTGTCAAACAAAAATAAAAAATATGCTGGCTCGCTACCGCTCACCAGTAAAAAAATTACACCTGGATGGGGATAAAAGTCTTAAAACAGTAGGCTGAATGGGCCCAAATGGATACAAGCCAGAGAAAAGGACAGAAATAACAAAAAGCAGGTCACCCCCCCTTAAGCTAATTTTGGAGAGGCATTTATGAGACCAGGGGGCAGGAGGCTAGGAATCCTCCTTCCCTTGTAATAACATTCCTACTCAACGAGACAGAAAGGGGCGAGAGAACGCGAAAGTGGTCCCCGACCCTAAGAATTGGAACTTTCCAAGTTTCTGTTCAGGCTCTGTCTCGAGTCGGCTACCCCCAGCAATGGGGTATGTGCCTGAGTAAATACATACATACAATTATGAGATTGAGAGAACTATTTCTGAATGGTGACAGGTCAGTTGAACCAGTGCCACTTCAACCAGTGCCACTTTAACCAGTGCTAACTCAACCAGTGACCACTTTAACTAGTGACCATTTTAACCAGTAGGTTAGGTTAGGTTAGGTTAGGTTAGGTTAGGTTAGGTTAGGTTACTGGTTAAAATGGCCACTGGTTGAAATGGTCACTGGTTGAAGTGGCCACTGGTTGAGTTAGCACTGGTTAAAGTGGCACTGGTTGAAGTGGCACTGGTTCAACTGACATGGAACCTTCTGAATACAAAGAAGGTATTTGTAATGAACCCCATGTTTTAGTATTAATGAACCCCATGTTTTAGTATTAATGAACCCCATGTTTTAGTATTAATGAACCCCATGTTTTAGTATTAATGAACCTCATGTTTTAGTATTAATGAACCCCAGGTTTTAGTATTAATGAACCCCATGTTTTAGTATTAATGAACCCCATGTTTTAGTATTAATGAACCCCATGTTTTAGTATTAATGAACCTCATGTTTTAGTATTAATGAACCCCATGTTTTAGTATTAATGAACCCCCATTTTTTAGTTTAATGAACCCCAATGTTATTGTAGTTATTAAGAACCCCATGTTTTAGTATTAATACAGTATATATATGGAACACCAGAATTTGTTCAAGAGGACCAAGCCCTAAATACACAACCTAAACAAATAGGTGTTTATAATATAATTACTATATGGGATAGGCTAAGGGAACATAGAGACAACTATACACATGGTAACCTAACCTTTTAATATTGTTAAGGAGAAATGGGTAGTTTTTCTGGTCCCCCTTCGTGCTTAGCCCCATTACCTTGCAGATTATGAGACGTTCAGCCCATCACTTTAGCGATTTTAATACCTATTTCTTTGTCAATATTAAGACCTTTCGTGCTGTTTAATTAGGCGTCCAATTTTCCTGGCGAGTGATACCAAGCCTTTGATTTAGGAGGAACCGGCCTTTGGCCTGGACAATTGTCTAACAAAAAAAATACAAATTTACTTGGGGATGTTTTTTAAGCTTTATGGAAGTCTAGGGAGGAAATAAATTTAACTATTTGAATATATCTACCAATAAATAAACCCTTAGCCATTAAGGGGAGGTTTTTAGTCGATTCCCTAGACTTCCATCAAGCTTAAAATTACTCCCCCTTGACCCCCTTTCAAGATAAATTTGTACATTTTTCGGTAGAAAAATGTCTCCTTAAATTACAGGCTCGCTATCGCTCGCCAGGAAAAAATCGACACCTAAATGGCATGAATGGTCTTAAATTTGACAGAAATGGGGCGAGGGTTCTTAAAATCGCCAAACTAATGGGGCAAGCGTCTTTAAATCTCACAAGCAATGGGGCTATAAACATGAGGGAGAAAGAGGTTCAGAAAAAAATCCTCCAGGTGGAAATCTCCCCTTAACCCTATTAATATTGTTGTGTTCTTATCCTAGTTTGTTGGTGAAGGTGTTGGAGGCTCCCTGGGTGGTGGTGGTGGTGGTGGGGGTGGTGTTGGAGGCTCCCTGGGTGGTGGTGGTGGTGGTGGTGGTGGTGGTGGTGGTCTTCACTTCACCCTCCGCCGAGCCTCTCCTGTCAACAATAATGAAGGTTAGTATTGCAAAGCTTGGTTCCTTAAGGGGAGGTTTTTAGTGTGTTTCCTAGACTTCCATCAAGCTTTAAATTACACCCCCTTGACCCCCTTTCAAGATAAATTTGTACATTTTTCGGTAGAAAAATTTCCCGGCCAAAGGCCGGTTCCTCTTAAATGACAGGCTCGCTATCGCTCGCCAGGAAAAAAAAAAGACACTTAAATGGCACGAAAGGTCTTAAAAGTGACATAAATGGAGTGAAAGTTCTTAAAATCGCCAAACTAATGGGGCGAACGTCTTAAAATCTCAAAAGCAATGGGGCTAAACATGAGGGAGAAAGGGGTAAAGAAAAAGATCCCTCGAGTGGAAATCTCCCCTTAAATACCTTATAGAATAGGTTACTGTAGGGTAAATGGTGTAATCCTGTGTAGCGGGAGGACCTGTACTTATATCTCAATAATTTGGTAATGTTACAATATATTTTTACATTTTACATTCATAAATAATCCACTAATATACTAGGTTAGGTTAAGTTAGGTTTTGGTTAGGTTAGGTTAAAGATATTGTTCAATGTTTCTTAGTAAATAGGCATCTGAAAAACAGTTCCTCCCGCTACACAGGATCTTACTTGATCTTTTTACTCAAGTCATTTTATAGTGCCAACAAATAATTTAGCATCTGTATATTATTAGTTATATACATATTTTCAAACTATGAGCTAATAGTTGTTGTTGTTGTTCCCTAAGCTGCCTGGCCGAACAGCCCCGAGCTAATAGTCAAAATCAATAGTTCTCAAACTTGTTCACAAGATGTAACTAAGTTTAGGCTTGACAGTCCTCACGTGCTTCTAATAATAATAATAATAATAATAATAATAATAATAATAATAATAATAATAATAATAATAAAGACTTGTTTACCGTCTAGGAAGATCCTGATTAACCCTTTCACGCACAGGACGTAATTTGTGCCCTTTCTGGGATACTTAAAAACCTTTGTGACAATCAGGGGTGTTTAGGAAACTTTGGTTTGGTTACTTCAACCTCTTCAGTAAGCTGTGTGCAGAAAACTAATTTTGGAGAGTTAATTATGAGATTGAGAGAACTATTTCTAAAACGGCATCCCCGAGTCCACAGGATAGCGAGGGTGTTAAGGGGGGGGACCTGCTTTTTGTTATTTCTGTCCTTTTCTCTCTTTCTCTGGCTTGTATCCATTCGGCCCCATTCAGCCAACTATTTTAAGACTTTTATCCCCATCTAGGTGTTGATTTCTTCCTGGCGAGCGATAGCGAGCCAGTATTGTATGAAGAAATCCGGAGAAATTTTTCTATCGAAAAATGTACAAATTTAGCCTGCTGTCAAACAAAAATAAAAAAATATGCTGGTTCGCTACCGCTTACCAGTAAAAAATTGACACCTGGATGGGGATAAACGTCTTAAAACAGTAGGCTGAATGGGGCCAAATGGATACAAGCCAGGGAAAGATAGAAAAGGACAGAACAAAAACAGGTCACCCCCCTTAAAGTCACTCTTAGTTACAGAATATTAATGGTGGGAAATTTAGCGAGGGATATTTACTTAAAATTTCTAGCACATTAAACAAATTGTACTAGTCTGGGGTTATACTATTAGAAAGACATGGGAACTATCAGGGTAAGTGATAGAAAGACATGGGAACTATCAGGGTAAGTGATAGAAAGACATGGGAACTATCAGGGTAAGTGATAGAAAGACATGGGAACTATCAGGGTAAGTGATAGAAAGTCATGGGAACTATCAGGGTAAGTGATAGAAAGTCATGGGAACTATCAGGGTAAGTGATAGAAAGACATGGGAACTATCAGGGTAAGTGATAGAAAGACATGGGAACTATCAGGGTAAGTGATAGAAAGTCATGGGAACTATCAGGGTAAGTGATAGAAAGACATGGGAACTATCAGGGTAAGTGATAGAAAGACATGGGAACTATCAGGGTAAGTGATAGAAAGTCATGGGAACTATCAGGGTAAGTGATAGAAAGTCATGGGAACTATCAGGGTAAGTGATAGAAAGACATGGGAACTATCAGGGTAAGTGATAGAAAGACATGGGAACTATCAGGGTAAGTGATAGAAAGTCATGGGAACTATCAGGGTAAGTGATAGAAAGTCATGGGAACTATCAGGGTAAGTGATAGAAAGACATGGGAACTATCAGGGTAAGTGATAGAAAGACATGGGAACTATCAGGGTAAGTGATAGAAAGACATGGGAACTATCAGGGTAATGATAGAAAGTCATGGGAACTATCAGGGTAGGATAGAAAGACATGGGAACTATCAGGGTCAGTGATAGAAAGACATGGGAACTATCAGGGTAAGTGATAGAAAAGACATGGGAACTATCAGGGTAGTGATAGAAAGACATGGGAACTATCAGGGTAAGTGATAGAAAGACATGGGAACTATCAGGGTAAGTGATAGAAAGACATGGGAACTATCAGGGTAAGTGATAGAAAGTCATGGGAACTATCAGGGTAAGTGATAGTAAATTCTGTTTGTGAACAAGGTTGCCAGAACTATTTATTGGACTACAAATATTTCAAGATACATTAATACAGAACACTGACCTGTACGCTGAGCAGTGACGTCTGGTGTACAGTTGCCACATTAATTTGTACCAACTCCCGGATTTTATGTATGGAACTTAAAGAATAATTTCATATAAAACTGAAAATTGATAATGTTAATTAACTACTGTACTTAAAACTAATAATTGATAATAACTACATTAGAAAAATTCACTTTTAATCCAATTACGCTAATGTTAATGAATAATTTCATAAACCTGAAAATTGATTATATTAATTAACTAAAAAACAATAATTGATAAGAACTACATGAGAAAATTCACTTTTAATCCAATTACGCTAATGTTCCTTCCATACATAGAATCACCGAGTGTGTATGAATTAACGTGGGTAACTATACATGGCCCGTCGTCTCTCCCTCACATCTGTTAGAAAATACAATATGTTAGATATACAGTAATGCAGATGCTCAAACCGTATCACAATATATTTTATAAACATTTGATCACAAATAAAATTCATGATATCTCAACCATAGCCAAGGTGGGCGTGATTCCTCGGGGAGGGTCGGGTCGCTCTTCCCATCTCTAACCTGTTGGAAAAGATTAATATTATTAGTTAATTTGTCATGCCTCTAATTTTACCGTTGTTCCTTCCCCGTCAGGCCTTCCATCTCATGCCTGTAGATAGAAGAGAAAGGATTAAGTGCTGCAGGAGCCCCGTTCCGTCACCTGCATCGTTCCGTCGCAGCATCGTTACGTCGCAGCATCGTTACGTCAGCAGCCACAACCTGGAACCTATCACAACCAACGAGCAACAACCAGGAATGCACCGGCCGGATTTCAACCAACAAGACCAAAACGACAAACCAAACTAGCCCTTTACCTTAACTACCTAACTAAATCGAACTAAACTTCTATCTAAGCTAACTAACCTCCTACCCAAACTAAGTAAGCCTCTGCCAGCCAACCGAATAGAGCAACGCCTAACCAAAACTAACCTATAACAGACTCCTACCTATCCCTACCCCTAGAACTAACTAGAGCTACCCCCCCCCCCCCAGCATCCCTACCAGAAACATAGTCTAATTCGAAGCCAACGACGATAGGAGAAACAGATTAGTGCATGGATTATATTATATTTCAATATATATATATATATATACTGTATTTCATTATAACAAAATTATGTTACGTTATTGAAAGTATATTTCAAGAAATATTATAGTTATGGCAAATATAGCTTGCATTATACAGATAAAATATATACCAGATTTATTTACAGTATATATAAATTATTGCAAAACAGTTCATCAGTATATTATTTACACTGAAATGTATTAAAATAGGAAAAATCTTACCTTAAATTTGCCGCCGATCTAACGTAATGTTTATACAGATGTTAGTAGAAAGGAGGTGGTTTAGGTGGTGACAAGGACAATGGAAGGCTAAGATACACTGCAAAAACACCGTCTTCAAATATAGCAAAATTGATCCACAAGGGTTTCAATCGTTTGTGTTCAAAATAGCTCACAAACGAGTCAAACACCCATTATGTGAATCATGTTCGCTATATTTGAACATCATTTTTGCAGTGTAGAGAGGAAAATGGTGAGGGCGGGGGAAAGGATGGATCTATAATCTAAATGTTGACACGATGGTGGTAGACCGGTTGAGGCAGTTTTCTAGTTGTCTGGGGTTCGATTATCATTCCATCTGTAAAGAAAAAAAAAATTATTAATAATGTTTATGTATAATTTGTATTAGTAATAGTAGCAGGTATATATAATTATTACTTAGCACTTTCAAACTATTACAATTGAAATCATGATAATGGCTATCAGTAGACTAATTTATGTAGCTTAGGAAGGATCTCCAGGAATCAAAGGGGTAGAATATCCCCAAGGTTCCTTCCTAAGCTGAGTAAAATCGTCTATTGTATATAGCCCCACTACTGTCAAAATGCGTCAATATTCAAAGGGTTAAGGGGGTGTCACAAGCGATTTGGCAGTCAATATTTACAGACCATGTATGCTATGGCAGTTTACAATTCTAGTTTCATAAAATTTAAAGTAGCTAACAATATACCTTCGATCTAATATCAGATTCCATTGCCAGAGCCTCATATTAAAATAAATTGCTCATCGAAAATTGCTTTAAAATACGCTCGTGTGACACTGCCTTAAGGGGGGGGGATGGTTCGCTTTACTGGGCCCCCTTCTCCCTCATGTTTATTAGTTTTTCTAGGCCCCATTACTTTTCAGATTTTAAGACGTTCGCCCCATTAGTTTGTCTATTTTAAAACCTTTCGTCCCATTTCTATATAAATATAAAGACCTTTTGTGCCATTTAGGTGTCTATTTTTTCCTGGCGAGCGATTGTGAGCCTGCTGTAATTTAATGAGAAATAGGCCATCGGCCGGGACATTTTTATAGATTTTTACAAATTTATCATTAAAGGGGGTCCAGGGAGTGTGTTTTAAAGGGGGTTCAGGGAGTGTGTTTTAAAGGGGGTTCAGGGATTGTGTTTTAAAGGGGGTCCAGGGAGTGTGTTTTAAAGGGGGTTCAGGGATTGTGTTTTAAAGGAGGTTCAGGGATTGTGTTTTAAAGGGGGTTCAGGGATTGTGTTTAAAGGGGGTCCAGGGATTGTGTTTTAAAGGGGGTCCAGGGATTGTGTTTTAAAGGGGGTCCAGGGATTGTGTTTTAAAGGGGGTCCAGGGATTGTGTTTTAAAGGGGGTCCAGGGATTGTGTTTTAAAGGGGGTTCAGGGATTGTGTTTTAAAGGGGGTTCAGGGATTGTGTTTTAAAGGGGGTTCAGGGATTGTGTTTTAAAGGGGGTTCAGGGATTGTGTTTTAAAGGGGGTCTAGGGATTGTGTTTTAAAGTACTATCAGGGATTGTTTTTTAAAGGGGGTCCAGGGATTTGTGTTTTAAAGGGGTTCAGGGATTGTGTTTTAAAGGGGGTCCAGGGAGTGTGTTTTAAAGGGGGTTCAGGGATTGTGTTTTAAAGGGGGTTCAGGGATTGTGTTTTAAAGGGGGTCCAGGGATTGTGTTTTAAAGGGGGTCCAGGGAGTGTGTTTTAAAGGGGGTCCAGGGAGTGTGTTATAAGGGGGTTCAGGGATTGTGTTTTAAAGGGGCTTCAGGGATATGGGTTTAAAGGGGGTCCAGGGATTGTGTTTTAAAGGGGGTCCAGGGAGTGTGTTTTAAAGGGGGTCCAGGGAGTGTGTTTTAAGCTTGAAGATCTACGAGGAAACTAACAAAAATATATAAATATAGAAATAAATAGACTCAAAACACAACCAATGTCCCTTTAAACAGCTAATACGAGGATTTGGTAACGAAGTACGTTAAACTGATTTGGAAGCAACTATTTTGAAGATTTGGTAGCGAAATATGTTAAAAATACATGATTTAGATGCTCAGTACTTCCAGATTAGTCCATTATAAAACCATTTTGAAACTCTGAAAACGTCAAAGCCACACTAAACTAAATTGATGGATTACGAGAGTTAAACGCACCAGAAAGAAGTAATCCATAGTGTGTGTTTTAAGGGCAGATCCTTCACTTTTTTTGGTCGAGTTTATCATTTATTTATTAGTTTTGTAGTTTCCTCGCTAGACCTCCATCAAGCTTAAAAAGACGCCCCCTAGACCTCCTTTTAAGACATTTGTAAATTTTTCGGTAGAAAATGTCCCTGCCGAAGGCAGGGCTCGCTTTCGCTCGCCAGGAAATAATAGACACCTAAATGGCAGGAAAGGTTTTAAAATTGACAGAAATGAGGCGAAAGTTCATAAAATCGCCAACATAATGGGGCTAAAGATGAGGGAGAAGGTGGTCTAGAAAAGCGCCATATCTCCCCTTAAGTCGGTGTCACCCAAGCGATTTTGCAGATATTTTTATTACGGGCAATTGTAGTCTGGAAGCTTTTAAATTCAAGTTCCATAAGAATTAAACTATAACAATCTACCTGCAATCTAGTATCCGATTCCAATGCGAAAGTTAAAAGGTAAGATCCTGTGTAGCGGGTGGAACTGTTTTCCAGATGCCTATTTACTAAGAAACATTGAACAATATCTTTAAGGGGAGATTTCCACTTGAGATATTTTTTTCTGGACCCCTTTCTCCCTCATGTTTAGCCCCATTGCTTTTGATATTTTAAGACGTTCGCCCCAGTAGTTTGGACATTTTAAGAAATTTTGCCCCATTACTGTCAATTTTAAGACCTTTCGTGCCATGACGGTGTCTATTTTTTCCTGGCGAGCGATTTAGCGAACCTGAAATTTAATAGCAAATCGGACCGTCCGGCCGCGAAATTCTCTACCGAAGAAAATTTATCTTGAAAGGGTGGGTCTTAGGGGTGTGGAATTTTAAGCTTGATGAAAACTTAGGGAAACAAACTGAAATACCTCCCCTTAACCTAACCTAACTTAGTATATTAGTAGACTATGAATGTAAAATGCAAAAATATATTGTGACATTAACCAAATTATTGAGATATAAGTACAGGTCTCCGCGCCTACACAGGATGTATACAGAAGTTATACTAGGCGACAGATCTTACCGCGCGATCTTAGGTGTCCGATTCCAATAGCGCGGAAAATGTTTACTCACCAACCAGTGAACGAGTTTTTCAGGTATTTTTGTTGTTTTTATTCTTTTATTTGAGTATACAGTGTTGTTTAATACCAAGGACTGGCCGCATGTACTATTTTCACATTGTGGCCATCAATTCTTCAAGGGACACGGCCCCGATAGTGGGGAGGGCTAATGAACGATCAGGGAACAATTGCGGGTAAGGTTTCTAAAGGCGTAACAAAATAAAGGGGGTAACATTGGAAGAACTCTGAAAATACAATATTTAAAAGTAACAAAAACATGGAAAAATGGAAAAACCCGAGCCAAGTTTTGACCAAACTTGGCTCGGGTCTTTCAATATTTTCAGAGACCAAAAATCACCAGTAAACCTCATTTCGAAAGTTGGCTCGGGTTTTTTGTTTTTCAACGTGGATAAAGCCAGTACGAATGTGGTTAGAATTAGCCCTAACTAAACTATACCTAACATAGCTATTAAGGGTGGGGGCTGACCGCCCCCAAAACCCCGCTAAATCTCTTAAATCCGAGCCAAACTTTTGCCATAATACTAGGTTAGGTTAGGTTAGGCTAATGTTAACCCCATTATACTAGGTGAGGTGTTAGGTTATTTGGTTAGGTTAATGGACAAAATTTGGCTTCGGATTTCATGGATTTACCGGGGCGTGTGGGGGCGGCAGCCCCCCACCCATTATACTAGGTGAGGTTAGGTGAGGTTAGGCTACATTTATTTAGTAACACATTCTTGACTGGCCTTTATCCACGTTGAACAAACAAAAAAAACCCGAGCCCTCCCCACTATTCAGGTGGGCCGTGTCTTAAGAGGATGGACAATGGAGGGAAAATAGTAAAATGCGACAGTCCGTGGTATTTTAAAACCAACAATGTATATCAAAGAAAAACATAATAAAAACAACACAAAATAGTAACCTGAAAACTCGTCATATGCGTTGGTGATAAAACATATACCCCAATGCGCAAGTAAAAAGTTAGTTAAAATTAAAACGGGCATCGAAAAGTGGCGAGACAAATGCCTTTGTAACGCCACCATATTATCGGCTTCCGGTAAAATTGCCATGTAGGTCTAACTTGTTCACTACTATGCTGAATAAAAGTATTTTTTTTTGGAGGGAAATTGGTTGAGGGGAGAAGTAAGTAGTAGTTTTGGACGACACCTTTCTCCCTCCCTTTAAGGATCCATTCGTTGGCGGATTTTTATGAAACTTTCGCCCGAATTCTGTCAAATTTAAAAAAACTTGTCAGGCCAATTAGGTATATTTTTGTTTCCGTGGCTGAGCGATAGCGAGGCCTGTAGTTTTAGAGGGATCGGCCTTCGGACAGGACATTTTCGTCTATCGAAAATTACAAATGTATCTTGAAAGGGGGGTCTAGGGGGCTTCATTTTAGATTGATAGAGGGTTATAGGCGAGGAAACTAGAAAAATAATAAATAAATATTTTTTTTTACAAAAAGTGAAGGATCTCCCCTTAAGGAAAGAGAAAAAAAAAACCCCACATAAATGACAGTCTTAATATTGACAAAAGAAATGGGGCGAAAGGTATTAAAATCGCCAAAAAATAAGGGCCCCCCCGACGAAAACGGGTTTCTTTGTTTTTAATAGTCTGAAAAACTAATGGGCCTTTACAAGAAGGGGACCAGAAAAACTACCCATCTCCTCTTAATATGGAGTCCCACTAGCATTTTCTGGCAATGTTCGATGAGCACGTAATTTAATGATGTTGGCGAGTTTATTTCGTATAGAAAACTAGTTGCAAAGCTGGCAGAACATTGCCCTAAAAGCTACAAAATGCGCTCGAGGTGGCACACCACCCAAAATAATTTATGAGCCCAGGTAATTATTTAGCACTTGCCTTAAGGGGGGTGAGCCTGCTTTTTGTTAATCTGTCCTTTTCTCTCTTCCTTCTGGCTTGTATCCATTCGGGCCCCATTCAGACAAACTATTTTTAAGGACGTTTATCCCCATCGTAGGTGTTCTATTTTGCTTCCTGGTGAGCTATGAGCGCAGCCAGCATATATGAAGAAATCCGGCTTCGACGGTAGAAATTTTTCTATCGAAAAATTTACAAATTTAGCTGCTGTCAAACAACAATAAAAGATTTATGCTGGTCGCTACCGCTCATCAGTAAAAATGTGACACCTGGGTGGGGAGATAAAAGTCTTAAAATAGTAGGCTGAATGGGGCCAATGGATCCAAGCCAGAGAAAGA
>CM064578.1:42359996-42475381 GCA_032716605.1 Paralithodes platypus | reverse complement strand
CACTATGGGCCTATAGTTTGTCTGAAAACTATGATCTTTGCCTAGTTTTGGGACGGGTATGGTATACGCCATGGTCGCCCAATATTTGGTGGGAACTAATGTCTATTCCCATAATTGATTATAAAGTTAGCAAAAGATAATTTAGTGCACGTGGATGAAGATGACGAATGAACGCATAGGGAATGGCATATACGGACCCTGGGTGGCATCCGAGCAGTTGCCCGTCAATGGCATGTTGAAGTTCAGGTAATGAGAAAGGAGCGTTATAGTCATGAGTGCGACCGTCGCGAAAAACGTGATCCGGGTGGGACTCCTTCCTCTTGTTTCATCAAGCGGAGGAATTGTTGAAGGTTAATTTCGATGGTCGCACCCGCCAGCGCCCCCGGGCCTAGAAGCTAACTTCACTGAAATGGTTTGCATGTCCATCGCAGTGATGAACGTGGGGGATCCACCTGGGCCGTTATTAAGAGAGTCCGAATCAGTGTCCCCGTAATGGAGCAGAGTTGGGGACGGACAGTTTACTGTGCTTTTTTTTTTTTTTTTTGTCTTTTTTTTTTTTTTTTTCGCCCTGTCAACACTACGAAATTTTCTCCACAGCGTGCAGAGATAGGGGTGCGTACTAGTGAAGGACGAGATGTATGAGCGCCACGGAAAGCACTTTACTTCGGATGATATTGCGTTTGACAATAGCCGCCCACTTTGACTTTATTATAGAAAGTTTTTTGAGGGGCAATTGTTTTTTTCACAATGGTGATGGTGATGAATTTTTAAACGGAAGCATTGAGGATGAGTAGCAAGATTGGAGAGGGAGGCTTTAATTTCCTCCCGTTGCTTATTCACCACACCCCTGGTGAGAAGGCGCTTCTACCCTGTGTTTGAATTTTGATCATGCTTAGCCCCGTTTGGGTGTCCACCAAGGTACTCGTCTAGGTTGTTGCAAGGAAGAGTTGAATGGTATGTGATGCTGTGCTGGAGAGGTTAAGAAAGACACGAAATATTCAAATTTAACTTTGGGGGTGATCATATACCGAGAAATCTTCAATAGCAGTCTGTGGATTCCGTGTATGGCAGCCAATTAGTGTTGGAGAGATTATATTGAGGTAGTTGTGTAAAGGGTTCAGGGGATAAGTAGTTTAAAAGAATCGGGTAGTGGTCGCTGGAGAATCTTTCCTGCAGAACCGACCACTCAAATAAGGGGGCGGCGTCAGTCGAAGCAAGTGAAAGGTCTATCGCAGAGAACGAGTAGTGTGCTGCAGACCAAAATGTAGGGGAATCTAGGTTCAAACAGCAGAGTTGTGAGTCAATCAGAAGGTTTTTGATATGTTTACCCAGGGTGTCTGTAAATGGGCTTCCCCATAGTGGGGAATGTGCATTGAAGTCACCAAGAATGAGGTAAGGAGGAGTTAGTTGTGTGATATGGAGAAGATCAGCTGTGTCATGTTTACAAGAGGGTTGATTGTAGGACGAACAAATAGTGAGGGATGGAAGCTGTGGGAGGGAGATGGTAACTGCAGAAGTTTGAAATGGATTGGGATTGAGGGTGACGGGAAGAAAAGGATATTGGTAATGAACAAGAATTGCTGTACGATAGTGTGTGGGGGTAATCGGAGAACTAACAGCGACAGAGTAATGTCTGGGGGGGATCACAATATTGCCTACATGCTGTAGGCATATGCAGATTGGGAGAGTATAAGCGAATGAGTCTTTGTAATTCTCCCATATGAAGGCGAGCATGGTATCCGTTAATGTTCCACTGGACAATATTATGAGGCATTGTGTACAGAGGGGGACACATCTGTATTGGGTGTGATGTCGTTTAAGGAGTCAGGCAAAGAACGGGGAGGGATAGTTGCTTGCGGGATTTGAGACGTAGGGCCAGATGAATTGGGTAATTCATCGTCATTTATTGCAGAGAATTGTTTTACGAGTTTTGGCACAATGAACGGAGGAAGGAAAAACACAGATAAAACAAAGGTTCCAGTGCTAAAGGCATCCTCCATTCTAAAATGTTTGTAACAACTGGATTTAAACCCATTGTTGATTGTAAGTTTGTGGAAAGCAATTCGAGGGAAGTGAATTCCAAAGAGTAGTAGCTCTGGGGATAAATGAATTCTGATAAGCAGAAGTTCTGCATTGTGGAGGAGAAAGTGTAAATTCATGGCGCTCTCAGCTGCCCTAGTTCTACGGGGAAAGATGTGGAGAGGGCACAATGAAGCAAGTTCCTCGGAACAATTTGTGAAAATATCTGTAGATAATGCAAGGGATGCAACGTCTCTTCGTATGGCTAATGTAGAAGGTCCTGTGTGATTGCAGGGTTATTGATTAATCTAATAGCTTTATTTTGAATTTTGTCCAACAATGCAACACTCCACTTCCACCCACAGAGGTGAACAGTAATCCATCTGAGAGCGCACATGACTTTTATATATTACGGCCAACTGCTCGTCAGTGAAGAATTCTCGAACTCTGTACAGGAGTCCCAGTTTTTTAGAGGCATTCTTAGCAATGCTTCTAACATAATGTGTCCAGCTCAAGTTAGTAGTTAATGTTACACCGCGAATGTCAATACTAGGGGAAGTGGGAATATTTACATCATTAAAAAATATATGGGAGTCAGTGAGATTCTGTCCGGTTAGAAATTGAATGTACTTGGTTTTCTGTGCATTAAAGGAAACTAGATTCTCTTGTCCCCATTCATTAATTCTAGAAAGGTCCGGGTTCAGAGAAATTGCAGTGTTTATTTTTGAATGTATAAGATCGGGTTGGGTGAAAGAATTGGTAAATGTGAAGGAACTGTGGAGTGTTGAGTCATCTGCGTAGGAATGTATTGGATATGAGTGGTAGATATGAGATCATTGATATGAATGAGGAACAGAGTTGGGGCCAAAACTGATCCCTGGGGAACACCAGCATTTATTGAGTGAAATTGAGAATAAAGGCCATCTACATTACACGTATTTTTCTGTTATGAAAGATAAAGAAATTAGTGGAACTAATGATGCAAGGCCGTAGTGTGACATCTTCGACAATAAGGATTGATGCCAGACTCTATCAAATGCCTTTGATATATCCAGTGCTATTGTATGTGTTTCACCATGTTGGTCTGTAGCTTGGTTGATTTGATGCGTAAGAAGGCAAAGAATGTCTGCAGTTGATCGACATCGTCTAAGTTTGGGAACAAGTGTTGGAGAGTGAAGGAGCTTTAGCTGTAATGTATGTATAAAGTCCTGCGGCGAAGTAGTGGCAGTATCTGTGTTAGGGGGGAGAGTACGTGCAATGATGAAGGCGTTTACTCGTGCAAGTATTTGAGAATCTGGCTCAGAGAGATGTGGGGTGATGTACTCCCGAAAACATCCAGAGCATCCGCAGGCACCAGGGGGAATACCCTTGCTGCAGATCAAATGGGTGTATCAGAGGAGGGTGGTACAGGGGTATCCAGATGCATAAGTTCTTCACAGGGAGCGTCCTTTGTGAGTAGACGTTTACGAGTACCACACTTTTTGTGAGGAGTTGGGGTAACGGGTGTCGTCGATTGATGGACATCAAATGCAGACCGTGTGAGTACCATATCGGTCAGATCGGAGTCAATGAGATTATTGTCCTTCAGGAATTGCGTCATTACGTCTGTGGGTGGAAGGTCAGGGTGTTGGATATGAGAGACACAATAGCAAGGGGGTTTGTGATGTTGCTTATTGTTTATTGGACTACGAGAGGATACAAAGTTCCTTAAATGTTCTTCGAAGGCTCTAGGATTGGAGGTTTTGTGCCGGAGGAGAAAGTATTTGCCGCAGTCGTGACATCCACAGTCTGGATCGTAATTAGGCATGGTCCACAGTTGGGTGGGTGAGTCGTTGTCCGAATCACGAGAAAGGGGCCTAACTGGTATGGCAATCCTGCATTTTTTAGAAGCCTGTGTCCTTAGTAGTTGAGGTTGTGGCGAAGGAGCATTTACGTGGTCAGGGGTACGTCGCACGACCTCCTCCTCCGTAGGCATTGACCAAAATTCCATATCTTCCGAAATGCTGGTGAGAGCCTGGAATCTATTGGAAGTGGACAACCCAGGAGAAGAGAGATTAGCGAGGCGAAATGTTTCACTGGAGGGAGAACGTCAAGGACTGTTTTGTGATGTAGATGGTCCCTTCGGACGGAGAGTAGTAGCTGTTGCGGGAGGTCCATATCTCCGGTAGGGAGGAGCTTTGCCTTCGTCCCTGAGTTGCGTTTCGGCCGCCCTGAGTGGGAGACCCGACGAGGCCTGTAGGTGTAGTATCTCCCGTTGGAATTTGTAATGTGGGCAGTCCCTATTGTTAGCTTCATGGCATCCGTCACAATTTGCGCATCTGGCCTCCTTTGACTGGCAGTGTTCCAGATTATGGAGCTCAGAGCCGCAATATTGGCAACGAGGACAGCGTGCTCTGCACCGTGCAGTAGAGTGACCAAAACGCCAGCATTCTGTACATTGTCTAGGTCTATAAACGTAGCGACGTACTGGCAATTTGTCCAGCTAGTTTGACATGCATGGGGAGGACGTGCCTCTTAAAGAATACCTTGACAATACGCAAACTGGGTCGATTATAGCGTTGGGGCACAACATAAGGTCTACTTTGACGATGGAGGGGTCAGTATTTTTCAATAATTTCAAGATGCGTGGGGCCGAGTCTTGAAAGCCTTGATCAGCAATTTCGAAGTCCGAGGGGAGGGCCACTGTACCTATGCGCTGATTAAGGTATATTCGTCTTCCTTGCCTGTATACCTGCCAACGTGGGTGAGAAAATGGTCTTGTAAGGCTTCTGATTGTTCTTGTGTGGCAGCCTCAATCATGCGTTTTCCTTTCCCGACAGTGTGTACGGTGAAGTCACCGAAGGTCGAAGCAAGAGAATCATAAAGATCAAGATCGTCCATGGGGTCACCAGTGACCTCGAAGAATCGAGGCCAATCAGGGGGACGAAACATGGCGTCTAGGGTCGGTTTTGGGACTGGGGTATATATGGTACGACGACCTTTGTTCCGTGCGCGCTGAGGAACATGCGGCTTGAGGGTTTGCACAGTAGATGTAGATCCTTTATGAGAGGAATGAGGAGTGGATGTGTCGGTAGATTTTGAGGTCAGAGTTGAATCAGTGGTCGTTGGGGCAGGATGCACAGTATGGGCAGTTGAATTCCCTTCAGTACCGGTACTCAAAGTATGCAACGGCCGAGGGTTAGTTGATGTGACAGTAGGCCTTTGAGATCTTGGAGGTACATAAGCAGGTTTGTTGGAGGTAGCAGATCCAGCATCCTGAGGGAAGATGGTAACAGATGTAGTCGCAGACTGGTCAGGGATACACAAAGTATCTGTAAGGGTGTCAGCTGAGGGCATCCTAGCTTCATCATTAAGGTCCTCGACTGAATGAATAGGTAGTCTAAGGCTAGGATCATGATCTGGTAATTTAGAAGTTAAGGTTGAGACCGTGGGGTTGTCATCGCTAATCTTGGTCACAGCGGCAGTACTTTGCATTGGAATTGATGCCGGGGAGACCAACTGATCGCTCTCTCTATCCGACGATGGAGAATTCGTCACATTATCCGTAGAAGGCTTGCCAAGGCCAGGGATATAGGGGGGGTCCATAGAGAGGGGTGAGTCCAAGGACGGTGCAGGGGCCGGTAAAGAATCCGGCATAGTGCCACCACCATCCGAGAGGATGACGGTCAAGGAAGGTGAATCAGTCTCAATATCCATATCCATGCCAGTGCCGGTGATCAAGGGTTCAGAGGAAGTCTCCATATGACGAAGGTATTATGATTCGTCCGGGATAAGCTCCATACCCACCACGGAGCCTATACTTAGAGGACTTGGTATTTGCCCTAGGAGTCAAACCCTGATATACATCCCTACCCCCTGTGCTTATAGACGGTCAACTCGTCAGCTTCGGGTCCAGCACTGAGAGCGAGATTTGACGATAAAAGGTTCCATCGTGCGTGCACGTCAGGTATTCCAGTTCTACGGGTGGAAGGGAACGCCGTCCACATCCACCCTCCATCAATTATATAGAGTAGTCCAGTCGTCAACGATAGAAGAAGGGGAAGCAAAGAAAAGGACAAAGTTAGAGAGGGAAAAAAGACAGAAAAGTGGTACCTTGAAGGCCTCTGGACACCTACGAGGAGGGAGGTCTTGGTCCACTAGGGCGGCGGAGCCTCGAACATAAGAAGGTCTGTCCCCTCTATGAACAGAGTCTACCAGCCAAGCTTCAAGCCCCGCCACCGCGACACAGTGACTCCCTATCGGCGGGGGTTGAGGTATGGTGGTGAGATAGTGATCGAATGAGTATGGAAAATGTGCAAACTAGCATGGGAGAAGGGGAGTGCACCCGATGACTGGAAGACTGGCACAATAGTCCCCCTATATAAGGGCAAAGGGCAAAGATCTTTTATCCCCTTATTAGCGGGGCCCGACTTAAGGCGGTCTAGAGAACCAAGGACTAAGTGGCGGGGCCCGACTTAAGTCTGTGTGCAATTTTTGAGCAATAATGGCTCTGAGAGAGAGACGAGCGATGGGAGGAGCGTAGGTCGGCTCATGAC
Organism: Paralithodes platypus; assembly: GCA_032716605.1. Classification (NCBI taxonomy): domain Eukaryota; kingdom Metazoa; phylum Arthropoda; class Malacostraca; order Decapoda; family Lithodidae; genus Paralithodes; species Paralithodes platypus. Next base: position 42,468,827 of record CM064578.1, on the reverse strand, counting down.
CGCTCGGCACGGGTCCCGTGCGACTACTGACGTCTAATCCACACACATCCACACTCACTGCCTCGCTACACAGGGAATTATGTAAGGAAATTACCGTATTTTAGGGATTTTGCACTCGTCTTGCACGATCGTTGCAAGAGAACCCGTGGTCGTAGAAGGATGGTTCTGGTGTCATTGGAAAACTCAATTATCGCCCTTTCAGGGATACATAATTGTATTACGCTCTGGCTCTTGATTATGCATGAAAAATAGCACGGAAACAAGGTCGTTTAGGGTAAAACCACCCGCTTGCCAGGTAGTAGAAGTTACCGACCTAGCCGCTCCGTGAGTGTTAAGCGAAGTAGGGAAGGTGTACAGTAGGGTAGTGATTGAAAGAGTGAGTTTGAGAATGGAGAAATGGATAGGCGACGAGCAGGGTGGTTTTAGGAAGGGAAGAGGATGTGTAGATCATATTTTTACCCTGAATTGTGTTGTGGAGAAATATCTGGAGAAGTAACAAAAGGTGTATGTTGCCTATTGAATAGTGGCCCCTCCATCATTGACAATATGCCTATTACTGTAGTATAATAGTCTCCCATCAAACACTGCGGTCGCTAGTTTGAATCTACCGCGCGGGAGGACAGGAGTACTATACAGTACTTCATAAGGGTAACGCGTATTCTCTTATGGAATCGTCTTATGATCGGGTACTCGCTACGGAAAAAACTTTGTAAAAAAGAAAAAAAAAATTAACTTAATAATTGCTATACATGTACTCAAGTTTCCCATGCGTGTATTTCTTGCGTGTGGATTCCTGACGCTGGCCCCCTAGCGGCCATACTTCCTTCCTCCTCCCGCGTCCGTTCCGTGAGGGTGGGTTGCTCTGTGCTCCAGCTTCATTCTTTGTTCCCTCGCTTCTAGTGAGTCCCTGCTCATTTGTATATATCTGAGTTGTATTGAACAGTCGAGATTAGCTAGCACAGGCTGCCCCATTGGTACGTCCGCAGGAGGTGTTTAAATTAGGGTGCTATTGTAACAGGCGCCTACGTATCCCAGGATCATCGTGCCATGTTTGTTATTTGTGTTTTATTTTTGTGCCTTAGCTTTCTGATAGTTATTTAGGAGGCTACCATTCCGCAAGTTTATGCTTCAGGCCGTCACTATGAGGTAGTTGCATAGTTTATTTTAGTAGATGCTCTAGTTCAAGGGTTGCCACACGTGGTGTGGAATCTTCTGGAGTCCGTATCTGCGCGTGGGCCCCTATCGCGGGCCTCTTCCTCCTCGTGCTGCTGCTGCTGCTGGGTCTTCAGAGCGTCTGGTTGCAGCCACCTCGATGTTTCGTCGTCACCTCATGGTCAGCCTCATTAGGGGTCTCCAATGTAGGCTAGGGGTTATTTATTATTTATAAATTAAGCTCTATATATATTTTAAGCCTAATATTTTCCCCTATACAGTATGTGTTTTTGCATATGTGCTGTACACGCTTGAGGGGATTTGGGAGACGTCCCGTTTATTTGGAGGGGTTTCTGAGGGTGTTTGACTTTCCCATGTAAGTCCTCACCTCTGAAAATTTTGGTTCGTTTTTCCGGCGGCTTTCTCAGCAGAGCCACCGTTTTCTCGTCTCAGACGATAAGAAACCAACCAAATGTCCCGGCGTGGTGTGCTGAACCACGAACCTTCCGGCGGAATATGCTATATTCTGAAGGGAGTCAACTCGGCCCGCCGAGTCAACTCGCCCTGACCGATAGCCTCACGCAGGAAGACTTCTCTCACCAGGCGTAACAGTCAAGTGGGCTTAACTATGACTCAAGTCATAAAGCTAGTTAACTATCTATCTAGTGCAAATAGTCAATGATAGTAAAATGCTTAAGGTCGATTGGGCCAGTGACGCTTTGTCACAGGTAAGCAGTTCATATGTATGATAAAAGAAAGACCCGGGGTCTATCTATCGGGTCCAGCAGAAGGTTAGAGTAGCAGTGGCTATAACTAATTCTCCGGCAGACTTGAGGTAGGATGTGTTAACACCTCTCAGGTTATCCTTATGAGCATTGATTCCTGGAAATTGTCTAAAATTTCCAGAATCTCAACACTTCAGTAGTAGCGGTTCCAGCAGCAGAGGAGTGGCCGATTACGGAAGGGGGGGGGGGGGGGGGGGGGGGGTCCTACCTTACCTTTGGATACCTTTGGATGTGTTCGCCGCTCCTCTAGCGGCACCAAGGAGCGCGACGCCCCTCGTTATGGGTGGTGATTTGGTGCAGTAGACTGTTTGAAGCGACAGCTCGCTCCCTTGCGAGGATGGGCTCGTCTGGCACTTTTTGCAGTTCGACATCTAGGGCTCTCTTGAAGTTGTCTAACGAGATGTCCCTCATGTCTCTTACTTGCCGTGGGAGTTTGTTGAAGAGACGTGGGCCTCTGTGTGATAACCAGCCCTCTCGCAGAGAGCCCATAGCACCCCTGTTATTCATCCGGGGGATTTCGCATTCCCACCCTCTCCTATCACTGAATTTCATGACTATCGGAGTATGTAGGTTTGGTACTAAACCCTCTGCGATTTTCCACGTGTATATTATTAGGTAACGTTCTCTTCTACGTTCCAGTGAGTACAGATTCAGTGCTCTTAAACGCTCCCAATAGTGTAGATGTTTTATCGAACTTATATGCGAAGTGAAATTTCTTTGTACACTCTCTACGTCATTTATTTCACCTGCTTTGTATGGGGATGTTAATACGCTACAGTATTCAAGCCGCGGTAGCACTAGAGATTTGAAGAGCGTTATCATAGGCAATTCACCGCGTGTTTTAAAAGTACGCAGAATCCAACCCGTTAGACGTTTCGCAGCCGCCACTTTGACCTGGTTATGTACTTTGAAACCCATATTTTCAGACATTAATACCCCGAGGTCTTTCACACTGTCTTTCCGTTCTATTATGTGGTTAGATTCTGTTAAGTAATTTGTAATTTCTTTAACACCATTATTATCTCCGTACCGTATTAATTGGAATTTTTCCTCATTGAATTGCATGTTGTTTTCCCTGGTCCACTGGAACACTACATTCATGTCTTCCTGCAGTCGGCCCGTGTCCTCTTGTGTGTTTACTATCTTGCTTAATTTTGTGTCATCAGCAAAAGACGACACCGTACTGTGTCTGGTGTTGGTATCTATGTCGCAAATTAGTATGAGGAACAGAAGGGGCGCTAGCACTGTTCCTTGGGGCACTGAGCTTTTGACATCCGAAGGCTCAGAAGTGACTTGGTTTACTGCTACCGATTGTTTTCGGTTTACGAGGAAATTGTATATCCACCGTCCGATTTTCCCAGTTATACCTTTTGCTTTCAGTTTGTGGGCTATTATACAATGGTCACATTTATCAAATGCCTTAGCAAAATCGGTGTAAATGACATCCACGTTTTTCTTTTCTTCTAGCGCTTTAAGAATTTTGTCATAGTGTTCCAAAAGTTGTGAGAGACATGATCTTCCCGCTCTGAACCCATGTTGACCGGTGTTGTGTAGTTCATTTGTCTCCATGAATGTTGAAATTTTGCTTCGCAGGACTCGCTCGAAAACTTTAATGATGTGAGAGGTTAGAGCTACTGGGCGGTAGTTTTTTGGTAGTGCTTTACTCCCTCCTTTATGCAGTGGGGCAATTATTGCGTTTTTCAAGCTATCTGGTATGTCACCAGTGTCTAGACTCCTTCTCCACATTATAGCCAGGGGTTTTGAGAGGTTTTCCTTACATTTTTTTCATTAGGATCGAATTCCAAGAGTCCGGGCCTGGTGCCGAGTGGGATGGCATGTTGGAAATGGCCTCTTCTATGTCTTTTGGACCGAAATCAATATCCAGCATCTGAGGGGTTTCCGTGGGGGAGGTTTCCATGAAAAATATATTTTGGTCTCTGATGACTTTTGTTTCATCAGGCTCACTGAATGCCATTTCATACTGCCTGCTTAAGAGTTCGCTCATTTCCTTTTTGTCCCCTGTGAAAGAGCCGTCCCCTTTGCTCAGTGGGCCGATGTTTGATGTTGTTTTAGCCTTTTGTTTGGCGTATGAAATTTTGGCGTATTTGGCGTATTTGGCGTATGGCGTATTTGGAATTTTCCTTTATACCTGCAATAGCTTTCCTCTCCTCTTCCATATGTTGTAGTTCATATGATATTCTTAGCCTTTGTTCAATTTCCACAATTTCTCTATCTATTTCGACCTTTTGCCTATCCTGTAGATTTTGATGTGTGCGTCTTTGTGTGAGTAATTTTCTTCTTCTGTACAGCCTCCTCCTTTCCCGATCTTGTTTGCTTCTTCGTTTTGTTTGTCTTGCAGGTATATGGTGGCTACAGATTTGGGTCATGGTTTCTGTTATTAAGACTAGACATTCTGCTGGTGTCAGGTTATCCATTAAATCTTCCCAGTCTATTTCCTCCATTTCTTGATTTACCTCTTCCCACCTAATGTTTTGTTATTGAAGTTAAATTTACTGAAGGGGCCGGTTTTTGTTCTCGATTCTGAGGTTGTCTGTACACTTTCTAAGGTTGTTTTGATCTCAATTAATTTATGATCTGAGTATGTTGTGTCCGATATGTTAATGCTGTGTACTAGAGAGTCGTTGTTAGTGAAGACCAGGTCTAAGATATTGTTTTCCCGTGTGGGTTCAGCAATATGTTGGGTAAGACTAAAAAAATCACAAAGTTCAAAAAGCTCTCTCGTATTAGTATTTGCTTCTCCGGTGTTATTTGCCACTAACTGGTTTTCTAGTTGTCTCCATTTAATGTTTGGTAGGTTAAAGCTTCATCATGCCTCGCTTCGACCTACCTGCTCTCTCTTACCAGTTTTTGCTCACAATTTATGTATAAAATGTGTAAAGTGTCTTGATCGTTCAAGGGGACTATGGGTATCGAAACGGTGCTCCGTGTGTTCTGAGTTAAGAGCGGCGGTGTTCGATAAGAGAGACTTTTCTTGCTTGGCAAGACTTTCTATGTGATTGAGGGAGGCAAAAGGCATAACTGCCTATAGCGAGTGCCTCCCCCATAGTTGAAAGAGTGACAGGGCCAAAATCAAGGGACATTCGAGCCAAAATGCCTGGACACATGGAGTTTGAAGCAATTTAAGTCATAGGAAGAGGGAAAGACTGATTCTGGGAGAGAGTTCCAGAGGTCAGCTGTTGAGTAGAAGAAAGTTTGAGAGTAACGTTTCACTCTTGGGTAGGAGAGTTACACAGAGTAGGGGTGGGATTGAGTTGCAAGACGGGTACCACGTGCCCTACGTAAAGGAGGTGGTATACACTGGGAAAGCTCTGAGGAACACTGATTATTATAGTAGCGATAGAATAGCGAGAGAGATTGCAGAGAGTTGGTCAGTGGACGGGAGTTAATGATACGAAAGGCCTTCCTTTCAACTTTGTCTAGGAGAGCGGTGTGAGAGGAACCTCCCCACACATGTGAACAATACTCAATACAAGGACGCACTATGCCCCTGTACAGAGCAAGAAGCTGTGCAGGGGAAAAGAACCCCCTAAGGCGGTTGAGCACACCCAGCTTCTGGGAGGCTGCCTTAGCAAGACTAGAAATATGGTCCTTCCAACTGAGAGCAGAAGAAAAAGAGACACCAAGAATATTGAGAGAAGATGAAGGATTGATTTTTGTATTGTTGAAGAATAAGGGATAGTCCGCAGGGAGTTCCTGACGGGTAGATAGATGGAGAAATTGGGTTTTGGAAGCATTAAAGGTAACAAGGTTTTCTCTGCCCCAATTGGAGATAGTATTTAGATCAGAATTTAAGAGTTCTATGGCTTCATTACGTTTGTCATTGAGGGATTGCTGGCTGGGGGGTTCTGAAAAACTAATGGAGTAGTGTAAGGTTGAGTCGTCTGCGTATGAATGGATGGGAATTGAGGTACAGTTGAGGAGATCATTTATAAAAATTAGAAAGAGAATAGGAGATAGGACAGAGCCCTGAGGCACACCAGAGTTTATAGGGTGAGGAAGTAAACAATGGTCGTCCACAACCGTGGCTATGGAACGGCCGGAAAGGAAATTAGAGACAAAGGCACAGATGGAGGGATAGAAACCGAAGGAGGGTAGTTTAGAAATTAAAGATTTGTGCCAGACTCTATCGAAGGCTTTCGATATGTCTAGTGCAATAAAAAAAGTCTCACCGAAGTCCCGAAATAAATTTTTAACGTTTATGCGAAAGACACTGCTCATAAAGCGCTCCATTGCGATGACGAGGCTCTCTGAGAGCATCTAGTCATTAAATCTCCACTAGTTAAGTCAACTCCGGCCAAGTCAACCAAACCTAAAACTAAATCGAAAGTACTTTCCAAGCAGGTAGTAACTAGTAGTAACTAGTAGTGAAAGTGACAGTGCCGAGGGAGAGTCACATGTAGAAACAATACCCTCGTCAGTCCCTGATCTGGTGTGGCCACCGGCGGCCCAAGTAACTTAACCCCGGCCACCAACACCGGAAGTGATAGAACTACCAGGGGAGCCGGAAGACATAGAACTGTCCTCGGCTCAACCAGTTAATAATGAGGTAGAGTCGGAAGAGGGGTCGTCAGTCCTCTCGAGGATCCCACAGTAAGTGTGTTACCATTGAGGAACTAAATGATATTCTTCACAGAGTGATGCAGCAGTATCAGGTACCTCCTTCTCAAGCTCCTTCCACTAGCACATCGGTAGTTCCCCCACTTGAGTCTACGGTAAGGGCATTAGAACCCTCAGGTGTTTCACATCCCCATACCTCTTTGCCTTCGTTTAACGTAACTCCGGCGACGACCACGGCTAGAGGCACGTCAGTGCCGGCCTCCTTGACTACCACTAACGTCCGTGTCATTGCAGACATTACTCCTCCCCCTCTTGATAAGCCCCCACAGAGGAGAGGCCCTATGCCTCTCCTCTATGGGCCAGATTGCTCATGGGTTCCGTCAATACCACAGAAACCGCATCGGGGGAGCTACCGGTCCCTAGTGATTGGACCATTGAGGTTAATAAGAGTAGGAAGCTTAGAGCTAAGGACGTGGAAGGAAGGTTATTAGATGTTACCATTAAGGCCATACCAAATGTTTATTGTGCTGATTTCTTTGTGTATTCCGCCTCTCCGGCGATACCTCCGGCCTCATCTGCAAAACTGTTTGCGGACTGGTCACGAAATGACGGCGTCAATGACATAAAAGCTCTGAATGCACTTACGCCGGAACTGGATACAGTCCCGGTGCTAGATCAGACAAACACACCAGTCTTGCAGGTGGGGCACGTAGATGTAGGTCCGTGGGTGGACTGGGAACTGGAGGCGTAGGTATTTGCGTCCACCATTACAACTAAATCTTCCCATCAGGTCCCTCAGGAAGTTCATTCATGGTTCACTTTACCTGTTAACAAAGCAGGAGGGGTGTCACCAGCTTTATTTGAATTCCTGGCAGCTCCTAAACTATCACTTTATGACCTGCATGACCCCTTTTCCACACCCCCTACGGCTCATTTAGACAGAGATTTTAAGCTATGTAACAAAGCTTATAGACTGTTCTCTCAATACCTCGTCAGTCGCCAGGTTGCCCAGTCACTCACGAGAACTATAACAGCCATCTCTGACCAACATGTGCGGAAAGCCACAGACTTATCACGTAGGCACCTTTTGCAAAATTCTATTGTCTTTGGGTGATGTCAGAGTAGCTATCATGGAGGCGGTTAGAGCAAGGCAAGATTTGAGGGTTTACTTGGTAAAGAAGTTGCCGGAGGACATAGCCCGCCGAGTAACTCTTTCCCCGGTATTAACTGCACCCCTTCTCCCTCTAGAAACATGGAGTATTGTTTTCAATTTGGTAGATGTGTATTTACCTAATTGCCTAATTGTATTTACCTAATTGTAGTTTACAGGAGTTGAGCTAAGCTCGTCTCTCAGTCTACTTTTTATCCAATTTTTTCTTGAAAATATGGATGTTCCTTGCCCCTACCACCTCCTCCTCCAGCCCATTCCATTTGTCAATACATCTATAGGGGAAGCTAAACTTCCTGATATCGTTCTTGCAGGTAGGTCTTTTTACTTTGTAGCTGTGGCCTCTAGTTATTCCTGTATCCATAATTAACATATCCTCCCTATCCAGCCTCTCCAGCCCCCGGGTGCATTTGTACATCATTATCATGTCTCCCCTCTCTCTCCTCTCTTTTAAACTTGGTAGATTTAATTTGTCTAGCCTCCCTTCATATGGCAGTTCTCTGAGACTTGGAACCAATCTAGTAACTGCTCTCTGGATTCTTTCTAACTTGTGAATATGCTTCTTTAGATGCGGGGACCACACCACTGCTGCATACTCCAATCTTGGTCTAATCATACTCTTCATAATTTTCGCTACCATGGTCTCATCCAAGTAGTTCAGAGCAACTTTCATATTCCCGGCCATTGCATACATTCCGCTAAAGAGCTTGTTAATATGTTTCTCTGGCGACAAATTATCTTGTATAATCAACCCTAAATCCTTTTCTTTTTCGGCCTTGCTAATTATATTATCTCCCATCCTGTACTCCCAATTTGGTCTATTCACACTTCTTCCCATATTTAACACATGGCATTTACTTATATTAAATTTCATTTTCCACTTGGTGCTCCATTCATATATTTTATCTAAATCCCCTTGCAGCTGGTCAGGGGGGGCTTTGCCCCCCCCTCACCCCCCCATGAATTATTGAAATCGTCATCTATGTTGCCAGCAGGGGGTAAATATTGATTATACTGCATAAAGAAGGCGTTTGTAAACAGTGACTGTCCGAAAGAGCTCTGAGATTTATTAGAATGGGCGTTTTTTCGGTTCAATATTAACCCTCCAGCCCCGGCTATGTATTATATATATATTCCTCGAAACCCGGGTGTTTTGGCCGAAAAACGTCTAGGCTAGGCTACCGTATATTCGTTAATCAGACTGCTTCCCGCATTCCCGCGCATCCCCAAGCGTAGCTGTGTTATTTACCTGTAGAATGGCATTAAGTAGAGCTCTCTATGTCAACTGGTTGAGCTGTGATGATGATTTCATTGGAGATAACTTTATGGCCAAAACAGCCACTTTACACCACTTTTCGATACTTAACAACAACATACAGGCACACACGAACAAGCGACGCTCTCCTTCTTGTGGCCGGAGATGCGGGGCGACGGTCCAGCCGGCTGTTGTTTACATGCGTCGGACCGACGCCTCGCACACGAAGCTCACAGGCTTTCAACCACTGGGCGTTCAAGAGACCATCCGGGTACCTGTTATATGCTTTTTTATGGGCGTTCAAGAGCCCTTCCGTGGTGAGAGGGTTAAGGAGACGGACCACAGCTATTTTCAATGATTGTATTTTTGTGGATTTGTTATTTATATGATTTATAAGGTTTCTATAGGCCTATTACAATTTTTTCATGCAAATTAAGGAAAATATCCAGGAACCTGGCCAACTTTTATTTTGTGAGTTTTTTTGGGTTTTTTTTTAGCTAGTTTTCATCATTATACAGTGGTTGTCATTAATTAGAATCTCCGGAAAAAAGTTGTCCCCATTATCCAACAATCTTAGATACGGCCCCCGATAGTGGGGAGGGCTATGAAGTACAGGGAAATTGAGGGGTAAAAGACGAAAATAAGGGGTAATATTAGAGTAACCTAACAACCTTACCTAACCTAACCTAGTATATTAGGTGGGGGCTGCCGCCCCCACACCTCCGCTGGTTTGGTATTTAGCCTAATTCATAAAAGATTGACGGTCGGCAAAAGAGTTAATTATAAGAGTGAGAGAACTCTATTTCTTATTGCTAATCTGCCAACCTCTGCGTCATTTGAGTCTGAAGGGGTTAAGTGGGCTAAGAGTTAATGAACATGGCTAAATTGCAGATAATGTTTCAACATCACTTTTTCTTTGATATAATTCAGGGCCTCTGCACCTATATGGGTTATTATTGACGAGGTAAGTGAAGGAAATAAGTCTGTATTGAAGATATAGGCCTACATTAAAGATTCCGGAAAAAACGTTTTCCCCATTATCCAACAATCTTAAGATACGGCCCCCGATAGTGGGGAGGGCTATGAAGTACAGGGAAATTGAGGGGTAAAAGACGAAAATAAGGGGTAAGATTAGCGTAACCTAACAACCTTACCTAACCTAACCTAGTATATTAGGTGGGGGCTGCCGCCCCCACACCCCCGCTGGTTTGGTATTTAATTCATAAAAGATTGACGGTCGCCAAAAGAGGTAATTATAAGAGTAAGAGAACTCTATTTCTTATTGCTAATCTGCCAACCTCTGCATCATATGAGTCTGAAGGGGTTAAGTGGGCTAAGAGTTAATCAACATGGCTAAATTGCAGATAATGTTTCAACATCACTTTTTCTTTGATATAATTCAGGGCCTCTCCACCTATATGGGTTATTATTGACGAGGTAAGTGAAGGAAATAAGTCTGTATTGAGGATATTCATTAAAGATTCTGTGGTAAACGTAGCCTAGGCTTGGACCCAAATAACGACGGTATAAAACCCTTACCCTTGGTGTACTGGACAATAATGGTCTGCAGCCAAATTAACACAATGCCGCTGCAAGCTCCGTTGGTAATCCCGTTAAATAGAAGATGTTGTAGGTGTTTTCATAAAGCAAAAACACTTCACTATTCATTGAACAACAGTTCCACCATTTCAAATATGGGCGACTGGCCCGAATCCGAGAGATTATAAACACCAAGGATAATAAATGAATCAATGTGACGTCGTAGAGGGATTGAGAAACAAAAGAGGCTCATTATATGGACTGACGTGTATTTCTACACCCGTTAAAATGTCGCGAGAATTTGTGACGTCACCGTCTAGACAGTGACGTACTCCCACAACAACCATTCATATGCCATCATCGCTCGTGATGTCACACCCAGTTTATTGACCAATAGAATATCAGTATACAACTCGACTCACCTCCACTCGTCGCCCACCAGCTGAGCTGGGAAATTGTAAAAGTGAGTCCACAGATGCCCTCTAATTATTCATTTACCAAGTATATTTTCCATTTATAGTATACTACGAAGCAACATACATATATATGTACAAACAACAAATATGCTATAACACTGCCCAGTTCTTGAGATATAATGCATGCCGTTTCGCAGGAATATACCAATCAAAGTACTGCCGGAGAGCCTCCCAGTCGGCAGCGCCATGGAGCCACAAGCGCCGCCGGCTGGGAGGATCGGATGGCCGTACTGAAGAGATAGGACAGGTGACGGAGATAAGTTTATGGTCGGAGGAGCCCAAAGGAGAGAAAAGATTGACAGCATAAGAAGAAGGGTTAGAAGTCAGAAATAAGTCAAGAATGTTGGGCCGATCTCCGAAGCGATCCGGGATACGGGTGGGTTGCTGGACCAGCTGCTCTAGGTCATTTATGATAGAAAAGATGTAGGCTTGTTCACCAGCTTTGTCAGTAGAGTGAGAGGAGAGCCATTGGCGGTGGTGAACGTTGAAATCTCCTAAGAGGCGATTTCAGAGAAGGAGATTTATAGAATGTGTTCCACTTTAGAGTTTAGATAGTCGAAGAATTTGGGAAAGTCGGTAGAGTTAGGGGAAAGATAGACAGCACAGAAATATTTAGTATGAGAATGACAGGATAGTTTGAGCCATAAAGTTGAGAATTCAGAGGAGTCGAAATCGGGAACACGAGAGCAAGTGAGTTTGTTGTGCACGTATGCACAACATCCGCCTCTGGCTTTGAAACTAGGATAGAGAAAGTAGGAGGATACAGAGAAGGGGCTTCTGGCAGTTGCTTCAGACACCTGAGTTTCAGTGAGAAAAAGAAGATCAGGTTTGGAGGAGGAGAGATAGTGTTCGATAGAGTGAAAATTAGAGGAAAGGCCGTGAATATTGCAAAAGTTTATAGTAAGAGTGACAGGCCGTGGTCCAGAGTATTTAGAGGGGTCGTCAGGGGAAGGTTAGGCATGTGTGGGGTATTTATGGTCCCCCCCCCCCCCCCCCCCCCCCGGGACCGGGACAATGATAGGCTTGGTGATCATTACCTGGAATAGTGACTCCACCTCTAAAGAAACATGATTGATTTTGAGTAGTTGACGTAAATGAGGTCGCCGGAGCCACTGCCAGGTTATGCCCTTGCGTACCACTGTCCTTGCCCAAGTCAGCCGGGGCCAAGCCCGATGACACGCCCGAAATGACCCAGTTACTTGACTGGGCTTGTCCGGTGTAACGGGAGTTGAAAAGGGATCCTGCAGTTCCCATAAAGACAATTTGGGGGCAGCAAGAAAATTAAAGATAGCAGGTGGTACTTCCCCGGCTTTGACAATTGGCATTGAGAACCAAGAATGATGATCTTGGGGTATTTGATGGGAGGATTTTGAAATAATGGTTGAGGTAAACTGCTGTGCTTCAATTTCCCAGTCTACCCACGGACCTGTGCCCACCTGTCCACCTGCAGGACTGGATTGCCGGACTGATCGCTAACCGGAAGTGTATCCAGTTCCGGCGTTAACACTGTAAGAGACTTAATGTCATTTAACCCGTCAGTCTTAGACCAGTCCGCAAATAGGCGTGCAAAGGAGAGCTGGTGTGGGGGAATAAACAAAATACAGTAATACTCATATGCATATACATTCGGGATTGCTTTTACAGCCACATCTAAAGTATTACCTGCAGTATCCTTTGCTCTCAGCTTCCTGTTCTTATTCATTTGGATGACTCACTCATTCAGAACCGGAAGCTCACCCGAGATTGTCTGTTGTGCACTAGAGGGATTTAAAGCCGTAATAGTAACCCATGAACAATCTGGACCGTAAAGGAGAGGCATAGGGCCTTTCTTTATGTTTTCTCCACTAACCAACTTTACTCCTAAACTCGATTAATGAAATTAACAAACACATGTGGCAGTCCGGGGATTCGAACCCAGGACGCTCACACTGAAAATCAACACACTTATGCATTGCACCACGAAGACAGTTGAAGAATGTTGCACAAGCCTACAATTTATTATGCAGTTTCGAATCCTGCATACCAATCTTAGCATGTACAACCATTCCAACTGCACTATCGGAGGCTATGTATATACAGTAGGGTCTCACATAAAACGAGTATATGGTCGATAAACGAGGGCATTTTACGCGATTTTGTTTTATGTGAACACAGCATTTTGGTGGCCCAATATCGTCAATGTTCACTGGAAGCGTAAATTTCCGTCAGGAGCGTACGATATTTCGTACGTTTTGTACAATATTTCGGCGTTCTATATGAAAGCGTACGATATTTCGTACGTTTTGTACGATATTTCGGCGCTCTATATGAAAACTCCTCGGATTTGCCCCACTTTGGCGGCGGACTCGTTTTATGTGATCACATTCGTTCTGATCGAAAATTAAATATTAATATTTTAGGTCGCTCGTTTTAATCGAGACTCGTTTTATGCGAACAGGTTTTATGCGGGACCCTACTGTATGTGAATGGAAATAGTAATTAATGGGGCACTTAACCCTAAGGAAGGCCTCTCGATAAACTACTACTGAACCAGAATTAATTATTATGTTTTCTCCACTAACCAACTTTACTTTTAAACACATCATCCTGGGTGGTGACTTCAACGCCAAGACGTCGGCCTGGTTTGTCGACAACCCCGACACAGACAGAGGGCTGGTACTACAAAACCAAACCGATAACCTCATCATCCTTAACGACATCCATCAACATACCCATATTCCTCACCAAGCCCTCTATAACCCATCATCTCCAGGCATCACCTTTTGCTCCCCAGAACTCGCCCCCACAACATCCTGGAGGGTGGTCAGAACCTTAGGCTCTGACCACCTCCCGATCATTATCACCACCAAAACCAGACTCACCCCAGCAAGCCACAAACACACATACACCAATTATAAAAGAGCTAACTGGGAAGCATTCACAAATGAGACAGAACAACACTTCACAACTCTAAACAGTACACCCATCACTAACATCAACAATGCTGTACACATACTCAATAAAACTATCCAAAACGCTGACAAGAAACACATTCCAAGAGGTAACAGAAAAAGACACAACCCCAACTTCACACCAGAAATTCAAAACCTCATCAGACAACGTGACATACTGAAACACTCCCCAGCACCCCACACACAAGACATCACACAACAAATTCAAGCACTCAACACCCAAACTAACAACAAAATACAAGAACAACAAAAACTAAATTGGAATAACTTCCTACAAATACTTGATCACAAAACAAACCCCAAAAAACTCTACAAAACACTAAACAGCATCACACTTTCCAACAGCAACACAACACAATCACATGCTGCAATCACAACAACAGACTCTACTCCTTCATGTAAACAACAAGCAAACACTCTCATCAATCACTTTTCACATGTCAGCCACTTAAAACCTCACAAAGACGACCGACGTAAGAGACAATTCCCCACAGACCCTGACTATACACCCTTCACCAATCACCAGACAAAGCATATCATCAACAATCTCAAGCACTCACCCGCCTGTGGCCTAGACAACATAAGCAACATACACCTCAGACACCTGGGACCACAAGGCATACAAGCACTCACGAACATATCAAACTACAGCTATTCACACAACACAATACCAGACATTTGGAAGCATGGTATCATCATCACATTCCCCAAACCCAACAGAGACCTCACGCTACCCTCCTCGCACCGCCCCATCACACTCCTTTGCTCCCCCTCCAAAGTCATGGAACGCCTAGTATTACAACTAATTACACCTGACCTACCCCTAGCTCCAACACAACATGGCTTTAGGCCACTGCACTCCACAAACACTCTTCTCACAGACCTTACACAAAGAGCTTTCGACGGCATCAACTCAGCTAGACCACCACACAGATCACTATTAGCCACACTCGACATTAGTAAAGCATTCGATGCCATCCCCCGCCACAACCTAACAAACAAAATCTACAACACAAACATGCACAACAACACAAAAAGGTGGCTGGCCAACTTCCTAGCAGGCAGATGTGCACACGTATCTTTTGCCGGTCAGTCATCTAAAATCAGAAACTTTCTAAACGGAGTCCCACAAAAATCCGTCCTATCGCCCGCACTCTTCAATCTGTACATGCACGATATAACTACACCCAATACGCCCCAAATAAACTTAGCCTCCTATGCAGATGACATAACACTCACATGCACACACCATGACCCAAAAAGAGCAACAGATCTCCTTCAACCCTATCTCAACACACTACATGGCTGGTGCACTACAAACAGACTTAATCTAGCCCCAGCCAAATCCACCGCAACCCTGCTCACAAGTTGGACAGGAGAACACGAATACATCCCTCAACTCACCATAAACAACACACCCTAACACATACACACACACCCAAAATCCTAGGAGTAACATATGATACTCATATGACATTCAAACAGCACACCACAAACATTAAAAAGAAACTGACACCCAGACTTAACGCCCTCAGGTCACTTGCTCACACAAAATTTGGACACAACAAAGAAACTACCACCACAGTATATAAACAATACATTAGATCAGTGATGGAATACGCAAGCCCAGCCTGGGCTTCTAACCTAGCTGAAACACATCATAAGACCTTACAGACTATTCAAAACAAAGCCCTGAAGATCATTACAGGCTGCACAGCTACTTCACCCACAGATCACCTACATCAAGAAACCAATATCCTCAAAGTCAAAGACCATCTGGACATGAGAGGCACTCAATTCCTGGCAGCAGCCTCCACGAACCAAGACCATCCACTAAACTACATGGCAACACACCCACAGACACCAAGAAATATCAAAACAACACCCAGCACACGGTATCACACACAATTATTGTCCTCTCTCCCTCCCTGCCCACCCCAAACCAACTTCCAAAAGCACATCCATACTTATATCTCTCACCGATCCATCCACTCACTCACAGACAACACGCAGCTGCATGCACGACCTCCCGAAATCCATCCTTCCGAATCCTCCCTTCCTCGCGAGGACAGAGTCCACCTGGCCAGGCTGAGATGCGGACACCATCCAGCTCTCCTGAGCTATCAGAAGAGACTGGATAACTCCGTTGTCGACGCCTGCCCGGGATGTAACACAGCACCCCATACCATTAAACACATCAGAGAAGACTGCATTTCACACAACCACTTACGCCAACAACACAATCTACACTCAATGAGAGCTCTGTGGGAAAGCCCGATCGTGGCCATGGCCTTTCTCAGGGACTCGGGGCTGTTCGGCCTGGCAGCTTAGGGAACAACAACAACAACAACAACAACAACAACAACAACAACAACAACTTTTAAACTCGATTAACCCCTTCTGTACCGGCGACATCTTTTTATGATTTTCTTACTATATTTAGACTATTTTCAGCAGCTTAAGAAGGGTCTGTGGTAGTAAAAAGGGTTTAGGTAGATAGTTCGAAGCCTGTTCATTGCTGAAGGCCCTTTTTAAACTGAATAAAATCATCTAAAAGTAGGCAGAATAAGCTAAAAGGACGTCGCGATAAAGAAGGGGTAAATGAAATTAACAAGCACATGTGGCAGTCCGGGGATTCGAACCCAGGACGCTCACACCGAAGATCAACACACTTATGCATTGCACCAAGAAGACAGTTGAAGAATGTTGCACAAGCCTACGATTTATTATGCAGTTTCGAATCCTGCATACCAATCTTAGCATGTACAACCATTCCAACTGCGCTATCGGAGGCTATGCATATATGTATATGTGAATGGAAATAGTAATTAATGGGGGCACTTAACCCTAAGGAAGGCCTCTCGATAAACTACTACTGAACCAGAATTAATTATTATGTTTCTCCACTAACCAACTTTACTCCTAAACTCGATTAATGAAATTAACAGACACATGTGGCAGTCCGGGGATTCGAACCCAGGACGCTCACACCGAAAATCAACACACTTATGCATTGCACCACGAAGACAGTTAAAGAATGTTGTACAAGCCTACGATTTATTATTCAGTTTCGAATCCTGCATACCAATCTTAGCATGTACAACCATTCCAACTGCGCTATCAGAGGCTATGCATATATGTATATGTGAATGGAAATAGTAATTAATGGGGCACTTAACCCTAAGGAAGGCCTCTCTATAAACTACTACTGAACCAGAATTAATTATTATGTTTTCTCCACTAACCAACTTTACTCCTAAAATCGATTAATGAAATTAACAAACACATGTGGCAGTCCGGGGATTCGAACCCAGGACGCTCACACCGAAAATCAACACACTTATGCATTGCACCACGAAGGCAGTTAAAGAATGTTGCACAAGCCTACGATTTATTATGCAGTTTCGAATCCTGCATACCAATCTTAGCATGTACAACCATTCCAACTGCGCTATCGGAGGCTATGCATATATGTGAATGGAAATAGTAATTAATGGGGCACTTAACCCTAAGGAAGGCCTTCTTCAAAGGTGGGGGAATAATGTCAGTAATCCCCCTTACGTTAGTTGTAGTTAAAGTAGATGCAACTGGGAAACTACTAGCACACGTAGGTGTTGGAGTTAGGTTAGAGGTGGGAGGCGCAACAACCCTGACAGTCTCCAGGGGTCGCAGAGACACTATCGGAGGAGCTTCCAGCACGGTTGTGTGAGTTTCCGATGATATTGTTGGGTTCTGAAACTTGTGTATCATGTTATTTAAAATATAGTCTAAGTCACCACGTGTCAGATATTCATTCTGTGAACTCTTAGATCTAGTGGAGCCTACCTCTGACCCTTCAGCTACCTGGTTGAGTTGAGCAGAAGATAAATGTTCTATTTCTTCTTGCTCTTGACCTGTCACTTCCAATTCCTCCGGCTGTTGCCGGGTGATAGCAAGTAAATGTTGTTCAAGTCCTACCCATGCCAAGTCAGGTACGGATGAAGGTACCGTCTCAATGTTCACACTATCCCTGTTATCCGCCGGGTATTATCTACTAGTACCCGCGTGCACGGTTTCTGGGAGTCGCCACACACTACGACTTTCCTGTTCCACTCTAGTCTGTGAACTTGGAATAAACTGTGAACTTGGGTTATAACTGTGATGTTCACTCACCGTGTAACCCCTGTACTGGTCAGCCAAGACTTTCGATGACACCCTTCCAGAATGACTAATAGTCCGTGAGCCAGGACCCCAAATTTGGGCCACCGGTACCATCTGAGGGGAATAATTCTCATAGTGATTTTCAACAAGGTATACATCCCTAGTGTTGGAAAATATGTGATAGCATTGCAGCAGTGGTAGCTTTATATGTGTTATTGCTTGATTACAAACCTTATGCCAAAATACATTTTCACAACTATTGCCAAAAAATAAAATTTAATTCAAACTGATGGTTCTCTCATATTATTGGCCTTTTCTCTTTCAATCTTAGTGGGAATATAGCTCAGCCAATATGCTATCTAGAAAAGGGATTAACATTAGCTTCTGTTTTACATATCATCCACTACTGGCAGTAACAATTCAGTGACCCTGCATTGCAGAATATACACAAAGTGTTCATGAAGATTTAACACAAAATATTTGTCTGTACAATATGTAAGAAATTCTTACTTTGTTTACATACATACATTTAAAGAAGATTTACAACAGACTTCAATAAACCATACATAGTTTAAGTATGAAGCTTAGGCTAATTTATGCATGCCCTACATTTATGTCACCTTTGCAACAGATGCTTTTCTAACAAGCAATACTGATTACCTATTATTTTGTTTTAAGTACTATGGTAGTGGGATAATCCTGTTCAATATAGAGGAGAGTAGTGAAGATATACATCAGTCTAGAGTAGCTGGTTCACCTTACTTCAGAATGGAGAGCCAAAAACATGAAGAGCCTATCAAGAAACATTGTATCATACATCAGAAAACATCAAAGGAAGATGACCATTTATTTATTCCTCAAGACTATAAATCCTGGAAAACATTACTTGAAACAACCAATGTGAGAAACTATGCCCCTATTTTAGACATTGCTAAAGACCTTGGAGAACGAGATATCCCAAGAATCTATTATCACTGAAAATGCCGAAGTATTTTCACCATGAAGAGAGACTTAGAGACTCTGAAAAGAAAAGCCAAGGAAAACAATATTGATGAAGCTGGTGAGAATACCTCTGCATCAAAAAGAACAAATAGAAAATCTTCCTCAGAAGCAAGGGTGTATCAAAAAATCTGCATTTTTTGTAATAAAGTAAAGTTTCTTAAAGGCTCCAAGTCACGTGAAAAACGTGACTCAAGCTGTACAGCTGAGAGCTGACCAAACATTACGACAATGTGCAACCCAAAAGGGAAATAAACACATTCTAGCAGTAACAAGCAGAGACATAGTAGCTGCTGAAGCTGACTATCATGTGTCATGCTATAAGGATTATACCAGAATAACAAAAAAAGCACCCGAGTACAAAGAAAATGTTGAAACAGATGATGATGATGAAATGTACTGTATAATATAATTGAAATAGAAGCCCGTAAAGAGCTGTTCATGTACATCTGGTCCTATTTAATACCCAACAAAATGATCACAAAAGTCACCTCTTTGGTCATGAAACTTGAATCTTTCATGTTATCTGGTGGAGTTACAGTCATGCGAGATTCAACACGGAAGCACATATGTAGAAAACTGGAATTTGAGTTGGGCAGTTCAAGTAGATATCATTTTAGATGACAAAGGAAAATTGTTGTTAGTTCCTGAAACTGTATCATTACGAGATGTCATCTTGGAAAATCAAACTTTATAGAGGGAACTTAAAGTTTGGAGGGACAAGTCAACCAATGTCAACAAGATCATAGATAAGACTTCATCACACCTCAGATCAATCATTAAGCAAGAGATGACTGCGACTCCATGGCCATTCCATTCATCTGATGTTAAAGATAGTGCTCATATCTCCATACCAGATCAACCTGAGCAGCTGTTGGACTTCTCACTGGAAATCCTGACACCAAGACTCAAACACAAAGGGTCACTACTCTAGGTCATTTAGTCAGGACATAATACTGTATATGTAGTGACATGTGGTCAACACAAAACCACCAAAGCAGCTTCTACTTCCTTATGCAGTAAAAACACTGACAGGTAACACTGAGCTCATCCACACACAGAACAAGCTTGGACATGGGGTGTCTTATTCTCAACTTGAAGATAATGACAATGCTCTGTGTCTTCAAAAGCTAGCAAGAGCCTCTGAACAGAGAGTTATACTTGCTGCCTCATGTACTCACCAATCTTGCATGGGACAATATTGACAGACTTGAGGAAACTCTCACTGGAAAAGGTACATCACATAGAGTCAATGGTATAGTAGTACAAGCCAATGTATATGGACCCCATCTGCCAAGAGCTCAGTTCCCACACATTAAGAAACTGAAGCAGAGATCAGTCAGCATTGTGACGCATGTCCACGTGTGAGCATGCTGTACAGAACGCCTAGTCATGCCCCACTCTCGCTAGGATCGTCAGGGCAGGAACTTTGGCTGTAGTCTATGTAGAGTTTCCTAACTTAGTTCATGTGAGCCGTTGTACTATAAGTATTATGAATATGTATTTTGTTTTCATCTGAGTCAACGAGTTCTATTTTATATCATTAGTTATAAGTATTGTGTGTAAAACTTATTTGTAATGATGGGAAGAGAAACAGCCACAGTTGGGGGTCAGTGGGTGCGCCAGGCGGGAAGTGGGCCTAACTCACTCGCATTCCTCCCTCCCTCAGTGCTAGGGGAGCCTTTGTGTATCCCAGAGGAGAGAGAGAAATTACGTAATGGTTGTCAGTGGGCGGTCCTTAGTAGTTCACGTTGGGCTCACTAGAGGGCCGGGTATAAAAGGGAAGTCTAGCCATTTTTTCATCAGAACTCATTAGGCAGAGCGACTTCTCATTTCCCTTGCTAACTATATATATTCTTCTGACTGATGGGAACTTTCTCTACTACCTTACATTCTTATCTCCTCTTTTCCCTACCCTGTTTAACTTCCATGGTCCCGTTGGTGCAGAGCTAGTCAGCCAACGTATTATCGCTTGAGTTCTCACGAGATACTTGCCTATTTTGGAAGGGTTGACTTAGAATAGGATTGATTTATGTTTGTTGCACTTGTATATGCATTTCCCTGTGTGTTATTATTATTATTCCTGTTTTCTGCTAGTCTAGGTAATGCTAGACTGGGGTAAGGCTTTTCTGTGTTACGAGTTGTTGTTTGATGCAGTGGTTAAGCGATAAACCTGCATACTCGTTTCGGTTCAGTGAAGCCTAGGTTGTCTTCGCGGCTGACTGTGTTGAGTTTATAATTTACAGTGCGTGAGGGCAAGAGCCTAACCACCCTGTATTTTATTAACAGTTTGTTTTTACTTTGTCAAGGAGCCGGGAGAAAACCAGATACAAGGGATCTGGATTTCTCAAAGTGCACTTGTTAGTTTTAACGTAATACTTTAAACAGTCGTGAGGACTTCGCTAGGCTACAAGCCGTTTTTGCTCAGTCACTGCTACCTTTTGCCCACAGTACCCCAGCTAGACTTTACTCGATTAGTAGATACAGAATAGTATTGAAGCTTTCCTTATATATGATATTGTTTATGCACTATTGATTTCATGTGTTGCAAGCTTGGCTACTTTAGTGATTAGTGGCCCACGAGCACAATCCGAGTAGGCTATTGCCGTTGCATTTGCGGAGTACTTCCTTTTAATGTTTGCCATTTACTATTGCATATTCTTTTAATTATTCTTATGCCAATTTAAGCCTTTAATAGTATTTAATTGCCAGTGTTTTTGCTTATTGAATTACTGTTCAAAATCCAATACGTACTTCTTACGAGCATCCGAGAAGCATCTAACTATTTTCAGAAGATTCCTTGCTCGATGCTTAAGGACTATTAATTAACGTAACGTAATAGTGCCGATCCGAAGTAGAGGGTGGAGGACTTCTTAAGTTCATAGTCAAGGGTGGATTACTTCGGCTTCGGCCAACACTATTCTTTGGTGTTGTTGTTTCTTACTTCATTGTTTGATTGTTGACCAGACTAGATAATTCCTGTCTCTTTATTGGTCTGTTGTTGAACACTAGTACCGAGTTCTTGTATACCCCGTTATAGCAGATTGAACTCTGGAGGGTATTGGTGTTTTTTGTTCGGCTGGCAGTACTCAGGGGTTGGGATCGTGTGTTTCCGTTGTGGCAGCGAGCCGTATTCGAGTCCTGATTGAGAGCCCTTGTGTACCCGAGTGCCAGTTCGTAACAAATGGCGACCTTGCTTAGGATTTTGTGAACAGTATACATTTTTGCAGAGTTGTACAACATTTGTTTGTTTGTATTTTAGCGTGCATATTGAAGAATATTTTTTTTTGTATGGCAATTAGTAAAGCATTTAAGAGACTCCAGTTAATTTAGTAATTAGTGCTTGCATAGGAAGTTTAACACTTTTGTCTCGAGATTTTTTTTGTGGACTTCAGTATGTCGTGCATTAGCACTGACGATGAGCGAGAGATGTCATTTGAAGGTGTGCCGTTAGTAACCAGTGAGGAGGATGCTAGAGTTTTTGTGAGTAAGCGGTACCACGTGACGGAGGAGAGGCTGACTGGGGTGGATGTTTGTGGCTTGCACCTGATAGCCAAGGTTTTGGGCATTTCCAATGTAGCAGGGATGTCCAAGGGGGAGCTGATTTCCTGGGTGTTGCGTGGGCGACATGGGGTTTCGGAGGAGAGGGCGTTTGGGGGGGTTCCTCCCCAGATCCCCTCTCACTCGACTCCCACAGTGCCGTCCACTCAGTTACCGGAGGTTAGCACTCTCCCACAGAGGGATGAGAATTGGCAGATTGGAGTGCCCTCGGGTGGTGCACGTGGTGGTTCCCCAGTTTTTGCCCCCCCTCTTTCAGTAGTGGCAGCTCCCTCTTCCTGCCTGTCTCCAGATATGGTATTTAGACTTGAGCTTGCTAAGATTGAGGCTAGGAAGCAGGAGATTGAGACCAGGAGGCAGGAGGATGAGACGAGGAGGCATGAGATTGAGGTTAGGAGGCAGGAGGATGAGGCATGAGGCTGAGCTTAGGTACGACTCAGAGAAATATTGTGCTAAATTAGATTTAGAGAAGACTCGTGCAGAGTCGACAGGGACTCGGATGGGCCGTGAGGGCCAAGTAAGAGAAAAGTCCTTAGCCCACTTAGTCAAATTGGTGCCGGTATTTAGTGAAACTGAAGTCACAGAATTTTTTAATCGTTTTGAGAAGAAGTGTAGGGAGCATAATTGGCCTGAAGAGAAGTGGGCAGCTCTAGTCTCCTCAAGACTTACGGGTAAGGGTCTGAAGGCTTATGATGCACTGCCTTTAGAGTCTTGCATTGACTACCCAGAATTGAAGAGAGCTGTCCTACGGCCATACGAGTTGCAACCGGAAACATATCGATTGAAGTTTCGGGGTGTTACAAAGACTAGGGAGGCGACCTTTCTTGAACATGCCCGGGACTTAAAAGATGCACTTAAAAACTGGACACGTTCTGAGAAAGCTGAGACGGCAGAACAGTTGACTGAGCTGTTTCTGCTTGAGCAGTTTTATAAGTGTACTGGTGCAGAAATGACCTTAAATATTAAAGAAAAGAACCCAAGAACTCTTCAAGAGGCAGCTGAGATGGCTGACCTCAGGTTGTCGCTAATCAGGGGATGTGAATCTGTAAAGCGTGTTGATGCAGTTCCCAAGGGGCGCGATACTCCAAACCCTCGAGCTCAGGACAATCACTATAGATATAAACCTCAGTTTAAAAGCCAAGATACCAGGACTGAACCAAAGACTACAGCCGTCCCATTACAGAAGGGTCAGAACTCCGCCCCTTATCAGAAGAGACCGATAGGGGAAGTGGAATGTTTTCATTGTAGAAAGAAGGGGCATTATGCAAAATCTTGTCCTAGTAAGCCGCCAGCTGCAGCCGTGTCTTTGGTGCGCAGCATAGGTGTGGCTGAAATGTCGTCTGGATTTACCCAGGGTAGTTTGCCAGCGGCAGGGTCACAGGCTATGTATAATGATGTCGATCAACTGCAGACATTCTTTGCCTTCTTACGCATCAAATCAACCAAGCTACAGACCAACATGGTGAAACACATACAATAGCACTGGATATATCAAAGGCATTTGATAGAGTCTGGCATCAATCCTTATTGTCGAAGATGTCACACTACGGCCTTGCATCATTAGTTCCACTAATTTCTTCTTATCTTCATAACAGAAAAATATGTGTAATGGTAGATGGCCTTTATTCTCAATTTCACTCAATAAATGCTGGTGTTCCCCAGGGATCAGTTTTGGCCCCAACTCTGTTCCTCATTCATATCAATGATCTCCTATCTACCACTCATAATCCAATACATTCCTACGCAGATGACTCAACACTCCACAGTTCCTTCACATTTACCAATTCTTTCACCCAACCCGATCTTATAAATTCAAAAATAAACACTGCAATTTCTCTGAACCGGGACCTTTCTAGAATTAATGAATGGGGACAAGAGAATCTAGTTTCCTTTAATGCACAGAAAACCAAGTACATTCAATTTTCTAACCGACAGAATCTCACTGACTCCCATATATTTTTTAATGATGTAAATATTCCCACTTCCCCTAGTATTGACATTCTCGGTGTAACATTAACTACTAACTTGAGCTGGACACATTATGTTAGAAGCATTGCTAAGAATGCCTCTAAAAAACTGGGACTCCTGTACAGAGTTCGAGAATTCTTCACTGACGAGCAGTTGGCCGTAATATATAAAAGTCATGTGCGCTCTCAGATGGATTACTGTTCACCTCTGTGGGGTGGAAGTGGAGTGGTTGCATTGAGGCAGTTGGACAAAATTCAAAATAAAGCTATTAGATTAATCAATAACCCTGCAATCACACAGGACCTTCCTACATTAGCCATACGAAGAAACGTTGCATCCCTTGCATTATTCTACAGATATTTTCACAGCAATTGTTCCGAGGAACTTGCTTCAATTGTGCCGCCTCTCCACATCTTTCCCCGTAGAACTAGGGCAGCTGAGAGCGCCCATGAATTTACACTTTCTCCTCCACAATGCAGAACTTCTGCTTATCAGAATTCATTTATCCCCAGAGCTACTACTCTTTGGAATTCACTTCCCTCGAATTGCTTTCCACAAACTTACAATCAACAAATGTTTAAATCCAGTTGTTACAAACATTTTATGAATGGAGGATGCCTTTAGGCACATGGACCTTTTTGTTTTATCTGTGTTTTTCCTTCCTCCGTTCATTGTCTCTTAAAAAAAAAAAAAAAAAAAAAAAAAAAAAGACTCAGGAAGGCTCGTCCCCTGTCCGTGATGTCTTTTGCGCCCATAGAGGGACCGGTAGGGTAAGTTGGGCGGGTTGCCAGCATAAGGTGGAAGTTTTGCGTGATACTGGAGCTTCACAGACACTTTTGAAGAATTTCACGGGGCGACCAATTAATGCGGCACGGGTGGTTGTTGTTCAGGGTATTAATGCGACCAGGTCATACCCGTTGGTTCGTGTGGAG
Organism: Paralithodes platypus; assembly: GCA_032716605.1. Lineage (NCBI taxonomy): Eukaryota > Metazoa > Arthropoda > Malacostraca > Decapoda > Lithodidae > Paralithodes > Paralithodes platypus. The sequence continues at coordinate 42,443,326 of CM064578.1, read as the reverse complement.
CTGGAAGTTGATGGTGTGATTAAGGACTTAGATGTTGGGATCGTTGAGAAATTGCCAGTGGAGGGCGTCGACCTTCTTCTCGGCAACGACTTTGCGGTGCCTACTTTAGACGTTCCACCCTTAGTCGTTGCCGAGAGGCCGGCCGACGTGAGTAGGGAGGAACAAGAGTGGGTAGTGAGTTGTCAACACCAACAGATGGCATGTGTGGTAACTCGTTCCCAAGCATTTAAGGTATCACAGCCTATTTCCCAGGCCACAGAACAGCGGAGGAAGGGAATTAAGGAGAAGCGGTAGGCTGGGAAAAGTTTGAAGAGTTTAGAACCAGTGGCTCTCCCAAAAGACCCAATAGCAGGACCTTTGACCGAGTCTGTTGTAGCTCCAGTGCCTAACACAGTTGATAAAGTAGTGGAGGAGGCAGAGACTCAGAGACAGCACCGTTACCTGCAGCGAGAAAACCGGATGTCTAAGTTGGATGTTGGGGGAGGGCATGAGTTGTTGACCAAGCAGTTAGACATGTTGGCTCCCACAGACATTCGAAAGTTGCAATTAGAGGATCCAGAGGTTTTGCAGTGTACCAATGGGGCTGTGGAGTTAGAAGAAGATAGGGATGCAAAGGCAGGGGATTTTTTTTTCTTTAATGGAATTTTATACCACCGATATCAAGATCCTAAAAGGAACTGGGAGGGCGGATCAGGTACAGTTGACCAGCTGGTCGTGCCAGAGGGCTGCAGGGAAAATTTGCTTAGGTTGGCTCATGATTCTCCATTATCAGGACATTTGGGTGCCAAGAAAACGGTGGCGGCTTTGGGGAAATTGTTTTGGTGGCCGGGGATGAAGTCTCATGTGCAGTCATGGATAAACTCATGTGATATTTGTCAACGTGTCGGGAAACCGAACCAAGTTATTCCTAAGGCTCCGTTACACCCTATTCCTGTGATTGGGCCACCCTTTAGTAAAATTATTGTTGACATGGTTGGTCCACTCCCTCCCACTAAGGCTGGAAATAAATTTTTGTTAACCATAATGGATGTTGCCACTAGATACCCCGATGCATACCCTATGAAAAATTGAATGGCTAAGACGGTAGTCAGTAACTTGTTGTGGTACTTCTCAAGGTACGGGTACCCGGAGGAGATTCAGTCTGATCAGGGATCTAATTTCACCTCCAACATGTTCAAGCAAACAATGCAACAGCATGGGATACGAGCAGTAGTATCGTCAGCGTATCACCCTGAGAGTCAAGGGGTGCTTGAGCGGTGGCATGCTACACTCAAAAGCATGCTCAGGTGTTATTGTGCTGACAACGGTATGGATTGGGATCTTGGATTGCCTTATGTGCTGTTTGCTGCTCGGGAGGTACCTGGTGAGAGCCTGGGATTTAGTCCAAACGAGCTGATTTTTGGACACCGTGTCAGGGGCCCCCTTAACATGCTGAAAGAAATTTGGGAGGGGACTGTGCAGCCTTGTCCATTATTAAAGTATGTGCTTGAAAGCCGTGAGCGCATGCTTAAGAGTCTGGAGATGGCAGGTAGAAATTTGACAGAATCACAAGCTTTGATGAAGGACAGGTATGATCGCAAAGTGAGGCTCCGGAAGTTCACTGTAGGACAAGAGGTATTAATTTTGTTGCCTTTGGTTGGTAACCCCCTCTCTGCGAAGTACACTGGACCTTATAAAATTGTAGAAAAAATTTCAGACTTAGATTACCTTGTTGCCACTCCAGACAGGAGGAAAAAGAACCAGTTATGTCACGTGAACCTTATTAAAGAGTATGTGAGGCGCCCCTCTGAGCCTCTCACTGTCCCTGTGTTGGCTTGTTGCGGCCGTGGTGGAGAAGGAGAGGGGGACAGTCAAGCTTCGGAGGAGGATAGCTGGGATCAACATGTTTCAGCGGATCAGTGGGCGGGGAACTCAAGCCTAAGGGCTGACGAGGCTATAGCTCATTTGCCTGAGCCGCAGTTTGATGCTATCCGTCAGTTGTTCGGTTCATACCCCACTGTATTTGCTGAACACCCAGGCCTCACTACTCAGGCTATGCATGATGTTGACGTGGGGGACCATATACCCTTTAAGTCAATCCCGTACCGTGTGCCCCCCATAAAACTACCAGCTCTGAGGGATGAGTTGGAGTATATGCTCGGTAGAGGGTTGATAGAGAAAGGCACAGTTAAGTGGACTTCCCCCGTAACACTGCAGCCTAAGCCAGATGGCAAGGTACGCTTTTGTATTGATTTCCGTAGGTTAAATGGTTTGACTCCAACTAACCCATATCCTCTTCCTCGGGTTGATGATAGTGTTGACAAAATTGGTAATGCTAGTTTTTTGTCTAAAGTAGATTTAGTAAAAGGTTACTGGCAAGTACCTTTGTCCGAGCGTGCTAAAGAGGTATGTGGTTTTGTTGTGGACGGGAGTACCTACCGGTGCAATGTTATGCCTTACGGACTTAAGAATGCACCAGCAACGTTTCAGAACCTGATGAATGAAATTGTAAAGGACATTCCAAATTGCACCGTATCTTTGGACGATGTAATCATTTATGATGACGACTTTGAGAGCCATTGTGAGCACCTTGAGACCTTGTTCCGGAAACTTAGTGAAGCAGGTCTGGTAGTAAACTTGGCAAAGTGTGACTTCGTAAAAGCCACTGTGCAGTACCTTGGTTTGTAGTGGGAAGGGGACAGGTGTGCCCTCCTCAGAACAAGGTACAGGCTATCAATAAATTTCCGCACCCAACAACCAAGAAGCAGATTATGAGATTCTTGGGTATGATAGGCTACTACAGACGCTTCATAAAAGGTTACTCAACGGTGTTGGCACCTCTCACAGATTTGTTATCTAAAGACAAAAAGTTTTTGTGGGCACCTGAGTGTGAAAAGGCTTTCACTTTGGTGAAACATTTGCTATGTACTCACCCGATACTCAGGGCCCCAGACTTTAACAGGCCTTTTCAGCTGGCAACAGATGCTAGTGGTGTAGGGGCTGGTGCCGTCTTGCTACAGACAGACAATGAAGGTGTGGAACACCCAGTAAGTTTCTTTTCTAAGAAGTTCAATGCTGCACAAAAGAACTATTCTACAATAGAAAAGGAATTACTGGCGATTGCGCTGTCGCTCAGGCACTTCGAGGTGTATGTTCCAGCCTATGGCCCAGTCGTGGTTATCTACACTGATCATCACCCTTTGAGATTCCTGAATCAATTTCACAATCGCAATATGAGACTGACCAGGTGGTCTTTGATGTTGCAGGAGTATAACCTGGACATCCGTCATATTGCTGGATGTGACAATGTGATCGCGGATTGTTTATCAAGGGTGGATGATCAGTCGTAGGCTATCACAGGTGTGTGGGTTTGAGTGGAGGAAAATAGGCTGCCCTTATAGTGCAGCCGGGAAAAACATATTAAAATATAAAAATCATATAAAAACTCTTTCTTTTGATATAGGTAATCGTATAAGTTTGTCATAGCCTATAGAGTTTGAGTAGTCCACGAACTATCAAACGGCTGAGCGCTGTAAGCTCGCTCTGGGAGCATGATATTGTGTCTTTTTGCTATTGTTGGGAGGAGTTATAAAATGTGATTTTTTTTTTTAAATAAGATGTGTTTTGGTGATAAACTCAGCTTTGTTTTAGTGCCATGCGGTCGCTGGGTGTGAGGGGCTTGATGGGGTTCTGTGTTTGTCAGATTTTAGCTCAGGGTTGAGCGAGTAAAATCTTGGGGGAGGTGTGACGCATGTCCACGTGAGCATGCTGTACAGAACGCCTAGTCATGCCCCACTCTCGCTAGGATCGTCAGGGCAGGAACTTTGGCTGTAGTCTATGTAGAGTTTCCTAACTTAGTTCATGTGAGCCGTTGTACTATAAGTATTATGAATATGTATTTTGTTTTCATCTGAGTCAACGAGTTCTATTTTATATCATTAGTTATAAGTATTGTGTGTAAAACTTATTTGTAATGATGGGAAGAGAAACAGCCACAGTTGGGGGTCAGTGGGTGCGCCAGGCGGGAGGTGGGCCTAACTCACTCGCATTCCTCCCTCCCTCAGTGCTAGGGGAGCCTTTGTGTATCCCAGAGGAGAGAGAGAAATTACGTAATGGTTGTCAGTGGGCGGTCCTTAGTAGTTCACGTTGGGCTCACTAGAGGGCCGGGTATAAAAGGGAAGTCTAGCCATTTTTTCATCAGAACTCATTAGGCAGAGCGACTTCTCATTTCCCTTGCTAACTATATATATTCTTCTGACTGATGGGAACTTTCTCTACTACCTTACATTCTTATCTCCTCTTTTCCCTACCCTGTTTAACTTCCATGGTCCCGTTGGTGCAGAGCTAGTCAGCCAACGTATTATCGCTTGAGTTCTCACGAGATACTTGCCTATTAGATAGCCTATTTTGGAAGGGTTGACTTAGAATAGGATTGATTTATGTTTGTTGCACTTGTATATGCATTTCCCTGTGTGTTATTATTATTATTCCTGTTTTCTGCTAGTCTAGGTAATGCTAGACTGGGGTAAGGCTTTTCTGTGTTACGAGTTGTTTGATGCAGTGGTTAAGTGATAAACCTGCATACTCGTTTCGGTTCAGTGAAGCCTAGGTTGTCTTCGCGGCTGACTGTGTTGAGTTTATAATTTACAGTGCGTGAGGGCAAGAGCCTAACCACCCTGTATTTTATTAACAGTTTGTTTTTACTTTGTCAAGGAGCCGGGAGAAAACCAGATACAAGGGATCTGGATTTCTCAAAGTGCACTTGTTAGTTTTAACGTAATACTTTAAACAGTCGTGAGGACTTCGCTAGGCTACAAGCCGTTTTTGCTCAGTCACTGCTACCTTTTGCCCACAGTACCCCAGCTAGACTTTACTCGATTAGTAGATACAGAATAGTATTGAAGCTTTCCTTATGTATGATATTGTTTATGCACTATTGATTTCATGTGTTGCAAGCTTGGCTACTTTAGTGATTAGTGGCCCACAAGCACAATCCGAGTAGGCTATTGCCGTTGCATTTGCGGAGTACTTCCTTTTAATGTTTGCCATTTACTATTGCATATTCTTTTAATTATTCTTATGCCAATTTAAGCCTTTAATAGTATTTAATTGCCAGTGTTTTTGCTTATTGAATTACTGTTCAAAATCCAATACGTACTTCTTACGAGCATCCGAGAAGCATCTAACTTTTTTCAGAAGATTCCTTGCTCGATGCTTAAGGACTATTAATTAACGTAACGTAATAGTGCCGATCCGAAGTAGAGGGTGGAGGACTTCTTAAGTTCATAGTCAAGGGTGGATTACTTCGGCTTCAGCCAACACTATTCTTTGGTGTTGTTGTTTCTTACTTCATTGTTTGATTGTTGACCAGACTAGATAATTCCTGTCTCTTTATTGGTCTGTTGTTGAACACTAGTACCGAGTTCTTGTATACCCCGTTATAGCAGATTGAACTCTGGAGGGTATTGGTGTTTTTTGTTCGGCTGGCAGTACTCAGGGGTTGGGATCGTGTGTTTCCGTTGTGGCAGCGAGCCGTATTCGAGTCCTGATTGAGAGCCCTTGTGTACCCGAGTGCCAGTTCGTAACAGCATTGAGGATCAAGAACTGTAAGTGTATGTGGCAGCTGAACGTGTGGGCCCACAGCCTCTTCTAACCAGGGAACACTGTTCACATGAAACCAAAAAAGATGCTCTCCTTGCCTGCAAAAAGATGGTATGAACTTGGTCCAAAGAGTGAAAGATGGTCAAATTATATTCAGTGATATTGCCACAACAATTCTGGGTATGGCTCTGAGGGAAGGAGGTCAAAGTAGCAGAATATATGATGTTTTACATGTACAAGGAAAACTCTATCAAGAATAGTGAAAGATCTCTATTGGGTGAAGAGCTTGGCCATGAATTGCATATCACAGGCACACAGATGGTGAGGCAGTGGAGGAGCTACTTGACCAAAATCAGTAACAAAACTAGTCTTATTAACTTCTTAATCAATGAATAGAGGAAGGCTGAGTACAGAGCAAAGCTGCAGGAGAAAACTCTGTATGCAACTATGAATGACATATGTTACAGAATCACATCTCAAGGGAGTGAGGAGGTATCAGATCTTCAGTGTCAACAAGAGGAAGCAGATAGTCACCTACTTTTCCATGCTGCCCATGCTACAAAAAAGGTTACAGATATATAGTTATCTGCTCAGAAGACACAAATGTCTTTATCATGTCCTTAGCTTTCTGTGACAAGATTGAGGCCCCATTGTTCCTGAAGTGTGGCACTAGAACCCGTACAAGACTTGTAAACATCAGGAAGGTTGCTGCCACTATAGGTATAGAGGTTTGTAGGGCTCTCATTGTATTGCACGCATATACAGGATGTGACACTGTAAGTGCTTTTACAGGCAAAGGTAAAACAACTGCACTAACACTTCTCATCACCAACAAGGAAACCCAGGACACGTTCTTAGAGTTGGGTAATAAATGGGACCTCTCCCAAGAACTAATGAACAAACTAGATAAATTTACATGTCTCCTTTATACTTCAAAGGCATCGACCAGCAAGGTTAATGAGCTCAGGTATCAGCTTTTCTGTGCCAAATAAGGTGAAATAGAAAGTCATCAACTCCCACCATGTAAGGACTGTCTTACAAAACATGCACAACGAGCGAACTAACAGGCTGCTATATGGAGAAGATGTTTGGTGAAGGACCCGCAAGTGTCAAGCCCTGTTGGTAGAGGATGGAATATGGCGAAAGAAGAGGAAGGTGAACAAGTGGTGGTGCACTGGATGGAAGGCCAACCAGCAACTGATCCTGTACTGGATCTGCTGTCCTGTAACTGTTCTAAGAAGTGTTCACTCCCAAGATGTATATGTATTGCAAATGGCCTCAAGTGCACTGACACATGTTGACTGGCAGATTGTGAGAACCAAGCATCCACCTCGAAAAGTGTGGAAAGTTCAGATGAAGATATGAAAGATGTACAGTAGATGACTTGGATGAATATTATGATTACTAAGATATGAAGGTATGTAGAACAAAGTATAGAGAAGAGTCTTTGATGTAATTTATTCATTTTACAGCCAAATGTGGCTTAGTGTTATGTGGAACCGCACATTTGAATTATTGTTCTGTAATTTTCTACAGTATGTTATGACATTATCTGTGATAATTTTGTTGTTGTACTGATATTAGTAAGGGTTGTATTTAATAATTTTAATTCCTTAATAATTTCTATGAGAATCAATGTGATTATAATTATGTACCTTATAAGGTTTTTATTGTTTTTTCCTCCAAAATATACAACAGACAAACATATTTCTTCAAATAAGTGATTCACCCTAACTAAAAAATGGACACCTTACCGCAAGTGCCACCGATGACACAGTTTTAGATATTGGGAGGTTTGACACTCTCCCAATACCAAAGAAGGGAAACCTTCTATTTGGTAGGTAGCCTCGGAGTATCCAACGTAGAGCTATATACTTATCGTATAATTCCGTTCCGCTCTGGAGCGGGTAATTATCGTAATCACTAGCGCGATTAAATCGATAACATCTAGAGTAGCACCTTACTCTCTCTACTAGGTACGTTGTACATACTTTTGAGGCTACTATTTTGAATTAAAATTAAAATATTGATGAGAAAGAAAAGAGAAAATTGTAGAACATTGTCCATCCTATCTGGCTCCTTAAGCCGTTGTCACGGGTCCACCGCACAACCCGACCGGGTTCATTAGATCATCCAGGTATCAAGTTAATTAGACAAGATTGGATGGGCAGGGGTACGGTGTGAGGGCGGGATACTATGACGTTGGATACTCCGAGGCTACCTACCAAATAAAAGGTTTTCCTTCTTTGGTATTGGGAGAGTGTCAAACCTCCCAATTTAGTAGTAGCCTCTACGTCTCCAACGTAGAGCTAGAGTAACTAATTGGAGGCGGACATCCAAGCGAAAAAACACAAACTTAGCCCTTAGGAAATATCAGGACCATGGAAAGACCGATGTAAACAAGAGAGTTTATATAAAGAGTGTTGTTGTTGTTGTTGTTGTTCCCTAAGCTGCCTGGCCGAACAGCCCCGAGTCCCTGAGAAAGGCCATGGCCACGATCGGGCTTTCCCACAGAGCTCTCATTGAGTGTAGATTGTGTTGTTGGCATAAGTGGTTGTGTGAAATGCAGTCTTCTATGATGTGTTTAATGGTATGGGGTGCTGTGTTACATCCCGGGCAGGCGTCGACAACGGAGTCATCCAGTCTCTTCTGATAGCTCAGGAGAGCTGGATGGTGTCCGCATCTCAGCCTGGCCAGGTGGACTCTGTCCTCGCGAGGAAGGGAGGATTCGGAAGGATGGATTTCGGGAGGTCGTGCATGCAGCTGCGTGTTGTCTGTGAGTGAGTGGATGGATCGGTGAGAGATATGAGTATGGATGTGCTTCTGGAAGTTGGTTCGGGGTGGGCAGGGAGGGAGAGAGGACAATAATTGTGTGTGATACCGTGTGCTGGGTGTTGTTTTGATATTTCTTGGTGTCTGTGGGTGTGTTGCCATGTAGTTTAGTGGGTGGTCTTGGTCCTGATGTGGCGGCGTCTACGCCGTGGGGCCACCTCCCGAGGCTGCCAACCGCGGATGGCTGCCGACCCTCCACGGCCGAAGACAAAATCAACGACCAGTGGAGGAAAACCGGATGCCGGCCGCGGGGAGCAGTTTCGGGAGCCAAACCGTCACAACCATCCCCTGCCCCCTCCCTGGGGGCACGGGTCCTTGGAGCGGCTTCGGTCGCGCCGGGAATTTCCATATAAAGAGTGTACTGACAGGTGCATATCAAGAAAGGTCAAGTACAGTCAAGTCTTATTCCATGAGATAACTTAGCCTAAGACAAAGAATGATGCATTTCATAATGATGAATATAAATTCCAGGATGCCGCCCCCCCCCACCCCCCCCCCTCCTTCCAGAAGAAAGCAGGACGACCCATACTGTAACGAGTAAATACCGACATACGCCGAATAGGAGTACTGTACAGGATGGGACGAGAAACTACATAAGCAGTGTCAGTGACAAGCACTAAAAGCCATAAGAGAATATTTCAGTGGTATGAGGACAAGACATACCGAAAGAAGGTAGTATACTTACGACTAGAAAGTATATCAAAATCTTAACCTAGTTATTAATCTTTAACTTAGGTGCAAGTATGGGTATAGTGCAATACCCTTCCCTCCCCCCACCCCCACCCCCCCAACCCCCAATAAAGGAAGGACAGGACAGGAGAAGGACAAGAGACAGAAGGAACCCTGCAGGTATACCTTGAGGGAACCTGCTGGCCCAATGCACTACAAGGACGTCCTGGTCTGCCCATGGACATGGACAGAGAGGAGACAAACGTGGTGAGGGAAGACCAAAGCCCTGTGTCGGTAATGTCCGGTCGAGAAAGAGGAAGAACCTGAACGTATCAGCGTACGAACAGACGTCATGAGCAGTGCCCTGAACGTCTGGGTTACTGGCCCGAAGAATCCGACACAGGCGAAGTCCCACAGCACGTCGACCTAGCCTCCTACCGGTCGTACGCGCCACCCGTAATGTCAACCCCGACACTGGCCTGGCCGAGTACACATACGGATGCAGGGTTTGAACCAGGCATAACGGATGATGAACCCTACCAAGTTTGAAAGCTGGTACAGGAAAAAGCTTAAAAACTGGAGTGTTGCGTACGGTTGTAGCTACAAAACGAACAGACGGAGCCAAAGTAACTGACCCAAGGACGGAAGAAAATCGTAAGCAATGCCGGGTCCTAGACATGGCAGCCATCTCCGAGACTCCTTCACCCGTCGCCAAAGCCAGCAGGAACAGTGTCATGGCATGGAAGTGTTCAGGCGCGGGGTAAATAGTGTCAGAGGCAGACGAGAGCAGTGTGAGAGCCTCCGACAGAGACCACTGAGGAGGAATCGGACGCGGGGTTGGCCTAAGTCCAAAGCAGGCCCGCATGAGGAAATCCAATCCCTTGCGAGGAACGACCAATCCCCGTGAAAGACTCAAACGGTACCTGAATGGCCGACAGACGGGTCCTAAGTGTGGTGCATATGTTGGGACGCGTCTCAAAAATAACCATTTGAGGTAGGGAAACACGAACGCCACCGATGGGCGTGTCCGTGAAGTGTTGTTCATCCCAGAAGGAAAACTGTGCCAGTGAGAGGCGGAAGTCTGCCACTGAGAATGTGTCCAGTGGACAGTCAAAGATCGACTAAACTTCGGCAGCCACCCTGCCTCACAAACATCCACGATGTGAAGGCCAACGAGGGCCCTAGGTCACCAATCGATCCCAGGTGGAAATCGGGGAACGATAGGGGAACAGGACTCGGGCGCCACCGCCAGAGCTGAGCGGACCAGTCTTGTGCCGGCCAGATGGAAGTGAACAACCAAATGAAGTCCATGTACCCATTCAGTCTGTGGAGGACTTTGCACACCAAAAAGGGCGTCGGGTGGCGGAAACACATCGAATACGGTGTGTTGGAAAGCCATACTACCCGGGTGCTCTGTCCCATCGACAGAGCAACCGCCCATAGGTTGGCAGTCCAGGGTAGGTAGGTTGCACGCAGGGTGACGGTGTAAAGGTGTGCGTGGTAAAACAGGTACCCCGCCAGGTCCTGAAGAACGAAAGTACGACGCAGTCACCCGACTCTGGGTGACAGTCGCGCTCGTCCCGTCCCAGTCGAGGCCCGCCCACGGCACATCGTGCGACGGTGGAAGGCAAGACTCGGGAACGGTGACTAGTAAACCGAACCGAGGGACGAGGAGGAGCAAGGAGAGTGTCATGTACACAGTGTGTTTGAGAGTTCGCGGAGAAGACCCCACCCACCAAGGAAAAAGAGGAGCGGAAGACCCTGATTGAGCAAGGGAGGCAAGGCCTGTCCGACAAAGGTCGTAAAGACACGATGTGCGACATGGAGACCGAAGGGCAAACCGCCGAACATGACATAATGAGAGACATCAATACGAGGCATGACAGGTCGACCACCGGTCACAACACCTCGATGTCCGTCACGGAGACCAGAAAGACATGCGACAGGAAGCCCCGCCGGTGAGGCGAGACTTCCCGAAGAATCCCATCCACGTGCATGGACAGAAGAACCTAGACGACGTCTGGGGAGACAGGCCGATGGCATGCAAGTCGTCGGAGTGGAAACGTGGACCAACACCTCGAGGACAGACTCCGCCGTATTACCCGGCGTGCCCACGAACGGCGAAGCTAAACCGAGAGTGGGGACGCAAGAGCCGGTAGGGGCCCCGAGCCTGGCGGCCTCGTTACGAGCCGGTCTGCCGACCTCAACTAAGAGGAAGCGGTTGAGGAGGTTCGTGACACTCCAGGTGGACGGGGAGCGAAGAGCGTCGCAGCAGCAAAGAGGGAAGACCCCCTGCCATGCAGGGGCAGAGAAGAGCCCCTCCGGAGTGAGCACAGAAAGCAACAGCGACGTGCAGATCTCAGCCGGCGCCAGTGTACAGAAGGAAAACCACAGAGACTGGCGACAACGCGCAGCCCCATGGAAGAGACACTGAAGGTCGCCGACGGAGGCTATCGCGAGCTGCAGTCGCACTCGCCCGAATTAGTCCCCACCCTTCCTGAGCACCCTAGTCGGTCTGGCTACAATAAGCCTGAGGGGAAGCCGAGCTAGGTGCAGTCGCTTGAAGAGGGTGGAGAGCATGCGAGCAGGGCGCCGCCAGAGCTTGTGAACCCGTTCCAGGGCACCCTTCTCTGGTGGTGTGAAGGATTGGGGAGGTGTGGCAGAGTGGTCTTGCCAATGGACTGGTAATCCAATGGACTCGGGCTCGAATCCCAATATGTCAATGGGAAGATATTATTGGGATGGAATTTGTGCTGTACCTAGTATCAGTCCCCCACTCTGCCTGCTTCGTTGGTTTCACTTTTGAACACGTGCGGGGGCTGACGGAGGCGGCAGGAGGGGAGTGCATGCCCGCATGCCCACCCTTCCTGCCGCCCCCAACTAATTGTAGTGGGCCCTATCATTTCTCATCCTTTCTGTTTTCCGTTTTTCCCTTCTTCCCGCTGCCCCCTCCTTTGGGAGCACCGTGACTGTCATGAGGTAAACGACCGTACTCACTCTTTGGTTTCGTTGGAGGGTGTTGTGGGTCGGCAATCCCTACACCCGTCGAACTGTGGTACCCGACGTGTTTGAGCGAGGGGCAACTTTTATGCCAAACCCTAACCCTTGTGCTGGGTCGGCGATCGACGGATCGACGGCCCTTAAGGTGCATTAGTCGGGGTGTATATCTGCAAGAATTCCTAGGGCGGTCGTCCCGTCCTCTAATTGTGGCTCCATGGTGGGTTTGGAATCTGACTCAGATGAATTTAGAAATATTCGTCCTATGGAATCTAAAATTGCCCCCTCTGACGCCGACCCCTGCGAGAAATTGGACTGCGTCAAGGACCCTTCCCCTGCTGCCAACAGTGCCGGAGTTCCCCACTCAGGCATGGCACCCACAGACCTTGGCAAACCTCCTAAGGATACTGTGACGAATTCTCCATCGTCGGGTAGTGAGATCCATCAGGTGATCTCCCCGGCATCAATTCCTATGCACAGTACTGCCTCTGTGATCAATAATAGTGATGACAACCCCACAGTCTCGACTTTAACTTCTAAATTACCAGATTATGATTCTAGCCTTAGCCTACCTCTTCATTCCGTTGACAACCTTACTGAAGAACCTCGCATGCTCTCAGCTGACACCCCTACGGATGCTTCTTGCATCCCTGACCCGTCTGTGACTCCATCTGTTACCATCTTCCCTCCGGATGCAGGATCTCCTACCTCAATTAAACCTGCTTCTGTACCTCCACGATCTCAACGGGCCGTTAATGCAGGTACAGGAAAAGACCTTGCCGGTATTTCCTCTGCCATTCACACGCTTCAACCGTTCGTACCTTCGCATAACCGACAAAGGCGTAAACGTAACACGTATACCCCTGCTTCGAAGGACACTTATAACGCTATGTTCAGTCCCCCTGATTGGTCACAGTTTTTCACGGTCTCTGGTGAACCTATGGATGATTTCAGTCTATACGATACTCTCGCACAAGATATTGGTGACTTCACCATGCATGCTGTTGGATCGGCCAAGCGCATGATTGAGGTGAAAACACAGGAGCAATCAGAAGCCTTACAAGCCTACCTCGACACCCCCAACGACAGATACACAGGTAAACCAGATGAATACCTGAATCAGTGTACTGGCACGGTTGTGCTCCCTTCCGACTTCGAATTTGCAGATCAGAGCTTTACAGACTCAACCAATCGTATCTTAAAATTATTGCAAAGAACTGACCCCACTGTTGTTAAAGTTGACACTTATACTGCTCCTCAGCGTGGAAATCGGCCCCCCACTACGCATTGTCAAAATCTATTTTAAGCGCCATGACCTCCCTATGCATGTCCGTCTTGCAGGTCGCCAACTGCAGGTACGAAGGTATGTTAACAAGCCGAGACAATGCACAAATTGCTGGAAGCTTGGGCATTCAACCCCACGGTGTCGGGCTCTCAATGCTCGTTGCTTAAATTGCGGCTCAGAACAACATGCTCTCAACAATTGTCAAGTCAGCGCGCCCCGTTGTGCAAATTGTGGCGGGTCCCACAAAGCCAATGACAGAACATGCCCGCACTTTGCGTTTCATCGTGACGTATTACATTTACAGGCCACAAAAGGACTCCCCTTCCGGTCTGCTGCAGCACAATTAAGGCAGGAAGGTAAATCTCCTCCATATCGACGGTTTGAATCAACTACACCCGCTGACTCCTCTGACCACCAGCGTCCAGAGCAGCCTCCAGCACCACCTATTAGCCCACAACATTACCCCACCAATGATACCTTCCGTTTAGTTCACCTTAACTCCCCGGACCTATCCACCTCTAACAGGTTCGAGGGATTTACTAACTTGACCGATGATACTGAGTTTTGGAACATGACTGCCGAAGAGAACCTCATGGAATGTAACACAGTACCAGATATAGAGACTTCTCCCCAATCTCGCTCCACCCAGTCGCAGCCTCGGAAAAAGCGTAAGGTTGCAAGTCCTATCCGGTCATTATCCCGGACCTCGAAACTCGGTTCCACCACACAGAAGTGGGTTATGCCTACCAACGATCCGGACTGTGGCTGCCATAACTGCGGCCGATTCTTTCTACTTCAGCACAAGACTTCTACCCGTACAGTACTCACCGAACATCTTCACAAATTTCTTTCCAAGCGAGCTCCAGCGGAAGATGCTCAAATTCACCCGACTCCTTGTTATTGTGTCACCCATATTTGTGAATCTGATCCTACGCCCAAGGACTTGATGCAGAGATTCCTGAAGGACAATAACCTGTTGGATTCTGACTTGACTAATATAGAGCTATCACAATCCCGATTTGATGTTCACCAACCTCCTGTCAATGTGCGTACCACCCTCACCACGCCTGATCCTCCCTGTAACCTTGAGCGACATGTTCCGTTAGCCGCTCCCCACTGCCCAGATCCCGATGCTCCCAAACCTAGGGACATTCCCCCACAAACTCCTGCTAACCCTACGACACCATCATCTGACGAACCTTCGATAAAGACTCATCATACCCCGAGCCCCTCACAATCTCCTGTATTGATATGTCACACCAATATCCCACCTGACAAATGTGGATGTCCAATTTGTTTCCGTAATTACATCACACCCCATATCTGTGCCACGGATCCCTGCCTCCTTGCTCGGACGCAGTAATTTGTCACCACACGTACACTTCCCCCTAACCCTGATGAAGATGTTACCTCCGCTTATCTATTTATGGACACTCTGCGCCAAAAACTCCTCCACTGCCCCACCCTTGTTCCTAAACTAGTCACACAATTCACAGCTATTTCTGAAAAATTTACAGACCTTACATCTACCCCTTCACCTTCATCCACACAACCCTCTCCACACTCACAACCTTTACCGGACTCTCTTCAAGAGACCTCTATTGTCGATGACTCTGACAATCCTATTCTTGATGGCATATAACATTTTGCAATGGAATATAAACGGATACCAAACTCGCCTCCGTATGGGAGAATTACAACGATTACTTAAATTATATTCACCATTATGCATTTGCCTCCAACATGTAGGCAATTTTGTTGTCCCCCCCCAGGCATTATACTGTTGCTGCTAGCTCCCCTATAACCCCTTCACATCTCCGAACGGCCATCCTTGTGCACTATAAGTGCGTATTTGTTCCTGTCACCCTTGACCCCAACCCTTTTCAAACAACTGCCGTCTCCATTTCATTACCAAACCTTCCTTCCTTGACTGTTTGCTCCTCCTACAATCAACCCTCCTGTCATTACAATACTTCAGACCTTCATCAACTAGTACAACAACTGACCCCACCGTACCTTATTCTGGGCGACTTTAACGCACACTCTCCCCTTTGGGGCAACCCCAACACAGACATCCCAGGCGATAAAATTGAAAAATATCTCCTTCATTCTACTCTTTGTTGTCTCAACTTTGACACCCCCACCTACAGATCTGCTACCCACTGTACATTTTCCGCTGTTGATCTTTCCTTTGCCTCGGATGACGCAGCTCCCCTATTTGACTGGTCAGTTTTACAGGATCGCTTCTCCAGCGACCACTACCCTATACTCCTTAAGTATTTGTGCCCTGCATCCTCCCCTCAAATATCGAGTTATAATCTCTCTAAAGCCGATTGGACGTCTTATACGCACTCCTCTGCAGACGTTTCGGACTTCTCCCCTACCTCTTCCCCTGCCCACAATTTTGATTATTTTTCGTCCTTCCTGAACTCCATTGCACGCACTCATATCCCGCTTACCTCCTCGCTGACGCACCCTCGCCAGGTCCCTTGGTGGACGCCCACTCTAGCCCAAATGATAAAATTCAAGCATCGTGTGGAACGCCTTCTTAAGCGTCTGAGTGTTAGGCAGCGGCGTTTAAAGACTGTTTCCCCCCGGCTTTTTTCCACTAATCGTTACTTTGACCTTATAACCATCACTATTGAAAAAATTGCCCTTAAAACGTTCTATAACAAGATCTGTGCAGTTGTCAAACGCAGTATCCTTGACAACAAGATACTTTCATGGCGATCATATATCTCGTCCTTCAATTCCCGCACCCCTCTCTCTACTTTATGGAAAAAGTTTCGCAGTATCAACGGACGCACTGTACGGCCTCCACTCTCTCCACTCAAAGACCCTGCCTCGGACTCACTTACACATGACCCCCTTGACATCGCTGCCATACATGCCAAACATTTCTGTCACGTCAGCTCAGACCAGTCATTGCCTCGTCCATTTCTTTGTTATAAATGTATGGAGGAATCTCGCCCGCTATCTTTTCATAGCGGGAAAACACATGAATATAACACCCCTTTTTCAATTCCGGAATTGCGACACGCGCTCGACCTGTGTACAGACACTACTCCTGGCCCGGATGGATTCTCGTACGCTCTCATCCGTCACCTCCATCCACGTGCGCTACAACATCTTTTACAACTGTACAATCAGTTTTGGATAAGTAACTACTTCCCACCGTCTTGGCGGCATGCTTACACTATACCCGTACCGAAGCCTGGAAAAGATCATAGTCTTCCCACAAATTACAGACCGATTGTGCTTACCTCATGCCTCTGCAAATTAATGGAAAAAATTATCAATCCTCGACTTTTACATTACGCTGAGTCACATGCCCTCCTATCCCCATATCAGAATGGTTCCCGCCCTGGCCGTTCTACACTGCACTCACTTATTCGCCTTGAACACCAAATACGTGATGGGTTCTCCAAGAACCAACCCACAGTGGCAATATTTTTTGACATTGCTAAGGCTTATGACACAACATGGAGACACAGGATTTTAAAAATTTACACGATTCTGGCATGCGGGGTCCTCTTCCCTGCTTTTTACAAAATTTTCTCTCTAACCGTACATTCCAGGTCAAAAATAATGGTCTCCTATCGGACATTATGTCACAAATTAATGGAATACCACAAGGATGTGCCCTTAGCAGCTTACTCTTTATTATGGCGATCAATAGTGTCATACGCAGCCTCCCACCTGAAATATCGTATAGCTTGTATGTGGACGACTTCGCAATATATTATACTTCTCCCAGTCTGACTCACATACAACGGCGTCTCAACATTGCTCTAAAATCCATCCACTCTTGGGCATCCACTGCTGGTTTTCAATTTTCTGCTGAAAAGACTAACGCCGTTGTATTCTATAGAAATGTTCTACATTTACGTAACCAGTCCATTACTCTCACCATGGGACATTCTAATATTCAGATCCTTCCACATACCAGGTTCCTTGGTTTAATCTTTGATACTCACCTCAATTGGAAGAGTCACATTGCCTGCTTAAAGGCACGTTGCCTCCAGAGAATGAATGTTCTGAAAACAGTCGCACGAGTCCATTAAGGCGCAGATCGCGCTACGCTTTTACTGTTCTACAGAGCTACCATCCTCTCAGCCCTAGATTATGGTAGCCCTGTCTATGGCACGGCCTCTGCTTCCACATTAGGAACCCTCGACAGCGTACACCATTTGGGCATCCGCATTAGCTCGGGGGCATTCCGTTCCTCTCGTGTCTCCAATATCCTATGTGAGGCTGGGACCTTACCTCTAGCCTACCACCGTCGATTAGTCCTCATGCGTACGGCTGTTCGCCTCCGTCATGACCCAACTCTACTAGAACTATTCCATTCCACAGATAACTATCGTTCAACCATTCCAGTGCCATTCCCACTATTGTCTCGCCAATTGCTCTCCACTTACAGTATCACCGTTCCTCCCATAACTCCCCCTCCTAGTCACATCACTCCGTGGACCCTAAAACACCCTACAGTTTGCTTTCACTTAGCAGATCAACTTGATGCCCAAGCCCCATCTCAACGTCGACATCTCGCTTTACAACATCTTGATGATCACATCCCGGCTGTTTTCATTTACACCGATGGCTCGAAAACTGCGGATGCCGTGGGTTGCGCTGCAGTCTCAGACCATGGCTTGTCTCAAAGTACCTTACACCATCACTCCACAGTTTTCACTGCTGAATTATGGGCTATTCAAGGTGCTTTAAGCACCATCTCTTCATTGTCGAGGAACTCTCCACGGGTCGTTATCTGTAGTGACTCAAAGAGTGCACTGCAAGCCTTAAGTGTATTTGCCCCCAAGGACCCATTGGTCAAGACTATCATCCACACAATACACAAATTACAGTGCGCTAATCGTTCCATCACACTGTGCTGGATCCCCGCGCATGTAGGAATTCCCGGGAATGAGAGTGCAGACTTCCTCGCTAAGCAAGCGTGTCATGGTCCACCCTCTACTACTTTGCTGCGTTCGGAGGATATGCTCCCTGTCCTCCGTCGCCATGTTTATGACGCTTGGCGAGTTGAGTGGAGAGCGCAACCATTAACTGGCCACCTTCGCTCCATTAAGGATGACATACACTTGTGGCCCTCTTCAATTAATGGTTCACGTGCAGACCAAACCCTATTAACTAGATTACGTTTAGGCCACACGCGCCTCACACATGGTTACCTGATGTCCACCCCTCGTGGTCCACCACCTGAATGCCAACATTGCCATATATCATTGACTGTTTTTCACTTTCTTTGTATTTGTCCCGTCTATGCATCTGAAAGACGGAGATTCTTGCTGAACACCTCATTACATGGCATCCTCTCTGACTCAGACTCTTTCAATTTCACCCCTATTCGTCACTTCCTGAGAGCGATAAATTTATACAATGACATATAACTGCTGACATATATGTGACTTTAAACTCTGTACCACCTCCTCCACCACTAGCCTTGAGAGGGCCTAGGCCCAGTGGGCTGGTATAAAATAAAAGCATCATCAACAACAACAACAACAACCTAGTATCAGTGCATTACCACAGCACACCGAAATGCCAAAAAAATACCCTCATTGTTCCCTGATTAAATAGCACTGTATGAATATTCCCATATTCAAAATATGTTACAGGGGGGCAATGCCTAGTGAGTTAATTGCTCAATAGGTGGCGTTCTGAGAGTGTGGGTCCGAGTGTGGGGGTAAGACTGAAGCGCAGAGGCGGAGCAGCTTCAGAAGATGGGGTTGCTTCGAGCCGGGGTGCTTCGCATGTCTCACTCCCTAGACTGGAACAAGATCTCACGGGCCTCACCGTGTTCAGCGGTGTAGTTTAAAGGCTATCAGCCTATGACCGAGAGGGAGTAGTTGGAATATAGAAAATAAAAATAAAAAATACGTTCAGAAAGATAACGTAGGGGCAAAGAACCAGGCCTAAATTGGAGGTTATACCCCGGATGAAGTCATGACGAGGCTCGAAACGGAGGAGCAGCCGACCGGAGGGAGTGGTGAAGAACCCATCCCCGACCGAACCCCGAAGTCGACGCCTTCCGGCAGCCACAAGGAACAGGAAAAGATAAACTATGGAATGACACTACTGAAACTCATACATAACAACATAAGAAAATGGGAGTCTGCAAAAAGCCGATCGGCCCATACAAGGCAGATCCCTGTCACACCCAACCCCAATTACTAGGCCAAATTATAGGCCCAACTTACTAATACCTTGAGTACTGACCCCACCAAAACGGTCAGAGATTAACACAAGATAACGGGGGTCTGCTGAGTACCGATTGGCCCACACCTGGTAGATCCCCCTCACACCCAACCCATCTTATCCATATGCCTATCTAATTTTATCTTAAAGCTCCCTATCGTTCTTGATCCCACTATATCACTTGGTAGCCTATTCCACCCATCTACAACTCTGTTACCAAACCAATATTTGCCTATATCTTTTCTGAAACAAAATTTATCTAATTTATAACCATTTGTTCGAGTTCTTTCGCTATCACTGAGCTTCAGTACATTTTTCATGTCTCCTTTATTTACCCCACTGAACCACTTGAACACTTCTATCATATCCCCTCTAACTCTGCGTCTTTCTAACGAATGTAAGCCTAATTTGTTCAACCTTTCTTTATATGGTAGATTTCTAATATTATGAATCATTTTTGTCATTCTTCGCTGTACTCTCTCCAAGGAATCTATATCCATTCTGTAATAATGACACCAACATTGGACAGCATAATCCATATGAGGTCTTACTAATGACAAGTAAAGTTTCAAGATAACATCGGCAGTTCTGTTACTCACACTCCTTGAGATGAACCCCAGAATCCTGTTTGCCTTGTTACGTACGCTTATACACTGTTTTCTAGGTTTCAAATCGTTGCTAACAAACACACCCAAATCTTTCTCGCAGTCTGAGTTTGCTAATTCAGCATTAGCTAGTTTATATTTTGCATAAGTATTCGTCTTCCCTATCTTTAATACCTTGCATTTGTCAATGTTAAAATTCATTTGCCACTTTACTGACCATTCGTGTAAGGTATCTAGATCCCTTTGGAGGCAGTCTATGTCGCTATCTGAATCTATTGGTCTCCCTATTTTGGTATCGTCTGCGAATTTACTTATCCTACTAGTTATACCTAAATCAAGGTCATTTATGTATATGATAAATAACTGAGGACCCAATACAGATCCCTGGGGGACACCACTCTTGACTGATCCCCACTCTGACTTAGTACCATTTATGCTGACTCTCTGCTTCCTACCAATTAGCCATGACCTAATCCATCCTAACAATGCCCCACCTATTCCATGCGCCTCAACCTTTTTCATCAATCTCTCATGAGGGACTCTGTCGAAAGCTTTACTGAAATCTAAATATATAATATCATATGATTTGTCATTATCTACTGCTTCTGAGAAAAAGCTAAGCAAATTAGTAAGGCAAGAACGTCCCTGAATGAATCCATGCTCAGAAGAATTGATTAAGTTAAATGTTTCTAAGTGGTTTCTCATTTTCCTAGCAATAATTGACTCTAGTAGCTTTCCTATGATTGAAGTGAGACTAATGGGACGATAATTTAATGCTATGTATTTATCACCTTTTTTGAAGATCGGAACTACATTTGCAAGCTTCCAAGCTTCTGGAACTATACCTGTTTCTAATGACTTGTTAAAAAGAAATGTTAATGGGTAACTTAACTCATCTCTGCATTCTTTTAATACTCTAGCATATACCTCATCAGGACCAGGTGATTTCTGAGGCTTCAGTCTGTCAATTTCCTTAAGCACATCATTTCTACTTATAGTAATCGTACTTAACCTATTTTCTATACTATCGCTATATATACGAGGCCGACAGAGTGGGCGCGTCGACATGTGCGTCGTGTCGAGCAAAGGCTGACCAGAACCTGGGAGACCCAGAGGGGAACCCTGAGGACGGGAAGTAAAAGTAGGCAGCCCCGCCCAGGGAAGTACTACCGCCAAGGTTTCAGGAGACTCAGGGAATAGCCTGAATTCCGTTTTCTCTCCCAGGCCATGGTAGCTGGATACATATCTTTCTGCCTCACACATCAGGGGTATCAGGAAAACCCTCTTTATATAACATACACATCCAACTTCACGACATTGCCCTACATCGCTATCCTCTATCCATAAAACACTACTCTTCCCACTACATATCATACATGTAACACCATACACCTTACCCAATAAATATGGCAGTACAAATGTTAAGAGCAAACCTGGTGGTCCCTCGGATATCCACCCCCGGCAGGGTTGGGTCATTGACACAGGGCCCTCCCGGTCGTCATCATGCGACTGTGTCAAGAGCATTGCAACGTCCCAAAGCTGCTCGTCGGTGCAGCTTTTTCTTTAGCAATATAAGGGGACTTCACTCCAACATCAATTCTGTACACCAATTTCTTCAAGCAGAATCCCCTACTCTCCTTTTTTTGACAGAGACTCAAGTAACATCCACATCTGACACGTCTAGATTTAATTTTCCAGGTTATCAACTGCTCCAAAATTTCAGACCTAAAGGAGGTGTATGTTGCTTCGCAAAATCTGAAATTGCCCTGGAGGAGGTTACTAGTTTCAATTGTCCCTATTTTGATTATTCTATATACAAATTAATTTCTGCTGGTAAATTTAAATACATATGTTGCATCTACCGTTCCCCAAATACTCCTCCAGAGCAAAGTCTTTTTGATTCTCTGTCCTCACAACTCAGTGTCCTCAACTTAAATGCTTCTTCGGAAATCACTGTGTTGGGTGATTTTAATGTCCATAATGTTGAATGGCTCACTCATTCAGCCAGGACTGATGATGCTGGTCTTGAATGTGAGCTATTTGCAGACTCATTTAATCTCACTCAACTAGTCAACCAACCCACCCGTGTACCAGATAATCCTAATCTATCAAAGGCATTTGATAGAGTCTGGCATCAATCCTTATTGTCGAAGATGTCACACTACGGCCTTGCATCATTAGTTCCACTAATTTCTTCTTATCTTCATAACAGAAAAATACGTGTAATGGTAGATGGCCTTTATTCTCAATTTCACTCAATAAATGCTGGTGTTCCCCAGGGATCAGTTTTGGCCCCAACTCTGTTCCTCATTCATATCAATGATCTCATATCTACCACTCATAATCCAATACATTCCTACGCAGATGACTCAACACTCCACAGTTCCTTCACATTTACCAATTCTTTCACCCAACCCGATCTTATAAATTCAAAAATAAACACTGCAATTTCTCTGAACCAGGACCTTTCTAGAATTAATGAATGGGGACAAGAGAATCTAGTTTCCTTTAATGCACAGAAAACCAAGTACATTCAATTTTCTAACCGACAGAATCTCACGGACTCGCATATATTTTTTAATGATGTAAATATTCCCACTTCCCCTAGTATTGACATTCTCGGTGTAACATTAACTACTAACTTGAGCTGGACACATTATGTTAGAAGCATTGCTAAGAATGCCTCTAAAAAACTGGGACTCCTGTACAGAGTTCGAGAATTCTTCACTGACGAGCAGTTGGCCGTAATATATAAAAGTCATGTGCGCTCTCAGATGGATTACTGTTCACCTCTGTGGGGTGGAAGTGGAGTGGTTGCATTGAAGCAGGTGGACAAAATTCAAAATAAAGCTATTAGATTAATCAATAACCCTGCAATCACACAGGACCTTCCTACATTAGCCATACGAAGAAACGTTGCATCCCTTGCATTATTCTACAGATATTTTCACAGCAATTGTTCCGAGGAACTTGCTTCAATTGTGCCGCCTCTCCACATCTTTCCCCGTAGAACTAGGGCAGCTGAGAGCGCCCATGAATTTACACTTTCTCCTCCACAATGCAGAACTTCTGCTTATCAGAATTCATTTATCCCCAGAGCTACTACTCTTTGGAATTCACTTCCCTCGAATTGCTTTCCACAAACTTACAATCAACAAATGTTTAAATCCAGTTGTTACAAACATTTTATGAATGGAGGATGCCTTTAGGCACATGGACCTTTTTGTTTTATCTGTGTTTTTCCTTCCTCCGTTCATTGTCTCTTAAAAAAAAAAAAAAAAAAAAAAAAAAAAAAAATCATAATTCCCACCTACTGGACTTATTTTTAACAACCAATTCAGAAAATTATGATGTTACAGTGAGGTCCCCGCTTGGATCTTCTGATCACTGTCTGATACAGGCCACCTGTCTATCACCTATCACACCTTCCCACTCTGAATCTGTTTTGGTGACTAAATGGCATTACGATAGGGCAGACTGGGAGGGTCTTCAAGGTTTCTTTATTGATATTCCCTGGACCTCTTTCTTTTCTAATGATGCACACTCCACCTTGAGCCACATACAAGATTTTGTAAAAATTGGAATGGAAACTTTTATTCCTCATCAAAAGTACATTAAAAGATCTAATTCACCTAAATGGTTTGACCATAATTGTGCTAGAGTAACTGAACAAAAAGCAATAGCCTACAATGCATATACAAGATCAAAAACACATGAAGCCTTTAATTACTTTAGAATCATCAATAATCATGCCAAAACTGTATTAAACCTAACTAAATCAAACTTTCTCCACAAGCAGGCAAATAAACTTCTAAATAATCCAAATGATAACAAAATATTTTGGTCTACTCTTAACTCATTCAAATCCAACTTCACAACTGCTTCATCCATTCCACCATTAAAATCTCCGACTGGCAATCTTGTAAGTGACCCACGAGGTAAAGCTAACCTTCTTGCGGATATTTTCTCCACCAACTCAACCTTAGATGAAATAAATCAAGATGTCCCTGTACTTAATTTTAATTCGCCTGAAATTCCCTCACTTAAGATCCACACCAGACATGTCAAAACTATTTTGCAGAATCTCTCAGTAGATAAGGCTCCTGGTCCAGATGAAATTCCTCCAATAGTACTTAAGAATTGCTCCTTGGTGCTCGCTCCTGTATTGGCAAAATGTTTCCGTCTATGTACTCATACCTCATGCTTCCCAGTACCCTGGAAAGAAGCAAACATACATCCAGTTCCTAAAAAAGGTGCCTCTTCAGATCCATCAAACTACAGACCAATAGCTATAACTTCCACTCTTGGTAAAGTCTTTGAAATTATATTAAATAATCACATAATTAAGCATCTTGAGAATAATAAATTAATCAGTGATAGGCAATATGGTTTTAGACGATGTCGATCAACTGCAGACATTCTTTGCCTTCTTACGCATCAAATCAACCAAGCTACAGACCAACATGGTGAAACACATACAATAGCACTGGATATATCAAAGGCATTTGATAGAGTCTGGCATCAATCCTTATTGTCGAAGATGTCACACTACGGCCTTGCATCATTAGTTCCACTAATTTCTTCTTATCTTCATAACAGAAAAATATGTGTAATGGTAGATGGCCTTTATTCTCAATTTCACTCAATAAATGCTGGTGTTCCCCAGGGATCAGTTTTGGCCCCAACTCTGTTCCTCATTCATATCAATGATCTCATATCTACCACTCATAATCCAATACATTCCTACGCAGATGACTCAACACTCCACAGTTCCTTCACATTTACCAATTCTTTCACCCAACCCGATCTTATAAATTCAAAAATAAGCACTGCAATTTCTCTGAACCAGGACCTTTCTAGAATTGAAGAATGGGGGACAAAAGAATCTAGTTTCCTTTAATGCACAGAAAACCAAGTACATTCAATTTTCTAACCGACAGAATCTCACTGACTCCCATATATTTTTTAATGATGTAAATATTCCCACTTCCCCTAGTATTGACATTCTCGGTGTAACATTAACTACTAACTTGAGCTGGACACATTATGTTAGAAGCATTGCTAAGAATGCCTCTAAAAAACTGGGACTCCTGTACAGAGTTCGAGAATTCTTCACTGACGAGCAGTTGGCCGTAATATATAAAAGTCATGTGCGTTCTCAGATGGATTACTGTTCACCTCTGTGGAGTGGAAGTGGAGTGGTTGCATTGAGGCAGTTGGACAAAATTCAAAATAAAGCTATTAGATTAATCAATAACCCTGCAATCACCTTCCTACATTATCCATACGAAGAAACGTTGCATCCCTTGCATTATTCTACAGATATTTTCACAGCAATTGTTCCGAGGAACTTGCTTCAATTGTGCCGCCTCTCCAGATCTTTCCCCGTAGAACTAGGGCAGCTGAGAGCGCCCATGAATTTACACTTTCTCCTCCACAATGCAGAACTTCTGCTTATCAAAATTCATTTATCCCTAGAACTACTACTCTTTGGAATTCACTTCCCTCGAATTGCTTTCCACAAACTTACAATCTACAAATGTTTAAATCCAGTTGTTACAAACATTTTATGAATGGAGGATGCCTTTAGGCACATGGACCTTTTTGTTTTATCTGTGTTTTTCCTTCCTCCGTTCATTCTCTTAAAAAAAAAAAAAAAAAAAAAAAAAAAATTAGAGACCCGCCCTCCCAGGATGAGCCCTGACGTCCACCTTTGGTACCAGGCCGTCCAGGGCCAAAATCCCGAAAGGGAAGGGAAACGACGTTCGTTAGGGATCTGAAACGTTCCGAGGGACGGAACGTGGACAGGCCGACCAACCAGCCCCAGGCAAAAGAAGTTGATGCTGCCTGGGAGCAAGCGGGAGGACTGACAACCGGAGCAGCAACCATAGGTAGAGCAGGTGACGTAGGCAGGTGGGCCACCAAAAAAGGTGGAAGAGGAGGGACCACGGGTAAACAGGAGGGATGGCAGTGGAGTGCCCCAAGAACACCGCCCAGTACGTAAGCATGCCTGGAGATCGTACAGGGGAAGAGACAGGGCGGCGTGGAGCCGGAGACCGTCGGCAATGTGGTGAAGTAGAGCGGCGTCTCCCCTACGTCTCGGCGTCCTCGGAAGCAGTAGGGACGTCCGAACGAGGCACCAGGGGATAGGCGGTCTGGCGCCTGGTAGACAGCAGAGGGAAGGGGAAGCATGGCACGCACCCCTTCGTTAGGAAGCGCGGAAACCGCTGGAGGTGGTCCTGGACATAGAGAGCGAAACCCTGATCATGTAGCGCAGAGGCGAGACCGTGCCTCTACAGCGTCCGGGAATGTAGGACAAGACCCAAACGTCAATATCGACGAGACACGGTCTACACCTCCGAGGGATAAACCCATTGCGGTTGGAGCACGAGACATGGGTAGGACTCTCCATGTCCAAACGGGCATGGCAGGACGGGAACCCCACTGCAATCAGAAAGGAAAAATATACCGATGGCCCATGTATGAAGTGCCCCAGGCAGAGCAGGGGAAGAAGGCAGGTGGGCCACAAAGAGTTACCACAGGTAATATAGGAGGGACGGTAGTAGAGCGTCCCAAGAATACCGCCATGTTGTTGTTGTTGTTGTTGTTCCCTAAGCTGCCTGGCCGAACAGCCCCGAGTCCCTGAGGAAGGCCATGGCCACGATCGGGCTTTCCCACAGAGCTCTCATTGAGTGTAGATTGTGTTGTTGGCGTAAGTGGTTGTGTGAAATGCAGTCTTCTATGATGTGTTTAATGGTATGGGGTGCTGTGTTACATCCCGGGCAGGCGTCGACAACGGAGTCATCCAGTCTCTTCTGATAGCTCAGGAGAGCTGGATGGTGTCCGCATCTCAGCCTGGCCAGGTGGACTCTGTCCTCGCGAGGAAGGGAGGATTCGCAAGGATGGATTTCGGGAGGTCGTGCATGCAGCTGCGTGTTGTCTGTGAGTGAGTGGATGGATCGGTGAGAGATATGAGTATGGATGTGCTTCTGGAAGTTGGTTCGGGGTGGGCAGGGAGGGAAAGAGGACAATAATTGTGTGTGATACCGTGTGCTGGGTGTTGTTTTGATATTTCTTGGTGTCTGTGGGTGTGTTGCCATGTAATTTAGTGGGTGGTCTTGGTTCGTGGAGGCTGCTGCCAGGAATTGAGTGCCTCTCATGTCCAGATGGTCTTTGACTTTGAGGATTTTAGTTCCTTGATGTAGGTGATCTGTGGGTGCAGTAGCTGTGCAGCCTGTAATGATCTTCAGGGCTTTGTTTTGAATAGTCTGTAAGGTATTATGATGTGTTTCAGCTAGGTTAGAAGCCCAGGCTGGGCTTGCGTATTCCAGCACTGATCTTATGTATTGTTTATATACTGTGGTGGTAGTTTCTTTGTTGTGTCCAAATTTTGTGTGAGCAAGTGACCTGAGGGTCTGGGTGTCAGTTTCTTTTTAATGTTTGTGGTGTGCTGTTTGAATGTCATATGAGTATCATATGTTACTCCTAGGATTTTGGGTGTGTTATATGTGTTAGGGGTGTGTTGTTTATGGTGAGTTGAGGGATGTATTCGTGTTCTCCTGTCCAGCTTGTGAGCAGGGTTGCGGTGGATTTGGCTGGGGCTAGATTAAGTCTGTTTGTAGTGCACCAGCCATGTAGTGTGTTGAGATAGGGTTGAAGGAGATCTGTTGCTCTTTTTGGGTCATGGTGTGTGCATGTGAGTGTTATGTCATCTGCATAGGAGGCTAAGTTTATTTGGAGCGTAGTGGGTGTAGTTATATCGTGCATGTACAGATTGAAGAGTGCGGGCGATAGGACGGATCCTTGTGGGACTCCGTTTGGAAAGTTTCTGATTTTAGATGACTGACCGGCAAAAGATACGTGTGCACATCTGCCTGCTAGGAAGTTGGCCAGCCACCTTTTTGTGTTGTTGTGCATGTTTGTGTTGTAGATTTTGTTTGTTAGGTTGTGGCGGGGGATGGCATCGAAGGCTTTACTAATGTCGAGTGTGGCTAATAGTGATCTGTGTGGTGGTCTAGCTGAGTTGATGCCGTCAAAAGCTCTTTGTGTAAGGTCTGTGAGAAGAGTGTTTGTGGAGTGCAGTGGCCTAAAGCCATGTTGTGTTGGAGCTAGGTGTAATTAGTTGTAATACTAGGCGTTCCATGACTTTGGAGGGGGAACAAAGGAGTGTGATGGGGCGGTGCGAGGAGGGTAGCGTGGGGTCTTTGTTGGGTTTGGGGAATGTGATGATGATACCATGCTTCCATATGTCTGGTATTGTGTTGTGTGAATAGCTGTAGTTTGATATGTTAGTGAGTGCTTGTATGCCTTGTGGTCCCAGGTGTCTGAGGTGTATGTTGCTTATGTTGTCTAGGCCACAGGCGGGTGAGTGTTTGAGATTGTTGATGATATGCTTTGTCTGGTGATTGGTGAAGGGTGTATAGTCAGGGTCTGTGGGGAATTGTCTCTTACGTCGGATGACACGTCGGTCGTCTTTGTGAGGTTTTAGGTGGCTGACATGTGAGAAGTGATTGATGAGAGTGTTTGCTTGTTGTTTACATGAAGGAGTAGAGTCTGTTGTTGTGATTGCAGCATGTGATTGTGTTGTGTTGCTGTTGGAAAGTGTGATGCTGTTTAGTGTTTTGTAGAGTTTTTTGGGGTTTGTTTTGTGATCAAGTGTTTGTAGGAAGTTATTCCAATTTAGTTTTTGTTGTTCTTGTATTTTGTTGTTAGTTTGGGTGTTGAGTGCTTGAATTTGTTGTGTGATGTCTTGTGTGTGGGGTGCTGGGGAGTGTTTCAGTATGTCGCATTGTCTGATGAGGTTTTGAATTTCTGGTGTGAAGTTGGGGTTGTGTCTTTTTCTGTTACCTCTTGGAATGTGTTTCTTGTCAGCGTTTTGGATAGTTTTATTGAGTACGGTACCGACGCCTTAAAACTCAAGACTCTCATTCTTCATATGTTTCTGCCCGGAATCAAGCCAAATCTGTTCTTCGACTTGCCAAACACTCTTTCATCAATAATAAATGCACTGAACTATCCAACTCTAGCTCTTCCCAAGCTTTCTGGCATCTAGCCAAAAACCTCTCCAACAATTTCTCTTCCTCGTCTTTCCCTCCCCTTTCCCACTCTGATGGCACAACCATCACTTCTTCCTCTGACAAAGCTAAACTCTTCGCTCAAACTTTTGCTAGAAACTCCACCTTGGATGATTCCGGTGCTATTCCTCCCTCTCCGCCCTCCTCTCTCTTACTTATGCCTAATATCCTAATCTCTTCTAAAGATGTACTTTCTACCCTCTCTGGGCTTAACACTAATAAGGCGTACGGTCCGGACGGTGTTCCTCCTGTTGTTCTCAAAAACTGTGCTTCCGTGCTGACTCCCTGCCTAGGCAAACTCTTTCGTCTCTGTCTATCCTCTAACGTCTTCCCTTCATGCTGGAAGTTTGCTCACATTCAACCTGTCCCAAAGAAGGGTGACCGCTCTCAACCCTCCAACTATCGTCCAATTGCTCTTATCTCTTGTCTTTCTAAAGTTTTTGAAACTACTCTTGCTTCCAAATTTCTTAAGCATTTCTCTTCTCATAATCTGCTCTCAGATCGCCAGTATGGCTTCCTTAAGGGTCGCTCTACTGGTGATCTTCTTTCATATCTTACTAACTCTTGGTCATCCTCCTTTCGGGACTTCGGTGAGACTTTTTCTATTGCACTAGACATATCGAAAGCCTTCGATAGAGTCTGGCATAAATCTTTAATTTCTAAACTACCCTCCTTCGGTTTCTATCCCTCCATCTGTGCCTTTGTCTCTAATTTCCTTTCCGGCCGTTCCATAGCCGCGGTTGTGGACGGCCATTGTTCACTTCCTCACTCTATAAACTCCGGTGTTCCTCAGGGCTCTGTCCTATCTCCTATTCTCTTTCTAATTTTTATAAATTATCTCCTTAACTGTACCTTAATTCCCATCCATTCATACGCAGACGACTCAACCTTGCACTACTCCATTAGTTTTTCAGAACGCCCCAGCCAGCAATCCCTCAACGACAAACGTAATGAAGCCATAGAACTCTTAAATTCTGATCTAAATACTATTTCCAATTGGGGCAGAGAAAACCTTGTTAACTTTAATGCTTCCAAAACCCAATTTCTCCATCTATCTACCCGTCAGGATCTCCCAGCGGACTATCCCTTATTCTTCAACAATACAAAAATCAACCCTTCATCTTCTCTCAATATTCTTGGTGTCTCTTTTTCTTCTGCTCTCATTTGGAAGGACCATATTACCAGTCTTGCTAAGGCAGCCTCCCAGAAGCTGGGTGTGCTCAACCGCCTTAGGGGGTTCTTTTCCCCTGCACAGCTTCTTGCTCTGTACAGGGGCATAGTGCGCCCTTGTATTGAGTATTGTTCACATGTGTGGGGAGGTTCCTCTCACACTGCTCTCCTAGACAAAGTTGAAAGGAAGGCCTTTCGTATCATTAACTCCCGTCCACTCACCAACTCTCTGCAATCTCTCTCTCTCCGCCGCAATGTTGCATCTCTCTTGCTATTCTATCGCTACTATAATAATCAGTGTTCCTCAGAGCTATCCCAGTGCATACCACCTCCTTTACGTAGGGCACGTGGTACCCGTCTTGCAACTCAATCCCACCCCTACTCTGTGCAACTCTCCAACCCAAGAGTGAAACGTTACTCTCAAACTTTCTTCTACTCAACAGCTGAGCTCTGGAACTCTCTCCCAGAATCAGTCTTTCCCTCTTCCTATGACTTAAATTGCTTCAAACTCCGTGTGTCCAGGCATTTTGGCTCGAACGTCCCTTGATTTTGGCCCTGTCACTCTTTCAACTATGGGGGAGGCACTCGCTATAGGCAGTTATGCCTTTTGCCTCCCTCAATCACATAGAAAAAAAAAAAAAAATTTGTACAGCATTGTTGATGTTAGTGATGGGTGTACTGTTTAGAGTTGTGAAGTGTTGTTTTGTCTCATTTGTGAATGCTTCCCAGTTAGCTCTTTTATAATTGGTGTATGTGTGTTTGTGGCTAGCTGGGGTGAGTCTGGTTTTGGTAGTGATAATGATCGGGAGGTGGTCAGAGCCTAAGGTTCTGACCACCCTCCAGGATGTTGTGGGGGCGAGTTCTGGGGAGCAAAAGGTGATGTCTGGAGATGATGGGTTATAGAGGGCTTGGTGAGGAATATGGGTATGTTGATGGATGTCGTTAAGGATGATGAGGTTATCGGTTTGGTTTTGTAGTACCAGCCCTCTGTCTGTGTCGGGGTTGTCGACAAACCAGGCCGACGTCTTGGCGTTGAAGTCACCACCCAGGATGATGTGTGGGGTGTGTGGGGTGTTTGTGATGTGTTGTAAGTGTGGTCTGTATTCATTTGGTACTGTAGGGGATGTTTGGGGAGGGATGTATGTGTTTATGATGGTTATGTTGGAGTTGTTGCCAGTGCGTATTTTAATTGATTGTATTTCTGTTGTGTTATCATTTGGGGGGAGGAGGGATTTGGTTTGTACACTGGTTACTATGTATGATATTTCTTTGTGTACCAGGGTGATGACTCCACCGCCCCCGCCGACAGCCCGGTCTTGTCTGATGGTGGTGAAATTATGAAATGTGGGTGTTTTTTGTGTTGTGCGGAGTTTTGTTTCTTGTAAGATGGCAATGTGTATGTTGTGTTGTTTGATGAAGTGTGAGAGTTTGTGTTTCTTTGTGTTGATACCATCTATGTTCAATTGAAGAATGTTAATGTTATGTGCACGATGTATGTTGGGTGCTGCTGCAGGGGGGGGGGGGGGGGGGGAGGGGGGGGGTGGGGGTGGGGGTGAGGTGGGGGTGGGGATTGGGGAGCAGGAGATGGGGGTTGGAATGGATTAGGATGGGGTGTGGTGTGTTGAGTTGAGGATGTGGATGGTATGGGAAGGTTAGGTGGGTTAGGGAGGAGAGGTGGACGGGTTTTAGGGGGGGGGAGTGGATGATATGGGAAGGCTAGGTGGGTTGGGGAGGAGAGGTGGACGGGTTTTAGGTGAGGGATTTGACTGGGAGAGGGAGGGGCATGAGGAACAGGTCCAGGTGTTCGTGTAGTGTTTCTTGGAGGCAAGTGTTGTACAGGTGAAGTGGGTTCAGTTCCTGCATGAATTGCAGAGAACTGAACCCTTAGTGTGGCAACTCGAAGTGATGGGTTTTGAGCAAGTTGGACATTTGTATGTGTACGTGGGTCCTGGGTTGCTCTCAATGTCTCCGGCTAGAAGAAGTCTTCGAGAAATGACAGCTGGAGAGTCATTTCTCGGTGTAGGAAAAACTGTGTGATGTGTGTGTGGTGTGGGAGGTGTGGAAATTCCCGGCGAGACCAAAGCCGCTCCAAGGACCCGTGCCCCCAGGGAGGGGGCAGGGGATGGTTGTGACGGTTTGGCTCCCGAAACTGCTCCCCGCGGCCGGCATCCGGTTGTCCTCCACTGGTCGTTGATCTTGTCTCCGGCCGTGGAGGGTCGGCAGCCATCCGCGGTTGGCAGCTCCGGGAGGTGGTCCCACGGCGCAGACGCCGCCACATCAGGACCTTACCGCCATGTTCATAAGCATGGTGCGGATGGAGGCAAACCGGTCAGCGGTGGCCTCCTGAGCCTTGGGTGGAGCCACATGGATGGCCTGAACCGGACAGAGGAGTCGGAGATCGTCGGCGGGATGGTGAAGGAGAGCGACGACGCACCTCCGTTTCGGAGTCCTCGGAAACAGCTAGGACGCCCGAACGAGGCATTTGGAGGAAAGGCGATCTGGCGCCTTGTAGACATCTGACGTGCACACCTATGGCGTGCGCAAGGAGGAAGTGACATCCACATTGCAATTGAAAAGGAAAAGATACTGAAGCACAACATTGGTAAAAACCCTGGAATCCTTGATAGGAGAGTACCCCCTTCCCCTGTTGAGGAAGGGAAGGACAAAAAAGGGGGGGGCCCTTCGAAATGAGGGCTATACAGGAGTATAATGCATGGTAGGATGCACCAAAAACTTGAAAAAACTCCTGAAAAAGAACAGGCACAAGGGCAGAAAGGCGCACAAAAGTGGTCACTACACCCTGCAAATGGAGCACCTTTCATGAAAGTGAGTATCCCCCCCCCCACCCCCCCCTTGTGCGTTGTGAGGGGTGAAGAGGGACCCCCCATGCGGAGGGTCAGGGAGAGACCAGGAGATCCAGCAAGAGCAAAGAACCCTGTGCAAGGCCCCAGAAGGAAGGCATGAAAAGCCTTATAATTGAAGAGGATATGATGAAAAGGAGAAGTCCGTGAACTACTGCAACTGAGTCCCTATACAGAGGCAAAGCAAATCACACTAGCACCGACCCAGAGAGGAGTGGACCACAATGGTCTGGTCCGCTCCGCTCGGGGGCGGAAATCCGCTCTGGAGCGGAATGTAGGATGTAGGACGAATGGAGGATGGTTGGAACTCACCACCCGGTGAGGACACCCGTGGCGAGAGCAGAGCGAAGTAGACATACTACACTGGAACCAGAAGAAAAAAACGCTGTGAAGACCCCGTGTAGGCCATGGTACGGCATGCATGTATGTCATTGACAGTTACAAGAATAAAGCCTATTCGGAAGCACCATGAAAAAACCACTGAAAGTCGATGAATCCTGAAGAAGGTGAAGGCCAAAGAGTGCCCCTGAAACGGGAGGCCAGGCAGGAGTATCAGTCATGAGGTCATGCACAAAATAAAGATCAGAGATCCCAGAATAGGCTACAGGCACCAGATCAGGGAGTAGCCTAAAAGCTCTCACTAGGCCTGGAGACAAGAGTCCCTTCCAATAAAGGAGAGTGCCCCCCTATCCCCCCCCCCCCATGTTCCCCTGGAAGTTAAAGCCGAAGAGAACTCTCCAAAAGGAGGATCAGGCAGTCCATAGGTGAACCAGCAACATTCCAAAGAGCCCCAAACCCCAGGGCAGAAAAAACCAAGGGGTATGCTCAACCCTCTGAAGTACTGAAGGAAACCCCACCCCAAAATATAATAGAGACTAATACCTTAACCAAGCAAGTGCAGATCTCCTCATAAGAGTTTTACCGGTGCGCTGCGGAACTCCTCATATAATCCAAGGCCTAAAAAAAAAAAATTAAATCAGCCCTGTATAATTTTTTTTGCCCTTTGGCCATGCCAAATATCACTCCTCCACATTCCCCCCCCCCCCCCCCCACCACCACCGGCCTTCAATTATCACCTATTTTCCCTGTTATTCCCTTATTCTTAGGTATATTTTTGTGCTAACATTAGCGAGTTGCTAGCAGGGCGTGGTCATCTGTGTAACCAAGCATGGGAAAGAGCGAGAGAGAGACTACCACGCAACAGTGTCTCTCCAGCCATCGTGACGGCTGGCTGGCTGGCAGGCTGCCTCAGCCATAAGTTATGTAACTCCCGGCCTCTATCGCCGATTTTGACCATCCAATCGCTGTTTCCACTTGTTTTATTGTTGTAACAGGTTAATACCTTTATAATCAACGTAAAATAGGCGCATATGGATAAGTATTAATGATATTTATGGTACGATGACGATTTGAGTTTAGGAAACAGTCTAAATACCTCCGCAGAGGGCCAATACCCCACCTACGCAGCGGAGAGGTTAAGGCCGGTACCAGTGAAGAGGTCCTGTAGGACAGAAAGCACAGTCAGGGAAACAAGGAGAAGAGCGTAAAAAGACGACTTAATGGAAGTGCAGGACTACCAGTCTAAGCCTAAACTGAGTCAAGAGTAGCGCGACCGTAAACAGCAACGTCCGTTCAAGAGCGGAAAAGTACCGACATCGAGCGGGAACGTCCGCGTTCCAAGGTGGGCGGGATCGTCCCAGGGCGGAGGAGTCGTATACGGACCCGTACGTTCTGGCGCGGGAAGTGGTATGAGACGTCATTAGTACGTGAGTGAAAAGTCCCCTCCGAGAGAGGAGAGGCCCAGAGGGGCCCCACCTTAAGCCGAGGACCCTGGAAAGGTAGCCTGGCAAGTCACAGCAGACGTGGGAGCGTCTGTGGGTATCAGTCAGCGTGAAAACAGACCTCCGACATAGAACGGAAAGTCCCGTTCTAGAGCGGAGGGGCCCAGTGAGACCATGGGACCGTATATGAAAGGTCCGACCTAGAGCGGGGAGTTTCCGACCCAGGGCGGAAACCCATCGGTACGCGTCTGAGAGGTCTGCGGAACCCATGAAGGTGGAAGGCCAGTAAAATAAAAGTCCCTTCCAAAAGCGGAGGGGCCCAAAGGTAACCCTCCTCAAGTCACAACAGGCGCAGGAGAGCCTGTGGGTAATCAAAGCACGACCGTAAGAGGGGCAGTAGACAGAACAAAATCCGTCAGACAAAAACTCATCAGAACGGGCTACGTTCGCAGTTTCGTGGGATTGTAACCAGGGAGACAGAGCACTGGGGCTGTCAATCAAAAGTTGAGCATAAGCCAGATTGAGGTTGCCACAGTGTTGAAATCCAAACCCCCCCCCCCCCCCCCCCTAGGCTAGGCAAAAATGAAAGGTAGCCTAAACAGTTCTTGAGCCAGTAATATATGAAATTACAGGGCGCCACCAGACACTGTACCGATGATGAGGAACACAATCAATACCGGAGGAGGGGCAGTAGACAGAACAAAAACTGTCAGACAAAAACTCATCAGAACGGGCTACGTTCGCGGTTTTGTGGGACTGTATCTTTATAATAAAGAATTTGAATAGGCTAGGCGAAAAAACAGAAGTTAGCCTATTCGGTACCAGGGTCAGTAATATATGAAATTACATGGAGCCACCAGTTACTGTACCCTTGAAGAGGGTAAGCAACAAGGGACCGAAGCGTCAGGTAGACAGAGCACTGGGGCCACCCAACAATACAGGGGCAGATTATGCCAGATTGAGGAGGCCGCAGAGTCGTAAACCAAGATGCCCCCTTCTAGGCTAGGCTAAAAACGAAAGTTAGCCTATTCGGTACCAGAGTCAGTAATATAAGAAATTACATGGAGCCACCAGTTACTGTACACTTGATGAGGGAAGCAACAAGTGACCGAAGCGGCAGGTGTAGACAGAGCACTGGGGCCGCCCAACAATACAGGGGCAGATTATGCCAGATTGAGGAGGCCGCAGAGTCGTAAACCAAAACGCCCCCCTTCTAGGCTAGGCTAAACACGGAAGTTAGCCTATTCGGTACTAGAGTCAGTTTAAAAACAAATTTGAATAGGCTAGGCTACAATACGGAAGTTAGCCTATTCGGTACCTGAGGCAGTAATATATGAAATTACAGGGAGCCACCAGTGACTGTACCCTTGATGAGGTTAAGCAACAAGTGACCGAAGCGTCAGGTAGACAGAGCACTGGGGCCGCCCAACAATACAGGGGCAAATTATGCCAGATTGAGGAGGCCGCAGAGTCGTAAACCAAAACGTCCCCCTTCTAGGCTAGGCTAAAAATGAAAGTTAGCCTACACGGTACTTGAGTCAGTAATATATTAAATTACAGGGCGCACTAGTTCCTGTACTCATGATGAGAGTAAGCAACAAGAAAAAGACCAGAAAAGAGATCGGCCCTACAAGGGTCAGTGCTCCCCTTCCAACGAACTAGAAGGGCACAAGTAAGCCTAGGCCTAAGAACGCGAAAATAAAAGCAAAATTAAGGCAGTGACAAAAAACTTTAATGACAAGAAGCTGACTAAAGACAAAACTAAAGCCACCGCAAGTGAAAGAAAAACAAAAGGCAAAGCCTAATTGAACGAGTGTCGCCCAAGCGGCGACGCATGCGCAGATGGCAAAAAATTAAATAACCTCCAGTTTCGACGCTACACTCCAAGAAAAACACATTTGAGCCCATTTTTTAGCGTGCCTACAGCACGGATCATCTGTCTAGAATCACAGGTACCTTAAATAAGGCCCACAACTCCCCCAAAGGGGAGGTGACAGGTGTGGTAGGCACAAAAACAGAGCACAAAAAAGAAGCGTGTTGTCATTGAGTGTAGCGCGAAAAGGATGATCTAATGAACCCGGTCGGGTTGTGCGGTGGACCCGTGACAACGGCTTAAGGAGCCAGATAGGATGGACAATGTTCTACAATTTTCTCTTTTCTTTCTCATCAATATTTTCATTTTACTTCAAAATAGTAGCCTCAAAAGTATGTACAACGTACCTAGTAGAGAGAGTAAGGTACTACTCTAGATGTTATCGATTTAATCGCGCTAGTGATTACGATAATTGCCCGCTCCAGAGCGGAACGGAATTATACGATAAGTAAATAGCTCTACGTTGGAGACGTAGAGGCTACTACTAAATATACTGTTATAGCAATATTTCATGAAATGTAATTGAACTCTGTTACTATAGTGATTAATTTCAATGTTGAGCAATCACTGTTGATATATAATTCAAAGGTTGAATGCATAGGTTGTACATTATACTGGCTGCTCATCAGATATGCTTACTTTAGGTTTGTGTTATAAAATTCATGATAGCGCACATAAAGCTACCACTGATGCACTGCTATCATATATTTTCCAACTCTAGAGATGCATCTATCTATCTATCTATTGCCTGATGCCGTGATCCCCGAAGGGGTGGCCACGAACGAACCGCCCCCATGCAGCTCTGTCCCCAGTCAGTCGACGGCCCTCCCCCCAACCAGCACCGCCTTCGTTCATGTACTTCTTCACTCCATCCTTCCACCTCTCATTCGGTCTACCTCTCCCTCTCTGTCCCTCCACCTCGCTCTCGTACACCCTCTTAGTCATTCTCTCGCTTTCCATACGTTCTATATGGCCGAACCATCTCAAGTTGTTCCTTTTCACACTTTCCAGCACATCTACCTCCACACCACACCTCCTTCTTACTTCCTCATTAGTCTGTCTATCCCTCCATGTAACTCCGCACGCACTCCTTAAGTAATTCATTTCCACTGCTCTCACTCTTGGTCTGAGTCTCTCAACCAACGTCCATGCTTCGATTCCATAAGTCAGTGTCGGGATTACCACACTGTCATGCAAGGACTTCTTCACTTCCATACTGACCACCCTATTTCTTGTTACTGCTTTTAGCGTTCCTACAACCCTCTTCCCCTGTTGTACCCTCTCCCGCACTTCTTCATCCATAGTCCCATCTTTACTCAACACACTGCCCAGATACTTAAAAGAGTTGACGATCTCCATAGCCTGACCGTTCAGCTTCACCTCACACTCTGTGATTTCACCCCTTTCGAAGACCATAACCTTGCTCTTCCCCGCATTTACCTTCAAATTCCGTTTTTTGCACACTGTTCCAAACTCATTTACCAGACCCTGCAACTCCCATTCATTATCACTCATCAGAACTGTATCATCCGCAAACAGCAGTATAGGTAGCTTCCACTCAATTCCCTCCCTTTTCAGCGATACACCAACATCCACTGCTCTTGATAGTATTTCTTTCATGACTCCATCCATATATACAGTAAACAACCACGGGGACATCACACACCCCTGTTTCAAACCAACATTCAGGTCAAAGAACTCGCTCTGCTCACTCTCCACACGTACTGCCGCCTTTGCACCCTCATACATGCTCTTAACTGCTTTCAGCAACTTGCCCTCTACTCCGTATATTCTACGTACTTTCCACAAACCTTCTCTATCCACTCTGTCATAGGCCTTCTCCAAGTCCATAAAGGCAACATACATCTTTTGTTTCTTCTCCAGATACTTCTCCACAACACAATTCAGGGTAAAAATCTGATCTACACATCCTCTTCCCTTCCTAAAACCTCCCTGCTCGTCGCCTATCCATTTCTCCGTTCTCACTCTTACTCTCTCAATCACTACCCTACTACGCTTAGAAGACATATTCCTCGGTGGTTACCACACACTCCTCTTTCCCCTTTGCCCTTATATAGGGGGACTATTATGCCAGTCTTCCAGTCATCGGGTGCACTCCCCTTCTCCCATGCTAGTTTGCACATATTCCATACCCATTCTATCGCTATCTCACCACCATACCTCAACATTTCCCCACACACTCCATCTGTTCCTGGTGCTTTCCCCAACTTCACTCTTTTCATGGCTTTCCACCCTTCTGACCTCCTGATCCCCACCTCCTCCTCCACTACTTCTCTTCTTCTCCCTCCCATACCATATCCAGCTATGTTTGCTGGCTCTTCATTCCTTACATTTAGCAACTCACTGAAGTACTCCCTCCATCTTTCGACTCTCTCTTGCTTCTCGGCTAGAGATGCATACCTTCTCAAAAATCACCATGAGAATTATTCCCTTCAGATGGTACCGACCAACCCACTTGGCTCATGGACTATAAGTGTTTTATCTACCTTAGGTATAGCAAAACTGAAATCTTGAGACCCTGAGTTTCTATCACTAGACCTGTCCCTGGGAGTTGACTCAACGTCCTCCGTCCCCACCTCTGAACTGCCAGATTGGACGTTAGACACGGTAGAGGTAGGGATGGAGGCTGGTGGACGCGACCCCGGCGTTTGCCGGTGCCGCGAGATCGTCGCCTCCGTACGGGACTGTTTACTACCCTTTCCATCTGAACTTCGACCACTAGATGCCGCTGAGTCAGTTTTCTGTTTCTTATGAGTCTTTGAAGTCTCTGCCGATGACTTCGTAGACCTCTTGAGAGGCGATCTCGACCTGGACCTTGATTAGTCGCCTCGTGGAGATGGTGCCTGCTCTCTCTTACAGCGGCCGTGGGGGGGGCCCCCCTGAGATGAAGAGTCACTACTATCCAGTGCTTCCACTCCTCAAATACCGATATCCTTGCCGGAGTTGCCATATTTCCTTAGATTTCCTTAAACATTTAATTCAATTTCCTTGGAAATTTCCTTATACATTTTTCCAATTTTAGCAGGTGTTTTATGTTATTTTTAATGGAAACAAAGTATATAATTGTTTTATTAAAGACATTAAGCTAACTGGTGAAGTAAAAAGTAAAATACAGGGAAATACTGTAAGCTAGATTAGCATATAATATTGGTTAACATTATATAGATAATACATTAAGGTACTGTTCCCATTGAAAATGTTCTTTTGACAAATTATACCAATGGCATGGGAAGATTTGATGGAAAATATAATTATTACTATGTAAGGTTATTGGAAAAAAAAAATTACCATGTAATATTGTTGGAAAATACAATTATTACTATGCAGTATATACATATAACATACCGGTAATACAAAATAAACTCCTGAATTACTTTAGCTTGGTTGTTCTCTTCCCTGTGCCATATCCCTTAGAAACTCCTGTCTTAATCTAGTTACTTGAGTATCATCTGCATTGGCTGTCATTCTAGCATAAAGTCTGATCATTGATTTTGGAGGATCTAAAGCTGCAGCTTGATTCCTTCCTTTCCTCTGGAAAGTAAGCTTTGTGGACAAGGGCCTATAAACTCTCGTCTTTGAGGGCAGCCCGGTGTTCGTTTTTAATAAGCTTCAACTGGCTAAAAAAAAAATCTACTGCTGCATTGCAATAGAGAAATGAAAACATGATTGATACAATCTTAGATAATTGAGGATATAGGGCACAACCTACTGCATTTTTAGCATTAAAAATGGACTGCCATAATGTCCCCACATCCATACTCTGTGAGACAAAAGAACATAATGATACTTGTCTCCATTCTAGATCAGCCTGTTGAACATCAACAACATCTGTCATATATGGTAGCCTCTTAAAAACAGGTGCCAACGTGGGAAGGCTCCGATTTTTAGCTACTTCAGGGGATAAGCATGCCAGAAAGTCAAAATGGCCAATACTGTACTATCAAATCTGGACCGTATCTGGCGTATACACTCAATTAGAA
Source organism: Paralithodes platypus (assembly GCA_032716605.1). NCBI lineage: Eukaryota > Metazoa > Arthropoda > Malacostraca > Decapoda > Lithodidae > Paralithodes > Paralithodes platypus. Next base: position 42,402,382 of record CM064578.1, on the reverse strand, counting down.
AAGAACTGCAATGGTTATAGAACAACTTTATATCATCATGATCATGCCCTATATCACTAGCAATGCTCTGTATTGTACTGGATGCTGCTATTCCAACATAAGTCATATGGAGTGGCAGGAAATGTAATTCATCATTTGGACAGGAACTGATCGTGTTCATTCAGACACACTCTCCCCAATAAGCTGTTGTTTTGAACGGTTCTCGTACCGATCCTGTAGGGACCAACATGATCTAAATCAAGTCTCGATCCTGTATGCTCTGTATCATTGTATGCATCATGTTTCCATCTCTCTCTCTCTCTTAACATTGTAATGATAATTTCTTTAGAATGTCCTTAAAATCTGTGGATTTCCTTAGAATTTCCTCAAAATCTCTATTTCCTTGAAACATTCCTTGTGCGTTCATAATTTCCTTAAAATGAGGAAAATTCCTTGATTGTGGAAACACTGCTACTATCACTACTGCTCACTGTTGCTTTCGAAAGAACCTTAGGCTTAGTTTTAAACTTAGAACTGGACCGGGAAGGAGGAGTTTTATGAACTTGAGATTTAATAATCAAAAGGTCCCAAAGCGCTTCATCATCGAAATGGAGTGCTTTATGAGCTATGTCTTTGGTGTAGTTATTAAAAGTACAGTAGATTTAATCTCTTGCAAGGCTACTAGGCATGAATGATCTCATTGATCAAGAAAACCACTCCTGAGGTCTGTGCAAATTCCGCATTTATTGGACATCCAGACGCCTCTGGAGCAGTCCAGACACTTAACACATTTAACACAGAGTTTATGGTTAAAGACCGGAATTAATAAACACGTAATAGAGCACACAGTGACTAAAGGCATGATGGTGACAAAATGACCCCCCCCCCCCCTCTCCCATCGGCCCCCATCCTTGTGTCCTGTGCCGAGGTTGTAGTGCTGTGATCTGGAAAGAAAATTTCCAGGAATCAATGCTCATAAGGACAAACTGAGACATTCACATACCACTTTACCCCAAATACGTCGGAAAACTAGATGTAGCAACACTTTGCTAGTCTAATTTCCCGTCGTCGACACCTGCCCGGGTTGTAACACAGCACCCCATACCATTAAACACATCATAGAAGACTGCATTTCACACAACCACTTACGCCAACAACACAATTTACACTCTTTGAGAGCTCTGTGGGAAAGCCCGACCCTGGCCATGGCCTTCCTTAACCCTTTCGCTGCGGGTGACGTTCTGGAATGTTTTGGCAAGTTACAGCAATTTCCAGGCTTTAAAAGCCTGTAAAAAACGTAAAAATCAAGTGTCAGTGGGCGGGAGCATGAGAGGCCCACCTCCGACCCTCAGAGCACCGAGCGGCTCACTGAGCTAGGCTGTGTCTCGCGCGGGTCTCTCTCTGTCTCTCTCACCAGTGTAGCCAAGCGAGCGAGTGTTACATAATAGCGGGGTTCCCGCGTTTCACTGGGACCACTGCAGGTGAACCAGACCACATACAGGGTCCGTTCTGGTGTCATTTTGAAGCTATTTTCGCCTAGTTTTCGGCAGAATACACTTCATTTAATGCAGATGCTTGATTTATCATTCAGGAGTGCCTAAATATGCCCTAAATAGCCCAAATATAGCCGCAGCCAAAGGGTTAAGGACTCGGGGCTGTTCGGCCAGGCAGCTTAGGGAACAACAACAACAACTCTAATTTCCCGTCGTACTTTTCTTTGAAAAGACCCCGAAGAACTTTTCTATGAAGATTAATAACTGCTGATCTATGACCAAGTGTCACCGAACCATACTTTTAGATGAATCCTTTCGGATGTTTTATTAACTAACGGATCGTCTACGATGACCTGAGTGATAGTTAATTACCCCACTGGACTTTTCCGTCGGGCGGAATTAAAGTCGTTCGGCCGGGCCAAAAACACTCCCTTTTGGACCTTCACTTCCGCCGGGAGTCTAGTGGTACTACTGACCACGCCGGGTTTATTGGATCTATTCCCTGTCCGCCTTCGAGGCGAGCCTCTGGCATCAATGCCCGATAAAAGATCGCCGGAGGGAAACACCAAACCTTGCGAGTTCTGACTTTACGGGCAAGGGCAGCCACTCACAAAACCCACACCAAATAAGTCAGAACGTCTCCTGACACCCTTCAATCATGTATAATAGCACCACATGATAAAAAAGGACATATCTTAAGGCTAATACTTATTATATAATTAAGCAATTAATAATACCCCTAGCCATAGATAAATACCTCCTAACTGAGGCTGGCCACGAGGCAGACGGAAAGTAGGCCTATCACGACGAAGACGATAACCATACCTCCCAAGACAACACAGCAACCAGCAACACGCGTCGCCCCAGGCCAGAGGGGAAAAAAGCAAACTCGGACTCTGGAAAGTTCCCCACCACGTGGGACAAATCTTAGACCAGAGCGTCTGTTAAATAATTATAACACACGTTACCCCCATCTGATAGATGGCAAGTAATTCAACTCCGCGTATATATAGCCTCCTAAATAACTAGGTAAGAGCAAAGCTAGAGCTAAAAACAAAGGCAAGCGTGTCCCAAGCGGACCGCATGGACGCCTAACACTGTACAGTCAACCCTCGAATGTGCGGACTAATAGGGGGGGACCGATGTCCGCACAATGAAAAAGTCCGTACATAGGGAAGTAGAGTAAATAGGCCTAGGCTATACGATGTTTTCTAACCTTAAAACTGTGTCTACCATATATACCGGCGTATAAGACGCTCCGGGGTATAAGACCAGTACTGTAGTTATTTTCACCCTTTTGAATAGGTTCTAGTGATATAGCCTAGCCTATTCGCCATATAAGACCAGGCCTACTTTTAAACCCTATATGTATCTATTTATTAGTCATTTATCTATTTATTTGTCAGTATTATTTCGTTGACAACATACCTTCATACTAAGAGTTAATAATATATCCAATTAAGACCATTGGTCCTATGAAATGCCATTTATTTGACACGAAAACAATGCCGCGCATCGTTAGTTAAACAATAACAAACCACGTGTCGTGTGCAAGTGTGGCAGCTTGGCTACAAGTTGCTAAATTTGCCAACAATCTACCGCCTTCAATAAAGTTACAGTTTAATGGATTTTTCTTTGGCTTTTACTATAAAAAATATTATTTGGTAAAATTCAATTCAATTCCATAGAGTATAATTATAATAAAATGTTGTTGCATACATAAATAACTCGGGTTGAGACTCCCTACTGATACGGCCGACATTGCCACACAAGAACAAGAACACACACACACACACACACACACACACACACACACACACACACAAACCGACATAACAATAACACTTACAGTTTCTTACAGTACAGTAGATCCTCTGGAAAAAGGCAAACTATGCCTGTGTATCCAGCTCAGTACCAGTACTTGCACTGCTGCGGTCGTTCACGGTGTTGGCGGCGGCGGTAGCAGACGCAACATTTTTACTATTCTGTATTTTTGTTTTATAATCAAACTTCAAATCTTGTCTTCCCCATGCTTTATCAAGATTACTTTCAAACTCCCTTATTGATTCGGAATCGACTACATACTGGGGCAGTGCGTTCCACTCATTTACCACTCTATCACAAAATGAGTTCTTTGCCTTCTCAAGCCTATTTCTTTCTTTGTAAATTTTCTTAGAGTGTCCTCTCGTTCTTGTTCCCTCCCGCATCAAGAAGATACCTTCACACACATCCTCATCGTACTTTCCTGACACTATCTTAAAAGTCTCTATCATATCCCCTCTCTTTCTCCTATATGCCAGTGTCGGAAGCCCCAGTGTCCTCAACCTCTGCTCATAGCCCGCGTTCTTCAACATTGGTACCAGCTTGCTAGCTTTCCTCTGCACTTTCTCCACTGCTTCTATATCCTTTACCATATATGAAGCCCACACCTGGTTCGCATATTCCAGGTGCGGCCTAACCAGCGCTGTATAGAGATTCCTGAAGATTTCTTCGTCAAGTGACACAAATGTCCTCCTTATCAGCCCTACAATTCTATTGGCTTTGTTTATCTTTTCCGCTAAATGTTCTGAGAAATTTAACTTATTGTCTATCACTACTCCTATATCCTTTTCTGCATTCACTTCCTCCATCACTTCATACATACTGTATCCTACCTTGTCTATCTTGCTGGTCCCAATCCGCATGTACTTGCATTTTTTTGGATGAAAAGGCATTAACCAATGCTCAGACCATCCCTTCATGCCCTCCACATCTCCTTGAAGCAAACCCATATCTTCCTTACTCCTCACTCTTCTATACAGCTTAGTGTCATCCGCATACAGGTATACCTCACTTCCATTAGTTATAACTTCAGGTAAGTCGTTGATAAATATAACGAACAGCAGTGGTCCCAACACAGATCCCTGAGGTACCAAACTTGTAATTTCCCTCCACCCCGAGCCTATTCCATTCACCAGTACCCTCTGTCTCCGATCTTTCAGGAAGGCTTCTATCCATTTCACACATTTCTCCCCTATATTATAGCTTCTAACTTTCTCCATTAACCTTTTATGTGGGACCTTATCGAAGGCCTTCATAAAATCGCAATATACCACGTCTATTACATCACCATCTTCTAGAATTTGCATCCAATCATCTACCACCTTAATTAGCTGTAGTACCGTCGACCTCCCCGGCAAGAATCCGAACTGTCTCCCACTGAAAGATTGGTTTGACTTCATATGATCCATTATTCCTTCTCTAATTACCGTTTCCATTAGTTTACACACAACACTTGTCAAACTGACTGGTCTATAATTCCCTGGGTCATTTCTCTTTCCCTTCTTAAATATAGCTGTTATGTTCGCCTCTCTCCAGTCCATCGGGATTTGTCCTGTATTAAACGATACCTCAAATAACATTTTCCATGGCTCTACTAACATCTCCCCTCCTTCCTTTATGATTCTTGGGTGTATCCCATCCGGTCCCGGTGACTTACTTCTGTTCATTTTTTCTATAGCCCTTCTTATTCTAGCATGGGAAAACTCTATTAGTTCTAGTGCCGGTGCCTGTTTGATGGGAATAGTAGGCACTGCATCATCCGACTCCACTGTTAGTACCCCCCCAAAGTATTTCCCCAGCACCTCTGCTTTCTCCTTATCAGTCTCCGCTCTACTCCCATCATTCAACCCCCCTACCAGCTCTGGGATCCCTACTCTTCTTGTTAACTTTTCCTGAATGTACTTCCAGAATATTTTTGGATTATCGTTCACATTTCTAGCTATCTCTCTCTCCCTCTCCTTCACCCCCCTCCTTGTTTCCCACCTTATTTTATTGTTTATTTGTCTGCGTTCCAGATCCACTTCTTTAGCTTCTATACTAGACCCCCTGTTCTTTTTTAACAATTTTAATCTTTCCCACAATCGTTTCTTTCTTCTAATCAATATCCAAAGCTTTCTTTTCATTGGCAATTATGGGTTCGTTCTTTTCCTCTATTTTGTTTTATCTTTATATTCCCTTACTGGTACACTGTTGGATACAGCATTCTCCAGTTTGACTCTAATTTTCCTCCACATTCCTTCAGCGTCTACACCGTTCAAGTATTCCCCCCAGTCAATGTCCAAACACCGTCTCAGCAGCTCATAATCTGCTCTATCATACATGTATATTTTTCTATTGCTTCTATTATCCCTCTCTGATTTAATGTTACAACTAAAGCTTATACAGGCATGGTCACTACGACCCTATAGGGCTATCCACATTAACATGTTCCACTATATCCTCTTCATTGCTAAAAATCAAATCAAGTACACTCCCCTACATTCCATCTCTATATCTTGTCATCTCTAAAATATGTTGCGTTAAAAAACAATCTCTCACTTTCTCTATAAACTTATTTTCCAGGCTACCCTGTCCCGCTGGAGTTGTTGTTGATGATGCTTTTATTTTATACTAGCCCACTGGGCCTAGGCCCTCTCAAGGCTAGTGGTGGAGGAGGTGGTACAGAGTTTAAAGTCACGTATATGTCAGTAGTTATATGTCATTGTATAAATTTATCGCTCTCAGGAAGTGACGAATAGGGGTGAAATTGAAAGAGTCTGAGTCAGAGAGGATGCCATGTAATGAGGTGTTCAGCAAGAATCTCCGTCTTTCAGATGCATAGACGGGACAAATACAAAGAAAGTGAAAAACAGTCAATGATGTATGGCAATGTTGGCATTCAGGTGGCGGACCACGAGGGGTGGACATCAGGTAACCATGTGTGAGGCGTGTGTGGCCTAAACGTAATCTAGTTAATAGGGTTTGGTCTGCACGTGAACCATTAATTGAAGAGGGCCACAAGTGTATGTCATCCTTAATGGAGCGAAGGTGGCCAGTTAATGGTTGCGCTCTCCACTCAACTCGCCAAGCGTCATAAACATGGCGACGGAGGACAGGGAGCATATCCTCCGAACGCAGCAAAGTAGTAGAGGGTGCACCATGACACGCTTGCTTAGCGAGGAAGTCTGCACGCTCATTCCCGGGAATTCCTACATGCGCGGGGATCCAGCACAGTGTGATGGAACGAGTAGCGCACTGTAATTTGTGTATTGTGTGGATGATAGTCTTGACCAATGGGTCCTTGGGGGCAAATACACATAAGGCTTGCAGCGCACTCTTTGAGTCACTACAGATAACGACCCGTGGAGAGTTCCTCGACAATGAAGAGATGGTGCTTAAAGCACCTTGAATAGCCCATAATTCAGCAGTGAAAACCGTGGAGTGATGGTGTAAGGTACTTTGATACAAGCCATGGTCTGAGACTGCAGTGCAACCCACGGCATCCGCAGTTTTCGAGCCATCGGTGTAAATGAAAACAGCCGGGATGTGATCATCAAGATGTTGTAAAGCGAGATGTCGACATTGAGATGGGGCTTAGGCATCAAGTTGATCCGCTAAGTGAAAGCAAACTGTAGGGTGTTTTAGGGTCCACGGAGTGATGTGACTAGGAGGGGGAGTTATGGGAGGAACGGTGATACTGTAAGTGGAGAGCAATTGGCGAGACAACATTGGGAATGGCACTGGAATGTTTGAATGATAGTTAGCTGTGGAATGGAATAGTTCTAGTAGAGTCGGGTCATGACGGAGGCGAACAGCCGTACGCATGAGGACTAATCGACGGTGGTAGGCTAGAGGTAAGGTCCCAGCCTCACATAGGATATTGGAGACACGAGAGGAACGGAATGCCCCCGAGCTAATGCGGATGCCCAAATGGTGTACGCTGTCGAGGGTTCCTAATGTGGAAGCAGAGGCCGTGCCATAGACAGGGCTACCATAATCTAGGGCTGAGAGGATGGTAGCTCTGTAGAACAGTAAAAGCGTAGCGCGATCTGCGCCCCAATGGACTCGTGCGACTGTTTTCAGAACATTCATTCTCTGGAGGCAACGTGCCTTTAAGCAGGCAATGTGACTCTTCCAATTGAGGTGAGTATCAAAGATTAAACCAAGGAACCTGGTATGTGGAAGGATCTGAATATTAGAATGTCCCATGGTGAGAGTAATGGACTGTTTACGTAAATGTAGAACATTTCTATAGAATACAACGGCGTTAGTCTTTTCAGCAGAAAATTGAAAACCAGCAGTGGATGCCCAAGAGTGGATGGATTTTAGAGCAATGTTGAGACGCCGTTGTATGTGAGTCAGACTGGGAGAAGTATAATATATTGCGAAGTCGTCCACATACAAGCTATACGATATTTCAGGTGGGAGGCTGCGTATGACACTATTGATCGCCATAATAAAGAGTAAGCTGCTAAGGGCACATCCTTGTGGTATTCCATTAATTTGTGACATAATGTCCGATAGGAGACCATTATTTTTGACCTGGAATGTACGGTTAGAGAGACAATTTTGTAAAAAGCAGGGAAGAGGACCCCGCATGCCAGAATCGTGTAAAAAATTTAAAATCCTGTGTCTCCATGTTGTGTCATAAGCCTTAGCAATGTCAAAAAATATTGCCACTGTGGGTTGGTTCTTGGAGAACCCATCACGTATTTGGTGTTCAAGGCGAATAAGTGAGTGCAGTGTAGAACGGCCAGGGCGGGAACCATTCTGATATGGGGATAGGAGGGCATGTGACTCAGCGTAATGTAAAAGTCGAGGATTGATAATTTTTTCCATTAATTTGCAGAGGCATGAGGTAAGCACAATCGGTCTGTAATTTGTGGAAAGACTATGATCTTTTCCAGGCTTCGGTACGGGTATAGTGTAAGCATGCCGCCAAGACGGTGGGAAGTAGTTACTTATCCAAAACTGATTGTACAGTTGTAAAAGATGTTGTAGCGCACGTGGATGGAGGTGACGGATGAGAGCGTACGAGAATCCATCCGGGCCAGGAGTAGTGTCTGTACACAGGTCGAGCGCGTGTCGCAATTCCGGAATTGAAAAAGGGGTGTTATATTCATGTGTTTTCCCGCTATGAAAAGATAGCGGGCGAGATTCCTCCATACATTTATAACGAAGAAATTGACGAGGCAATGACTGGTCTGAGCTGACGTGACAGAAATGTTTGGCATGTATGGCAGCGATGTCAAGGGGGTCATGTGTAAGCGAGTCCGAGGCAGGGTCTTTGAGTGGAGAGAGTGGAGGCCGTACAGTGCGTCCGTTGATACTGCGAAACTTTTTCCATAAAGTAGAGAGAGGGGTGCAGGAAGTGAAGGACGAGATATATGATCGCCATGAAAGTATCTTGTTGTCAAGGATACTGCGTTTGACAACTGCACAGATCTTGTTATAGAACGTTTTAAGGGCAATTTTTTCAATAGTGATGGTTATAAGGTCAAAGTAACGATTAGTGGAAAAAAGTCGGGGGGAAACAGTCTTTAAACGCCGCTGCCTAACACTCAGACGCTTAAGAAGGCGTTCCACACGATGCTTGAATTTTATCATTTGGGCTAGAGTGGGCGTCCACCAAGGGACCTGGCGAGGGTGCGTCAGCGAGGAGGTAAGCGGGATATGAGTGCGAGCAATGGAGTTCAGGAAGGACGAAAAATAATCAAAATTGTGTGCAGGGGAGGAGGTAGGGGAGAAGTCCGAAACGTCTGCAGAGGAGTGCGTATAAGACGTCCAATCGGCTTTAGAGAGATTATAACTCGATATTTGAGGGGAGGATGCAGGGCACAAATACTTAAGGAGTATAGGGTAGTGGTCGCTGGAGAAGCGATCCTGTAAAACTGACCAGTCAAATAGGGGAGCTGCGTCATCCGAGGCAAAAGAAAGATCAACAGCGGAAAATGTACAGTGGGTAGCAGATCTGTAGGTGGGGGTGTCAAAGTTGAGACAACAAAGAGTAGAATGAAGGAGATATTTTTCAATTTTATTGCCTGGGATGTCTGTGTTTGGGTTGCCCCAAAGGGGAGAGTGTGCGTTAAAGTCGCCCAGAATATGGTACGGTGGGGTCAGTTGTTGTACTATTTGATGAAGGTCTGAAGTATTGTAATGACAGGAGGGTTGTTGTAGGAGGAGCAAACAGTCAAGGAAGGAAGGTTTGGCAATGAAATGGAGACGGCAGTTGTTTGAAAAGGGTTGGGGTCAAGGGTGACAGGAACAAATACGCACTTATAGTGCACAAGGATGGCCGTTCGGAGATGTGAAGGGGTTATAGGGGAGCTAGCAGCAACAGTATAATGCCTGGGGGGGACAACAAAATTGCCTACATGTTGGAGGCAAATGCATAATGGTGAATATAATTTAAGTAATCGTTGTAATTCTCCCATACGGAGGCGAGTTTGGTATCCGTTTATATTCCATTGCAAAATGTTATATGCCATCAAGAATAGGATTGTCAGAGTCAACGACAATAGTGGTCTCTTGAAGAGAGTCTGGTAAAGGTTGTGAGTGTGGAGAGGGTTGTGTGGATGGAGGTGAAGGGGTAGATGTAAGGTCTGTAAATTTTCAGAAATAGCTGTGAATTGTGTGACAAGTTTAGGAACAAGGGTGGGGCAGTGGAGGAGTTTTTGGCGCAGAGTGTTCATAAATAGATAAGCGGAGGTAACATCTTCATCAGGGTTAGGGGGAAGTGTACGTGTGGTGACAAATTCCTGCGTCCGAGCAAGGAGGCAGGGATCCGTGGCACAGATATGGGGTGTGATGTAATTACGGAAACAAATTGGACATCCACATTTGTCAGGTGGGACATTGGTGTGACATATCAATACAGGAGATTGTGAGGGGCTCGGGGTATGATGAGTCTTTATCGAAGGTCCGTCAGATGATGGTGTCGTAGGGTTAGCAGGAGTTTGTGGGGGAATGTCCCTAGGTTTGGGAGCATCGGGATCTGGGCAGTGGGGAGCGGCTAACGGAACATGTCGCTCAAGGTTACAGGGAGGATCAGGCGTGGTGAGGGTGGTACGCACATTGACAGGAGGTTGGTGAACATCAAATCGGGATTGTGATAGCTCTATATTAGTCAAGTCAGAATCCAACAGGTTATCGTCCTTCAGGAATCTCTGCATCAAGTCCTTGGGCGTAGGATCAGATTCACAAATATGGGTGACACAATAACAAGGAGTCGGGTGAATTTGAGCATCTTCCGCTGGAGCTCGCTTGGAAAGAAATTTGTGAAGATGTTCGGTGAGTACTGTACGGGTAGAAGTCTTGTGCTGAAGTAGAAAGAATCGGCCGCAGTTATGGCAGCCACAGTCCGGATCGTGGGTAGGCATAACCCACTTCTGTGTGGTGGAACCGAGTTTCGAGGTCCGGGATAATGACCGGATAGGACTTGCAACCTTACGCTTTTTCGGAGGCTGCGACTGGGTGGAGTGAGATTGGGGAGAAGTCTCTATATCTGGTACTGTGTTACATTTCATGAGGTTCTCTTCGGCAGTCATGTTCCAAAACTCAGTATCATCGGTCAAGTTAGTAAATCCCTCGAACCTGTTAGAGGTGGATAGGTCCGGGGAGTTAAGGTGAACTAAACGGAAGGTATCATTGGTGGGGTAATGTTGTGGGCTAATAGGAGGTGCCGGAGGCTGCTCTGGACGCTGGTGGTCAGAGGAGTCAGCGGGTGTAGTTGATTCATACCGTCGATATGGAGGAGATTTACCTTCCTGCCTTAATTGTGCTGCAGCAGACCGGAAGGGGAGTCCTTTTGTGGCCTGTAAATGTAATACGTCACGATGAAACGCAAAGTGCGGGCATGTTCTGTCATTGGCTTGTGGGACCCGTCACAATTTGCACAACGGGGCGCGCTGGCTTGACAATTGTTGAGAGCATGTTGTTCTGAGCCGCAATTTAAGCAACGCGCAGTGAGAGCCCGACACCGTGGGGTTGAATGCCCAAGCTTCCAGCAATTTGTGCATTGTCTCGGCTTGTTAACATACCTTCGTACCTGCAGTTGGCGACCTGCAAGACAGACATGCATAGGGAGGTCATGGCGCTTAAATAGATTTTGACAATGCGTAGTGGGGCCGATTTCCACGCTGAGGAGCAGTATAAGTGTCAACTTTAACAACAGTGGGGTCAGTTCTTTGCAATAATTTTAAGATACGATTGGTTGAGTCTGTAAAGCTCTGATCTGCAAATTCGAAGTCGGAAGGGAGCACAACCGTGCCAGTACACTGATTCAGGAATTCATCTGGTTTACCTGTGTATCTGTCGTTGGGGGTGTCGAGGTAGGCTTGTAAGGCTTCTGATTGCTCCTGTGTTTTCACCTCAATCATGCGCTTGGCCGATCCAACAGCATGCATGGTGAAGTCACCAATATCTTGTGCGAGAGTATCGTATAGACTGAAATCATCCATAGGTTCACCAGAGACCGTGAAAAACCGTGACCAATCAGGGGGACTGAACATAGCGTTATAAGTGTCCTTCGAAGCAGGGGTACACGTGTTACGTTTACGCCTTTGTCGGTTATGCGAAGGCACTGATGGCAGCAGGGGAAGGGTCCTTGAGGCAGTCCAATTTCTCGCAGGGGTCGGCGTCGGAGGGGGCAATTTTAGATTCCATAGGACGAATATTTCTAAATTCATCTGAGTCAGATTCCAAACCCACCATGGAGCCACAATTAGAGGACGGGACGACCGCCCTAGGAATTCTTGCAGATATACACCCCGACTAATGCACCTTAAGGGCCGTCGATCCGTCGATCGCCGACCCAGCACAAGGGTTAGGGTTTGGCATAAAAGTTTCCCCTCGCTCTAACACGTCGGGTACCACAGTTCGACGGGTGTAGGGATTGCCGACCCACAACACCCTCCAACGAAACCAAAGAGTGAGTACGGTCGTTTACCTCATGACAGTCACGGTGCTCCCAAAGGAGGGGGCAGCGGGAAGAAGGGAAAAACGGAAAACAGAAAGGATGAGAAATGATAGGGCCCACTACAATTAGTTGGGGGCGGCAGAAAGGGTGGGCATGCGGGCATGCACTCCCCTCCTGCCGCCTCCGTCAGCCCCCGCACGTGTTCAAAAGTGAAACCAACGAAGCAGGCAGAGCGGGGGTCCCGCTGGAGTAGTACAATTTGCCCAGTTGATCCTTGGCAAATTGAAATCGCCAATCAAAATTTTATATTTGTTCTCTCTATTATCTATTTCCTCCATTGCTTTCAGTAGGTTATCATCCTCTCCCCTGCTATTATTTGGGCTTCTATATATAGAGGCAATTAGAATTGATCCTCTTGAAGGGAGGCTAGACAAATTAAATCTACCGAGTCTAAAAGAGAGGAGAGAGAGGGGAGACATGATAATGATGTACAAATGTACCCGGGGGCTGGAGAGGCTGGATAGGGAGGATATATTAATTATGGATACAGGAATAACTAGAGGCCACAGCTACAAAGTAAAAAGACCTACCTGCAAGAACGATATCAGGAAGTTTAGCTTCCCCTATAGATGTATTGACAAATGGAATGGGCTGGAGGAGGAGGTGGTAGGGGCAAGGAACATCCATATTTTCAAGAAAAAATTGGATAAAAAGTAGACTGAGAGACGGGACAACACGAGCTTAGCTCAACTCCTGTAAACTACAATTAGGTAAATACAATTAGGTAATACATACACACACGTGTTTCGGTAATGGTACCGGTACACTGATTTTTCATTTGAACTTATAACTCATTTTATATACCGGTAAGTTTATTATGAAATATTATAAAGAATTAAGGTAAGTATATAAGAGAATTACTTAAGGAGTGTGTGCGGAGTTACATGGAGGGATAGACAGATTAATGAGGAAGTAAGAAGGAGGTGTGGTGTGGAGGTAGATGTGCTGGAAAGTGTGAAAAGGAACAACTTGAGATGGTTCGGCCATATGGAACGTATGGAAAGCGAGAGAATGACTAAGAGGGTGTACGAGAGCGAGGTGGAGGGACAGAGAGGGAGAGGTAGACCGAATATGAGGTGGAAGGATGGAGTGAGGAACTACATGAACGAAGGCGGTGCTGGTTGGGGGGAGGGGCATCGACTGACTGGGGACAGAGGTGCATGGGGGCGGTTTGTTCGTGGCCACCCCTTCGGGGATCACGGCATCAGGCAATAGATAGATAGATAGATATAAGAGATATATAGTACTTATGGTTACATTATCGTATTTTGACGATTTCGGCGGGAAATTGCCTGCCCGTGTCACCGCCCGACCCGCCAAATACCGGACAACTTTTAAATTAACGGTCTTTTGCCCGATTTGTCTGGACTTTTGGGGGCTTGTCCGATATCAGCTGTTGGGTCCGCACAAACCGAAGTCCGGGCAACTGGGGTCCGTCCATGCGAGGGTCGACTGTACCCTATTTTAACACTTCCTGTGGGCGTGCCAATGGGGCCGGCCGTCCTAACTAATCTAAACCTATTCTGGAACATCTCCGATAAATACACATGAGCAAAGACTCACTAGAGACAAAAGAATGCAGAATGAAGTGAAGGACGGACTAGGCACGTCTACTCGGCACGACCACAGGGAAGAGAAGGCAGGATGACGCGACTCGGTTCAGCGTCTCGGATAAGAAACCACAGCAAGACATCCATAAAAGTTGGGAAGCTTTATTATAGCATTTCTTAAGTACAGTAGTAAGTTTTTTCGTAGTGAGTATCCAATCATAATGACGATTCCATAAGAGAATGAGCGTACCCTTATGACGTAGGCACTCTTTCTCCCTGTGGCGGGCTGTTTCAAACAGGCAGACGCGGGCACTTGAAAGAGAGCTATTATGTAATAGGCATATCGTCAATGATGGAGGGGCCACTAATAAATAAAGTGTTATTCCTACAACGCGACGTGCTCTGCCGCCCATATAGTCGTGTTATAGGAGGATGGACTGTATGAGGAAAAATAGCCGATAATTGGTCGAGGAGGAGGGAGGGTGAGGGGAAGGAGGGGGTTGAGACACATGAGAATGAGTGGTATCGTATAAATACGATAGAATATGACTCTTTTGTGATCTCGTAAGTCTCTGTGACGTCACGATCTCTCCTACAGCACGACGTAGGACGAGTAGATCGTATATTTTAAAATGTAAAACTTGCAAACTAAACAAACCAAAATTGGGACAAGGACAATATAAAGTCAAATTAAATTATCAAAATCGCTATGTGGAAACAACGCTTACTAAAATGAAAACTATTAAATAAAAGAACACAATCCACCACATAGGGTGTACATTACTACATGAGCAAGTTAATCTGTTTCCCAAGCAAACTAATCGCATATATAACAACGCACTATCGTCACGTTAAAGGAAGTAGTCAAGTTTGGGAAGTCCGGGACGTTCTGGCAAATTTTACTAAACTCTGCATGAATAAAGAAACTAAATGTTAAATGTCAAAATATTATTTAAAATCAAATTTGCAACATGACAAGACATTAACAATAGTACAAAATACAAATATTGATAAGATATCTATACTATTACAAAATAATATATAAAATACAGTACAGCACTCACTAACGATAGTGCTATCGGGTAGGTACCTGTAAGCATAGCATGCCTCAAGTGACCCCTATCAATAACTACCCTACAAATAACCTACATTTATAGCACAAATAAACTAAGGAAATCGCAAAAGTAAGCAATTGATACTATCGACAATGAATACATATACTGTAATATAAAGACAAATAATTGCAAAATATGAAGTAACAACAGATTTAAACAAAGAGTACTCTTTTAACAAGAACAATAAATTTAAAAAATCATCAATATTAATATTAATAATAGAAAAAGAAAAAGATAAACAATAAATACAGACAAAAAACAATAAATACAGACAAAAAGTAAGCAGAGGTTATACAAGAAACTTCAAGTTAAAAATGCTTGATTAAAATTATTGATGTCAAATTTTAGAATACAGTCACAATAATTGACCCTAAAAAGATTAAATTTATGGAACAATTTACTTGCCTCAAAACCTCTGTCCACTAAGAGTCTGTATAGTAACCTAGCTCTAGCCCAAAAGTCATCTACTTTAGTGCAGATTTTACAAAATCTTATTAATTGGGAATAAAAACAATTATAAGTTATTTTACTATCGATATTACTACTAGGGAAAGGAAAGTTTATTACGTTAAAATTAAAATCATCAACTTTGTGATATACTTTAAGTATGCACTGTTCATTAACAATCTCTATATTTATATCAAGAAAATTTTCAACTTTATAATTTACGTTACATTGTGTGAGGGGAATAGAATTAGGGTAAATAAGTTTAGCAACTTGATTAAAATTTAACAAATTGCAAACAAGAATATCATCAATATATCTACTATTATTACTTAACAGTTTAGCAAGTGCTAATTTTTCTGGGATTTTATTTTTCTTGCTACTGTCAACTAAGTCTTTTATATATTTAAATTCTAAAGCAAGCAAGAATAAGTCTGCAATTAAAGGGCTAGCATTTCCACCCATAGGAATTCCTAATATTTGTTTGAAAATGTACGGGCCGAATCTAACATAAGTATTGAAAAGGAGGAATTAAGGGCATCTTTAAGTTTAGTTCTATCAAAATATACAGAACTAGTGGGAGTAGAGCTAAGTGATGCATTATTAAAATATGTATAAACATTTATGAAATAATTACCATTCCTAACGAACCTGTCAAAGTGCAAATCTATAATAAAGCAAAGCTCTGAATATACTAAATCTAAAGGCAATTATAAGATTGTAAATAAGTTAAGTTATAAAAGGCCTAATATGCTATTAAGCAATATTGCTATGTAATTTATCGTATAGAGCAACCTAAATGCGGTACGATAATTTGGGCTCCTGGCGGTTTGCCAAGGTAGCAAGGTGGGCTTTTGAGGTACGCCAGAGCCTTCACGAACACCAACCAGTTAACATCTAAATTTTCCGCCCTCAGTTGATCGAGCTTTTGTGCCTCTATCACAATACACATACAGCAATACACACAGCTACACCATCACGACGCTCTCATCGACACCATGACTGACTGATAGATAAGCATATTATTCATGTCCATTCCCATGTAATCATCTATTCTTTCTTTAACTTGACTCGAGTCTTGGAACCGAAGTCTCGTTCCCCATTGTCCACCGCCATATTGGGTAAAACGTTCTCCCTTGCCTCATTGCCACGTGGAACTATTGGTGAGTTAATTCCTGGCTAATATTAACCCTTATAACCTTACCCTATATATACATTTATTATGTGAGACCTTTGGATATAAATTAGCTTGTTTCAGATTGAATTCAATTTAGATATAGAGTAGTTTTCATTTAGATAGATTTTATTTGATTCATTATAGCTTAGTAATATTTAACTTCCATTGATAGTTTACCACATTGGTGCCCAGACCCGGGAATTAGCTACCAGTAAGGGATTTTAAGGCAATGAACAAGGGGACATATAACAGGATGCAGGAACAACTCTATGATAAACTGGCAAGGCTAGCCAAGCGGTGGTTAGAGCCGGAATGCAGGGTCACATCGTTGCACCTGCCTAAGTCCTGCATCCCACCCATCATCTTTCCCCAATCATTTTATTTTCCGTTTCAGACTTCCTGTGACATATGACCTGACCTAACATTTTTTCTTGTTCAATATGATCCATTAGTAGGTATTGCTATTTAGTGTACTATTTTTTCTCCATAACATAGAAGTCTGCCGGTTGGTGTCTCTTAACTAGACTATTAATTTGACGTTGTTTTTGTAACGTAACATTTAGATACATAGCCTATAGGCTCACATGCAAAATGGATAAAAACGATAAAGAGACACCGTCTAGTGGGGTGCTGATCAAAGCCCCTAAAAATCAAAGGGCGGGACTTCGGGGAGTATTAAATAGGCTAATTGTGGACTTAAACACTTTCATCACTACTGCTGATCTAGAGGAATTGGAGGCTAGATTAGATAACGTCCAGTCTACCCACGGTCGTATTACGGCTCTGAGTGAGGTGATTGTGGCTGACATGATAGAGGAGGAAGAGATAGTTACAGAGTGTGATAATCGCGCCCTCTATGACGAACCTGTCTTTAGAGCGAAGCGCCTATTACAGCGTGCTGTCGCAAGTAAGAAGGGAGGCGATAATGAGGCCCATAGAAGGGCTGACCCA
Source organism: Paralithodes platypus (assembly GCA_032716605.1). NCBI lineage: Eukaryota > Metazoa > Arthropoda > Malacostraca > Decapoda > Lithodidae > Paralithodes > Paralithodes platypus. The sequence continues at coordinate 42,384,896 of CM064578.1, read as the reverse complement.
AAACATACTGTACACCTCCCAAAGCTCAATCTTCCTACATTTGGGGGCAAGTTAACCGAGTGGTTAGCTTTCTGGGACGTATTTCGATCTACGGTTCATGAATCCTCTTTGGATAATGTCCGCAAGTTTCACTATCTGAAGGGACAAATGGAAGGAGAGGCCTTACATTTAATAGAGGGTTTTGCAGTGGTGGGTGGTAGTTATCTTGAAGCGGTACACTTATTAGAGTCCACATACGGGGATAGAGAGCAGTTGAAGATGGCCCATGTTGTTGCCTTGTTGGGGCTCGCAGAACCACAGTATAAGGTTGATGAGTTGACAAACTTCAGGGCAAATATGGAGTGCCATACTCGATCGCTAGACACCCTAGGGCTTACCACGCAGGAAATGATAGTCATTATCTTGCGTCAGAAGCTTCCTATGGCAATACTTGATAAGGTAAGATCATTTGAGCTGGGGGAGTTCAAAACTCAGTTCAGCAAGGAGATCAATAATCTACAGTTGAACAAAGGGAGAATGTATGTGTCGGGAGGGAGTGAGAATGTGGAGAAGAGGGGAACAATAAGCATGACAGTGGGGACTAAAGTAAAGAAAGAGGGTGTGTATAAGAAACCTGCTCAGATTCTATGTAAGCTATGTAACAACAAACATAAATGGAGTTTCTGCATAAAATACCCAACAAATGAGACAAAACTAGCACAGGCGAAAAGATTGAAGCTATGTGTAGGTTGTCTAAGTGGGGAACATGGTAAGCAGGGACAATGTACTGCTACATACTTAAGGCCCTGTCGCCACTGCAAAGGACATCACTTTGATAAGTTGTGTCCTACAGCAGATAAAGTCAGACGTAAAAAATGAGGGTACTACAACTGTGGCACTAGGTAGCACGCAAGACACCACTATATTGCCCACAATACAGATTCCCATGGAAGGTAATGACATAAACAAAGTTTGTCGGGTACTTCTAGATCAAGGATCTCAACGTTCCTTTATAAAGAGGTCCGTACTAGTGGGATTGAAGCACCGAATTGTAGGGGCTGAGACTCTTCGATTACAGGGCTTCACAGGGGTTACTGATAAACAAGACTACGAGATAGCAGAGATTTCATATTTCTATCGTAAAAACCGGTACTTTATGACTTGTATCGTAGTAGACACCCTACCAGAATATGTATCTGTGGGTGTGAAGAAGGTGGAACACGCATTACGTAGCAAAGGGGTTAACTTGTCAGATCCCATGGGAAATCAGAGTGAGGTGCATGTTCTACTTGGTGTGGATCATTATTATGAAGTAGTATACCCTGGATTTAAAAAGATGTGTGGTGTAATTTTAATCCTCACTAAATTTGGATACTGCATGAGCGGAAAGGTGCATACTACACAGTCAAAGGTCCTGGTCGACACGGTCTCGATATATAGAGTCAATGTAACCGCGGCAGAGGAGTTGGAAAGGGAGGATTCCCAACCTAGTGACCCTAAGATGGCTGCCGAGTTCGACCTGGAACGACTGTGGAGATTGGATCACATAGGCATTAATCCTATGGAGACTGATTATGACTCGGAAGTTGCGCTACAAAGGTTTGAAGAGTCTGTGTGCTACTGTGCCTCAGACAAGCAATATAAAGTTAGTTTACCCTGGAAGAACAGTGAGATAAGCCTGCCTACCAACTATGGTTTGGCATTAGGTCGCTTGCGCGCATTGCAGCGGAAATTGTCTAATGAACCGAGCACGCGCCAGGCGTATGACGATGTATTTCGGAGTTATGAAGATAGGGGCTTTATTGAGAGAGTCGATGTCGAGGAACCGTTTAAGAAGGGTAGGGTTCACTATCTGGCCCATCATGGGGTAAGGAAAGACAGCGTCACCACACCAATACGGGTGGTGTATGACTGTTCTGCCCACCAAGGACAACAACCCAGTCTAAATGACTGCCTGTTGACAGGTCCGTCCATGGTGTCGGACCTGTCCCAACATCTATTGCGGTTTAGGCTGGGGAAGTACGCCTATACCAGTGACATTGAGAAAGCATTCTTGATGGTCAAGCTAAAGGAGGAAGATAGAGATGTTACCCGCTTTCTTTGGTTCGGCGACATTAGCGACTCTGAAAGTCCCATCATAATATACCGTTTTCGGGTTGTACTCTTTGGGGCCACTTGCTCGCAGTTCTTGTTAAATGCCACAATCAGAAAACATCTAGCTGACACTCATGAGGACACAAGTAAACTATCTCGCGGATTATACATTGACAATTTGCAGGGTACTAGCGATAGTCAAGATGATTTGTTATATGCATACTGGCAAGCACGCAGATTGTTTGCGGATGCACATCTATTTCTCCGCGAGTGGGTTACTAATAGTGAAGATCTTCAGAGTTTAATACAGGTGGATGGTACGGCATCTCTTAACCAGGAAAAGTCCAGAAATTTGGGGATGATCTGGCAACCTAAACAGGACATACTAACTTTTCAAACAAGGTCTTTTGCTCAGCAGACAGGAGCGCACACAAAAAGAAGTCTGTTGAGCAAAGTTGCGCAATTTTTTGATCCTTTGGGTCTAGCATTACCCGTTACCATAAGAGCTACCATTGGGCGGGTGCCCAACCCCGAAAAGGGTTGAAATAGGGGAGCTATCCCCCCGCCAAAGGCGGCTTTTTAGGGCCTTTCCTAGCTGATGCTGAGAGGATTGGGTTCTAGTCATGTGGTGATGGGCTGGTCTATTAGAGTGAGAACTGAGCAATCTCTGCCATACCCATAGCTCACTCTGACTGTTCCTTTTACTTATATATTTTCTAGATCTCAAGTGACGGCGTCTCTAACGTGGATTGACCTCCCAATCTACCAAGATTGGAAGCCAAAGCGTCACATTTTTCCCTTGCCCCTCAACTTTCTCTTCATAATTGCTGAGGGACACAGGGCCCTGGGTGGGGCTTTGGTTTCCCGGGCATTTCCGCACCCTCCTCAGCTCCCCGCCATGGAGTGGCTTCGGTCACCCAGGCTTTATTGTGGTCGGCGGGGAGGGTTCTGTGGGGGCGCTCGGTTATGGCCTTGGCCTTGCTCAGGGCCTTGGGGCTGTTCGGCCAGGCAGCTTGGGGAACAACAACAACAACCATAAGAGCTAGGATTCTAATGCAGGAAGTTTGGAGACGTAAGATAGGATGGGATGACAGTTTGCCCGAGGACCTGAATGACCAAGGGACATTGTTGTTGAATGAATATGCCATCCTATGTACTAAACCTATACCTCGTAAAGTGGCGGCGTTCGGTGACGTTACGTTACACACGTTTTGCAATGCTAGCGCCACGGCATACGGGGTAGCCATATATATTATAACTTCATTTGGGGCACATTTAGTTACAGCCCGGGCCAAGGTAGCCCCGGTTAAAAAGGTAACTATCCCTAAAATGGAAATGACTGCCATGCTGCTATTAGCACGTCTGGTGCAACATGTACGCGCAGCATACGAGAGCGAATTAAATATTGAAATCGTTCACGTATGGTGCGATAGTCAGGTCGCACTCAACTGGATACATAGCAAGAAGTCTCTGCCAGTTTATGTGCAAAATAGGGTAGATGAGATTAGAGCCCTTTTGCCAGACGTTGCTTATCATTATGTAAATACAAAAGAAAATCCTAGTGATCTCATAACTAGGGGTATAACGGCTAGTCAGTTAATGAAGTCCGAATTGTGGTGGCATGGTCCAAAGTGGCTGCTCCATGAAAGTGAATGGACGATATGGCATGCTGTTGGTGAGGGACTTCTGCCACTGGAAACAGTGGCAGTTACAGCCCAACCAAATGAGCCACCGGGTCCTATCATAAAGTGGGCAAGATTCGGTGACTATAATAAACTAGTCAGAGTTGTAGCTTGGGTGTTGCGATATGTATCCAATCTCAAGCTTAAAGTAACGGGCCAACTCTGCAACAGGGGTCACAACATTGATGCTCGTGAATTTAAAGCAGCTGAAGTAACTTTGATCAAATGGGTTCAAGTAGAAACCTTTTCCAATGAATTAGAATCCTTGAAAAGCTCGAATAAGACATTAATGCCTAATATAGTGCGTCAACTAAGGTTGCACCTAGACAATGGCCTCATCAGGTGTGAGGGTCGCCTGAAGTGGTCGGGTGTACCAGACGGCACAAACCGCTCTATACTTATGCCAACAAGACATCACGTTACTGATCTATTGATCATACGTGCACATAGGGAAGTAAAACACAACGGGGTATGTCATATTATATCCAATTTACGTCTCACATGGTGGATACCCAGAGTTCGACAAGTAGCTCGACGCGTAGTAAGAAAGTGTGTAATATGCCAGAGACTAAAGGGTAAACCATATGCAACTGGACCAGCTCCACCTCTACCTGAATGCCGTGTAAAGCACGTAGAACCTTTCCAAGCGGTAGGATTAGATTACACAGGGGCATTGAAGACGAGGGAGCATGAGAAGGTTTATATATTATTGTTTACCTGTGCAACGTCTCGAGCGGTACACCTAGAACTATGTGATAATATGTCTAGCGAAGAATTTATGCTGGCGTTTAGATGGTTTTGTGCCCGTCGTTCATTCCCTCAACCCATTCTTAGCGACAATGCTCCCACTTATGTCCAAGCATCAAAATATCTAAAGGATATGAGTAGTGATCCTACTATCATCACTTTTTTGGGAGAAGAAGTGCGAATGGAGGTTCATTCCAGTTAAGGCACCTTGGTTTGGTGGAATGTGGGAACGGTGTGTCGGCATAGTAAAGTCAGGACTCAGAGCAGTTGTAGGACGTGCTCTATTAAAGAAGAGTGAGTTGACGACAGTCCTCACAGAGATAGAGGCAGTCGTGAATGATCGCCCGCTTACATATGTGTACACCGACCTGCAAGAACCACTACCATTAACACCAGCTCACTTGCTATATGGAAAACCATTGACTGCGTTTCCATCTGATTTCCAATCCATAGTAGAGTTAGAGGATCCCTCGTTGTACTCTGAGGTAGCGGTGTCTAAGAGATACCAGTATATATCCAGGATAATCGAGGATTTTAGGAAACGGTGAATTAGTGAATATCTGCTAGCATTGAGGGAAAGGAGTGTTACTCCCTCTGGTAGACCAACGGCACCTACGGTTGGCGAAGTTGTTTTAATTAAAGAAGATAGTCCTCGTTTATACTGGAAATTAGGCCGCGTGTTGGTGGTATACAAGGGGGCAGACTCTGTAGAGCGGGTGGCGCTATTGAAGACAGCCACTGGAACTACTGTTCGTCCTATCGCACGTTTGTACGCTTTGGAGCTCGATTCCGCATTGCAATCTGATGCTCCACCTGTTATTACTGGGTCCGAGGATTCTCAAAGGAACGACTCACCTCTTACTGATGGTGATCATTCTCGGACCGGGACGCGTCCCAGACGCGCTGCTGCTGGCGCCGTTGACTTGTGGCGTCAGAAGATAGCCTCTGGGCAACTTTAGGTTTAAGGTGGGGTTCAGGTCTTTTTTGTGGGGGGAGTGTATCGTATAAATACGATAGAATATGACTCTTTTGTGATCTCGTAAGTCTCTGTGACGTCACGATCTCTCCTACAGCACGACGTAGGACGAGTAGATCGTATATTATAAGATTGTAAATAAGTTAAGTTATAAAAGGCCTAATATGCTATTAAGCAATATTGCCATGGTCTTATGTAGTATATATGAATTTATCGTATATATTAATATAATTTATCGTATAGAGCAACCTAAATGCGGTACGATAATTTGGGCTCCTGGCGGTTTGCCAAGGCAGCAAGGTGTGCTTTTGAGGTACGCCAGAGCCTTCACGAACACCAACCAGTTAACATCTAAATTTTCCGCCTTCAGTTGATCGAGCTTTTGTGCCTCTATCACAATACACATACAGCAATACACACAGCTACACCATCACGACGCTCTCATCGACACCATGACTGACTGATAGATAAGCATATTATTCATGTCCATTCCCATGTAATCATTTATTCTTTCTTTAACTTGACTCGAGTCTTGGGACCGAAGTCTCGTTCCCCATTGTCCACCGCCATATTGGGTAAAACGTTCTCCCTTGCCTCATTGCCATGTGGAACTATTGGTGAGTTAATTCCTGGCTAATATTAACCCTTATAGCCTTACCCTATATATACATTTATTATGCGAGACCTTTGGATATAAATTAGCTTGTTTCAGATTGAATTCAATTTAGATATAGAGTAGTTTTCATTTAGATTGATTTTATTTGATTCATTATAGCTTAGTAATATTTAACTTCCATTGATAGTTTACCACAAGTGGTAATAAGTACTTGAGGGGAATTATCTCACCTAATCATATAATCCTTTGTTTTGAGTGCCCCTGGGGCATTTTGGATTTTTTTTTTTTATGATCTTGCTTCTGTGAGGAAATAGAGGAATAGGGGCACCAGGTCAAATGATGTAAATTGCCTCTGGAACTTTCTTGAACATAGCCTTCTTGTTGTCAGTGACAAAGTCTGTGGAAAAACTAAAGGTCCCCCCCAAGGCATAACATTTCCTGGAGGTGGAAGGTCAAGGCTGAAAATGCAATAAAGGAGAAAAGAATATGCTTCAAAGCATGGAAGAAAGGAGGCATCAGAGAGGAATACAGTTGACCCACGATTTGCGAACGTTCATGCAGCAAAATTTTGGTTTAACTATCATAAGTTACTACCATTTGCTCATATAACCTTTAAAGCGCGAAGCTATGGTAATTGAAACGTCCCGCCAGGCTAAGGTATTTTGGTTCATTCCTGATGAAAATCGTCATACAGTTAACCCTCGTTATCTCTGACTAATTGGGGGATGCTCACTTCCGAAATGTCAGATTTTCCGAGATGTCCGAATTCCGGCTTATGTCCGACTACAAAGAGGGAAAATGTCCGAATAGGAAGGGGAAGACCGCGCTACCATAGAAAACTGAGATCACCCTACCACTGCTACACTTTATATTTCATCATGCCATTCCAAGAAGTACGGGTTTCCGACTAAGAAAGAGTCCGAAATATCGGGGGTTTACTGTACAGTATATCATAATTATTTATATATATGCGCCTCTTTTACTTTTAATATGAACATATAAACATTGAAAAGCAATAAAACAAGTGGCAACAGGCAATGGGCTGGTGAAAATTGTATATTTTAGCTCCGCGGTCGTAATCTGACCCAGACCGGGGAGAGAGACACCCTACCTCTCTCGTGTCTCGCATGGTACTGAGAGACAAGGGGTGGTCTGAGACTGGCTTAGAGGCGCCCTTCCCGGGTTTAACCCGGGAAAGGCTCCAGGACTCCTAAGAGGTTTTACTGGGCGATGGCGCCGGGACTCTTAAGAGTTTAGGCATAAAAAAATGCCTTTCAAAACACCCCACAGACACTCAAAACAAGTAATATGTGATTAAGTGAGATAATTTCCCTCCATACCTCCTATCACTCCTCCACATGTCCCCCCCCCCCTCCTCAATTATCTGGTATTTTCCTTATTATTCCCGATATTTATCGAGTATTTTCGTGTGAGGACGGCTGGGAGATGGGGGAGTGTATCTCTGACCCTCTAAGCCAGTCTCAGACCACCTCTTGTCTCTCAGTACCATGCGAGACACGAGAGAGGGAGGGTGTGTGTCTCTTGCCGGTCTGGGTCATATTACGACCGCGGGTCTTAAATATACGATTTTCACCAGCCAATTGCTGCTACCACTTTTTTTTATTGCTTTTCAATGTTCATATGGTCATACTAAAAGTAAAACAGGCGCATATGGATAAATAATTATGATATACTGTATATGGTAAAAATGACGATTTTCACGAGGAATGAACCAAAAACCTTCGCCTGGCGGGACGTTTCAAATACCATAGCTTAGCGCTATAAAGGTTAATCCCATTAACCGTCATTTCGCTCAACGTAATTTCGCACTGCGTACTATTTTTGGGAACAGAACCTATTCGCTAACCAAGGGTCTACTGTATCTGGCGGCTAAGAGAAATACCAAAAAAGATACATACAAGGCAAAGAAATTCATACAGGACTTGGTCATACACCAATTGAGTAACACAGGAAATCACAATGTGATCTTCAACCTAGCTAGGTGAATTAAGGATAACAGTAGAGATGTTGTAGGAGAATAGTGTGTCAGGAATGATAATGGGGCAATTGTTTATGATGACAAAGAATTCAGAGAAGATTGGAAGGTACACTACGAACGATTCAAGGTTTAGTGGAATAGAGAACAGCTTAGTAACGAAAAACAAATACTTAGCCCCCACCCCCTTTGATAGCGCCAGCTGTTGTGTGCAGCGCAATAAATATAATAAAGGACAGAAAATCTGCAGGGTGCACTGGCATTGTCGCTGAGATGATAAAAGCCTCAGGTGACATAAGAGTGAGATTAGTCACTGAGCTAATAAACTCCATTATTAGAGAGGAGAGAATCCAAGACGTTTGGCACTGCTTTGCGCAGTGGCAGTATCGTAACCAATAAAGTTAGAGGTTCTGCTATCTGCGTTTAAAGTAACGGTATTGGGAAAACTGAACTAACATCGCACCTCTGTGGCTTACCATAACGTGGTTATGGTAAGCAATTCCTACCCCGCCTTCTCAAGGTAATTTTGTTAGTACACCGTCCTAACCGCGGGGGTGGAGGAAAAAAGCAGAAAAGTGGCGGAAACGTCGTTCGGGTGAAAGACTGCGTGCTCTGGGTCTGTGCCTACAATGCCAATGGCATAAATGACTTTGGTAAGAGAGAGAGTGTCTGATGTGTGAAATTAAAGATGGAAGTGTGGATGTGTGTGGAGTGGGAGAGACGCACCTGTTGGGTTCTGGAGTGTACTCACTTAATTGTAGTATACAGGATTTGAGCCTAAGCTCGTGTTGTCCTGTCTCTCTCTCTACATTTATCCAATTTTGCTTTAAAAGTTTGGATATTGCTTTAAAAGTTTGGATATAAATTTTGGATATAAAGTGTGGGATGGTGAGAGTGAGCATGATTTGTGGGGTGGGGAAGGATGGGTTGTCTGGTCTTGGTTGGATGCAGGATATAAACGTAAGAAAAAGGAAGGGGTAGCAGTGAATTTGTCAGAGAGGTTGAAGAAGTCTGTGAAAAATTATGGATGCATGGACTCAAGAATTATGTGGTGTGAGTATAAGATCGGGATAGATAGGTATACTTTTATGAGTGTGTATGCACCGGTCAACCAAGAAACTGGGAAAGGTGTGGAAGAAAATAAAAAGTTTTGGAATAAACTCAACAAATGTAAAAGAGAAGGTAAGAGTGTACACAGGTAATTTTACTGGGAGACATGAATGGTAGAGTTGGAAATAAGGAGATAGAAGGTGTCGTGGGTAAATGGGGTGTGTAGGGTAGGAATATGAATGGTGACTTCCTTCTAGAAGTATGTGCGGAGAGAAATGTTTCTGGCTAACACGTTTTTTTAGCATCATCACATACATAGATATACATGGCACAGAGGTGAAGGTGATCAGGAACAAAAATCCCTAATTGATTACGCCATGATTGACTCTGGGCTAGAAGGAAGAATTTTAGATTTGAAAGTTGTACGAGGAATGGTGACGGGATCAGATAACTATACAGTGCTGACAAAAATGAGGATAAGGAAGAAGTGGGAATATGAAAGGAAAGAGAGAAAACTGACAGTAGAGAGAATAAATGTGAGAAAACTAACTGAAGAATCTAATGTAACAAAATACAGGGATATGCTGAAAGAGACTGTAAAGGGCATGGACAATATGATAGATCTAGGAAGTACTGTAGATGAAGTAAGGAAAGTTACAAGAGACTCCATGATTAAAGCAGCTGAGAAAGTATGTGGCAAAAAAAAAAAAAAATGAAAAAGAAAGGTAACGCAAAGAGATAGAAGAAATAGTGAAAAAATAGAAATAATTGGGAAAGAGTAAGCTGCAAAAGAATATACCTAGAGATGCAAGGAAACAAGCATATAAGAACTTGAAACAAAGAGTAAAGAGGATGATACAAGCCGCTAAAAGGAAGGCAAATGAGAAGAAGATTAGTGAACAGTTCTGAATGACAAGAAAGCATACTACAGAGCTGTGAAAGAAGCCAGGGGGAAAAAGACCGAGAGTGTCTCAGGTGGTAGAATGAGGGACATGAATGGGGAGGTGGTGGAGGGTGCTGGTGTGGTGGTTGTGTGGAAAGATAATTTTAGTAGCTTAGCTGTAAAGAGTAGGGGGAAGGCAAATATCATCCATGGGAATGGAGAGAGATAGAATAAACAGGGTAGATAAAAGACAGATAAGCAGAGAAGAAGTAAAAGAAGCAATCAATGAACTTAAAATGGGCAAAGCTGCTGAAGTAGATAACATCCCAGGTGAAATGCTGAGATATGGGGGAGAAGAAGCTGTAGACATAATGCATAAGTTATGTAAATTAGTATGGGAAAAGGAAAGTGTACCAGATGACTGAAGGAAAGCAGTGATAGTACCCTTGTACAAAGGGAAGGGTAGTAAAGAGGAGTGTAAGAGTTATAGGGGAATTAGCTTGCTTAGCATACCTGGAAAGGTATATGCAAGAGTAGTAACGGAGAGACTGCAGAAGATAACGGATGACAAAATAGGCGAGGAGCAAGGAGGTTTCAGAAAGGACAGGGGCTGCGTTGACCAGATAGCCTCAATGCATTTGTTGGTCGAGAAGTATTTGGCCAAGAACAAAAAACTCTATGCAGCATTCATGGATTTGGAAAAAGCATACAACAAAGTAGATTGGGAGGGTCTATGGGATATGTTAACAGTATATGGTGTGAGAGGAAAGTTGCTAATGGCAGGAAAATCTTTCTATAGGGAATGCAATGGCAAATGTGAAGGTAGGAGATAAGTTAAGTGAGAGTTTTGAGGTCAATATAGGAGTAAGACAAGGATGTGTCATGTCACCTTGGTTGTTCAATATATACAGTACATGGATGAAGTGATTAAGAGAATGTAGGGCAGGATCAATGGGTATAGGAGCTAGGCTGGAATCAGAGGGAAGAGAGTGGAAGATTTTAACATGTCTATATGAGGACAATGCAGTCCTGTTGGCAGAAAATGTGGAAGAACTTCAGAGAGTGGTCACAGACTTTGACAGGGTATGCAAAAAGAGAAAGTTAAAGGTCAATGTAGGTAAATTTAAGGTAATGGCGTTTGAGAGAAGAATGGATGAAACCATAGATTGTATGGCAAAATATAGAATTAAGAAAGAACATGAGAAAAGTTGTAAAATAATAATGAGAAATGAAGTATTGGAAGAGGTTGAAAGTTTCAAGTACTGTACTTAGGAGCTGTACACTACTATGCAAATATGGCAAGTGAGATAAAAGAGAGAAAAATGCAAGGGTGAAAGGTAATTGGAGAACATGACAGTATGCTGAAAGGAAGAATGGTTAGCCAAGAAGTCAAAAAGCCACTGAGAAATAGTGTGCTGCTCCCAACACTTTCGTATGGAAGTGAGACACGGACAGCAAGTGACGAGGACTTCTCCAAACTGAGTGCAGTGGATATGAGCTTTTTCAGAATGGCAGCTGGCGTGAATAGGCTAGATGGGCCAAGTAATAGGGAAGTGTACGAGTCCTTTGGAATGGAAGAGCAAGCTTTGGGCAATGATTGTGGAGTAGTTGAGTGGATAAAGAGAAGTACTTTGAGGTGGTATGGTCATGTTCAGAGAATGGATGAAGACAGAATGCCAAGAAAGATATAGGGGAGTCAGGTGAGTGGAACAGCTAGTAGTGGAAGACCACCTATGGTATGGGAAATTAAAATGGAAAAATATATTGAGGACAAATTTCCATGTAGTGGAAGGGCATTGTGGCACCGGCAAAAGAAGCATGTCTTGACAAAGTAGCCTGGAGACGTTTCTATTATGGCCATCCTTTAGCGGGGGTTTCCCAGGGGAAAACAAGGCATCGGAGATGACGATGATGATATACAAGGGTAAGGGGGATTCGTTAGATAGGGTCAATTATAGGGACCTGAAAATGCTTGAGCAAGTCATGAAAGTCTGTGAGAGAGTCTTTGAAGGTATGATCAGGGAAAGCATTTCTATCGATGATATGCTGTTCGGTTTCATACAGGGGCATGGTATAATTGATGCTATCTTCATAATGGTCTTCGAAAGGGGTGAAGCCAAAGAGTGTGAGGTGAAGTTGAACGGTCATACATACATACAGTACATACAAGTTCAAAGACCGTTTGTCGACAGAGAATGTGGTTACAGTCTCACGTCCTAAATGGCAGCTTTCCAGGCGGCCCTGTCAAGGGCTGCCTCTGTTGTCAAGTTCTTTATTTTGAAAACGGACCGGAGTTCCCGAGCCCACGTCATTCTAGGTCCACCCCTATGTGCAGCTTCCCCCACGTTCACAGTCCGGCATTTCTTCACCCAGTTCTGATCATCCATTCTCTCCACATGTCCAAACCATCCAAGTCGGCTCGTGCGCATCACTTCACTGACACTCCTAATGCCCAGACGCCTTCTCAATTTCTCGCTCGATACCCTGTCCCTAAGATTAACCCCACACATCTATCTCACCATTCTCTTCTCATTCCGTTCCATTTTATTGACATCCTCCGCTTTAACCGGCCACGTCTCCGAGGCATAGGTCATCGTGCTCCTAACACACGAGGTATACACCTTCCCTTTAACCCTCTGTTCCCGGAAGGGCTCTTGAACGCCCATAAAAAAGCATACACGAGCTGCCCGGAAGGGCTCTTTAACGCCCAGTGGTTGAAAACCTGTGAGCTTGGTGTGCGAGGCGTCGGTCCGACGCATGTAAACAACAGCCGGCTGGACCGACGCCCCGCATCTCCGGCCACAAGAAGGAGAGCGTCGCTTGTTCGTGTCTGCCTGTATGTTGTTGTTAAGTATTTAAAAGTAGTGTAAAGTGGCTGTTTTTGCCATAAAGTTATCTCCAATGAAATCATCATCACAACTGAACCAGTTGACTTAGAGAGCTCTACTTAACGCCATTCTACAGGTACATAACACAGCTACGCTTGGGGATGCGCGGCAATGCGGAATCAGTCAGAATAACAAAGATACGGTAGCCTAGCCTAGACGCTTTTTGGCCAAAACACCCGGGTTTCGGGGAATATTTATGTAATGCATAGCCGGGGCTGGAGGGTTAAGGTGGGGTGGGAGCCCTCTAATGGTCAGGAGTGGCAACAGCTCTCTAAACTTTCCTCAGTCACTTATGACTCTAGCAATGGAGCTAGCTTCAGCGCCACCTCCGGCGGAAACCGTATCGCTCAGGTAGCAGAACTTATTCACACACGAACTTATTCACATGTGAACTTATTCACACAGCGTTACACTGTCGAAATCAACACTGACAGGCGGGTCATTTAATACAAGATCTCCCTAGCACACTGCACATTCAAAGTCTATGATTCTTGTCAAAGGTCCTCTAGCTCAACTACATCTCTTGTGTACCCAGTCAGACGTAACATTGAATTGAATTACTTCCCACCTCCTTCCCACATACTACGCATGGATAGTCGCCGCTTCATTTCATAGTACCACGCCCTACTCCACTAATCATGACCTATGTTTTATCTTTGTTAACTCTTAGACCCTTATTTTCCATACCTTCCCTCCATCTTTTGAACTTCGCCTCTGCTTCCTGCGCACTATCTGCACTAACTAGTAGGATAAGTAAATTCGCAGACGATACCAAAATAGGGAGACCAATAGATTCAGATAGCGACATAGAGTGCCTTCAAAGGGATCTAGATACCTTACACGAATGGTCAGTAAAATGGCAGATGAATTTTAACATTGACAAATGCAAGGTATTAAAGATAGGGAAGACAAATACTAATGCAAAATATAAACTAGCTAATGCTGAATTACAAAACTCAGACTGCGAGAAAGATTTGGGTGTGTTTGTTAGCAACGATTTGAAACCTAGAAAACAGTGTATAAGCGTACGTAACAAGGCAAACAGGATTCTAGGGTTCATCTCAAGGAGTGTGAGTAACAGAACTGCCGATGTTATCTTGAAACTTTACTTGTCATTAGTGAGACCTCATATGGATTATGCTGTCCAATTTTGGTGTCCTTATTACAGAATGGACATAGATTCGTTGGAGAGAGTACAGCGAAGAATGACAAAAATGATTCATAATATTAGAAATCTACCATATGAAGAAAGATTGAAAAAATTAGGCTTATATTCGTTAGAAAGACGAAGAGTTAGAGGGGATATGATAGAAGTGTTCAAGTGGGTTAGTGGGACAAATAAAGGAGACATGAAAAATGTACTGAAGCTCAGTGATTGCGAAAGAACTCGAACAAATGGTTTCAAATTAGATAAATTTTGTTTCAGAAAAGATATAGGCAAATATTGGTTTGGTAACAGAGTTGTAGATGGGTGGAATAGGTTACCGAGTGATATAGTGGGATCAAGAACGATAGGGAGCTTTAAGATAATATTAGATAGGCATATGGACGAGATGGGTTGGGTGTGAGAGGGATCTACCAGGTGTGGGCCAATCGGCGCTCAGCAGACCCCCGTAATCTTGTGTTAATCTCTGACCGTTTTGGTGGGGTCAGTACTCAAGGTATTAGTGAGTTGGGCCTATAATTGGGCCTAGTAATTGGGGTTGGGTGTGACAGGGATCTGCCTTGTATGGGCCGATCGGCTTTTTGCAGACTCCCATTTTCTTATGTTCTTATGTTCTTATGTAAGAACTAGATCATCTGCATATAACATCTCCCATGGGAGTCCTGTCCTAAATTCCCTTGACAGAGCCTCCAGGACTAAAACAAACAGTAATGGGCTCAGAACTGAACCTTGGTGAACTCCAACCTCCACAGGTAACTCTTCGCTCAGGCCCCCGTTTACTCTAACTGCTGCCCGTGACCCCTCATACATTCTCATTATCACACGCACCAGCCACTCTTCTACTCTGAGTTTTCTCATAACCCACTGCACTACCTCCCTGGGCACCCGGTCATAGGCCTTCTCCAGATCTACAAAAGCTAGGTATAACTTCCTGTTTTTCTCTAAGTACCTCTCTTGCATTTGCCTAAGTGTGAAGATAGTATCAGTTGTGCCACGTCCCGGTATAAATCCAAACTGCATGTCGTCAGGCTATGGAGATTGTCAGCTCATTAAGTATATGGGCAGTGTGCTGAGTAAAGATGGGAGTATGGAAGAAGAAGTGCGGGAGAGGGTGCAACAGGGGCGTCGCGCTCCTTGGTGCCGCTATTAGAGTGGCGAAAACATCAAAAGGTATCAAAAGGTAAGGGGAAGAGGGTTAAAGGAATGCTGAAAGTAGTAGGCCTAACACGAAATAGGGTGTTCAGCATGGAAGTGAAGAAGTCCTTGCATGACAGTGTGGTAATCCCGACACTGACTTACGGAAGCGAAGCATGGACGTTGGTGGAGAGAATCAGACCAAGAGTGAGGAGGGTGGAAATTAGTTACTTGAGAAGTGCATGCGGAGTTACATGGAGGGATAGACTGACGAATGAGGAAGTAAGAGGGAGGTGTGGTGTGGAGGTAGATGCGCTGGAAAGTGTGAAAAGGAACACCTTAAGATGGTTCGGCCATATAGAACGAATGGGAAGCGAGAGAATGACTAAGAGGATGTACGAGAGTGAGGTGGAAGGACAGAGAGGGAGAGGTAAACCAAGAGAGAGGTGGAAGGATGGAGTGAAGAAGTACACTCAACCCTCCGTTATCGCGGGTTTGGTTATAGCGTTTCACCGTTATCGCGCATACCTAAAAAACCCAACTATTCTGTTACCGCGTGTCCCAGAGCCATTATCGCGGTCCCTCTCTGACGGCAAAACTCGAAAATCCCGCCTGTCTACGTCACCACCAAGCATGAAGTTGATTCATGGGGTGGGGCTCTCATTGACTGTTTTTTCTGTTCTTATATGTATTAATCATGTATCATACAGTGGAGCACCGAAAACAAGAGCAATAATAATGAAAGACTTGACATCAAACTAGAAAACACAAACAAACAAGTGAATCCAATGAATCCGAAATGATCGAAATCAGAGCGTCACTTGCGCATTTTACATCCGCCATCTTTGATGTCGTCAACATAAGCCAGACGCTTCTGAGTCCACCCGCCTTTTACTTGAACCTCTTATCTCTCGCGTTTATTATGACCTCTAGAGCATTCAGTGATAGGGATGGTGGGTCTGGTGGTAATGATGCAGGAATTGAAAGCCAGAGACCATCAAAACACAGTCAAGTCAAGTGCCGTGCCTGACGAAAGCCACGGAAACGACGATCATACGATGGGATAGGCTAGGCTTAGGCTATGCTAAATATGATGATGTTTTCAAATAAAGTCTATGTGGTAAGTAATATCCTCATAATATGTATTTTTATATATTTTCAATATATATTTATTGGATGTAGGCTTATTTAACCCATGGGATCCGGGGGGCCTCATATGAATTTTGGTAAAATCAACTTCATAATTCAGTAGCTACTGATTGAGACCACCTAGAGCAGTCAATGTTTTTGCAACTTTTTGTTGTCTGTAGAATGCCGTAGAGATGACATCGCTACAACGCGTGATTGCCGAGTTCTGATGATTATAGCGTCGATTTTTAGCTGACCATTTTGCCTCATATGAGGCCTCCCGGATTCCAAGGGTAAAGGGGATAAATGGGTACTTGGACGAATCTGGGGGCGAAAAGTTGGGACCTGGGAGCCAACTTATTTTTCCCCATAAGTTATAAGTTCCATTATCGCGATTCTCGTTATAGCGGCACTAATTAGGCACCAATTAGGCACGATAACAGAGGGTTGAGTGTATATGGATGAAGGTGGTGCTGGTTGGGAGGAGGGATGTCGACTGACTGGGGACAGAGGTGCATGGGGGCGTTTCGTTTGTGGCCACCCCTTCGGGGATCATGGCGTCAGGCAATAGATAGATAGATAGATAGATAGATAAAAACCCGTCATACTCGGATATTTGCCAAGATATACGGGGACCTGTCCGAGAGTCCGATGCCCTTCCGAAAAGTACGGGTATCCGAGTAAAAAGAGTCCGAATTACTGAGGGTTTACTGTATATAAATATATACCGTATATACAAATATTTAACCCCTCCCGCCCGGGCAGCATTTTAAAATGACACCGCAGAAGATGGGCCGGAGACCGGGTGTCCTTTTAAAATCCGTAAGCTTGAAAGCCTATTAAGCGTGGTTTGAAAGCCGTGCGTCGAACGTATGTAAACAAAGCCGGTCTTTGCGACACCGCACCTTCGAAAACAAGAAGGAGAAGTCGGATCAATGTTGTTGTTGTCTGCTAAGACGAAATTAGTATCTGTAAATGTCTATACAGCGCTGGTTAGGCCGCACCTGGAATATGCGAACCAGGTGTGGGCTCCATAATATATGGTAAAGGATATAGAAGCAGTGGAGAAAGTGCAGAGGAGAGCTAGCAAGCTAGTACCAACGTTGAAGAACGCGGGCTATGAGCAGAGGTTGAGGACACTGGGACTTCCGACACTGGCATATAGGAGAAAGAGAGGGAATATGATAGAGACTTTTAAGATAGTGTCAGGAAAGTATGATGAGGATGTGTATGAAGGTATCTTCTTGATGCGGGAGGGAACAAGAACGAGAGGACACTCTAAGAAAATTTACAAAGAAAGAAATAGGCTTGAAAAGGCAAAGAACTCATTTTGTGAAATAGTGGTAAATGAGTGGAACGCACTGCCCCAGTATGTAGTCGCTTCCGAATCAATAAGGAAGTTTGAAAGTAATCTTGACATGGGGAAGACAAGATTTGAAGTTTGATTATAAAGCAAAAATACAGAATAGTAAAAATGTAGCATCTGCTCCCGCCACCGCCAACACAGTGAACGACCGCAGTAGTGCAAGTACTGGCACTGAGCTGGATACACAGGCCTAGTTTGCCTTTTTCCAGAGGATCTACTGTAAGAAACTGTAAGATACAGTATTGCTCTAATCTGCGGATAAATGCTCTCCACGGAAATCGTCATCACAACTGAACCAGTTGACCTTACAGAGCTCTACTCAATGCCAGTCTACAGATACGAAACAGGGCTACGTTTTGAGATGTGTGTGAATTCTCTAACAGTTAAAATAACAAAGATAAGGCTAGGCTTATTACAACGTTTTTCGGCCAGATCGCCCGGATCTGAATGCTGTCCTTAAGTAGGCGAGCCCGGGCAAGAAGGGTTAAAGACTAAGTGCTCCACACAGAGCACGGTTTCGGTCTCATGTCTTAATGGTGGCGCTCCAGGCAACCCTATTCAGAGCTGCCTCACTTGTCAGTTTTTTTAATTCAAGATAAGACCGTAAGGTCTGATCCCATGTCTTTCTTGGTCTTGCCCCTGGTGCAGCTCCCGTCCCGTTTACAGACTTGCATCTTTTCACCCAACATTGTTCATCCATTCTTTCCACATGCCAGAACCATCCAAGCCTACTAGTACGCATCTCATCACTGATACTCTTGATGCCTAACTGTCTCCTTAACCCATACAGTACCAGTGATACCCTATTCATGATATTCTGGCAACTATTAGATTTTTTTTTTTTTTTTAAGAGACAATGAACGGAGGAAGTAAAAACACAGATAAAACAAAAAGGTCCATGTGCCTAAAGGCATCCTCCATTCATAAAATGTTTGTAACAACTGGATTTAAACTTTTGTAGATTGTAAGTTTGTGGAAAGCAGCTCGAGGGAAGTGAATTCCAAAGAGTAGTAGTTCTAGGGATAAATGAATTTTGATAAGAAGAAGTTCTGCATTGTGGAGGAGAAAGTGAAAATTCATGGACGCTCTCAGCTGCCCTAGTTCTACGGGGAAAGATGTGGAGAGGCGGCACAATTGAAGCAAGTTCCTCGGAACAATTGCTGTGAAAATATCTGTAGAATAATGCGAGGGATGCAACGTTTCTTCGTATGGAAATGTAGGTCCTGTGTGATTGCAGGGTTATTGATTAACCTAATAGCTTTATTTTGAATTTTGTCCAACTGCCTCAATGCAACCACTCCACTTCCACTCCACAGAGGTGAACAGTAATCCATCTGAGAACGCACGACTTTTATATATTACGGCCAACTGCTCGTCAGTGAAGAATTCTCGAACTCTGTACAGGAGTCCCACTTTTTTAGAGGCATTCTTAGCAATGCTTCTAACATAATGAGGTCCTGATGTGGTGGCGTCTACGCCGTGGGGCCACCTCCCGAGACTGCCAACCGCGGATGGCTGCCGACCCTCCACTGCCGAAGACAAAATCAACGACCAGTGGAGGAAAACCGGATGCCGGCCGCGGGGAGCAGTTTCGGGAGCCAAACCGTCACAACCATCCCCTGCCCCCTCCCTGGGGGCACGGGTCCTTGGAGCGGCTTCGGTCGCGCCGGGAATTTCCACACCTCTCACACCACACACACACTTCACACAGTTTTTCCTACACCGAGAAATGACTCTCCAGCTGTCATTTCTCGAAGACTTCTTCTAGCCGGAGACATTGAGAGCAACCCAGGACCCACGTACACATACATATGTCCAACGTGCTCAAAACCCATCACTTCGAGTCGCAATACTAAGGGTTCAGTTCTCTGCAATTCATGCGGGAACTGGACCCACTTCACCTGCACAACACTTGCCTCCAAGAAACACTACACAAACACTTGGACCTGTTCCTCATGCCCCTCCCTCTCCCAGTCAAATCCCTCACCTAAAAACCGTCCACCTCTCCTCCCCAACCCACCTAACCTTCCCATATCATCCACTCCCCCCCCTAAAACGCGTCCACCTCTCCTCCCTAACCCACCTAACCTTCCCATACCATCCACATCCTCAACTCAACACACCACACCCCATCCTAATCCATTCCAACCCCCATCTCCTGCTCCCCAATCCCCACCCCCACCTCACCCATCCCCACCCCCCCCCCCTCCCTCCCCCCCCCCCCCCCCCCCCCCCCCCCCTCCTCGTGCAGCAGCACCCAACATACATCGTGCACATAACATTAATATTCTTCAACTGAACATAGATGGCATCAACACAAAGAAACACGAACTCTCACACTTTATCAAACAACACAACATACACATTGCCATCTTACAAGAAACAAAACTCCGCACAACACAAAAAACACCCACATTTCATAATTTCACCACCATCAGACAAGACCGGGCTGTCGGCGGGGGCGGTGGACTCATCACCCTGGTACACAAAGAAATATCATACATAGTAACCAGTGTACAAACCAAATCCCTCCTCCCCCCCAAATGATAACACAACAGAAATACAGTCAATTAAAATACGCACTGGCAACAACTCCAACATAACCATCATAAACACATACATCCCTCCCCAAACATCCCCTACAGTACCAAATGAATACAGACCACACTTACAACACATCACAAACACCCCACACATCCCACACATCATCCTGGGTGGTGACTTCAACGCCAAGACGTCGGCTTGGTTTGTCGACAACCCCGACACAGACAGAGGGCTGGTACTACAAAACCAAACCGATAACCTCATCATCCTTAACGACATCCATCAACATACCCATATTCCTCACCAAGCCCTCTATAACCCATCATCTCCAGACATCACCTTTTGCTCCCCAGAACTCGCCCCCACAACATCCTGGAGGGTGGTCAGAACCTTAGGCTCTGACCACCTCCCGATCATTATCACCACCAAAACCAGACTCACCCCAGCTAGCCACAAACACACATACACCAATTATAAAAGGGCTAACTGGGAAGCATTCACAAATGAGACAGAACAACACTTCACAACTCTAAACAGTACACCCATCACTAACATCAACAATGCTGTACACATACTCAATAAAACTATCCAAAACGCTGACAAGAAACACATTCCAAGAGGTAACAGAAAAAGACACAACCCCAACTTCACACCAGAAATTCAAAACCTCATCAGACCACGCGACATACTGAAACACTCCCCAGCACCCCACACACAAGACATCACACAACAAATTCAAGCACTCAACACCCAAACTAACAACAAAATACAAGAACAACAAAAACTAAATTGGAATAACTTCCTACAAACACTTGATCACAAAACAAACCCCAAAAAACTATACAAAACACTAAACAGCATCACACTTTCCAACAGCAACACAACACAATCACATGCTGCAATCACAACAACAGACTCTACTCCTTCATGTAAACAACAAGCAAACACTCTCATCAATCACTTCTCACATGTCAGCCACCTAAAACCTCACAAAGACGACCGACGTGTCATCCGACGTAAGAGACAATTCCCCACAGACCCTGACTATACACCCTTCACCAATCACCAGACAAAGCATATCATCAACAATCTCAAGCACTCACCCGCCTGTGGCCTAGCCAACATAAGCAACATACACCTCAGACACCTGGGACCACAAGGCATACAAGCACTCACTAACATATCAAACTACAGCTATTCACACAACACAATACCAGACATATGGAAGCATGGTATCATCATCACATTCCCCAAACCCAACAAAGACCCCACGCTACCCTCCTCGCACCGCCCCATCACACTCCTTTGCTCCCCCTCCAAAGTCATGGAACGCCTAGTATTACAACTAATTACACCTGACCTACCCCTAGCTCCAACACAACATGGCTTTAGGCCACTGCACTCTACAAACACTCTTCTCACAGACCTTACACAAAGAGCTTTCGACGGCATCAACTCAGCTAGACCACCACACAGATCACTATTAGCCACACTCGATATTAGTAAAGCTTTCGATGCCATCCCCCGCCACAACCTAACAAACAAAATCTACAACACAAACATGCACAACAACACAAAAAGGTGGCTGGCCAACTTCCTAGCAGGCAGATGTCACACGTATCTTTTGCCGGTCAGTCATCTAAAATCAGAAACTTTCCAAACGGAGTCCCACAAGGATCCGTCCTATCGCCCGCACTCTTCAATCTGTACATGCACGATATAACTACACCCAATACGCCCCAAATAAACTTAGCCTCCTATGCAGATGACATAACACTCACATGCACACACTATGACCCAAAAAGAGCAACAGATCTCCTTCAAC
The DNA here is from genome assembly GCA_032716605.1 of Paralithodes platypus. Classification (NCBI taxonomy): domain Eukaryota; kingdom Metazoa; phylum Arthropoda; class Malacostraca; order Decapoda; family Lithodidae; genus Paralithodes; species Paralithodes platypus. The sequence continues at coordinate 42,362,823 of CM064578.1, read as the reverse complement.
CCTATCTCAACACACTACATGGCTGGTGCACTACAAACAGACTTAATCTAGCCCCAGCCAAATCCACCGCAACCCTGGCTCACAAGTTGGACAGGAGAACACGAATACATCCCTCAACTCACCATAACACAACACACCCCAAACACATACACACACACCCAAAATCCTAGGAGTAACATATGATACTCATATGACATTCAAACAGCACACCACAAACATTAAAAAGAAACTGACACCCAGACTTAACGCCCTCAGGTCACTTGCTCCACACAAAATTTGGACACAACAAAGAAACTACCACCACAGTATATAAACAATACATAAGATCAGTGATGGAATACGCAAGCCCAGCCTGGGCTTCTAACCTAGCTGAAACACATCATAAGACTTTACAGACTATTCAAAACAAAGCCCTGAAGATCATTACAGGCTGCACAGCTACTGCACCCATAGATCACCTACATCAAGAAACCAAAATCCTCAAAGTCAAAGACCATCTGGACATGAGAGGCACTCATTCCTGGCAGCAGCCTCCACGAACCAAGACCACCCACTAAACTACATGGCAGCACCCCCACAGCCTCCCAGAAATATCAAACACCACCCAGCACACGGTATCACACACAATTATTGTCCTCTCTCCCTCCCTGCCCCACCCCGAACCAACTTCCAGAAGCACATCCATACTCATATCTCTCACCGATCCATCCACTCACTCACAGACAACACGCAGCTGCATGCACGACCTCCCGAAATCCATCCTTCCGAATCCTCCCTTCCTCGCGAGGACAGAGTCCCCCTGGCCAGGCTGAGATGCGGACACCATCCAGCTCTCCTGACTATCAGAAGAGACTGGATGACTCCGTTGTCGACTCCTGCCCGGGAATGTAACACCGCACCCCATACCATTAAACACATCATAGAAAACTGCATTTCACACAACCACTTATCCAACACACAATCTACACTCAATGAGAGCTCTGTGGGAAAAGCCCGATCGTGGCCATGGCCTTCCTCAGGGACTCGGGGCTGTTCGGCCAGGCAGCTTAGGGAACACAACAACAACAACAACACTCTACAATTAATAGCTTATAACCAAAATGGTCTTAAAAAAATAAAAAAAAAAAAAAAAAAAAACCCACTAAAACCCTTGTCTAGCCGGGGTGTTTTGGGCTTGTCTTCTTCTCCGCCTAAAAGGTAGAATTCCCGCCTCCCCTTCCTTCCGATATGATTTACATCTCAAAGGATCGCGTGAACCAAGATATGTCCCTTTACTCACATCTTATTACGGAACTAAAAAACGAGCGCTGAAAACGCTCCCCACTGCCATAGATCTTCAAAATGAGACCAGAACGAGCTACTTAATCACCTCGTGTTGCTAGCCCCGTATGCCCTCGATATAAGGGAAAAAGGGGAGTTGTAGTTTTTCCCCACTACGCTCACTCTGGTTAACATATGCCGGCCTCTCGAGCCTCGTTACAAGTAGGTACGTGAGTCCCGTGGGCCTCCGCCATTGCCCCTGGTGTCCAGGACAAAGGAATAATGGGCTCCTGCACCGGCACTCAAAGCAGAATAGGCTGTTTTGGTAATAATGCAGAGCATGGAGGGGAAGACTTAGTCGAAAGCGCCGCTGTGGTCTAAAGGGCCATAGCGATGAGTTCGGCCTGGCCTACTCGGGGATTGTCTTTTAGGAATAATCGCTTCTCGTGGTAAGGAGATTTCAACTGTGCCAGATACACAATCTTTTGGGAACCTTCGGGAGATGCAGGGCCACAAGCCTTTGGGGCAGTCGGCTGCCGCCGTGGACCCTGCGTTACCCCGCTCCGAACCCAGCACAAAATACTGTGCTTTCCAATTTTAATAACCGATGAATAGAGGTAGATAGAGGGGGGCGGTTGTTATTAGTGAAGAAGTTCTATCTATCTATCTTTTCCCTGACGCCGTGATCCCCGAAGGGGTGGCCACGAACGAACCGCCCCCATGCACCTCTGTCCCCAGTCAGTCGACGCCCCTCCCCCCAACCAGCACCGCCTTCGTTCATGTACTTCCTCACTCCATCCTTCCACCTCATATTCGGTCTACCTCTCCCCCTCTGTCCCTCCACCTCGCTCTCGTACACCCTCTTAGTCATTCTCTCGCTTTCCATACGTTCCATATGGCCGAACCATCTCAAGTTGTTCCTTTTCACACTTTCCAGCACATCTACCTCCACACCACACCTCCTTCTTACTTCCTCATTAGTCTGTCTATCCCTCCATGTAACTCCGCACGCACTCCTTAAGTAATTCATTTCCACTGCTCTCACTCTTGGTCTGAGTCTCTCAACCAACGTCCATGCTTCGCTTCCGTAAGTCAGTGTCGGGATTACCACACTGTCATGCAAGGACTTCTTCACTTCCATACTGACCACCCTATTTCTTGTTACTGCTTTTAGCGTTCCTACAACCCTCTTCCCCTGTTGTACCCTCTCCCGCACCTCTTCATCCATAGTCCCATCTTTACTCAACACACTGCCCAGATACTTAAAAGAGTTGACGATCTCCATAGCCTGACCGTTCAGCTTCACCTCACACTCTGTGACTTCACCCCTTTCGAAGACCATAACCTTGCTCTTCCCCGTATTTACCTTCAAATTCCGTTTTTTCGCACACTGTTCCAAACTCATTTACCAGACCCTGCAACTCCCATTCATTATCACTCATCAGAACTGTATCATCCGCAAACAGCAGTATAGGTACTTCCACTCAATTCCCTCCCTTTTCAGCGATACACCAACATCCACTGCTCTTGATAGTATTTCTTTCATAACTCCATCCATATATCAGTA